>BTRK01000003.1:12167848-12887233 GCA_036245805.1 Pristionchus mayeri | reverse complement strand
CTACCAAGAACTCGACTCTAATCTCCCTCAAGGTTGCCCTTCTCAAAGTATAGGGCAAAATTAATGAAAATTTCCTCGGGGAATCGACAGTCGGATCTGTGAAGATATTCAATGTCGCTGTCACAGCCAAATGAGGTGTCATCAAAATTAGGGAGTATATCATTATTGCCCATATTGCAGACAAACTTTGATCTGAACCAAATCGCTCAAGTCCCATTCTAAAGCTTGGAATCTTATGAAAACTCTTGTCCGGGTAATTATGGCGCACCCTGTAGAAGTCATATCAATCATGGAGTTCATCTTCAAAGTACCGGACGATGTTGCTTAGATAGACCTTTGAATCCTTCATGGTACGTTCAGGCCTGGCTTCCAATGGCGGCAGTAGTGGCAGCGGCGAGCGGGTGGTCGGCTAGAAGAGCATACGAGCGACAGAAGGAGAAAGAACACACGATTAAGGTGAGTGGCGTGAAACTTTTGTGCTATATTCAGTATGCCAAGATGATAGTTGTAACATTCAATAAAACATATTTACAAATGCTGCGAGCTATTCTGAAACATTGAAATTCTAGTGAGCTTTTTCAGGAAATAGGCCGCTTCACTATCATCATCTGCATTCTCTGCTTGGTCACACATCTAAGCTCCACATTTTTCCCTCTTTTCGTCTTCAAATTGTACAGCGTCGCGATTCTCGCTCTCGCACCAACACAGATTGTGCTGCTCGGAAGTATCAAGGAACACTGTTCTCTATGTTTGATCACATTCTGATCAAAACCGGCTCATCTTGGGTCGAGTTTTCCCGGTAATCAACAAATTACTATAAGAAATCACAACTATACGGAAAATTCTATTTTTTCAATATGTTATGGAATTCAATAAATGTGGTAAGCATGGACTGGCCGTTTGTAAAATACACAATTTGAGGCCGATCGCTCGTGGAACGATGATGATAATCACGATCTGTGCCTGTATCTGGAGCTTGTACAGCTTCAGGAAGTATGATATGGTAAGAAATAACAAGATGTCCGATTAGAATGGGAATATTTCAAATTGACACAATAATCATTCACACTTATACTCGTTATCTACTATCTTTAACTATGAATTTTCGCAGTTTCTGGATCGCAAAACATTGTAATCTTTAAAATGTCTAACACTGGTTTGATAGTCGAAAAAGCTGAGGGGTCATTCTCTTCATTCCCCGAACTTTCTCGACCGGTCAACCGGTGAGAGAGTTCGGGAAATGAAGAGAGTGACCCTCAGCTTTTATCGACTATGAATGGACCATAATTCAGACAAAGCTGCATCCTCGAAGGATGTTCGCCGTGGCTGCTGCATTGACGATTGTCACGATACTTGCAACAGCGCAGCGCGGCAGCACGCGTTTCAGCCACTGCTGGAAAGTACAAGGAGGTCGGAATGTGGGGTGTATCATTTTAGAATGATCGAATTTAGTGATTTAATCTCATAGATGAATTTTGACACGTTTGTCAATCTTTGTAAAGTTCTAAAATGACCAATTCTAAAAAAAATATACACACCATGTGAAGGGTTCAAGAAAATCTTAATTCGTTATGTGTAATCTTTCGGTTCTCAATCGATCGATAGAACATTCAAAAAGGAGAGACGGTGACCTGAATTCAAGTTCCTTTTCCAAAAGTTATCTTATTTATATCTTTACTACTCCAATTCGGTGTAATCATTTGCAATATTATGTGCTTGAATTCAATTGGCCATGCATTTATTGAGTATTAACGTTAATTGTAGGCTCTAGCTGCTACGGTGCCCAAGGCAGTCAGAGTACGCTAGTATGTCTCCTCCTCCTGATGTACTCGCTCATCTTGCGGATGATGGTGCTAACGGAGGAGAAGTTGAAGGTGAAAATCAGGGTTTCTCTGAGGTTTACACAATTTGGTCAGTAAACCTCAGACAGCCCTGATTTTGAATTACCAACCGTAATTTTAAAAAAAAGTGTTTTCTTCGTGATAGTTTAATGTCAACCTCCAACATTTCAGAAGTACGCCAAAGTGGTTGCCAAAATTTGCTATGCATTGATGTTCCTGACCTCCGCTTCGATGTTATTCATGTACAGTTTCGTTAATGCCACAAGTCGTTTTCATGGGGTTTGTTTTCAGAAAATGGGCTAAACTTGTCAAGATGTATCTTTTAGATTCCGCAGTGGCCCCACATGTTCAGCATCGCACTTCTCTTCTTCATAGAGTGCAGACTGTACGGGGTTTGTTCGTTCGTTGTTCACTAATATGTTTGCCTCTTCAAAGCGCTTCCGAAACAGCAAACCATGTTATTATGGAAGCACTCTTCACTGCACACTCTTATTTTGTATGATCTCGACTGTTATTATAGTTAGAGTTCAACATCTATTCAATTCACTCTCTCAAAATGAAGAGAGTAAAGGCCCGTTCATCGAACTCTAACCTTACAGGCTGCTCGAGGCTGTCTTCGCGTGGGCCTCGCCGTTCAGCTCACGCTGACTGCTACACTTGTCGTTTGCATTTACTCTTGGATGGGTGCAATCGAACATTGGAGGCAATACACTCCTAGCATGCATGATGATCAATACTTGCTGATCAGGTATGGCTTCTCAAGAAATTTGTTCTTCTTTTTATTTCATTATTGCCATCCGGGTGAGAAAGTACGCATACATAAGAGGAATGTATGGGAAAATTTTCAAAAAAAAATACATTCGAGGACGCAACGAGAAACGAAACAAATTTCGATAAATAGGGGAAATCTACCCTTGTTCTATTCAGCACCGTTGCCTTCTTGATCAACTCGTACATCTCCCTCACTAGTGGATGGAAATGCGGAGTAAGCTAATTGCAACTTAGATATTATTCAAAATATGTCATTACAGTACAAAACAGTGACAGTCACTGCTGGATATGTCCTACTTCTAGCGAGTGAGATTGCATCGTTTATTCTCTTTATTCTTCATCGAGCCGAGCCTGAAGCTGGGAAAGGTACGCTATTGGCATGACGTGATATTTTGTAAATACAATATCGTTCAATTTTACAGATTACCATTGTTTCAACTATTGTCGTTGTCTTCTTTATGACATGCATTGAAGGAAGCATCGATCCTGTCCCCAAGGTGAGAAAAATAAATAAATTTGTCTAACTCTCTCTTCTACTCACCGAACTAATGCACATTTTTTCAATATTTTCAAAAAAGAATAATAAATATTAAATTAACTAGCAGATGAACGGCTATTACCGTCTCTCCATTGTGCTGCAACTGTGTGCTGCATCAGCTGCAGGTGTAGGCATTGCTGCAAATATGGAGAGACAATTCGTGTTCTTCTGCACGCTGGCATGGATCGCTTTCTGCGTGAGCATGTTGGTCTTCAAAATTCAAGTCGATGAAAAAGTGAGGAAACAAATGCAATCGAGATCGTGCATATTGTCTATTTAAAACGGTATCTATTACCAAGAATTTATTGTGATTTCAGAATGGATCAAAAGGTGAACAAGTCACTGATAATCCTCTATTCAGTCTTACCTCCCTGATATTTATCGGTTGTATAATAGTGAGTTTTCACCACTTTTGGAAAACACATTCCCTAAAATTATTTCGTAACAGTTGCCAACAATTTTCAGCTTGTTATATTTACACTCTACGATTTTCTCCATACTGCGCTTCCAGCCGTTACTCCCATTTTGTTCATTGCATTCTCGACTCTATTCGTAATCGGAGTCCGAATAATCTTCAGCTTCCCTGAAAGGATGGTGAGCGTTAAAGGGATCCGGGAGCCTGAAAGTTTATATTTTTAATTTTTTTGCTTTCTTTTTACTGAAATCTACTATTGAAAACATATTATTTCGAAGAAAAAATAAAAATTTAAAAAATATAGGAGTGTATAGGGACGGCAGCTCAAATTTTTGAGTACGGAATATTGGTTACCTCCTTCCGACGCTTTTGCTTTCAATAAGCATGGCAAGAAGATGCATGCTGTAGAAATAAAGGCGCACGAAGCGATCGAAAATAAGCATGTTTTCAGAATTAAGTGTTGAGGGTTCATTTCCTCAGTTTGAGTAGATTATCATTCACAAAAAATTGTTTTCACAATAAAAATAAATAAAAATATTAAATGTTAGAGGATGAGGCCGTCAAAGTTGAGCATTTTACCGTTGTGAAAATGCAGTTTTTTCGTTTTCTTGAAGGGCGACATTAGTATGTTCGAGATTTTGTGATATTTGGTCCATCATCCCATCACGCATGCTCTGCAAAAAAAACCAGAAATATACTAATGTCGCCCTGCGTGGAAATGAATTTTTTTTTTAGTTCCCGCTATCGTAACCAAGTGATTCTGAAGTTCTACCAATATTAAACCTTTTTTTTCCATTTTTTAAGCGATGTTTTATTGCTGTCGGAGTACCGTTAACATGAGAAAAAAATTATTGAACCCCGTTCATAAAGTTTTACAACGCAACCGAATTTCAGTTTGCGATAATTTTAGTAAAAAACGTGACTTGCGATGTGCTCCACTTGGACTGAAAGCGTCGGCCGTTTGCTTGTCATTCGTTAATGTTTTTCTAATTAATTAAACATTTTTTTACAAAACTAAAGTGAAAAGTCGGAATGGGGCAGGCATAGCTTTCAGTTGTGTACCATTCTGTGAATTGTTTTGCTCATTCGTAAACACCGTTGCCATCCCTAGGAGTGTAGTAAATTCGCAATGAAAATAATTCAACAATTTGAACCGTCGCGTGAGCCTTGGTGAGGTTTCCCACACTTTTTTGACATTTGCCGGTTCTTGGCCCGGTTCTTGGGATAAATTTTCCCTCGCATTTTTTCGCGTTTTCCACTCATTTTTTCGCTTTTTCTTGTCAAATCTGGTTATATTCCGTGGGAGAATCACCCTATTCACCTTTCTCACTATGAATTTAGGCAGGAACACACCTTGTTTAACTTATGGTGCCTAGTTTGCTAACTGGTTTTCGAGTTTCTTTTGTTTCCCTCGGCTTGCGAGCAACTTGTAATTTATATACTGCTGATTCAACCCGCTATGTAGCCACTTCTCGCATGTGCATTCAATTATTCGTGCGTTGAATTACCGACTCAAGTTCTTATCTGCGGTGCTCGTTCGCACTGCCGTGTTGGAAGGAACTCACTGAATCGCCTTTTCCACCCAATGACATTGTTTCTCACCATCTTCGCGATATACCAATGCTTTTCATCAATAACATCAATACTAATATAGTCCTCCTTCAATCCCTCATTTGTCTTGTTTTTGAATCCTCGTTTAATTTCGAGCCACCCACTCATTCGTTCCGTTTCAGCGGTTCGCTGCCGGTCCGTTCGTCGTCAGCAGAGTAGAACGTAGAAGCAAGGAGAATGATCGTCAAGGAATAGTAGGTTTTCCACCACTGTTTTGTCATTTTCTTAATATTTTTTTACACTTATGTAACCGTTCCAGTCGTATCGTCCTTCCGCTGACCGTAGAGGAGTATCAAGTTGGCCAATTGTATTCCGTGGCCGAGGCGAGCAAGGCCGAAACTGGCGGCGGAGAGGGAGTTGGTTCGTTTCCCTCTTACTATTCCTCTACTAGTCCCAAACGGTATAATTTTGCTACATTTTATGTTGCGGATAAGTGAGAAATAGAGAAACCGCGGCCAGTACACGCACAAGATCTACCACCTCCAGTCGAAGGCCAGTGCTAATGAGCCATTGATTATTAAAATTTAATCGGTAAATAAATAAGTTTGAATTGTTTTAGGTCCCGACGCTGATCCGCAATATCGCGCCCAAGGGCTCTCTGGCGATCCACGAGAAGGCCTGGAACGCCTACCCGTACTGCCGGACGGTGCTGACGAACCCCGACTACATGAAGGACAACTTCCTCCTCAAGGTCGAGACCATCCACCCGTCCGACCGGGGGACGACCGAGAATGTGAGTGAGAATTTGAGGACACTAGACTGTGTTACTAGTGATGTTTCGCTTGTAGTTCTCACATGATACCCACCCACGAGTAATATCTCTGCTTGATACATTATCGTTTACTAGTTACCAATAACTAAAAACAAATAGCATCGAAAGTAGGGGGCTTCTGCAGTTAAGGGGCAAGAGGCTCCGCCCACCGCTTCGCGGGGAGCCCCTAACGTTGCTTACTGGGCAACCCGCTTCGCGGGTCGCCAACTATGACAAGGAAAGGACTGTCCTCTCTGCGCACCCTGCTTGTCTGGCGCTCTCGCCTATTTCGCAATCGGGGAAGCAGGGCGCCTAGGGAGAGCGTAGTGAGTAGAGACGCAGAGGAAAAAGTGGGCGGAGTCTCTTGCCCCTCAACTGCAGAAGTGCCGAAAGTAGAGTATAGTATTACTGAAGTCACATGAGAGGTGCAAAGACGCTTCTGTGTCGTACTTCTATCTCTTGAGAGCGCGGTTCTTTAGTTTCCCACAACCTTACACTCGTGATACTGAATGACACGTACATTAACGATTACTAGTTTATATTTAATTGTTAAATTCGAAAATATGCTCGTGGGATCAACCTGTTTTTGACGTTTCATTATTTGTAAGTGTTTAAAATAATATTTAATTATTTAAAATACAGGCGCACAACCTCTCGAAGGAGGAGCTGGCGAAGCGGAGGTCGTCCTCATCAACATCACTAACGACAATGAGTTCCTGGTGGCGGCCGACGTCAAGCCGGAGACGTCCTCCTTCCTGTACCAGTCGAAGAAGATGGGCAGAGGACCGCTCGTCAATGACTGGAGGAACGGCACGGAGCCGGTACTTTGAATAGCGGGCTTTACTTTGAATAGCGGGCTTTACTTTGAATAGCGGGATTCGCTATATCATTTCCTTGAAACTGAAAAGTAGCTAGCGTTATTATTGATGAAACTGGTATCGGAAATAGAAGCCCGGAGCCGAACCGTTCGAGGGTAGCATGATAACTAGCACGCAGTTCTGTTTGTCGAAGCTATGCATATTGGACCTACTTTTGAAGCTTAGATCGGCCTAGCCAATCTGCATTTTTGATTGTGATGGTCCCTCATGAATTCTAAAAGTTGCCAAGCGAATGTGTGATTCTCAAGAAGAATGTTTTTAATTATATTATTTAAATATCGAATGTCAGGTGATGTGCGCGTACAAGCTGGTGTCCGCGCACTTCAAGTGGTTCGGCTTCCAGCAGATGGTCGAGAGCTTCTCCCTCAAGCAGTACCCCACAAGGTTTGTGTTTCGCGGTTCATTTATGAGTGTTCGATGAAACATGAAAGTGGTGGGACGACGATCACGTTGCGAAGGACATGTGGCATTTTTGAATATTGATTTACGATTACGCTTCATTTACGTCTTTGTCTTGTTAATGCACATTGATCACCCATTCACGGCTGTTCGCTCTGGAAAAGGGTTGCACTAATGGCACAAATTGCAGATCTTCTGCTGGATGGACGACTGCATCGGCTTACGATGGCGGACATCCGCGCGCTCGATGAAAAGGCGCGTTTATATTTTTTTCCTTATTTAATTTAATGCTGATAGAATATGCAAGTATAGCGGCGGAATCAAACTGCTAATTGAAAACAGTCCCGTGCCCCGTGTTCATCTACAAGCAGTTTCCGGCTTGGTTATTTACCATGTATTGCAGAGTGCCCGGTAGCCACAGCTACACCACTGCTCGCACCTTCACGCACCACGCGCAACTGCGAACACCGTTGAAGGAGCTGCGAAGCGAGGTTGGTCTCGAATCGGATCCGTTTTCGGTAGCACACCATGTCGTCTTACCGTAATATCAATTCAGATGGCTGGCGAGAAGCCACAGAAGGGATCTCATCTCATCGCCGCAGCCCCCTACCGACCACTCCCCGACTCCGATTATCGCAAACTAACTTTATTGGAGGTAATTGTTTTGTGTTTCAGAGTGTTTTGAAATATCGAAGCGCTTTCAAACAGCCTATTCCCCGCGTTTTGCAGTTCGGGATTTGCGGGAAAATTCAAAATCGTAATCCCTTGTCTACCCTTTTCTGGAGAGAACAATGGGGGTCAGATTGCTGTGATATAACAGCCCCTCGCATAAGACAAAATTCTAGCACATGAATATTGTATTCTGGTAACGAAGTAAGCGCTCATTTCGATTTTAACTATATTTTTTAAAAAAATACTTCATAAGCTCATTAACATTACACTTATTTTCAAAGGGATATTTTATACACTCCTCCTTTTAGGTGATTGTTTTATCACAGAATTATTGTTTAGCTAGTAATTTTATTTGTCGGAGAAACTTGTATGACTCGAGAGGGATACATACCGGGCGATCCTTGCAAGTTGAATTTAAAAAGCATTCATTTCCAGAATTATAGCACTCTGTTGCGCTCGAAGGCTGGCCTGCAGCCCACCACGCGAAATTTGGAGTAGTAGCCCCAATGGGTATGAAATCGTAGTTTCAGAAGAACTGCGATGCGTTAATAAAACAAGATCAAGTTATAATACTCACTGATACGCATAGCTCGCTAAAGTAGCCTTTACTGTTCTTCTCGGCACACGGCAATGGATAATAGTTGTACGAGCAAATGAATTGGCCGCTCGGCGGGTTGGAGAAGAGCACACATCTGAATGGTAATATCTGTAATTTAGCGAGACCCTATTCACCTACGTTTGGCATTTTTTCTTCGATTCGCAGGGGTATCCGCGGATAGAAATTATGTTTGGGTCCTTGAACTGTGGCGCCACTAAAAGTAACAACTTATGGGGGTGCGAGTGCTGTGGGAAACAGCTCGCTCACCCATGCCAACTAGGTCTCACCCTAACGAGACCAAATTTGGAAAATTATCTTTGCCCAGTATATGCAACAAAAGGGGCGTAATCGGGTTTGTGTGCGTCATCACCTAAAGGCTCCCAGCCAACTAGCTTTAACTCTGTTCGGAATGGGGATATAAATGCGAAAATTTCGGAGCTTCTTATCGTCGTGAAGCTCTAGGCAGTGCATATGATAGCTTCATAAATTGAATTTTGAGTTTACTCCTCCTTTAAAAGTAATGAATTGAAAATGGATATGAAATGCTTCATACTAAGCCCACATACAAGTGCACCAATCCGAGCTAGAGATGAACTCCTTGGCAGCTTCTAAAAGTAAATATTATGATTTTACAGCAAACACGATCACCGGGAGGTTCGTAGGTCTTAGTACAGAGCTTGGGCGTCGTTGTTGTCGTCGCCTGTGTGGACGTGGATGTTGATGTAGAAACAGCTATGAAAAGAAAGGTTTTAATTTGAAACACTATATTCCAAAATTATATTAGATTGATATTTGCATTTACCGTGCAAAGAGTGTATGCTTGTGAAAAAAAGCAAATACAGTTTACTTGTCACCGTAGATGCGGAGGAGAAAGTCGGGGTAGTGGGGTTCGTGGTAGATCCTGCTGAAAAAATGATGTACAATTCAAATTAATGAATCGTTCACTTATTTTATTTAGAATTAGTGCAGTGTCCGAAAAAAAAACCTTTTGTGGATGATGACATATCAGTTGTGGGCTTTGCGCTAGCGGGCGTAGTCAAGGACGATTTCCGAGTTGAGGTTGAGGGAGTAGTAGATGATCCTCAAATATATTTTATAAATTGGTCATGGCTCAAATCAACGTTTGTTCAACGTATTGTGCACACTGAACTTCTTAAGTATGTGTTCAATTGTGTTGCGTACCCACCGATTAGATCATAAATGACGGTATTGCCTGAGGAGCAACTCGGTGCATAATCTGTATTAGATTTACACTCAAAGTTAATTCACTGAATTTAAAACATGCCAGCGACTATGTTCGCCACCAACATTTTGTTTTAGTGTTTACCCGAATTGCCCAGAATGTAACACGTTCCCCCTTCCATGAAGATGCCCTGACACTGCAAAGATCAGACATTAACTATGCATGTACTTACAGAAAAAAAAACTTCTGAATAACAAATACAGGAAGTTTGCGATTTGGGATTGTCCGACACAGTTTACCTTACTATTGCTCGCACATTCCTGCTTGCAGGTTTCCTCTGTTGCCTCAGTCTCATGAAGGACATCTACGTCCACGGCGAAATTGTCAGCCGCGAACGCCATTGGTAGAAGTAGTACTAGGATGATGAGTCCTTGGAGGCGCATTCTTACTGAAAAAAAACAATGTAACGAAACTGCTAATGAATGAGTAAAATCCCGATAAAGAATAATGATATTCGAGAAAGGAATGTAACGGAATAAGTTTTGCACTCGTAGTTCGGTAAATGATTTTTTAGAAACTCATCCGCAAAATATACTCTGGGTTAGCCCGGTTAGAAGGGTACTGAATAGAGGGATGGTACACCGAACAATTTGGTGAAGCAAGAAATGATCAGATGATCAAGAGTTATTTGGCTGGGCCTGACATAAACAAGTATACAGTAGGTTGTTTGGATGGTCGTTACATCAGCACCTATCCACTCCTCTCTATTCTCAGTATCCTCGCTTTCTGGCCCCATTGTCTTCATAGTGTTGCTAGGAATGGAGAGATGGCAAACTCCCTGCTGTCCTTTTTAGCCGTTTGATCTCCGCGATGTGTCAAATAGAGAAGTAGATCGACAACAAGACAGGGGGAGAAATATTTCAATGAATAGAAGCTGCAATGACTGCATTCAATTAAGAGCGCTTCAGCTGAACTTGTATCAGTATCTCCCTATACCATGGTGATTTTATGTTAGCGTTCGGATACGACAATGTCACTTATTTTGCTTAAAGAGTTAAGTTAAGATATGCCCTGGTAATGCTGAGCGCTGAAGATCAGTTGATGTGAAACTGCTTCGGATAACATGGATTAATTAATTTGGAATACGTAGAAAATGTTAAAATTAATAAACCAAGTCGTGACAAATCAACTTTATGACTATCTCTATCGAAGTTGAAGTAATAGTGCAGCGAGATTGAAAAAAAAAATTAAAATTATTGGGTCTTAATTGACGCCTTGATGTAAGATGAGGACTCAGATGGCTGCTTCTCGAGCCAAACTAAGAGGACTCCTTGCTGTCATAGATACACCAATGGGTGAGAAGACAATGTATCTTCTCGTCTTCCTCTCTCTATCGGCACTCTTGCAGGTGGTAGTGCGTCCTATATGAAGAGAGTCGGCTCTCGGGGGCGATAGAGAGTGTGAGCCACGAGCCGAAGCTATCCACCTCACTCTCCTTTCTCACTCTCCACCGTACGCTCCTTCAGAGAGAGGATGATGATCCAGCTACTCTGCCTCGTTCTACAGCTAATGGCCTGTGAAGCCAAGTGAGTGAACATCTCTAACGCTGCAATCTGAATATCTGGAGAGCGCTTACTCAGAGTTATAATCAGTCCTTTTTTCAATGGGGGCCTCCCTCTACGCTAAAGGGGCTTTGAAAGTTGTATCCCAGCACAAGTTGGATTCAGGGCTGTATTCAACTTGTAATTTACTTTAGCGGAGGGGAGGCACGTAGGGGAAGATAAAACTGGGCTGATTAGAACTGGGGCGCCTACTCCTGAGTAATTCAGCCAGTATTTTTCGTGCATTTCAGACGATTCTGCGGTTCTGGCTGCAACGTTCTCCAAGGTACGACAGGTGTTCATTTGTTCTTTTCCACACAGATTCCAGGGAGGCATTATCGATTTCGCTGAAGTACAATAATACCCATTTTTTCAGATCCGGCATCCGGTATGTGCCACGTCTCATGTGTCAGCGGGAACCTTACTGATGCCCCCTCCTGCCAGCCACCGTCAAATTCGTAAGAAACGTTTCTTTGAGGTTTTTGGAAGCCAATTTATGCGCATTTGACGTGTAAAACCGACTCAACGATGACACTTCACGGATGAGTCCAGCACATTCCTTGAGAGCATCCGGAGACACATTTTTTTTGTAAAACTAGACTTTCAGGTCTTCCTCTTGCGGACCGTTCATTACAGCGGATGGAGCATTGTACCCAAACAGGTAAGAATTGAATGTGCTCGCATTTTTCAGTTAGAGTATGCAAGTATAAATTATCTTCGAAAAAAAAACAGATGTGTCACTCTCGATCGTGATGCAGAATGTCGGGAGGAAGTACCAAGATGCATCTGTTCGGCCAATTTCATCGGACCATTCTGCTCACTGAGTTATTTTTCCACTCATATCAAACTTTGATGGGATAATACACGAGAAAGTTAAGTTGCACTTAACTTTCACATTCAGACAGAGAGCACATGGGGACAGTGGGCACGATGCTTGGAGGTAACGGCAACAATGAGGACCTTATCACTAAATTGCTGGGAGTGAGTTGATATCCATTCACTACAATGAAACAATCAATCTAAAACAGACATTCCCTTTCGAAGCTGGTTGTTATGCAGAATTGCCTGGTGTTATCTCAAGGCTGCTCCGCGTCAGTGAAAGTATCAAATTTGTGTGCACTTGCAGGAAATATCGAAGTCGAAGAACAGCGGATCTGCCCCCTTTATCGCGCCCATGCCTTCCATTCTTTCGGCCTTTACGGAAGGCCAAGTGGAGCAGTTTGGATATGACATCGAGGACATGCTAATATCAGCCACGTACGAAGAGAAGCTTCTTCATCTCAGGTAACCTGACAATGCTACAATCGCATGTTTCTATGTATGCATTCAATGTCTCAATCACACATTCCTGAGCGTAAAAAATCGTCAATGGTGGCAGCGATGGATTCACTCTCGCCTTTTGTTTGGGCGAGCATTAGAAGCAGCTGCTTGTCAAAAAGAAACTTTTTCAAATATGTACATAATGAAAACGTCACTATGCTTCAGAGAGGATTTTAAAAAGATGACTTCCCCATCGTTGGGCAACTGTTACACGTTCAACCACTTCAACTCTTCCCTGATCCGTCGCATTAGAAGAGTTGGACAATCCTCGGGTAATTATCACAGTCTAATTAAACACCATTTTCGATCAGGCTTGCGCATCGAAACTGACTCGCATCCGAACGACTACGTGCCCTGGTCCGAAAATGTGGGGGTAAGTTATCAATATCTTCGACACACTGAGGACGGTTCGCAGAAACCATGTTGAACAAATTGAGGTTGCTGTCTATGTGCAATCGGTCGGAATGGGGATAACGTCCGAGAGCCGACGATTCTCAGTCGTTCCCGGCGGAGTAGAGAGAATTATCCTCAAGAAGGTGAATTTAATAATGATATCATCGTTTTTTAAAGTTTTTTTTTGTTTTTACAAAACAATTGAACAATAATGATTGCGAAAATCTCAAAATGCAGTCGAGCTTCAATAGAGCAGGAAGATGCGTTCGAAATAAGAAAGATGCCCAATCATTCTATGTCGCTGGCAATTATTCTGTAGAGGTATGTGTGATTAACTGAAAAAAAATAGCAAGTGCACATTGGATTTACATAATTGTGCCGGGATTAAAATCGGACTTATATTCACTTTTTACTTGAATTATTGCACATCTTTAACTAAGAAATTACATCAGGGATGCCTGAGAGCGTGTCATCAAGACATGGTCTACCGCACGTGTGCGTGCATGGATGCGGCATATGAGAAGAAAGCCGGTGTGGCTGGTTGTTCGTTTGACAAACGTACGTTTCTCGTGATCACATGGTGTTTATCCACGGAGTTCCCTGAGACGTATACACAAAAACAGCATGCATGATGCTTGCAGTCCCGTGCGTCTCGTCCGTCTCTGAAGAACGTGGTGATCCGTCCACGTGGCGAGAGTGTCATTGCCCGCCACCATGCGAGGAGGAACTCTTCGAATATATGATGTCACGGTCTACTGTAAGCACAACATCTTGACTTAATTTATGTTTTGAAAAATATGTGCATTTGCAGTATCTCAATGGAAGCACGAGGACGAGGGAGGAGAGGAAAGTGAGTGCGAGCGATCGACTCGTTGTGTACTAGGGTTACGGAATTCGGCGTAATTGGGCATCTTTTGAATCATTTTCAGATATGTTTCATGTGCGTTATATTTGTACATTATGCATTGCACATGACACACATCCGAAAATGGTTCAAAAGATGCCGAATTACGCCCAATTCGGGAACCCTATTTTCTACTCCTTCAATTCTCACTTTCGTTGCATTTCACAGTAGTGTATTCTTCAAAAAAATAGCTAGTGCAATGCGAATATTTAGTGAAATTGCAGAGCCGCGTGATGATTTACTTCGAAAGTCTGGAGATGTCGATTTCCCACGAAACCTACAAAATGCCCGTAAGTGTTATGTCAGACAGTACTTTTTCTCAGTTTAACGGTATCCACTCGAATTGGCACGTTGAAGTTTGGGGGAAGGTTATTTTTCCAGTTCGCACAGCTTATCGGTCAAGTTGGAGGAGCCGGGGGTCTACTACTTGGCATAACAGCTTCGTTCATCGTTGAAGTAGCTTTGCTCTGCATTATTCTCGGAGGATGTCTCTCCAAGTATCTGAACGCCACTTAAACTGACCGAGGCTGTTCTTGTATTGAAAAATGTCAATACCACTTCATTGAGGCTGAACTCAAAATGATGATAAAGTGTTGCGATTGTTTTTTTCGGGGCAGGTAAATCCGGTATTGTGCACACTATCACGAATGCCGACCATTTGAACTCTATGTAAGGCATTGACGTCACTAGACAAGGGACGTGCGATTCGTTTGCTTCTCTTGAATGGCAAATGGGTGACAATGGGGTTGTTAGGAGTAAAGGTAGGTAGGCCTATTCTTGCGAAGCTGTCTCTTACGATACTAAAACATCTATCTCTCGATAAAAAGTTTTACGAAAACGTTATTTATGCGTAACATGTATCCCTAAGCCTCAGCATTGGTTTCAAACTGATCTTAGGTTCTAATGTTGCTTCCACAATTCAACTGATTTCATTGTGAAAATGCTAATAAACACTTCTCGCGAACGATGTAAAATATATGATGAGTTATTGCACTTCGACAATTGACAAGGATGTATTTAGATTACATCAATTGAATACATTCGAATGTAAAATTATGCTGGACAATCGACATAAATACAACACGATTACCAGCCCGCCCTTTGGACGGACTATGTTGGACAGAATTTTCTCTTTATTCAGACTCAGAATCTGACGAACGGCGGCGCTGCAATTAAATGCAAATTCGGATGTCATTTGTTCTTGTTGCAGTTTCGGTGCGTAGTAAGTCGTATAGATCGTTTTTTTTTCATTTTGATTTCGATTTCGTTTTTCCTTTTCTCTTTCTATATCTTTATAGATCATATCTCACATCACACCTATGCCGATCGAGCGAGAGAGATAATTCTTTTCGTAACGTATCACTTACAAGGAATGGCCGCGAGGGTAGGTTGGAGTTTTTGAACGAGACCTAGCGCGATCGAAATAGGATCAAATTCTAAGAACTTATACGTTTCTCATATCTGCTAAATGCCACTGTGGATGTCTCTGCTCATAGTGAGGAGAGGTGTAAAACCGTTCATTTCTGAGGCTATGTTCAGAAATTCCACTACCACCCAGACATCCACAGTGGCGTTTAGCAGATATGAAAAACGTAGAAGTTCTTAGAATTTGATCCTCCTTTGATCGCGCTAGGTCTCGTTCAAAAACTCCAACCTACCCTCGTGGTCATTCCTTGTTAGTTATCTTTGATACATGTGATTTCGAGTGACTTACAATAGGCGGAAGTGGTCCTCTGGTGAGTCTCCGGCCGGTTATGCAGTACACTATTAGAAGGAAGAGGAGGCCATTCAGTTCCACCAGTGTGACGATAGAAATCCCCAGATACATCCCGGCGTGCCCTCCCAGATCGTTCAGAGCCATCGAGAGCTGAAAATCGAGAGCTGAGTGTGTGTTTGAGCTGTGTTAATACGTAGCAAACATTTCCAACATATATCATATAAAAACAATGCTTTAGGATTTATGCTGTTATTCGCATGCTATTTTCTCATCTTTCTCATTCTTATACCTATTTTTAAAACTCCTAAATAATCTAGCTGTCCCTTGATGTCCATTATGTAAGTAAATATTTACGCACAGTGTACGAGTGTTCCTCCTTTACCATCTCAGCCTGCATCGAGTCGAAGTAGACGTTCAACACGACGGCGTTTGACGCGTACCTGTGATTGAAAGAAGTTCATTCCCATTCCTTACTGAAAGACGTGGAGAAAGCAAGAATCTAATGAAAGTGGCCTAGAGAACGTGAGTGGAGACAAACCAGACATTACACGCCTCGATGCTGGGAAAGTACTGGTTCCATGTCTCACATGATCCTTTCTGCAAATATTGTGTTGCTGTCCGATTCGCATAATGAACCCTCTAAAGTCAGCATGAACAATGAAAAGTGATGATATTTGAGGCGGTTAACGAGGAGGACATGCTTGAAACTGGGAAAAGACGCGTAGGCAGGTTGACTACCTCTTCCTTTCCCTCTCTCTCTCTACCTTTGAAAGCACATCTTCTCCCTCCATGTCGTTTCCAACCAAAATGTAAAGCACGCTCTAACTTCACATGGTCTCTCGAGTTAAATCGATACTCACCCCAGGCCACTTCTGCATTGTCCACGTGCCATTTCCACTCGACTCGCGCTTCTTTCTCTTCCCGAGACCTGACGCCTCTGTTGCGATATCAGTATTCATATCTACTTTCGCCTTCATGCATTCTTGTTTGTTCGGATTCTCCCCCTTTCTCCAATTGGGCCAGTCAGGTTGACTCGATGGATGGCCTTGCTCGACTTGAACATCAGCTTTTTTGAAGTACTGAAAAAGCTGGTCAAGGTGTACTCAATTACAGGGTGTCCAAAAAGTATTGTTACACTTTTGAAACGCGAATTTTTTTAACATGTAGGTCGAGTTGTCAAAACCTGTAATAACACGTTTGAGCCCACCCTTCGGTGCGTTGAGGGAACCTACTAATTAGTTTCCCATAGTCATGGTTCGTCCAAATCGCTATCGTCAAACTATTATCAACCTTTGGACCCTCGGCGACCCCCCAGATTCCATCAGGAGGAAGCTTCGTATTTCCCGAATGACAGTCTATCGCACCATCTCCCGTTTCAAGCAGTTGGGCACTGCGAAGGACCGTCCAAGATCAGGAAGACCCAAGACCGCTCTCACTCAGAAGAACAGGAGAATCGTGGAGAAGAGAGTGAATCGCAATGCCAAACGATCCATCAGGAAGATGGCTAAGGATCTCAAGATCTCCAAAGGATCCGTGTGTGCCATCGTTCATTCTCTTCTCAAGTCCTACCCCTACAAGATGAGAAAGGGCCATGGCCTCACTGATGTCCACAAGCAGAAGCGCCTGGAGAGATGCAAGCTGCTCCTTCAGCGGGCCGATCGTGGGGAGCACTTGACTACCGTTTACTCTGACGAGAAGCTGTTCTCAGTCGAGGAGGTCTACAACAGTCAGAACACCAGGATCA
This sequence comes from Pristionchus mayeri, assembly GCA_036245805.1. Taxonomy (NCBI): domain Eukaryota; kingdom Metazoa; phylum Nematoda; class Chromadorea; order Rhabditida; family Neodiplogasteridae; genus Pristionchus; species Pristionchus mayeri. The sequence goes on along the minus strand of BTRK01000003.1, from coordinate 12,869,897 downwards.
TCGCCAAGTCTCCTCAGCAAGCTGACGCCAGAGGTAGAACCATCTCTCGCATTGCCCACCCCCAGGCACTGATGGTTTGGGCTGGTGTGTGCTCGACGGGCAAGACTCCTCTCGTGTTCGTGGATCCCGGGGTCAAGATCAACAAGGAGTACTACACCAGGGCAATTCTCCAGAAGGCCCTTCTCCCCTGGTCCCGCTCCCACTTCAAAGGGGCTCGCTGGACCTTCCAACAGGATTCAGCGCCTGCTCACTCGGCAAAAGTGACGCAGGCATGGTGTCGCGCCCATCTGCCCGACTTCATCTCGAGTGAGGAATGGCCCTCGAACTCCCCCGATCTCAACCCTCTGGACTTCAGCATTTGGTCAGTGTTGGAGAAGGAGGCCTGCTCTACTCGCCACAAGAACCGCGATTCCCTCAAGGCAGCCCTTCTCAAGGCATGGGAGAAGATCGACGTCCCTTACCTGCGGGCCGTCATCGACTCGGTCCCTCGTCGTCTCAGAGAGGTCATCGCGGCCAATGGAGGCCAGATCGAGTGATCGTGCATTGTTATGTTCATATGGTCACTGATAAATACTGTGCCCCGTTTGAGTTGTCTATGTTGCTTTTAAAGAAAGATACATGGTTTTATCCGTGTAACAATACTTTTTGGACACCCTGTATGTATTAGAGACGTATTATGAATTCAATTAAACGATTATAGTATATCGATTTACTAACATCGGAGCACTTGACGTTTGGTGTTGTGAACGGCATGATAGGCAAGCGTGTTCCAGGGCAATCATAATGACATGGGAAGCAACGCCACCAGTTGAGTTTGAATTGAGTCGGAACCTTGTCATAGTTGCAACGAAAAGTTGGTCTAAATGGCTTAACAATGTGTTTCCGAATATCAAAATTGGGCAGTATTTCGAGAATGTAGCATCCATGCGACTCACTTGCAACCGGGGGAATGTTTCACTTCCACCAGACTGAAATTGCTGGACTTGAGAATTGCATCCTGGAATTGTCGTGATTGTGTGAAAATGGTTGCTCAACTAACGAAGATCGGATCTGTCGGGTCTGGAAGACACTTTGGTTCGGTCGTCGTTGTGGCAGTAGTTGTAGACGTTGTTGAGCCAGTAGTTATGGCCGTAATAGGAGTAGAGACATCCGGGGAAGTTGTGGTATCAGTCTTCCGTGACGTGTTGGGCGTAGCAGTCGTTGTGGCAGTCGTTATGTGCCTCTTTGTTGTCGTCGTCTTCTTATCCTAGAAAACACGTTTTCGTCACTCTGAGCTGTTGATGTGCATGTTGTGAATGTCTATAATAATGATGTGCATGTATCCAATGCACAAAAATGTATCTCTGACCATTTCCTTCTTCATCTCATCTCGATGTTGCTGCGTGCCAACGGACACATTGTATCGGACAGAGGGGTAAGTCAAACTCTGAAAACGTAATGTTCGTTGTCATGTGAAAAGAGGTAGCGCAATATGAAGAGAAAAAAGCTAGAGTTATACGCAGCCTAGAAAGGAGTAGAGTTGTCTTAGTATTTTATAGGAACCACTGAGGTGACAAGGCGTTATGAAAGAATAACAAGTGCAGTAACGGTTCGTACTGAGTAGGTCCACGAATAGGATACTTCATCACACGTGACCGGGCATCCGCAATGCATGATATTCAAATTTGTCTCGCCCGAGGTGAGTTGACCGCCTCTATGCGAAGCCAGACAATCAGCTGAAAAAAGTCCTAGGACCAAAAGATCATCTTCTTTTCCAAAACATTCTTCGGCGGCTAAGGGCACAATTGTTCTCACCATCCATGGGTGTGCTGCACCAACTCTCATTCGGAGCCTTCCGATAGATGGGATGCGCACATCCGCATCGCTGAAACATGATCTCATGACCTCCATTTCATTCAGTGAGTCATCTTTGTTTCCCACACTTTCCTTCAGTCTCAACACAAAGAGAGTTTTGCGAAACATCTGTCTCACTCTTCCCTGGTGGCTGAATAATTCATGCGCACCTCCAGATAGGTCCTCTGCCAGCAAGCTTCGTAGCATTGTATAATACTGTAGTTCCCCTGGGCGTACGGCGCGTAGTAGTCCGGCATTTGTGATGCACAGACGGTGTCCACTCTCTGCTTTAAATGCTGAAACGACACAAATATCGTTCGCCTCTTCATATTGCCAAAGAAAACGATTAACAGTGCTCGAAACACATTACGAAGAGGAGTATTCAAAATGTGCCATATATGCAATAACCGGAGATAAAGATGCAGTTGTTCAGACCTTGGTTAGGGCGATTGCAGTTTGACGACCGACGTCCGCTTCGAATGCTCCCGTCATCGATTCAAATACGCCCTGTCATTGTCTTTAGGTTGTGATTTTCGAAAGCATTCATTGGTCCACATAGATTTTAACATATGATGAGTCAAAAGTTTGTTCATATATTAAATTGATAGTGTAATCATGCAAATTTAGGCAAATTCGTCATCTATATAGTGTAACAAATGCAAAATAAAGAAAATTGGTGACCTTATCGTCCACGGCTACCAGCACACCTGCTTGAATTGTAGTGGGTAGATAATCGGAGAGTGACGAAAGAGAATCGACAACCTGATTACGTGCAATTATGTGAGGCAGTCGTGCTGTGTCAGCGGATGCAGAGAAGGGTTCGGCTAACGACTCTCTGATATAATAAAATCTCACGTTGGCTGTCAATATGAGGCGTAAGCCGTGAGCGCTTCCAGGGCTGTCAAAGTATTGTTCAGAGACTACACGTGAACGAACAGTACCGAGTGACGATGTGATCTCCTTGAAAGATAAAGCACCGGCCGTATTCCGGATCCGGGACACTTCTGAAGGAAGATCTGCAATTAGCGGTAGCAATAACAGTCAATTGCACAGAGACGCAAAAGGCGATTCATGTTGATTACCAAAAATGGCCTTGTTTTCCAATGAAAGATGGTTTACCAATGAAGCGATATACCTCGTAAGCATGTATGCAGTATACTCACGCATTACATGTGACGCCACGTAAGGTACACTCGGATACCACTTCTTCCAGGGCGTAGAGCGCATCAGCCTTCTGTGAATCGGTGAGTTTCGCAGCGAGAATGATGAGAAGATCTCTCGCTCTGTCGTTCCGACTTTCCCGATCCAATCCCTAGAATATGAAATATGTAATATAAGTTGTAGTTATCTAACTTGCACATGAAACGAGCACCTGAAGAACAAATTTGTTTGCTGATCCATGTCCATTTTCAGCTGACTCATATTCCAACAGTAGAGCTCGAATTTCCGCGAAATCGGCGCTCCTCTCCACAACTGACCGCTTGTAAGGATTGAATAAGCAAAACTTCACCGAAGGGAATTTCTGAAACAAATAGTAGGATTATTTTCCCAAAACATTTATTTTAATCGATATATCTGAGTAGCATCAATGGCGTTACAATGGGAATCTTCTCACGTGCGCAGAGAAGATGAGAGATGTGGATGCTTCAACAGGGCCAGAGATGAGCTTCAGAATGATTAGAATCAGCTGCGCGATGAAGGCCCCTCCCCTGAAAGTAGTGAATCTATTGCCATATGCAGGGCCAAAAGTATACATCACGCACAACCCAACAGTGAATGGTGCAATATATTGCATTTTTTTCATTCTTTATGAACTGACAGTTACAACTTACATCAGACAGAAGACGAGTATCCATAACCATCGGACGAATGTCGTTTTTGCATGCACGGTGTACTGAAAGCACGAGAGAGTTGTCCACGAGGCAAAATCACACAGTAGATCGATCAGCCGCATCTCAGCTCCTTGCCTCGGTTGAGGAAAAGTTAGGGACTGAGGAGTCTGGGCCCCAAGTTGCCACGGGTGAGGCTATTGTCCTCGCTCCTTCTCGCCTAAGTGCCAACTCACCTTAGGGGCTTCGACAACATTCTATCCGTGATCATGAAGGGAATTCAGTCATTATTTGAATGAGTAATAAAATATACATGGACAAAGCAACATCGATCACGAAATGAATGGCGCTATTAGCATTGACGAGTGGCGTGCCGGTGATTTTTAAATGACGTAACATGACAAATCAAATTTCAGATCTTACGACAATGATACATTTTAGCAACAGAGGATAAAATAATTTGCATAACTAATCGGTACTCCGGCTAAATCTTCCATGGCTCTGTTCTACCTCCTCTTGTTGGGGGATGACAAAACCGCAACCGACAAAACCGCAACGGAGCGCCGTTCCCTGGGGAGTTGGTCTTGTTACTTGGGAGTCGTTTCATTGTAACAAGTATTTGCTCCTCTACACCACTCTGTTTAGATCATCTTAGAATTCGATCTTGAGTTTCGTCTCTATCACCGTATAGGGGTTCATGGTCCAAAATTGGGAGTTCTAGTGGAAAATCGTGGTCAGATGAACAGCAAATGATGTCACCAACAGATATCCATGTTAATAGGTTTCAGTAATTCCTGGGTTACTGTAATATCGATTGGTTACGGTACTTTGTCACTATCAAACCATGATTTTCCATTAAAATTCTTAACTTTTTATCATTAACTTTTTTACCAAGTTGATAGAGAGCGAAACTCAATATCGAATTGTAAGATGATCTAAACATGGTGATGTTGAGGATCACATACTTGTTACAATGAGACAACACCCAAGTAACAAGATCAACTCCCTAGAGAACGGCGTTCCGTTGCAGTTTCGTCGATTGCGGTTTTGTCACCCCCCCCCCTCTTGTGGCTCCTCTCCATATTATTTTTTTTCTTCGTTCTTTGTTATGTGTCCTCGTGGATAGCCTGGCGAAAGACAACACATCACGAAGAGGGTTAATTTTTATAAGACACTAGGGTTGCACGAACGGGATCGGCAATTTCGTCCCCTCTAGCACCCCTTCCCATCTCCCTCTCGCTCGTGCTCTTTAGAGAGGCCGCGCCCCTCTTCCCCCACGAAATTTCGGGGAGAGGCGCCAGTGGGCACGAAAATCCCGACCTTCCACGAATTTTTCGCGCTCCTTTTCCACTTCTCTTCTCATTACTCGCCCCGCCTAGGAGAGATCGCGAAGTATTTTCTTTTCATTTCTATCTACCAATTTGCAAGATTTGTAAAAGTACTTGCATTTTTCTCTATTGTATCACCACTCGGAAATGTTATCAGTCAAGAGCACATACTACTCAATTTGAAATCAAGATCAATAATATTTGAAGTAACATAACAATCAACAAAACAATAATGATAAGAATAATTATCTGCATGCGAACAATTTCATCACTTTCAATCTGATTTCTATCATCTTATTTCATCGTTATCTTCAATTAATTTGAGACTAAACGAATCATGAAAACTGTAGAATAGGTCATATTTGGCAATTTACTTTAATAGGCGATTGAATATATTTTTTCGAACATTTTCATTAAGAAGAAATAGGAAAAAAATCACTTTGCTATCAGCACTTTATCACTCCCGATCACTCCAAGAGAAGGGAGGGAGAGAGACGCGAAAAATTCGTTCAATGTCGGGATTTTCGTGCCCACTGGCAGGCTCCGCTCGCGCTCACGAAATTGGGGGGGAGAGCGTGAGAGAGGGTGGGAAGAGGGTGCGGATATCCCGATCCCGATATCGACCGTGCAACCCTATAAGGCACTCCTGCAAAGCGCCGCAAAAATTTCAAAAAAAGGTCGGCTCTGTCTGGTTTAGAGGGACATATAGAGGTCCTGTCAGGTTTGGGGGCATATCGTCGGTTTGGACGACATATCGGGCATTTCGGTTTAAAATGAATGCGATTAATCGCTTGGAGATCCTTCCATGTTCGAGCGTTATGCACAGCCTATCATGGATGGTGTTCTCCACAAAGCACATGAACTTCTACGCGATGCTAATGTCAGTGAAAGGCGCGGCGAAGGTATGAATGAAGCCACTGATACTGCTCTCATTCCAACTACTGTCCCCCTCCAGTTCCACAACTAATTCGGTCCCTACCACAACCAACACTACCATCTAGAGTTCGCAATTCGGGCCGGGACATTCGGTGTCGCACCGCGGCCCGCGATCGGTGAGCGAAGAATGAAAAGGCCCGAAACCGACGTGCAATTATTGAGAGGCCCGAAACCGGAGAGAAAAAATGTGTTTAAATCAGAACAAGATTGGGACAAAACGAAATATTTATCTTCGAAACAAGTAACATTAGGTTAGGGATGCTCGTAAATTAGACATGAGGGGTTAATCGGGTCTTGAAGCGCATCTTCATTCAGTTCAGCGTATTCAGCAATATCACAAGGAGACGTCGCAGAGTGTCCATGGAGTTTCATAACTAGACCTAGCGCATTGGAAAGAGGATACAAATCTAAGAACTTCTGTTGTTTACAAATTTGCTAAACGATCTTGGGGAAGTCTGGGCTCATAGTGGAGATTACCAGTCAATTTATGAGGCTATATCCCTAAATTTCCATACAGCCCAGATCTCCACAGGATCGTTTAGCAAATTTGAAAAGTTTTTAGTATTTTCCCCTCTTGCGCTAGGTCTCGTTATGACACTCCATGGACAATCTGCGACCACCCCTTGTCACTTCATCCATTGCCGTTATCTCTGTGCATCGATCTGACACATCATTACATTAGGGTTCCCTCGAGATTTCCCGGTTTGATGTTGCCCCTCCGATCATCATAGCTGAACATTCTCTCGCTTGCCGTGCTTGACGCGGACATCGGGAGGGCCGCACGCTCGAGAGGGGCAAGGTGATAAGAAACTGTTAGCGTGTAAGCCATGTAATGTCACAGCCATGGCATAGCCATTTAAGAGAGAAATGAAATGTAGAATGGACCTGTGCCCCTCTTCTTCTTCAGACGTAAAATTGGGGTGAGTGATCTCTTCTTAACCGGCTTAGATCTTCGTTTAGTAGATTTCCTGACAAATAACCAAATATTGGAACTTACTCCTTAGAACATGGCTTTACAGGAGCTTCACGAACTGTGGATGATTTTAGTAACGGTTTGATAGAAAATATAGCTGAAAGCGTACCTCAGAGAGACTGAAGGAGCACTCGTGTTCCGCTTACCACCACGATCACCCATCACAATAAGATAAAAAATGAAGAAATGAAATGAAAATGATCTCGCGAACTCGGGAGATCGAAAGATCAACGATCCAGAATACTTAAAACTGGGTATTTACGTGCATTCCCCCCTCTCGGTTTCGGGCCTCTCTCAATAATTGCACGTCGGTTTCGGGCCTCCCTCCCTCTCATTCCTCGTTCACGGGGCCCCGCGGTATCGGGCCGTCTCGTTTATCGAACTCTACTACCATTCCCCGACTACCAAAAGAGAATTTCCCCATACAACACACCCAGACATTGCAAACGACGGGTAAAATTCAAAATCAGCAAAATCCATGTCAAGGCAATACACTAACTAATTATTAAATTTTGTTCCATTTTAGGAACATTAGATTTGGGGGGGGGGCATATGTCATCCGAAGCCAACACTGTCCCTCTAACAAGACAAAGCCAACAAGGCACAAATAATCATCACCGATCATGTACATATTCGACAATCGTCTTTTTTTCTGGTTTACTCATCGAAGTCTCTTTGATAACCACCACCACTAATCCACTTGCGTATGCTCGATAAGAAGATACGCCAAATTCGAGACTCACAACTTGTCATTCAAGAAATAAGCGATGTCCCTAAACACAATCCACTCATGCACTGTGTCTCTGAATGATGAACGATGATCTCCGAAGGCCATTGTCAACTACTCTTCTCAGGAAGTGAAAACTACATATCGAGAAGATGGACAGAAGAATTTCCTTGGCGCATCGTGAGATCGACGAGGGTAGATTTAGTGAGTCGTGTATATGCCCATGCACATTTATCTTCTGCGACCAGAGTTAATTATCGTTTTTCCGCAGTAATTATGTCGAATGCATTGTGGTTTATCATATTTCATGGATGGTTTATTCGGGATAATATTGTATGCATTACACGATAGCGTCAGTGCAACTAACGGTATCAAAATTATCTTTAAGCGGTACCGCAGTCGAACTGGGGTCGCTCTTGAACATCCACTTGCCGCTTGTGTCACATATCACCTCAATGGCTTTTTCCCCATCTGACTGATCCATCGGTGCCTGTAATTACATCATACGTACATGTATTAAATTAACTATAGGTTGGATATTAGGACTACATTCCTTTTATGCAAAAGTTGTATCACTTCAAACCATATGTGTACTTCAATGTTTTGAAGAAAAAACAGGTAGTAGACCAAAATCGAAAAGTGTATAACTATTTTGAAAACAATACCAAAATAATGTTCGAGTGCGGTGGGGAGCATTCGATTTGTAATGCGGTTGAAGTCATCGGTGGAACGCAGTCGTATTGCGGTTGATTTGATGTTATAAAATTACACATTGTGAAATCCGTGGTCAGCTGCCTGCACACCGGTACGCCTGAATGGTGTACGTTGAGCATGATGTCAATGCAGTTTCGAGAATCTCAAAACATCTGTACATAGTTAGCCAATATATACTTGATAGGAAGTCTACACCCCCCAAAGCCACAATCGAGAATACAGCGAAAAAGCATAGATATGATGCAATTTTGATAACCACGCTAAGCAGTGCACACCCATAGATGAGACTTGGAAAATGATGTATATAAAAAGTAAAATTGTTGGCTCCAACATCGCTATTTAGTCTGAAATCATGTGCATGTCGTCGGAGCAGTTTTCAAAGCAAATACTTGCATAATCCTTCTCCATATTTTTGGAATATAAAAAAAAAGGCACCGGAAACCAATCAAGGGGGCGTTATATCTTGGTTAGCGACTACCGCCGTGTTGTAAATGAACATACTTTCAGGATTGGGAATATTTAACAAGGAGAACATAGCTGCATTACTCAGAGATTGTATGTTGACAGTACAACTGCGCTTGTTGTACCATGTCTGTCAGGGAAGTGTTAAGAGACCCTCCACCAGAGAACGTAACAACTGATGGGGGTCCACGGATGGCCAAAAATTCGTTAATTTCCATACTTTTTTTTCTAAAGTGGGGGTCCCGAGTGCTGATCGCCGGCAGTAATGACTAAGGCTAAGGGTCGATTTTGGAAAAGTTTCTGGCACCCCTCTCTTTTGGGGTCGAAAAAAATTGACTTTCTCAAAATCATCTGTGATATATTTTTTCTGACGTATTTCAACGCGTAGAAACCGAATTTCCATATCAGATAGCGAGAAAATGAAAATGAAGGAAGTTATGGCTGAAAAAACGAAAATTTCGATCCGAAATGACATAACTAAATTTCAAAAAATACAGTACCGGAAAAAAGTTTCGCAACAAATTTGTCATTGTCATAACTTCGTTCAAAATTGAGCTAGAGACTTATGGTTGGAAGCATGCGAGAGGTAAATATCAGGAGAAAATAGTCATATGGTATATGGTCTGCAACACAATTAACGCGGGTTTCTGAATTTAATTTTCTGTATCACAATACTCATATATTTTTTGAAACAGCCGAAAGTCGATGTTATCTCGCACGAACTGTGATGAAAGTATAACCATTGATGTATGCAATCTTCTATCTGACTTGCTCGTTGCACTTCGGAAAGAGCTAATATATCGATATCTTCGCTCCTAGTTGAGCAACATGGTCCCTATTTCACAGCTACTATACACTAGTAATGTAGAAATATTTTACCAAGTTTGATAGTGATCAGACAACAAATTGCAAAAATCGATAAAATTTGGACATGCATTTTCATACACGTGGAAACAACCTTTAACGCTATCGAGAAAATTTCTCGCAGCTTTATGCAGAATCTATTATTGAACAAGTTTGCGAAATGGCAAAGTAAAATGATTTGTCCAGCATATTTTACAGCCCAATAACCACATAGAGTCTGAACGACCAAAGTCGTCAGAAATGTTCCGTAGCGAAAGTCGACCTAGTATAACGGGAGAGTTTCATTAAAATTGGCTCCAATTCAATGAGAAATGTGCATATCTAGGACTTGCAAAGCTGATAAGTTCATGAAATTAAGATTCAATTTTGCCGTTTACCTTGTTTTAAGGGTCATAACTATCCGACTTTCCGTGGTTATTGGGCTGTAAAATGTGCTGGACAAATCGTCTCACTTTGCCATTTCGCACACTTAGTCATTAATAGATTCTGTATAAAGGTGCAGGAAATCAGATTTTCTCGATAGCTTTACAGGTTGTTTCCACGTGTATGAAAATGCATGTCCAATATTTTTTCGATTTTGTTGTCTGATCGCTATCAAACTTAGTAACATGTTTCTACATTACTAGTGTATAGTAGCTGCGAAATAGGGGCCCTATCGCTCAACTATTAGCGAAGATATAGCCGTTCAAACGCATCTCGGACGTTTCGGAATATCGATATATTAGCTCTTTCCGATGTGCAACGAACAAGCCAGATTGTAAACATGTAAACATCACTGTATGATATTGGGTGATTGGTATTTTTGGAATCTATTAGGCTGTCAGAAAAGTAATTGTAGATTTGGACCTTGATGTTTGAACCATCCGAAAATCGTTTTCGTTAAAGATCTCAAGCTAGCTCTTTAGTGCATATTAGGGGTTGTCTTGGTCAATATATGCATGTGTTCAAATCGCTTCATGCTTTTTGGGTTTACGAAAAATGCAAGTTTTACCATAAGTAACATTTTCTCAATTTTCTGAAAATACTTTTCGTCTCTCGTAGTTTGAATGTAATAATGACTGTAACTTTCCATATAGTGTAGTGAGAAGCCCATTCACAGTTCTTTCGAAAATTAGGTCTAAGGCCGTTCTTGCCTCAACATAGCACGATTTACATACCATTTAATTCAACTTCTACCGATTTAACACTTCTCAAGCGATATTGTTTCCTGCATCGATGAGTATTCAGACTGTCTCCATAAGTGTGCTTCCATGGTACGCTATGGAGCTACGTATTACAGAGAAACATTTCAACTCTCGCCTTTTCTACTTTTCAAAAATATGGATTTTCAAGATTGTTGAATAAAGGTCAACATAGCCAAAATTTCGACTTTTTGTGTACGGTGAATGAATACATTTCCTCAAAAGTAAGCTATTCCCTGACTTAGCCCAGCCGAATACTGGTATGTAAAGAGTAGCTCTAAAATGTAACCACAAAAGTTAGAACTTTTCACTAATTCTGGAATCAGGAAGTTGTCATATAGTCGAATTTCGACGTTCAAATTTCAGCTTCATGTGGTGAAAGCTGCATGTTTTGACAGAAGTATTGCAAACACATATACATAAAATGTTAAGATGAGCAGGGAAGGTGCTTTCAGTTTTACTGCATTTGGTTTCAATAAGTTTATTGTTACGGGTACAAGCTCTGTTCAAGCATTTATGATGACGTTCCGTAAGGGGTAATGTCACAAATAATTAATTTTCAAAAATGCCTTTCGTTACGGATTAGAGTGATATGTTGTATTGTGATGTGCATATGTCGTAATTTCGCACGTGACATAAAATTTGCCATATCTTAGTTCTCCATGGATTGCTGGGCCAAAATGATATCAGTGCAACTCTGTATTGATATACTTTTGACTTCAACCTGTATCCTCAATACCAAAAGGAAAGGCTTGAACCAATGTGCGATGGAAAGAGTATCCAAGGACTCAACGAGTATAAGCACCATTATGATAATTAGGAGGAAACAAAGAAAGGGGTTTCTCAGAATCGAAAATTCGAAAATCTACAATTATTTTCCTGACAACCTGATACTAATGGCATCGCATCTATTATTTTTAGGGATTTAAAAAAAAAATGGACATTTCGACTTTTTCGACTCTGAACTTGGACATCTCGTGTTAAATTCTGAGAAATGGGAATTGCAATTTCTCACAAACGGTCCCTACGTTACTCTAACATCACGAATACTAAATTTATTATTATAGTAACAACAACTTATGGAGTCAATTGGAATCATATGACCACTTTTTTTGTCCTCGAAAATTGAAATTGTAGAAATTCGACATTTTACTTAGAATGTGACAAAATTGAGAAATTATGTCGATGTCCTAGCTACTTGAAATCTATTTTAATACAGTGTGGCACTTCTGTAGTGAGCAATACTCACCATGAAAAGCTTTTGGAGACAAATCTAAGATCTTCCGGATGCTTAGCTATCACGAAATGAAGCAATTTCGTCCAAAATTCACGTATTTTCGAGTTTTTTTTACTTAGGTGACGTATTAATGCATTTTTACTATGAAATTCTCCTTCAGCGAGTTGAAATACACCAGAAATGTCGTTTTAGGCAAACTTTTAGAACAAAGGTAAAAATCGATTTTTTTCGAAATTCGTCGAAAAATATTTGCTGATAATTCTGAATAAAAAAAAGTATTTATAGTGTATTTCAACTCGCTGAAAACTAATTTCATAGTCAAAATGGATGAATACGTCAAAGAATACGTCAAGTAACAAACTTGAACATTCTACGTCGGATGAGAACCGATAAAGGAAAACTTTAAAACAGTATTTTCACAATGTGTTCAAAGATCTAAAGTGCGAAAAGTCAATCCTTTTCAGCTAAGGAGCTGACTCACGTTTAGCGCACACAACTTCAGCGCGATCTGCTCCATTCACAGTCCACTGGCTGTTGTTACAGCGGAACTGAAATTCGCTACTGAAAAAAAAAACGAGAATCGTGAATGGCGTTATCTGGCATTTGTTCCTCTTCTTCATTTGCGTGAAAGAAAGAGAAAGTGTGATTCACCTTCGTGGTCACTATTTGCCTATTGACTGCCAGCTTTGCATCTCCGTCACACTTCGCTTCGGCGGTACTGCATCTGTCGTCAGCGATGAGCACTGTAAAGGTGATTACGGCACTAAAAGGAACTGGTGCGTCATGCCGCCTCATATCTTATATAAAACTCTGAAAAATTGTCTCACCCTTCGGAGTAATTATCAAAGGCCAGGATACATCACACGAGTATCCTCTATCGGGACATGCTGATGCCGAAATAGTGATGGTATCGTGGCAAGATCGACATCCTGAATGCGAATTTTATTGCTGATACAGCGACAAGTGCTATCTAATTTGCAATTATGGTAGAAAAATCAATGCGAATAGAGCATACCGTAAAGAATACATACCGTGGCGTTCCTCGTCTTCCACCCTCTCACACGCAATCTGCTCCTTTATTTCTTCACATTGATTACCGGCGTAGATCAGAGAAGGCAATAGCAGTAGAATAACCAGCAAGATGTTCATCTTGAAGTGACTCTAAAGGTCTATTCCGAGACGTTTTATATTGCATGAAGGAGCCTCCAATTTAATTAAATTTGGTCGAAACCGCGTGCTCTTCGTTTCCCATCGTCTCTGCTCGGCAAGGGACAACATGCCAGTCAAAACAAAGGTGGGCGATCGATAAATGACTTCAGTGAGATCAGTAATTGATATTGAGCATCGGAAAATCACATCGTGTTTTCCTCGGGGACATGTCAAAACGGCAACTACTCATAACTCGCTTGGAAGTGGGTATACAGTTCATGCAAATCGCATTTCCCATATGCGGACGCGGCGGTCCGTGGCGGCCCGCGGATCGTTTTCGTGGAAACACTCCGTCAATATGGCTTTTGATCACCAAGGAATCGCAAATCACTTATCGTTGCGCCTGAATCATTGAATGAAGCAATGATAATTGTTAATCTATGACTTGGTAATTGGGTCAACCATATTTCCGGGTGCCAATTTTCAGATCCCGCTCCTACCCTCGTAGAAAAATATAAAAGAAAGACATTCAGACCGAGAACAATGCGAGGAATATGTCAATCGCTGTATCTTTGATTGAAACTTACTCGTGATCCCACAAAAGCTATCTGCGGGATCCGAGGTCCGTCGCCGGCTGCCGCGTCCGCATATGTGCAATGCGATTAACACGTATTGTGTTGCTATTAGAGTAGTCACATTATATTCAGCATGAGGTACCGTATTTCATTTAAATCCAAAATATATCTAAAATGATTCTATCATAGCCACGAGACAGGAGATCATGATAAAATATTTGTGAGATCGACTGGTATTTTTACAAAATGCCACAATGAACTCAAGTTCCGGAACTGCTCGATCTGTTACATCTAATTCCAGTGTCATTCCGGAAGACATAATTTTAATATTACAATACGCCTGCCAGCGTATATTTTCTTTGGAGAGTATGCAGAACGTGTATTTCGATCAATTTCCCTTCAAAAGTGCCAGGGAAGTCCAGATGGAGTGCCTCGAGTCCACAAGGGAGTCAACAGAATTGATCCAATTTATTTGATTTATACGCAAACTGAGTCAAATATTCTGGCGAAATTCACAAAGCATCTCTATCATATCAGCACATCATTTTAATCAGACAGAGGAGCATCAGTGCATGCAATGGTCGAAATCCTGTAGATAGTCACAGGATAGCGTGATGTCAGATCATTCATAACGGTCAGCTCGTCATACCACTCGCAGATCGGGTCAATGGCAACGTCGAAGTCATCTGTGTTCATCTGAATAGTTTGCTATTCGTGGAAGTGATAGAAAAAACGGAGTATGAAGGCGGATTGAAGTCAGTTTCAAAATCATTTTCAACGATGAAGCTGTCTTAGTGGCTCATCGAAAACGGTTTTTCGATTCCAATTTGCCATTCCTAATTCAAAGTATTTATGAGACCTTTCGCGTAAGAGTCGGACAAACCTTGGCACATAGAATTTTCGAAAATTTGGGTTTTGGGTTTTCGAGGGTGCAGATCGTCATGACCAACTTCATTTTGCACCATCTCGATCGGTTTAGCCAGGCTGCATGTAGGCTGCATCTATAATTATGCCCATATTTCAGCAGCTGTTTTACGAAACGATTTGTAATTTGTACATGTGATAGATACGACCCTAACGATATTTTAGAAATAAAGTTTTCAAATTTTAACATGCGACAATCTCATGAAATCGACGTTCTCGAATATAAGAGAGATTATCTGAGCGGATTCACATACACCCGTACATCAAAAAATATATTTCTCTGAAAATACGTTCCTCGGGTCAGTTTTTCACGTAGAGAAAGAAAATCGACCTTAGGAAGTCGTATCTATCACCCCTCATTCTCTGCTGTGCGCCGAAGTGTGCTGTCGGTTTTGAAAACTTTTGAACAGCTCATCTAAACCCCGCGCATGTATAGTTTTCCTGAATGATCTCGACGAGATAAGCATTTTTACTGTTGAAAGTGAAAAGCTAGCTCATCGAAGAGAAAAGTTATGCCCGGTTGAATTTTTAAATTGGTTGAATTTTTAAATTAAATTGAAAAATTTTATTCCAGCTGGGGGTTTTTGAAGAATTTAATTGAATTCCTCGTAAAAATTTAGTCTAAAATATCGGAAGTTCGTTCCTAATCGTGGTGCCCCAAGGGATCAAATTATGCGCCGAAGAGCTCGGGTTTCTATGATTTCGAGCTAAAAAATCGGTTTTTTGAGTTACACTTTTTTAGATCGAACCTTCGTGAGCTGTAATGTCGAAATTTGGATTCTACGTGTAAAACTACATCATAAAATCAATTTTTCATGAAAATTTGTGATATCAATTTTTTAGGCTTTTTCGACCTCAAAAATATGAAATTGTTTCCCTAAAATTCCAACCATATAGGGTCGAAAAAATTGATATCACAAAATTTCACGAAAAATTGATTTTCTGGCGTAGTTTTACACGTAGAATCCAAATTACGACATTACAGCTCACGAAGGTTCGATCAAAAAAGTTTAACTCAAAAAACCGATTTTTTAGCTCGAAATCATAGAAACCCGAGCTCTTCGGCGCATAATTTGATCCCTTGGGGCACCGCGATTAGGATCGAACTTCCGATATTCTAGACTAACTTTTTACGAGGAATTCAATGAAATTCTTCAAAAACCCCTAGCTGGAATATAATTTTTCAAGTCGTCCAATTTAATAATTCAGCCGGGCATAACTTTTTTTCTGGTGATCTAGCTCTTCACTTTCAACAGTAAAAATGCTTATTTCGTCGAGATCATTCAGAAAAACTATACATTTGTGGGGTTTAGATTAGCCGTTCAAAAGTTTTCAAAACAGACCGCCAACTTCGGCGCACGGCATAGAATGAGGGGTCACAGATACGTCTTCCTAAGGTCGATTTTCTTTCTCTACGTGAAAAACTGACCCGAGAAACGTATTTTCAGAGAAATATATTTTTTGCTGTACGGGTCATGGATGAAATTGCTCGATCCTCTCAGATAGTCTCTCATAAGGCAGAACTTAAAAGCGAGAACTGCAGGGTAACATGCGCCGTGTTCTGGGTGGGGATCATTTTTCGTATGCTTGGTATTTCAGCTAATCACTTTTTTTGCTACAATCCGTTTTCTGCTGTTATGTTTATCTCTGCAAAGAGAGTCGTGTGCTTTCGATGTGTTTCCGAGTTAGGTTTCAACTTCTATTAATATATTTTTCAAAAACACTTTGCCCCTGAGAAGACACATATGACTTGAAGTTGAAACATAACCGGAAAACACATCGATCGCACAAGACTCTTTTGGCAGAGATGAAAATTACACTAGAAAACGACTTGTAGCAAAAAAGTGATTAGTTCCAATACACAACATAGCATACGAAAAATAATCCCCGGATCACGACGGAACTTACTATGCAGTTCTCGGTTTTAAGTTTTGCCTTATATTCGAGAACGTGGATTTCATGTAATTGTCGCGTATTAAAATATGAATATTTTATTTCTAAAAAAATCGTTAGGGTCATATCTATTACAAATCGTTTCATAAAACGGTAGCCGAGATATGGAAATAACTATAGATGCAGCCTACATGCAGCCTGGCTCAACCGATCGAGATCGTGCAAAATGAAGCTGATCATGATGATCAGCACTAGAGTTCTGGAATTGGGGGTTGCCCAGTCCGCCCAATAATTAAATCAACGTGATGAATATTGCCCATTTTGCCCAGTTGAGAACAAAGGGATTTGTCTGGGCGCTCATTGGGCGCCCAATTCATTCAGTCTTTTCTCTGAAGAGAATGCATTATTGCGCGTCTGAAACATAAATCATCAAAACGAAATCCACTCGACGGTTGAAGCCTATTGGGCGTAATTGGGCGTTAATAAAGATAAGTTTCAACTCACAATAATAAAGCCACGCCCACTGGGCGCAAACAAAGGATTTTGCCCATTGGGCGTCGCCTCAATATCGCGCCCAATTGGGCAAATTGACCGGCAAACAAAAGCCTGATTGGGCGGAATGGCCCAATTCCAGAACTCTAATCAGCACCCTTGAAAACCCCTTTAGGCAGATTTTCGAAAATTTGATGTGCCAGGCCCTTCAAGACTTTGTTCGACGCTTACGCGTACGGGCTCTTATCAGTGTATTCGTTTAAGAATCGCACAATTGTCTGGAAAACCGGTACAGTAAAAAGAGGCACATTGAGATTTTTAGAGTTTATGACAGCTATGGGTACCCTCTTTCGAATTCTGCACTTGTCATGGTTCAGAATGTCTAATTTGCATAATTACGCATGCTCAAATTACAGTGCAATTTTTACTTTTTCATTCACAACACATCGGAAAAATATCAAAAAAAATGTGAAAACTCGGTTTTAGGCCCTTCTTGATGCGCTATATCCGAATCTTTTATCTGTTCATGCAAAATAGGAATTTTAAAATTTCATATTTTTTCGGAGATTGTTTACTCGAATGCGAAGCCGAAAACCTAGTTGGATTTTTGATATGTTGTTACATATGATGAGATCTATCCAAAAAAAATTCGGTCCATAATCGTTGTATAATCAGTTTTTCGTGTGACGGAAAATTCCGTTCTGGTCTGCTCGTTTGTCAATTTCGAGTATGTTTCAATTGAAAGTATTATAGTTGAATATCGTTTTTCAATTACAGAAACAATTGTCTATATAACATGCCAGTGAAACATATTTGAACTTGACCAACGAGCAGGCCAGAGCGGACGTTTTCGGTCACAAAACTAATTATACAACCTCTAAAAAATACCAACAAAATTTTCTGGACAGATCTCATCATGCGTAACAACATATCAAAAATCCAGCTAGATTTTCGGTTTCGTATTCGAGTAAAAAATCTCGGAAAAAATTATGAAATTTTAAAATTCCAATTTTGCATGAACAAACAACAGATTCGGATGGAACGCACCAAGAATGGTCTAAAACCAAGTTTTCACATTTTTCGGATGCTTATCCGATGTGTTGTGAATGAAAAAGTAAAAAAATGCACTGAAATTTGAGCATGCGTAATTATGCAAAATAGACACTCTAAAACATGAAAAGTATAGAAATCGGAGGAGGGTGCACATAGCTATCATAAGCTCTAAAAATCTCAATGTGCCTCTTTTTGCTGTGTCGGCAGATGTGCGATTCTTAGGCGAACGCACTGTTATGTGTTTATTCTGGGGGGGGGGGGGTGTGACAAATGCTAAAACGGCAAATGCGCAACTCGTCGCCGTTCGCTTGCAATTTGGGGCTGCGACTTGGGAGTTCTTTCATTGTTAGCAGTATGCGCTCCCCTACAATTGCATATATCAGGTTGGAACAAAAGTTTTGCACGATTTTCAAATTTTTGTTTCCAGCATACTCTGTCCTTTATTTTCAAAATTATTTAATTTTGTTTCTTGTATTCGTTGAGGGCTTGGATACTCTTTCTATCACACATTAGTATTACCCATACCATTTGATATTGTGGCGACATTTGAAAGTCAAAGTTACTACATTTGAGAACTGAACTACATAATGTTGGGGTCAGCTCTCTATGGATATCGATTATAATGCAAATATCAAGGTATATTTGGAAAGTGTGATGAACAGGCATCATACAATAGTATGAAAATAGGGATCACCACAAATGGCATTCTAGAAACTTGGTCAGTTTTTATCTCGCGTAAAAAGGGGCTTGGTCTGAATTAGTTGCCTTCACTGCATATCCGTAGCCGTAAGTCTATCGATCTCAAATACATTTAAACTTTAAGTACCTTCCATGGTAAGCTCACAATTATTTTCGTGTGGACATACAATGCTTCTATTAGAAAATGCACATTTGAATACTCAGATACTGATATTAGAGTGTCGAAATTGATGTTTCCATGAATGGCATGTTTCTAGCATAAAAGGAAGCTTAGATTTTATATGGTTAACTAAACAAGCAACTCTTACTCTATCACTTATTGGCTTGGCCGAGTCAGGGGATAGCTTCCTTTTGAGGAGATCGACTCGAACAATGCACACCGAATTTCAATATTTTGGCTGTGATGACCATGATTCAAAATTTCAGAAAATATAAAATTTTCTAGGAGTGGAAAAGGCTATGCTCCAGCATTTATTTATGTTATAAAGCCCCAAGGTAGTTTGTGTAAAAGCACTTAAGATCAAGCCAGCATAATTGATTGTCGAGGCAATAACATCGATCCATTGAGTAACGTTATTTCTCGAATGTTGGAATTTAATGGTCTGTAAACCTTGCTAAATTAAAGCAACCACTAGATCCTACATAGCTTTAGAGAGAACTGACAACGGGCTTTTCACTCCACCATGTGATATTATACAATGATTTTTTCTGTCCGAATAGGAGCGTGATAAACAAATGTCCATGCCACTCAAAAATTTCACATTTAACGAAACCTGATATTTTTCGCAAACCCTCAGAGCAGGATTCGATTCGAAGTAGCGGATATATTTTACAAATAGTCCCTAAATATATGCTATCCGGTTAAATCGACCCGATTAAAGTGAAGCCTTTTAAGCAACTTCAAAATTCATGTCCGAAATCGTGCAAAACTTTTGTTCCAACCTAATATGAGGCGAATCGCGAGAGAATCGACCATTTGAGGGGGGTGAGCGGCGGTAAGAAAAACAGTTGCACCATCTGGCTACAAATTTACGTACAAGTATTTCAAATGTTGACAGTGAGCTTCTAATTATTCAATGAAGCTTGCTACAGCGCCTGGAAGTTGGCTAGAAGCGGGCTAGAATCCCCCGAGAGCGCGCGCTCTAACCGTCTGGCGCTCTCGCCCTCTGACCTCCCTCTCCCTCCCCTCTATTTAGGGCTCCCCCAGGCGCGTTTCCCGTCGTGTGAGCACATACTGATAGCAATGTCACCCCCCCCCCCCCCGTTTATTCCATGCGAAGGCATTTACACACAAGACATACTCACGATCGCCAATCTCGGGTATCCCGTAGGGCACACATTACGAGTTGCGTGAGAAATCGTGGGCTCTTCGCACTTGTATCCTTGTGTGGGGTATTTGTCTGCGACGATTTGATTGCATCGGCCTACATCAGTTGAATAGTGTTTGCATCCCTTTCCTGAGAAGGTAAAGAATTCATTATTGTATCTCAAAAAATGGTACTCATCAATTTTTGAATAATTTCAAGGTTACCCTTCCGACCTACACACTCTACGATGCTGTTGAGCAATGGATATGAGCAAGGACACAATGAGGTACACTGTGCAAATGAAGTTCAAATTCGACTAACCGGATTTTACACAAGCAAAGTTCGGCTCGATTGCGCCAAAGAAATATGGGAACCACGCTCCTGTCGGTATATCGTTCGCGTCCACTCCGATCATGCGATTGAGAAGCGGCAAACGCTAGTTTACTTAGCCATTTCTCACGTAAATAAATCAACAACTCGCGCGATTCGGGAGGATGGGAATGTCAGGAAGCGTATACTGAAGATAATAGCCAGGTGGGCACGATGCAATACACTTGTGAACGACCGGCTTCACTGAAAAAGGAACTGATTTGAAAAAAAATAATTCAAACATTATATCATTTTATTGGAATCGCCAGTATTGAACTCATTAAACAAACCTTTACACACATATTAAAAATGCGTTGTGTAAGTTGTGGGGGTGAGCATAAATGGGATGAACCGCACTCCCACTTTGATTGAACACTGACCAATTGACGATGCAAGAAGTTCGTGCCCATCTTGAAGGTCACACTTCCAGCAACCGATCTTATCATCAGAAAATTGGTGAATTCCTTCAACGGATATGTTGAACTTGCCATCAGAAGTGCACTCGGCTGACGGGATCTAAACATACATTACATGCACAAATCGTCAATTAAAGACAGCGAAAATTCAATTAAAAATTGGGCTAAAGTTTAAATTTATCCAGCTCTTACCGATAACGGATTATAAAAATCTGTGAATAGCGATTCTTCGTCAAGACACGAGTACGTGCATCCTAGAAATTGCAAATGCAATAGTGTTTGCTTGGAGTATGACTATTCACTCACCATCTCGATGTGCCTTATGCAGAAGCGTCGGCTCTTTGTTGGATTTCAGAGCCTTCGTTTCGAATGGATCGCCGATGCAATTTCCCGGACAAGCTGCAAATATAACTCTTTTCATTTGTCGTACCTTTCATCGTTGCATTACCACGGATCTCCTGTAAAAATGCAGGAAAATGAGTCCCCGAGTTTTCGAGTGTTTTTGACAAAAAAATTTTAGATTACGAAATTCGCTGTAACCGTGAGAACTCACCAAAGAGAGGGCGGGGACAACGCCTATCTACTTCATTCCTTGAAATTGGCATGTTGAACGGACCTATGACCTACCGCGTTGAAAAGCCGTCTATCGGCCAGTTTTTGGCCAACATAAGCGTATTTTTGTCAATCGACTAGTAATAGAGAAATCTATAAATAATTTCTTCTACGCTCAGTGCGGAAATGACGTTTTCACGTTTCATGCGAAAAAAAATCGTTGTTCTCATCTCAATATGCGAATGTTCTACTTTATCTAATGAAAACATAATGATTTTTATTCTTGACTCGGCTTCCCCATCCTCGACATCGGCTACGCGCACAGTTCTTTGGTCGCCGTAGGCTGACTACCATATCGGTACTCAGCAAGGATAATTTGAACAGTGCAATTTTTGAATGAAACATGTTTTGGTAAGTATCACCCCTCCAACGTATGCAAATGAAAGAACTTAGACCACTTTTCGAAACCAATTCAATAGGTCTCCAACAATAACTCAGGAGTACGAAACCCTGAAGAACATTTTTTTAGCCGTTTTCGGGATACGGAGTAAAAACTAGTTGTATTGAACTATTCTTCAGACATTTGAGGCGGAATGGTCCCGAAAGTCAACTATAATATTGTATCTTCTCCATTTTATGATTGAATCGGATTCCTCACCTTGAAATTGACTTATGTACAGTCGCGCGCATAAGTGAGTGGGCAGAATTTGAATTTGTTGCAACTTTTTGCCCAGGAAAGTCATCATTCTGTCACTAGGGTGTTATATGCCAAATTCATCGCAGAGTATTATCATGGTACTATGATATGACGTCATCGCATAGTTATTGCGTAGAGATGACACAATCAATCTGCACTTTTTCAAAACGGCATTATTCATGCATTGATTTTTTCCTGTCCGTCACACTTTCTATGATTGGAGATATGACCGAGATCTACCCAGAATAAATTGTTGAAGGTGCTGCTCGGTCGCACATTTTCTGCAACCTTGCTGCAAAAACAGGGTCTGAAATTTGGAACTCAGCTTCTAGACGAGCTAGGGACTCGTTCAAAACATCAAAATTATCGTCATCATGACCAGATTTTTACCTAACTTTTCCACAAAGTTATGAATGTCCAAAAAATGGTCATGCAAAAAAAGTGATTTTTTCATGCCCTGAGGGGAAATTATGAGATGTTGTCTTCATATTCTCAGGATCGTCTGGGATAATGATGATGATCATTTTGATGCTTTGAACGAGTCCCTAGCTCGTCTAGAAGCTGAGTTCCAAATTTCAGACCCTGTTTTTGTAGCAAGGCTGCAGCAAATGTACGACCGAGCAGCACCTTCAAACATTTATTTTGGGTAGATCTCGGTCATATCTCCAATCATTGAAAGTATGGCGAACAGGAATAAAACTATATAAGAATAATGCCGTTTTAAAAAGTGCAGATCTATTGCGTCGTCAATACGCAATAACTATGCGATGAAGTCATACCATAGTATCATGATAATAATCTCCGATGAATTTGGCATATAACACCATAGTGCCAGAATGATGTCTTTCCTGGGCAAACAGATACAACAAATTCAAATTCTGCCACTCACTTATGCGCGCGACTGTACCTAGTTTGTTTGTCTTGACATGGGGATGTGGACATCGCTACTCTGTAAGCAGATTTGGGACAGAAAATGTAATTCCATCTGTGTGATCCAATGAAAAGGGTTTTTACTCCATATCGAAAACAGCTAACAGCAGAGCTTTGTACACCTGAGTCATTGTTGGAGACCTACTGGAGCGTCCAAAAGTATCCATCCAAAAGGTATTCAAAGTATCCAAAAGTGGTCTAAGTTCTTTCATTTGCATAAGTTGGAGGGGAGATACGTACCACAACGTTTCATTCAAAAATTGCAACATGTTCCAATTCTCCCCCCTCAGCGCCGATGTGATATTCAACCTCCCACGACAATGAACCCGATTTCGGGGATGGGGAATCCGAATCAAGAATACAAATCGTGATGTTTTCATCAGATTAGGTAGAACATTAGCATTTTTGTAGATTTATCTATTAAGAATCGATTGAAAAAAATCCGCTCGCTGTAGGCCAAAAACCGACCGATATACGGCCTTCCAACGCAGTAGGTCATAACTCCGATCAACATCCAAAATTTCGAGGAATGAAGTAGAGAGGCGTTCTCCCCGCCCTCACTTTGATCATTCCTCACGTTTACAGGAAATCCGTGACCCGAAAATATGTTTTCGCATCGGTTCCTGTATTTTTACAGGAGATCCGTGTTACACGTTTTTTTCGCATTACGATTCGAATATAATAGTTAATATTCAAGATTTTTTCCGAAGTCTCAAACCTGCAAAGTATGGGGGAAACTTGATGGAATGCCTCACCAGGCTGCTTGCACATGACGTGATCGTACGAATTCTGGCCGTCAGTCCACTTTGTTGTGGCTGCGCACTCGAGACTTCCAATGTTGATCTCCGTCTCGACAGTTCCATCCGCTTTCATTGCGACCAATTTGCTGCCTGTGATGTATATTGTGCCATGATGTTCGGCTTGATCTAAGAACTATGATTTGCTGCTGAAAACTCCACCTTCCTTCGGGCATGTGGCCGTTGCACAGTTCTTGCCGTTGCCTTTCACAGTAAGAGGCTCAACATCGCCTGCATCCATTGCAGGTCCCCTTACGAACGCCGGGCATCTGGAGGGACCGCAGGCTGCAAAACATCAAACATAAAGTCACAAGCGCAAAAGATTTTTTTTCGAAAAAAAACTCACTCGAGGCATCGCACATGACCTACTTGTACGACGATCTAGCTGCCGCCTTAAAATTTTCGTATTAATCAATTTTTTCTGAATTTTCATGCATTTTTTTCATTTCAAAATATTAATTAGAACAAGCGGAAAACGGCTTACCCTCCATTCGCCATTGCCTGAACACTCCACGGCAGTCTCGCCCGTCAGAGCGAAATCAAAACTGCCGTCGTCGCTTTTCAGCACGACCAGACCGTCTCAACAGAAATTGTTGATCATTCAAGACTCCTTGAATGGCGAGATCAATTTTGCCAGAAATTGGTCGACAGCATAACACACGTCTTCTGATAGAACGCAGGTGCAGTGTTGCAAAATATTCACAGTGCTCCGATCTCGACAGAATTTGGACCAGTGATTCATGTTTTTTCTGAAAAGTCTAGAGCCGTAAAGTAAAAAAATGCCTAAATTACGGCTCTGAGAACTTCAAAAGTTCTGTAATAAATAACTTGGTTCAAAATCATCTTAGAAGGTCGATCAAAAATCAGAAATTATCATCTCAACGAGTTCTACAGCATTACGTTAAAGTCATCGTCGAGTGGCGTCGAAATCACATGGAAAACTACGAAAAACCGAAAATGGGTGTACAAATATTAGCCGCCCTGAAAAATATTTTGCCTTTTTCAAGTAGGTTTATTTCATTTTCGGATTCTCCAGATTATTTTACATAGGATACCTTCATTTCAGAATTTTACAACTTAATCCCGGGCACTTATAGCTTTCAGAATACCAAAAAGAGCCGATTTTTCGAAAATTTCTAAAAATAAATATAAATAAATCCCGAATTCTTCCTTCCAAACTGGAACTCTCGAGGTAAAATATCATTTCGGGGTCAGCACAATCAGTTTTGCGGTTTATGAGTGTTTTGAAGTAAAAATTTTTTATCGAATATTTCGACACTTTTCAAGGGTGCGAGGCCTTTTTCATCGAAAATTTTTTTTTTTAATCGAATTTGCCTCTTAACCTCAAAACTGATTGTGCTGACCCCGAAATAATATTTTATCCCGAGAGTTCCAGTTTGGAAGCAAGAACTCGGTATTTATTTATCTTTGATTTTTCGAAATTTTCTCCAAATTTCTGTGAATATTTTGTAACACTAGGTCTTAGATTCATGCAATCTCTCAGAAAGCGCGTGATAAGTAGAGTTTATAAAAAATCTGAAATGTAAAGTGATGGTGAATTATTAAAGTTCCGAGTTATTGTTGGTTGCAATAGGGTTGCCAATTCGAAGTCGGAATCGCCGCCTCCTCGCATATTGCGAAATCCGAGGAGGGGGAGGCGTTGCAAATTCGCAAACCGACTTCGAATTACCAACCCGAATGTAAAATTTCGCTTACTGCTAGTGCACTTTCCAATGGCGCACTGCTCTCCAGCGCTTCCATCTTCCACGATCAGAGGCTCGAAATCGGGAGAATAATTCGGATACTCCTTCGTGCACACTCTCTTGCCGCAGGTTGTGAGAAAATTAGAGTTCGAGAAACGAGACATTTGCCCCTATGTATTCACTCTCTCAACCGGCGTAGACAGTGTGGAATGGTTTTTCGAATGGAAATACGGTAAATGACTGCTCTCCAGTTTCGCAATATAGACAATTGCAAAAATTCACAGATTGAATGCAATAAAACGATCACCTTTTGCACACACCACAGCGCCGGGAATTTCTCCGTTCACCATCCACTCACTGTTTTTGCAGCTGAGCTAAAATTTCATAATATCTAACTTAATTGCATTTATTTTAATTTAGTCAATCAATGAAAACCGTATGTCTTCATCTGGAAGTGGAAAGCGCTGAGTTACCTTCGAGTTTGTGATCTCTCCATCGACTACTAGCCTCGCGTTGTCCGCGCAAGTTGCCTCCGAGCAGCGACAGTCATCTTCCGTGGTGAGAACTGCAAATTCAGATTAGTGCGATTCTAAGCAAGTCTGACGTCATTAGCAACAGTGAAAACGAGGAAAAAGTGTCTTACCGTTGGTAGTCATCGGCCATTCCGATTTGCAATCGAAGCCCTTGGGGCACGTGTTTGCTGAGGTCACTGGCGGGCCACACGAACGACAACCTGATGTACTATAATAATTTTAATTGAAAATTAATAGTATTCAAAATATTGTCAAGACAAACGTGAATTTGTACCGTGCATCTCCTCATCCATCTTCGTCTCCTTTCCTACCTCCTCCCAGATTTCATCACAATTTTCACAATCTGCGTAGATCAGAGAAGGCAAGAGCAGTAAGAGAAAGATCAAGATTTTCATCTTGGATTGGTGTAAAATGACACAGCGCGTGGCGTTTTATACTGAATTCAAGAGTGTCCAATTTAATTGAATTCGGTCGATGCCGTCCGTTGAGCTCTCTTCATTTGTCATTATACCTCGCTCCTCTACTTGGCATTTGACAGTCAATGCAACGCTGTGGATAAATCACACCCTTGAACGAGATCAGAAAGGGAATGGAAAAGCGTATTCTGAAAAGCACAATGTATTTTAGATTTTCGTTCGATTATTCAATTCTACAAACAGTCTGGAGTGCACAAGGGAATACTTTCCTTGAGAACATGCAGTGCTAAATGATTAGCCCAGTCTGCAAAAATGTTGAATGATGAGACTGTGGTATTGTTTTGCTAATTTGTACGCACGAATAATAATATATTGGTCTCCTGCTTAGATCACAACTTTAGTCGTCAGAGCGAAAGGGTCGATGACTCTGCCTGCGTCGACATCTTAGCAACCCTTTGAAAGACAATGCAGTCTGGACCTAGAAGGATGAAGGAGGATTTTCTAGGAAGATCTTACCGCCAAAAAATCAAATGTCCGACCATCCTGGACGGCACGATTGTCTTTCATCAAGCATTAATCTTGTGTTGACTGTTGCTCTCTAAGGGTTCATCGAGAAACCACTGGCGGAGATTGCGCAATAATATCCACAACAATTGCTCTCTAATCTCTTCATATGCTTTTGTGCCTCGTTTCAGAAATATAAGAACTAAGACAAATGAGGTAGTAGACAACAGCAGAAATACGTTCGCAATCCTCTGCTTGGTGAAGCATTAACATGTGGACATGACATGTATTGATCGATAATCCCCGAGGGCTGCATCTTTCTTCTCTCGGAATAAGAAATGGGGCAGCAGAAATCCACGAAGTGATCTCCTGAATCTCTTCGACATAAAAGTTGTAGCGCATGATGGTAGCTTTCAGTTGAAAAAAAGAACGACCCTCTATCTTCACTTTGAACTGATTTATGATCATTTAAGTGAGCGAAATTTGACTGTCGAAAAGTGATAGTACTATGTTTGACCTTCTGAATCTCGACAATGACGGTAGATATCGAAATTCTGACGACGCAGTTTTGAAGAGCATCAAAGTACTTACAACCAAAATTATAGCGGGATAGGCCTCATATGAGAGACTGAGAGAACTAAGCAATACTACCTATATGCCGTACAACGAGAAATAAAATTCTGATTTTAAGATCTCCCTAGGGGTAACTTTTCACGCAGAGTTCGAAAATCGACCTTAGAAAGCCGTATCTCTGACTCCTCATTTCCTGTGGCACGCCTCAAAGGCGAGGCAGTTTTTGTAAATCGTGAACGGCTACTCCAAACCTCCTACATGTATAGTAATTCTGACAGATCTCGATGAGATTAGTATTTTTACTGTTGGAAGTGAAAAGCTAGCTCATCTGTGAAAAGAATTATGGCAAATATTATGAAAAAAATTATGAGCAAATTGACGTCCTGAAAAATTTTCCATTAAAAGGTACAAAATAAACTTTTTCATTCGATTCCTCGTTCAAAATTACCCCTAGGTGCGAAGTTTCGCTTTGATCGGCGTGAATATATGCATTGCTTTTAACCTCCGAACAGAATCATTGATTTTAGCATCTTCAGAGCGACGAATTTTTTTTGAAATGCAGTAATTGGCCCTCAGAATGATTTATAATTTCCAAATAACTTATGTTGTGAATATAAATACCTTTGAGCGCATCAAAACTTATAATTTTGTCACTACGATCATTTTACGCTTGTATCACCTCGTAACGTTGTAAAACACTCGCAAACAATGAAGAACCAGTTTGATGGTATTTATGGCCAAATTAAAAAATCGGTTTTTTTCATGTTGCCTTGAGGATGTTAACTTTTCGAAACATCCGAATGGTCACTCGGATGCTTGTTTCTACTTGCTAAGATATTGATAGTATTGTCTTAAACCAATTTTGTGTGCTATATTGACCTTTGGGAGAGTCGTTCTCAATAGTGGCCTGCGTAAAAATGGTCAGTTAGGTATTCGAACCAGATCTCTAATGCGTAGTTTTCGGATTAAATTATATTTTTAAAAGGACAACATAAAGTTAGCGAAAATGAATAAACATCAGAGTGACATTTGGGATGTGTCAACATCCTCAATGCCACATGAAAAAACCCATTTTTTACTGTGACCATAAATACCACTAACATGGTACCTCACAACTGTATTTCATTGTTTGCGAGTGTTTGACAACGTAAAGAGGTGATACAAGCATAAATTGAAGCAGTTTTTCCAATTTGAAAATGTTGACTTGTTGGTCATTTTGAATGATCGTAGTGACAAAATTATAAGTTTTGATGCGCTCAAAGGTATTTATATTCACAACAGAAGTTATTTGGAAATTATAAATCATTCTGAGGGCCAATTACGGCATTTCAAAAAAATTCGTCGCTAAAATCAATGATACAGCATTGTTCGAAGGTTAAAATCAATGCATACATTCACGCCGATCAAAACGAAAGGGGTAATTTCGCCTAGGGGTAATTTCGAACGAGGAATCGAATGAAAAAGTTCATTTTGTACCTTTCACCGGAAAATTTTTCAGGGCGTCAATTTGGTCATATTTTTTTTTTAATATTTGCCATAATTTTTTTCATAGATGAGCTAGCTTTTCACTTCCAACAGTAAAAATGCTTATCTCATCGAGATCTGTCAGAATTACTATATATGTAGGAGGTTTGGAGTAGCCGTTCACGATTTACAAAAACTGACCTCGCCGTTGAGGCGTGCTACAGGAAATGAGGAGTCAGAGGTACGGCTTTCTAAGGTCGATTTTCGAACTCTGCGTGTAAAGTTACCCCTAGGCAGATCATAAAATCAGAACTTTATTTTTCGTTGTACGGCCTATGGTGAATCTTCTCAGAGAGGCTCTCATATATCAGATATTTCCGTGATTTCAATGTATTCGTATCACGATTTTATGACCGGGTTAGCGATTCGAAATTAGCATATATCAGCCAGAGTAGTACTTGATGTCAGTGAAGTATTTTACTGAAGAATATGAAATATTATTTGCAATGCAATTTTTACCCAGCATGATACAAATATGCAGAGACTACGATTATTCCGACGACGATATCAAGAACTCCTGAAGCTCCTCAGACGACAACAAATGATATCACAACTACTGCGCCTACATCTACGACTACAACATCGCCTGAACCCAGTGAGTCTCCGAGTACACCTCAGTGCAATAGGGGGTATCGCAAAGTTAAGCAGTGAATATATGATAATTTAGTAAGCATTGCCAACAAAGTATTGAAAATTTCTAATTTCACCTAACACAATAATGATATTTCGAATTTCGGTCTCAAATATTTCCAACGTATCGCCATGTTTGTTCCATGCTACTAGCAAGAACTAGTTGTTTTTATAACCAGAGGGTAATTACAAAACCATAATTCAAAATGTTCTCTCTTTCAGCGGCGTCTACCACTACGACTACTGTAGAGTCGGTGACTACCACCTCGACTCCGAAGTGTAAAGTTTATAGATTTGGCCCTTTTACTTTAATAATTTTTAGCTTCGACGACCATGACGGGATCTACCTAAACCTCGACCATAAATTATGTCCAGTCGACTAAAACTAACTACTCTTGATCCCATTGTGGATCCCTTGCTTGGGCGGAATAAGCGAGACTCAGCGACTGAGGTTGGTTGAAAACGTTGGGCATGTGATAAAATCCTAATAGCCAGGTATAATAAATTGAACATTATATTTAATTTCGGAAATATTTCAATAGTAGGAGTCTAGCCCACGTTTAAGCTACCAAAGCCGCTACTATCTTTCTTCCAAACTACCTGTCTCATTGCAGCATCTGTGAGACTCGGGTGGCAAGCCGATCAATGATCTAAAGCAAAAGGTTTGCAACATATCATCACTGAATCACTGAACTTATTTAAAATCACGGACATGTTGCTTGTTGCTCGATTATATTTATTGAAATCTAATTCAGGAGCGAATCGAGGGCATTGATTACTGAGCAGCTCGCATACAAGCCAACACTCACTCGACGATGCGATTTTTATAAACCGTAACCAATAAAATGTGATTTTACAATTTTTTTGTTGTTGGTTAATTGTAAGACAGTTGTAGCAAAACTTCGCAGGAAAGCCATGGGCAAATACAATAGGAGAAGCTGCAAAATAAAGATGCAAGTAGCTGTCCCTAGATACTACTAATATTCGTCTTATGTGTGTTTACCCGCCAATAATGCAGTCGTTTACTTAAGGAAATTCATGTTGGCCTTGATAAAAGTCGAGCTGATAAAACTTGGGCGATAATTCGTACAAACGTCCCGAGCTCCTGGGACGAAATATAGCAAAGATGGGAGAAATTGATAAATAATAAGTTGATCTAATAACCGTCACATTTCGCAGCTTCAGGACCTGGGCATGGACGTGTCCTGATGAATTCTGTGCCACTCGTCGAATTTCATAAACCGTTAATAATAAATTATATTTCCTATTGTTCCTCACATAAAATTATGTTTTAGTCTGTCATGACCAAGGCCGAGCTCTCTCTCTCACCAAAAAGTTTTTTTTTAGAAAAAAACACTTTGAAATAATCATCCGGAATTTTTTTATTGGTTTTCGATTTGTTTTTCACCTCTCGATTTTTGAATTTATGAATGGGGAGGTCTAGGGCGTTATCTTTCTTTGAGCACTGAGAGCCGTAACTTCGTAAACCATCCACACTTCATGAATTGCATTATTCTCACTGTTCATGCCATACATCCAGAACAATATCCCCATTTGGGTTACTTCTCTTGAGCCAAGCCACGGTCTCACACATTCTCCAACCAAGGCGTAAATAGACTGAGGGTGTGAATTGAGTGAACATGCTTTTCGCCATTTTTGCGAGCTGACGAAGAATACTATTTTGGTCTCCTGCTCTGATCAGCACAGTCTACTCAGAGGGTGAGGGAAGACGTGAGGATGCATCTTGCTGCGTCAAACATCTTAGCAACACAAAGGAAGACAATGAAGTCGGGGCAGAAAGGACCCATAATGAGGAAGGAGTGATTTCCGCGAAGATCATACCTCTAAAAGACCAAATAGCTGCTGCTGTGAAAATATCCATCATTCATATCTCCACTGACCTCACTGAAATAATAGGCCCCTCTGCGCTATGAATTCCTCGAACGTCTGGCAAAGACCACGACGGTTCCAGTGAGCATCTTTCGCCTTTTCCCGATCAAACATATATTATACCTCGGCAGCTGGCGTAAATTGAAAATAATGTATTTATCATTTTCTTCAAGGATTTGGCGATAAAGGCAGTCACATCATATTACAACAACTACAATAACGGCGGAACAACGACCACAGCTGGAGCCATCGGAAATGGACGAAAGAAGCGCGATGCCCTTGATGATGCGGCTGAGGTTGGTTCTGTGTAGAGTTCTGGAATAGAGTTCTGGAATTGGGGGTTGCCCAGTCCGCCCAATAATTAAATCAACGTGATGAATATTGCCCAGTTTGCCCAGTTGAGAAAAAGGGATTTGTCTGGGCGCCCATTGGGCGCCCAATTCATCCAGTCTTTTCTCTGAAGAAAACGTATTATTGCGCGTCTGAAACACATAGAAATCCACTCGACGGTTGAAGCCTATTGTTTTTTTTACTCTATTCTGGAATTGGGCCATTCCGCCCAATCAGGCTTTTGTTTGCCGGTCAATTTGTCAAATTGGGCGCGATATTGAGGCGGCGCCCAATGGGCAAAATCCTGTGTTTGCGCCCAGTGGGCGTAGCTTTAATATTGTGAGTTGAAACACATCTTTGTAACGCCCAATTACGATTTTTGACCCCTACTTCTCTGCACTTTTTTTTGATAGTCCATAGGGACTCTCACAAGATAGCGTCTAGCTTTTTGGTATATCTCTTATTTCTGACCTTATTTAGGTCGTCAAAGTTTTTAAGGCCCAAAAATGAAAACTTTGGAGGCTCACAGCTCATTTTAAAAAATTGTGTGACAAACAACAACGATTTGTTCCTACCATCCATAAGAGTGTCCCTAACCAATTGGGCTGCCAATATTTTAATTAGCATTTTCGTTAATCGATTAAAATAAATCATTTTCACCACAAATCGAAGCCCAGGATGATTTTACGCTCCAGACCTAGATCTCAGAAAGGCGAATCAAATTATATGCTAAACACCTATCATAAAGTGGTGTGTTCGTAAGTTAACGCGATTATTAGCTTTTAATTCCTAGTTTTCAAGAGTGATAAATCATCACTAATCCATTGTTAGTCCTCTCATTCTCCGCTCGAGAGCTCGGAATGAGAGGGCTGAGCGCCATGTTCTAAAATGTTTCAGGCGAATTATGTAGCTGATGAACTTTGGTTGATGTAGCATACCTGAAACATAACCAAACCCAAAACGAAAAAAATCCAATAAGAGGAATCAAATTAGTGACTCATCACTTGAAAATTAGGAATGAAAATCTAATAATCGCGTTAACTTGCGCACACATCACTTTGTGATAGGTTTTTAACATATCATTCGATTCGTCTTTCCGAGATCTAGGTCCTGAACATAAATTCAGCCTGGGCTTCGAGTTGTGGTGAAAATGATTCATTTTAAAACGCTGTCTCCGTAAGAACGTCAGATTCCGGGGTGGAAGTGGCACAATCCTTAAAAGTCATCCCTTGAAGTTCAAACTTTATGGTTGGAGTGCCAATGGGTGGGATACACTTCAGCCAAAAAACTAGACCCAAAAGTTGATCTTTGAACTTTGGAATCCCAAATTTTTAAACTGATTTTAGCCCTGCGTATTATACATCATTCGAAACATCATAAAAAGTTTTGTCAGAATCCAGGTTTTCGAAGTCGTGGATCTTATAGTATTCATGAAACATGAGAAAAACTGAAAAATTTGTATGTTTTCAAATTTTGAAAAGATAAAGCACCACTTTCCAATGAATACCACGGCGTGAAAAAGAGATATGTGATGTAAAATTTCAAGAAGAATTCGAAACAAATTATGTCATTGTCGAAATCGGTACCACAAATAGACTTTTCGACAAAAAAACTAGCACACAATCGTCGACTCAGGTTCAATTCCGCCCGGTGGCATGAACTTTTCGCCAACTTTTTCTCGCTTCTCTGGTATTTTTCTTCAACATGTATGAACTTGAGTTGCTATTGCATGCCATATGTGAGTGTTTCTGCTTTTGAAATTTGGTAATTTACTTTATAAATATTTTGTAAAAAAATAGTGATTGGAGAACATAACAAAATGATAAAAGCACATATTCGAGTAGCATTGAATATCGGCTGATAACATTCTCGGGCTCTTCGGTTTGAAAAGCTGAGGCATCCCTTCCTGAAATGTGTTCCTCTGAGAGGATTTCGGATTCCCCAATCTGAAGAAGACTCAGAAGGAAGAACAGCGAGGTCCTGATTAGCAGCGATCATTCTGAGCAGCTTCGGCTTCTCCGTTGCAATTCCAAAAACCTCAGCCTCCGGTTTGCTCTCCACAATGGTATTGGCTGCGGTCAGCTCCTCTTCCTTGATTTCAATCGGTTGCTCCATGTCAAAGATCTCATCGAGATTGTCCATGAGAGACTCTTCGACAAGATCTCTGTCACTCTTGAAGTCTTTATCTTCGAATACTCCTTCATCAATGCCATCATCGATGTCCTCTTCATCCTCTTCATCATTCTCGCATGATTCCATTCCGTCGTCAGCTCTCTTCGGTCTCTTTCATTTCCACCCTCCCTTCTTTGCGTCCTTCAGAGAACCGTATATTTTCTCTGTCTTGATCGACTGTAGTACGAGTCAATCTGTCTCGCATTCAGCCCTTCCTCTGGAATAAACATTCTACTCCCATCGGAATTCACAGCTTCCCGCATTCTCTTCTCAGCTTCTTCTGCCGGGACCTTTATACCCGCAGTGATCCCCTCATCGAAGCATTTCATCCATTACTCTTCTTCATATTTGCTTATTCAGCTGCAAAAGCCACGCTCTGCAGTATCTTGAAGCGAAGAAAATGGAGTCGCCTCTGTCATTAGTAGCACAGGCAATGAAAGGATGGCCCATATAACAGTAGGAAAAGGTTCCTTTCAAAGAGTCATATTCTCACATTTTATTTGTTTAGGCCCGACGATTTGTAATCTTCTTGAGCCAATCGATATTCGCAGTTCCTCAGTAATATATCACGCCTCTCATGAGAGAATCGAGCTGAGCATTGGAATGGTGAAATGAGTTTTAACCGATTTTGGCCACCCTGAGGCATGCCTGAGTGTCCTCCGGAGTCTCATTGCTCAGACTTCATTTCGGAGCTCCCTACGTAGGGTCGGATTCCGGCACCACTCTCTTTGAGAGCAATTTTCTTGGTTACGGTGAAAGATAGAGTAAAAATGACCTCTGTGTGACCCCAACTCATTTTTTACGTTGCAGGTCGATTTTCTCAAAAATGTAGGTCAAGCAGCAGCTGAAATTTGAACAGTAGATGCAGCTCAGCGAGAGCTTTCGAGTGATCGGTTTTCGAAAAAAATGCGGGCACGATGGTAAGAGTTTCATCCTTTTAACTGCGTCTGGATCGTTTGAAGTATATTTTCAACAGGGTTATCGATTGAAGATCGATCATTTTGGCCGCTCGCTCAGAAAAGTGCGGTGTATTGGGGTGTCCGGAAAGTTCGTATAATGCTTCGGAAAAAAGTCAGTTCGCGATCAAATGCAGTGATTGCGCAATCTGTTTGTCAACAATGTATTGCATCATTCTGACGTTGAGTAGTGAGAGGATTTACTCAGTCTCCTAGTTGCTACATTGATTCTTGTGATGGACTTCCATCTCTATCTCCGAGCAGTTTTACTTCATTACTACCGTCTTGGCCGATCCGTGAAGGAGGCCCACTCTGCCCTGGCCCAGTCGGAAGGAGCTGACGCCCTCTCCATACCCTTCTGCTATAAGAGGTTCTCCCGCTTCAAGAAAGGGGAGTTTGGTCTCGATGATCAACCCCGCTCTGGACGCCCTCCCTCCCTCGATCAGCCTCTCGTTCTCCGCACACTGAAGCGCAAGCCCATGGCCAGTGTGCGTGAGTTGAAGAAGGATACTGGTACTCCCAGATCAACGGTGTCCGATATCCTCCATCGATCTGGGAAGAAGCCGAAACTCCCACAAGTGATTCCCCATGACCTCTCCCCCGAACAGCTGAAAAATCGTGTTCAAGTCTGTCGGGAATTACTCCATCGTAGATCCAATCTTCGATGGGTCAATTCCATCATCGCTACAGATGAGAAGTGGATCACGTACGATAACCCTGTGAGGAGACTGCAATGGGTGGATGCAGATGAGAAGCCCACGCCCGTCCCGAAGAAGGAAGAGCACGGAAAGAAGGAACTCCTCTGCTTCTTCTTCTCAGTGCTCGGTCCCATCTACTGGGAGATCCTCGCCCCTGGCACCAGCATCAATGCCGACCTCTTCTCTGAACAACTGCAAGATGTCGCGATCAGAGTCCCTCCTAGACTCCTGAACCAGGGCAAAATGCTTCTTCTGATGGACAATGCTCGCCCACATCGAGCGAAGATGACCCAGAAGAAAATGGACGAGCTGAAGATCGAGAGGATTCCCCATCCACCGTATTCCCCGGATCTCTCCCCATGCGACTACCACTGCTTCCGCTCTCTCTCTGACTTCTGCAAAGGAAAGAAGTTCAAGAATCGAGATGAAGTTGTGAGGGCTTTCGTGAACTGGGCGGTCTCGAAGAAACCCGCATTCTGGAAGAGAGGAATCGAGACCCTGCCCAATCGCTGGAGGGAGGTAGTGAGAAAGAAGGGGGCATACATTGGTCACTGAGAATTGTAAAGCATTGAAAAAAAAATAAAAACAAAAAATTATACGAACTTTCCGGACACCCCAATAGAATGAAATTGTCTGTGTAAAATAAAGTTCAAATGATCCAGACGCAGTTAAAAGGATGAAACTCTCACCACCGTGCTCGCATTTTTTTCGCAAACCACTCATTCAAAAGCTCCCGCTGAGCTGCATCTACTGTTCAAATTTGAGCTGCTGCTTGACCTATATTTTTGAGAAAATCGACCTGCAACGTACTGACCTTAAAATGAACATTCAGGCAAAATGGTCGACATAGATCGATAGAGCTCAAAAAATGAGTTGGGGTCACACAGAGGTCACTTTCACCGTATCCATGAAAATTGCTCTCAAATAGGGATGTGCCGGAATCCGACTCCAAAATGAATTCTGAACAATGAGACTTCGGAGGGGACTCAGACATGCCTCAGGGTGGCCAAAAGCGATTAGAACTCATTTTACTATTTCCGTCCATTCCCAACAATGGCGAATCTAGCTCGATTTTCTCATGAATGGAGTGATATCTCATCAATTATGTGTCTATTAATGACAATAAAGAAAAGTTTAACATTTTCAACAGCAGAAACACTCAAATATGGCAGGCAATAGCAACTCAAGTTCATATATGTTGAAAACAATACCAGAGAAGCGAGAAAAAAGTTGGCAAAAAGTTCATGCCACCGGGCGGAATTGACCTGAGTCGACGATTGCGTGCTAGTTTTTTGTCGAAAAGTCTATTTGTGGTTCCGATTTCGACAATGACATATTTTTTTTCGAATTCTTCTTGAAATTTTACATCACATATCTCTTTTTCACGCCGTAGTATTCATTGGAAAGTGGTGGTTTATTTTTTCAAAATTTGAAAACATACAAATTTTTCAGTTTTTCTCATGTGTCATGAATACCATAAGCTCCACGACTTCGAAAACTTGGATTCTCACATAACTTTTTATGCTCTTTCGAATGATGTATAACACGCAGGGCTAAAATCAGTTTAAAATTTCGGATTCCAAAGTTCAAAGATCAACTTTTGGGTCTAGTTTTTTGCCTGAAGTTTATCCCACCCATAGGCACTCCAACCATAAAGTTTGAACGTCAGGGGACGATTGTTAACGATTGTGCCACCTACCCCTCCGTTCTTACGGAGACAGCGTTTTAATCGCTTAACGAAAATGCAAATTAAGTTATTGACAGCCCAATGGTCTAGGGACACTCTTATGGATGTTAGGAACAAATTCTTCGTTTCAGTTTGTCAAAAAAAGTGTTTTTGAAAAGAGCTGTGAGCTTCCAAAGTTTGCAATTTTAGGACATTAAAAACTTTGATGACCTAAATAAGGTCAGAAATAAGAGGATTACCTAAAAATGGATTACCTAAAAAACGGCGTTTGCTCATTATCGACTGATCCTATGTGATTTGGTCTATTCGAATCTTAGGTGAAACGCGTGCTATAATCACATTTATCGGCTCAAATCATCACTGAACGGGTGCATTCGTACAAGAAATGGCACTGTACGCGAGATTGAGCAGAACCGGGTCGTCCTGCTGGTACTTGTACATCCATTGACCTTTCTCTGCATCACACGTCACTTCCAGAGCCGGAATGAAGGACGAGTACGGTTCTGGCGCAGGCATCGACTGAAAATTTAAAATTGCATTTCAGATTTAAGCAAATAGGAAGGATATCATTAACTACACCGATTCATCGAACTAATATTTGAATTTTTTTTAAGAAAGCAGTCATACCAGGTAGATCGTAGGATGCGATTCCGGGCACTTGAGTTCGGTGTCTGAAGACTCCTCTGGCGGGACGCATGCATAGCCAGAGATACCGACGTAAGCGTTGCATCGAGCAACATCAGCGGCGAACACAGGGCACGCACCTGAACTTAGAGATATTATAATTAACTTTAAATACTTTTCCATCCTTAACATATTAGCCAAAGATATTAGTTCGTAATTGGAATACTTCACCACCCTAAGGTAAAATCACATCTAACTTTCAAAAAAAAGCTCACTGGAGATCATTGCTAAGAGCGTGTTAATCTTCACAACAATTTTTCTGGAAATGAGTATGCCTGTATCAATGCAGCGGAATTCCAGGTCGACTTGATTGCCGAATTCCGGCACGATCCATGCACCGGCTAGCTGACCCGAGCTCCACCAGACAGACCGAGACAGTTGCGATACCTAGAAATGTTTAGGGAGTTCAAGCAAAAAATATTCTGTTGCCATAGCAAACTTTTTCACTTAGCATTGAATCCTGCTCCAGCTGACCGGCGAGATAACATGAGTTTTGAGGAAATTCAGGACTTGCCAACGCTTTCTACTGATTTATGATCAGCGGTACATTAGTGATAAAAATTAGAAAATTAATTGATGAAGAACCAACTCGAGTTGTAGAGAGAGGTTTTCCAGGAACGGTGTACTCGAGGACTGCTCCACCATTGCATGATGCGATGCAATTATCGATGACCGGATTCACTAAATATGTTTATAACGTCAAAAGCGTCATATCATATTGACGGCTCTAAAATCGCTTGACGTGGCTTCACCTTTACCAATATCGTTCTATCAAAAGGTAGAAAAGTCGTAGCACAATACGTTCAAAGTTTGGATAATAGGTTCTTGTTACCATATTCAAATATTAATTTAAGTTTTCGATCGTTGAGCTCGATCACTATCCCCTAGACATTCGAGTAATCGTTTCTTCATTTTGCACACTATCATTATTGACCAGCTGGCAAAAGAGTGTGGTGAACGAAGAGACGAATACGAAGAGACGAGTTGTGTTCTCAGGCACTCACCGCCTTCAGTCGCCGGCAGTATACCATCCTTGACATCGCACTGATAGCAGCCGATTTGATCGACGAGATTCGAGATGCCATTTATGGAAACGTTGAACTTACCACCATCGCAATCGGCGGAGGGAACCTGAAAAATAATTATTTTGAAAATTTTTTGGTTAAGGAAGGAGTAGCGCGAAAAAAATAAGTTCAATGAACCACTGCCGTGAGTAATAGAAACGAGCAGTCCCATCATGGATCACTTTATCCGAAATTCCACAGACGGCTCTGAGGCTATTTACACACGCGCAAAGTTCATTTACAGCACAGGGTTTCACTCGCTCCACATATTTTTCGACTGTTTCTCGTGAAATTCCTACAGTATCCCATTACGAGCGCAATATATTCGTGGT
This sequence comes from Pristionchus mayeri, assembly GCA_036245805.1. NCBI lineage: Eukaryota > Metazoa > Nematoda > Chromadorea > Rhabditida > Neodiplogasteridae > Pristionchus > Pristionchus mayeri. The sequence continues at coordinate 12,830,264 of BTRK01000003.1, read as the reverse complement.
GGGACTCCCTAGCATTCATTCGTGTTACCCCTTCTTTAAATCAAGTCGGATTGAACTATGATGAGGTAATATTTGATCTAGTTTGGGAGACGATTGGTCGTTTGAGCAGAAATAAAACTTACCGAGATCGGAAACCCATCAGTGTCTAGGATGAACATCGCGTTGTTGTCGGTGGGACATGAGTAGGAGCAAACTAAAGATGTTATGATAATTCGATTGCCTTTGTTTATTGTTATAATGGGTAAAAAATACTCACCTCCTCGAATCGCAGGTTCAAGCGTCATAAGTGATCCATCGGCTGTGAATTTTGTTGTGGAGAAAGGAAAGCTGTTGCATCCACTCTGGCATGCTGCAAAATTCCAAGTGATTAATTGACATTATGATAATTCGTTGTTCACTACACTAAAGCGAAGCGTCGGCCAGTAAGTAGTAGAGTTACATGTGCGGGCTTTACAATGTGGAATTCGCATAAAGAACGCACTCACACGAGCACATTACGTACGGCACATCAAATGCACTGTCCGTCAGCCAGACTCCTGTGTTCTGACAGGTGAGCTCGCCGGTGGAGAGTATCTTGAGGACATCTCCATCCGCGCTCATTTCGACGAAATCGCTTCCTGCAAGTGCGCATTTTTGCGAAAGAGAGTGAATCTGTGAGTATTACGATAAGAGTTTCAATATGATGAATCAATATTCGTTGTTGACTAAACATAGCACCTGGTGGGCAGGTGGCTGTTGCGCATGATCCTTCGTTGCTCTTTATTTGAAGAGGCTTGACAACACCATCAGCCATGCCAGGTCCGTCAACGAAAGCCGGGCATTTGCCAGGACCGCAGGCTACGAACAATATTTTAATAATTAAAATTGCACTGAGACTGCTATTTATTTATCCGGATGTTAGACCATAATTAGATACTGTGATTACCAATAATTAGCATAATATGGTTGCAAATAATAGGTTGATGCAAAAGTCGCAAAAGCGGTTTTTTGATATTTTGTCTTCCATCTTCCTTTCAGTTTGACCGACCTTGTATATTAATTACTAATGAGGCCTTGCATACTCTTTCATATGCGCACCCTATCAGCATTGCCCAATCGGAGAGGGGAGAGCAGGGCAAAGTTAAAATTGCGAACATTTATCCATCGAAAACGACACATTTTTCAATATTCTGTTTCCTCTGAAGCATGAGTGCTCAATTCATGGTGGTTATATGAAGCTCCCATCTTTACCCTATACATACTTTTTCTCATGGATGATGGAAGTTACATCCTTTTGAGAAATGCATTGATCTGTAAATGACTACATATTGCATTTTTTATGTTCATTTCGCATATTTTTGGAAAATGAGAAATTCAAATTTTCTGAAACGAGAAAGGTGCAGGCGCCAATATTTTTTTCAGAGAATAAAGCCTCTTAGTGGATGAATATAGCGCACTCATAGCGAAGCCTATATGCTTGGTCTTCGATGCAAAAAATCCGAAAAAGTTTCATGTAACCAGAATCGAAAGCATATTTTCAATAGCATGTAACTCGGTCCAAACTTAATCGAGAGACAGTTCTAACATATTTTCTGAAAGGGTATACGTAATACTTCTCAGACATCAGTATGGGCAGGTTTCGTGAATTTTGACAACAAATATCCAGTAAAATATATTTAATGCAAAATTTTGAGAATAAATTCTAATTGGCTTTATCATAATTTATTGCGTTGATTGCGATATCGGATTGATTGAAATGCGTGCATGTAAAGTACAAACATACCTCTAAACATTGCTATGTTTATTAGTCATCGTGATTTGGGACGAGAGAATTATGATAGTTCAAAGCAAGGACACAAAAAACCGCAAGACTTTTGCATCAACCTAATATATTTCAGATGCATAATGAAACTCACGCGAGATATTGCACATTACGTACTTGTACCGTTCGTCGTCCTAAAAATAAGACTTATTTCAATGTTGTTGTTTTTGAAATTGCGAAATCTTTACCTCGGCTTTCCATTCTCCATCGCCCGTGCACGTCACTTTGGTTACATCTGTCAGCGGTCCGACAGGAGTGCCGTTGTCATTAATGATAGCCATTCCATCTGTAAAATATGCAATTATTAGGTTGGTAAGAAAGTTCTGTCGCGTACTATTTTTCCATTTTTTCTTGACTGAATAAATTGTCTGGAAATTCAATTTAACATAAGGTGAAGTGATGTAAGTAGTATATGTCAACAGGTTTAAGTCGATTCTATTTCGCATATAAAGCGAGTAAATAAATAAAATCTCAAAAATTCTGAAAATGACGATTTTATGGTGTAATTTTTTTGAACTCAGCCGTTTGAATAAGAGTTACCAATTGCTTCTACTGCTTTGAAAGGTGATAACACTAGAGTTGTACAACCATATTATCACATAAGATCCGGCATTCGATATGTGTGGGAAGCTGCAGATTGCAAAAAAGGCTGATTTCAAAGAACAATTTTCGGTTTATTCATTTGAAAAAATGTAGCTTGGGTGCATCACTTTCCCATTTAGGGTAAACACTAATCATGCCGAGTACTTCATCACTCACTACAACTGAGCTTACTGGATCAATCGCTAAATCTTCAGGGATGAGAAATGCTTAACAACAAAATTCAATTCAGTGAAATTTTCAAAATTAGCACTGATCCCAAGATGGCATAATGGGTCTTTCTTATTGTTATGCAACATAAAACATGCCCACGTGTTGCACTCTACAACAGCATGTTAGTTATGCCCATATCACATTTCTTCTTTCAACTATGAGCAAATAAAAAATAGGGTTTTTCATCGCTGAATTTCGCTGAATTTGGCAATCCACTATGCCAAAATTAGTAATTGGAGAATACTGTGATAACGTTTTCTCGAAAGAGTAACCAAGCACTATTAGACAACTGAAGATCATATGAAGATTGATCAACTTTGAAGGGCAGGATAATCCAAAATGTAAAATACGAGAGACGCGACAGAACTTTCTTACCAACCTAATAGAGAAAAATCATAAAAAGCCTCAAATTCATTAAAAAAAACAATTTTGTTGTAACTTTCATCTTGCAAGAAATACAGAAATTTCAACTCACTATCGGGCATGCACGTCCCTATCGCGCAGGAGTTCTGATCATCCGCTCGCGCCACTTTCAGTGGTCGGAAATCTTTCGAATTGGCTCGTGAATTGCCGTCACTGCACACTCCTTTCTCGCAGGCTGAATGGAATTGTCAACACTTTTCTTTCAAACCCTACGCAAAATAAGCATAATTTCGCAAATAATACTGAAAATAGCACAATTTTCTTTAAAATGATGCAAAATTGGGTTTCAGGAGCACTAGAATTTAACTAGGAATAAAAATTTAAGTGCTAACATTTCGCGCAGACGACTGGGTCGACAAGCTGCTCTCCCTTCGTCGTCCATTCGCTGTTGTTGCAGCGGATCTGAGAATATTTTAATTTCTTAAACTAAATAATATCGATTTTCGTTTCCCAATTAATCTACAACTATTCCTTCCCAATCGTCATGCCATTTCTAACAGGAGAGGAAGACGTAGTGATTCACCTTGGAAGCTACGATTTCCCCATTTACAGCCAGCTTTGCCTTTCCTGCGCATGTGACCTCGGAGCATCGGCAGCCCTCCTCAGGTGTGAGGACTACAAACTACCATAAAGTACTAGGTTTTTTGGCTGCAGGTGACAGCATTAGCAACTCTAAAGCGATTATGATCCAATCGAAAACAGTTAGCTCAGAGTAGGGAAGTCGTGGATTGTGGAAATTGTCCATTAAATTGGGATAAAAGGGGTCAGCACTTACCATTGGTCGTCAGCGGCCATTCCTCACTGCAATCGTATCCTTTGGGAGGACAGGCGTCCTTAGAGCGAGTGATCTCAGATAGACACGATCGACATCCTCAATGATACTATTAGTTGTATGATATTAATCATGGTTAAAGGGCCAATCGTAACTACGAAACAAATGACTCAACACTCACATAAACAGGTATGAATGACAGACTAAAACTACCGTGATAATCTTCGTCCATCTGCTTCTCCCTTGCAATCTGTTCCCAGACACCATCGCAATTTCCACAGTTTTCGGCGTAGATCAAGGAGGGCAGAAACAGAAGGAGAACAAGGATAATTTTCATCTTGGAGTGATAGCAAAAGGTCGACTTCCGGGTCGTTTTATACTGACAAACGGATCGACGATCTTCACTCTTGCGCATGCTCTCTTCGCCCACTGTCTGTTACAGTGTGGGATGCGGATTCGCACTGTCTCTTCATTTAGCATAATGTATCATCTATCTGACCGGTTATAGAGCACGAAGAAAGAAGAGAACCATTTAGAAGCCGTCGGTGTAAGAGAGTGCATTCAGGGTCGGTGCAAAGGGCGACTTAATTGATCTCCGACAATGAATGTTACAGAAGGAAGCGTCGAAGCACTGAGAAAGGAAAATCGTGAAATTGATTGGTATTGTTGGTCTTAATTGAAAACTGGGAAAATCGTAGAAATGACGTCACCGGTTGGGAACCGCGGAGACGGATCTGGAAATGGGTGGAATAATGAGAATGTGGGGCACTACGCAGTACCCCCCCCCCCCCGCTGCCATTTCTGGACACTTTTATCGATTTCACCTGCATATTGTGTTTCGAAATACCATTCACAGGATCGCATAAGCCTTCGAGGACAATAACAACGATGGAACTTCACATCCGTACCTGATCTATGCTAGCTACTATTGTATACCTTCATCGCAGATGATTAAATTGGGTACGAAAACATAACTGTCAGCATATCGGAGATATAAGTGCATATGCATAAGAGTCACTTCCTTGCCTGTACAATGAAAATATACCCTTCGAACTTTTCACAGTTTCTATGAGCCCTATTTTCTGATCGATTTACCTGAGAATTCGCATATTATTTAAATAAAATGAATGGAATTTGATCAATGCTAATGAAGCATTTGTAATGCATTCTTGAAAGGAACTTAATTTAAAACGAATCAAGAATGGAAGCGGTACGAGGGGTAAAGGTAGGAAGAACATTGTTGTCCACAGTAAACACGGAAGTAATAAATTGATGTGATCTCTTTAGCCGCTTTAGTCTTTAGCCACTTTTGCCTCTTTAGTCTCGTAATCTCTTTAGCCATGTACTCACTAGCGTTCTCTGTTCAACAATAATGCACAGATTCGAGAGACGGGTGTCATCCGGTACAGACTGGGTGTGTTATGCCGATCCGCTTTGCCGTCGAACGGTTTGTTCTATTCATTATGCATTGTATCTCGCCCGGTAGATCAGTGAGAGAGTGAGTGGAACGAAGGCATTTATTTCTTTCCTGGTGCAAAACGGATGTGGTATATATGCTGCCTTGCCAGAAGCCAAGTGTCATTCTATCCTTCTTGGTCTTTCAGCAAAAGGAAAGGAAGAATCCACGACCATCTGGAAATGATCTTCTTCCTTAGCTATGCGTGCCTTCTCGGACTGGGTAAGGCTCTTATAAGCGCTTCCAACTAACCTGTACATATGCGTGTAGAGACAGGATGAAATTTATTTTTGAAATGTGTATATTGGCCAATTCAACCCTGAGCCAGTGCGTGCTTCCCCCACCACCTTCGTCTGCCCCCGAACCAACTCTTCCCTTCATCCAACAAACACTTCCCGATGGGCGAATCTCCTTCACTTGTCCCAATGCGTATTACACATATGGAGTGAGTCAAATCAAACATTTCGCAATGTTGTATCTTTAGTAATCAATGCTTATCGCCGACCTGATTTAACTTCGGTTGTCAATTCGAGATTAGGCAGCTATTTGCAGACCCTGATCTCCTTTTTGAGCATAACGGTGCATACAAGATTGCATGGAATGTTAACAAGTTCAATTAACAATATAAATAATTACTTTAAGAACTTGGGCGTTGACGGACGTCTAATGTTCGAGCTTATCCCCAATACATTTGCAATCCAGCAGACGGAAAGTGAGTTGGAATACAGTTTAATAATTCGCGCAACATTGCTGCATTGTGTTCTTCATAATTATGCACAAGATTAAATATTTTTTTACAGGTTTGTTCAGGGAACAATGATGAGAACGGTAAGTGTTTTCAAATAAACATTTTGTTATTCTTTTCAAAATACAATTCAGTCCAAACTTGTTAAAATCTATAATTTTCAGCTTACATGTATTAGCGCCTGAATATCCTGGTGAGATTTTTGCTTGTAATACTACAATAACCTTTTTGTGTATCCACAAAAAAAAATAATTGTAAAGGATTTTCAAAAAAATGCGACAGCTTTTCAAAATAAATAAACAAATACAATTAACATGAATTCTCTCATTCCAATATATTGCACAATTTAGTTATTTCTGCCTTTGCAGACGCATTCTGTATACTCAAATTGCCACCAAGTACGACTGAGCTTGCGCTCCTAAACGACCACGGTATTTATATAATTTTGGTTTATTCTGCGAGCGCGATTGAAAGAGATAATCCACATTGTAAATGATCTCTGAAAGTGAATTATCAGAGGTCTTCTGAGAGATCGCATGTGCCGGGATACAAAAAAATCAAACCGCTTCCAATGAGTCCCTACGACAAGGGTTGGTACATCTGAGGTCAGGGAATTTTGTCTATGAGTTATAGAGCCGTAAATTGCAAACCACCTAAAAGCCGGCTCCTGAAATTTCGAAAATATGGATTACTGTACCATGGTTCATTTTTGAGTAGCCGAGACGTTAAAAAAATCAAAATGATCGCCTCGAGCAGCTGAACAACTTTACCGTTGAGAGTGAAAACGTACGAAAACTATGGAAAGTCGAAAACGTGCAAAATTTTTTCGACAACTTTTTCGATATTTTTTTCGATCTAGTGAAAAAAAAGATTACATGTGTAAATGAGACCATGTAATCTCTACATATTTAAAATCTACGCACTTTTTTGGTCCGGAAAATGTTTTTGCCTTACCGAATGACGAGTAAGAAGACACTTTTAAATGGCCTAAAAAGTGGAGAAACGCGTGATTTTTAACACAAGATGGAATTGCTAAATCATTGATTTCACATTTTCGTGTTCAAAACGAGTTTGTAGGTTTAAGGTTGATACAATTCAATTCAATAAACTTCTTTTTAAGGTCTGGAGCCGTAAATTGCAACCAAACCTAAAAGCCGGTTCCAGAAATTTTCAACATTCGAGGTATTTTGGTTCAAAGTTGACGAAAAAATACATTTAAAAGACATAAGTGACCGTCATGAAGAACTGGATAACATTACCGTTGAGTGCGAAAAGCTTAGAAAACAATAATGAAGGGAAAACTTCAAAAATTCGAGTTTTCGGCTGTGTATTTCGACTTCCATCACATTGATATGATCTCGACAGCTGAAATGTCCATGTGTTATTGCACGTACGATGAATTCGAACTTTCTATGTATATTGCATTTTGAATTCAGAAGAAAAAAGTGTTTATTAATTGGGTATGCAAGTATAGTATCGTCTTCGTGAACCCAAAAAAATTACAATATTTAAGTTGTCCCAATTCTAATGTCTCAATGCTCACTAATACCCATCAAAAACACTTTTTTCTTCTGAATTCAAAATGTCATATATACAGAAAGTTCGAATACATCGTACGTGCAATAACAAATATACATTTCAGCTTTCGTGATCATATCAATGTGATGGAAGTCGAAATACACAGCCGAAAACTCGAATTTTTGAAGTTTTCCCTTCATTATTGTTTTCTAAGCTTTTCGCACTCAACAGTAAAGTTATCCAGTTCTTCATGACGGTCATTTATGTCTTTTAAATGTATTTTTTCATCAACTTTGAACCAAGATACGGTATCTCGAATATTGAAAATTTGAGGAACCGGCTTTTAGGTTTGGTTGCAATTTACGGCTCCAGACCTTAAAAACGAAGTTTGTTCAATTGAATTGTATCAACGTTAAGCCTACAAACTCGTTTTGAACACGAAAATGTGAAATCAATGATTTAGCAATTCCATCTTGTGTTAAAAATCACTCGTTTCTCCACTTTTAGGCCATTTAAAAGTGTCTTCTTTTTGGTAAGGCAAAAACATTTTCCTGACCAAAAAAGGGCGTAGATTTCAAATATGTAGAGATCTCATTTACACATGGGATCTTTTTTTCACCAGATCGAAAAAATTATCAAAAAAGTGGCTGCTCGAGCCGATCATTTTGATTTTTTTAACGTCTCGTTTACTCAAAAATGAACCATGTTACAGTAATCCAAACTTTCGAAATTTCAGGAGCCGGCTTTTAGGTAGTTTGCAATTTACGGCTCCATAACTCATAGACAAAGTTCCCTGACCTCAGATGTACCAACCCTTGTCGTAGGGACTCATTGGAAGCGGTTTGAATTTTTTGTATCCCGGGGTCTGGATTTCCTACATTCTCTCAGAAGACCTCTGTTATCGAGATATTGATCACTTAAAACAAATTCATCTAGCTGATGTAAAGTGCCCGAATGGTCTAACAACGAAAGTGGATGGAATCGAGGTCTCCAAGCTGAACTGCAATGCATATCGTAAGAATTTGATAATTATTGTTCAGTTTTGATGAATATTTTAAAATAGTGTGTATTTGCTGATGTTCTCTATGGAAATGTTTACGAAAACACTAAAACGCAATTTTCGATTGCTGAAACTATTTTTTTCGGTATGGTATTTCCAGATTTAATTCAGTGTTCACTGCCACCTACCTTAACGGGACTACGGGAACGGTCGGTTATGATGAGACTATTATCCAAGTGACCTGTGAATGGAGTAAGTGAGGCTCAATCCTTTTACTATATTTCCGGAGAAAAGTATCGTAATTTTTGCAATCTAGACCCACGAGATACGATAACTTTTCGAAATTTGTGTTCCGGGATAACAGGAGACAGTGCATGTTATTTGTGCCCCCTGTGGCTTAAATGAGTAGCAATTCCTTGCAGAGGAGTGGTTGGCGTGGGGCGAGTGGTCGGGCACCTGTCTCACTACAGGAGGACGAACGAGGACCAGAGAGTGCAGCGGAGTCGAGGGATGTGCATGGAGGTGAGTACCGTGCCTTGGTTTCTTCTCGAGAATAGTGTCACGCTAGTGATGCTTGTGAATTCTCTACGACTAAAATCGTACGTGCTTTTGATCGGTATGAGGCAATTGAATCGATGATTGCATAATGATTCCAAAACTATCGATCGTTTATGATTTATGAGCTCTTTAGGGTTTGGGAATGGGCGTAATTGGGCATCTTTTGAATCATTTTCAGATATGTTTCATGTACAATATATAGCATACATATATATTGTACATGAAACATATCTGACAAATGATTAAAAAGATGTCCAATTACGCCCAATTCCCGAACCCTAGCGTTCTTACAGCAACGGCGAAGCATCTGAGGGCCTACCGTGCTGCTGTCCAACAGGAGGCGTGTGGAGCGAGTGGACGCCGACCAGTGGAGTCTGCCCCACCACTTGCGGGTAAGGCTACAGTTTTCTTACTTGAACAAATAATAAAATATCGGTTTTAGGTGAGCTAAATATGCAATCAGTTAATAAGGACATCTGAAAATACTCCAAAACATTAAGATTTTTTCCGATATGATAACTCTAGATACGACTCTTGCGTTGAAAAGACAAGCTGAGAAATCGTTGCATTCCCAGGTCCTGTACTTCTGTTGCCCGAACGAGGACATGCAATTCCGAGCGATTCGGCTGCCCGTGCAGGTATTTTTCTAGTATATGAGACGAATCCCGTTTTGCCAAAAAAAAAGTCCATTATCGCGTTACAATAACCGATCCCACTGCAGTGGTCCCACAACCGACATCGGTCCGTGTAATCGTGCCCCGTGCCCTACTGGTGCTGCCTGCTGCAGTGGATACTCGCAGCTGACGAACCCGAACACGGGCGAGGACTACTGCGGGACGCCGGAGACTGCAGTGCAGGTGTCGAGTTGTTGCACACCCGGTGAGCATTCCATTTTTTAAAAATATTTTGACCCTGGTCAAACTCATTTTGCACACGCGATCTGCTTTCGTTAAATATCCAATCGTAATGCTTTTCGAGCGATATTGGGATAAGTAGAATGCCACAACAACCCGATTAAATGGGGGTACACCTCAGTCAGTTCTATCATGTTCCTAATTGCAGATATCATGGGCAAGTTGGCTGAGAACTGGTCGGAGTGGTCGGGTAGCTGTAATGTGGAGCCGTGCGGGATCAGACCCGCATCCGTACATGCACTCCAGGTCCCTTGCCGATGAAGTGCACATGCGAGTGAGTTTATTGATATTTTTTTGAAAATTAAGACTTGAAATCCCTTTTACGGCAATATGATATAAATCGTATATGACTCAAAATAACGAGTACGTTTGAAACTAATGACTGAGCGAGATCATTTCAGTGACTCGCCGTATGAATCGCGAGCGTGCGGCAGCAACAAGCTATGCACCTTCCCAAAGAAGACGTGCTGCGCGCCCTACATCAAACGACTCATCAACAACTGGCTAGTATGCGGCTAGAGGTACAATAAGTTACGTTTTCCTCGATTCTCACAGGTTTCACGTTCTCTGGTCTTTCACAGCTATAGCACCCAAATTTGGAGATTTGTAACGAATTGCTCCTCGTCTAATGCAAGTTATAGGTAATTCCTATTTTCAGGCCGTCCGTAGTCTTCGAATAATTCAATCGCGTTATTGAAGCCCTGCTCTCGTGTCATCGCTTATTTTTTATTACCCGTTAAACGCAACATGCCATGAATACCTGCTGATAAAATCTATTATAATAAACCAGTCAAGATTCTATGACGACGTGCATGAACGTAATTTATCGTGCTGAACAAGACCACTTATTTACGATGAATATTCGTTTATAATGTTTTTGAATAGCCTTAGAGACGCACTACGAATTCGTAGTCTTGTCCGCTCTGCGTCCACCACTTCCCATTCAAGAACTGTGAAGTCAAGAGTCCTGACTACCGCACCATTCCCACCCATTTCAACGAACGCCTTGCCTGCAGTTTGTATGCAATAAAATGCATGTATGGTACAGGTAGGCCACCCTCTCTATCACCGCCATATTAGAAAGCTGCTTCTTCCGAGCCTCTGAGTCTTCAACAGATCAATAGCCGAGGCACGGTTATTGTGCATAAAGGAAGGATTCAAACACCCAGATACCGTATACCACTACCGTAACCCCGATTATCGCAAACTAACTTTATTTTTTAAAAAAAGTACTGGTACCGTGCGCATTCGATTATACAGTACCCAAGTAACTACCGTAACCCAGTTCCTTTGCGATAATCGGGGTTCCGGTAGTGGTATACGGTATCTGGGGTACTGTACTATCGATTGGGTTCGGTATAGGGCAAGAATCAATTTAATGGAAAATGTTTTGGAAAAAAGTCAGTTTACGATTGACCGCAGTGGTGCGGAATACGGTAGCAAGGGGTACTGTACACAGGGTTATGGTATGGGTACTGTAGGATCGATTGGGTACGGTATATTGACTTTCTTAAAATAAAGCCAGTTCTCGATAATCGGGATTATGGTAGCGGTATACGGTATCTGGAAGTACTGTATGATCGATCGGGTACTGTACTTAGTCTTGACCTACCATGACACTATTATCGACCATGGCCGTAAAATACATGCCTTGTGCAGCACCCCCCTGGTAATCCATATACTGTATGATACTGTACAATTTTTGAAATTGCGCGCTACTAATCTAGGATCAGTCCCTTAGAGAGAATATGAAATTTTCGTTCCCTGGAGAGGACATTTAAGTATTTTCACGAAAATTTTTTTTCAAAAATTTTTCAAATAGTCCATACTATGTATGGTATTATGTGTAGGGACAATAATTTGATTGAACTTGGTTATTTGAGCCAGAGCCGGCTTTTAGGAATATTCCGGTTTTAGAGTCGGCTATAGTCTATATCAGTTCACAGATTAGCTACAGAGATGATTTTGGTTTAAAAAAATGCGGAAAAATATGACGAATAACTTTGCTGTTGACGAACTTTGCGTGGGGCAAATTTCAAAATTTCTATGATCGAAAAATCAAAATTTGGGTAAGAAAAAAATCCATTTATCCATCACACCGGGCACTTGCAGATAATTTTATTGCAGAATATGAATGAGGGTGTCCACTAGTATCATTAAAAAAAATTATCCAAATCGTTGATGGGGTCTTTTTTGATATCTTCGCTCAAAGTGGTACCTCTGAGGTGATTGTGTGCAAATCATTCTCATATTCTAGTACCTTATCCAAATTTCGATCGGTTTCGAACAATTGTATTATATACTAAGCCATCTGCAATCAAAATCGTTGAAAGAAGATAAGATTTACCATTTTGAAAAAAATCGATTTTCAAAATCTTGTTTTTGCAGTATTTAAAGTCTTTCAAAATATCAGTTTTGAATAGATTTTCCTCATGTTCTAGATATTATTCAAGTACACTTCGAGTGCTATGAAAATTCATAGAATATTATGATACCAAAGCCTCGTATAATCTAGAAACCCACCTTCAAATATGCCCGATCGAGGTGCTCAAAAAATAATAAATTGTGAATCTCGTGTAATTTCGTGAACGCCCATCAGTTGTATGCATTACAAATCATTTTTCATTTAGGAGCACCAGAATATGCAGTGAGCACAATTATATATTGCTTATTCCAGAAAACAATTTTAATCGCTTTTTAAACAATTCTGATTTTCTCAAATTGCTTAAACTATGCATATATTTGCGCGTTGTGCCGCCTCTGGTTGGGAAATTTTTAATTCATTCAACTGACTCGTTTTCTCGAAATTTTACCAGATTCACAATTTATTATTTTTTGAGCACCTCGATCGGAAATATTTGAAGTTGGGTTTCTAGATTATACGAGGCTTTGGTATCATAATATTCTACGAATTTCCATAGTACTCGAAGTGTATTTGAATAATATCTAGAACATGTGGACCATCTATTCAAAACTGATATTTCGCAAGACCTCAAATACCGCAAAAACAAGATATTGAAAATCGAGATATTGAAATTTTTTTTCAAAATGGTAAATCTTATCTTCTTTCAACGATTTTGATTGCAGAGGGCTTAGCATAGAATAAAATTGTTCGAAACCGATCGAAATTTGGATAAGGTACTAGAATATGATAATGATTTGCACACAATCAACTCAGAGGTACCACTTTGAGCGAAGATCAAAAAAAAACCCCATCATCGATTTGGCTAATATGTTTTTGTATGATACTAGTGGACACCCTCTTTCATATTCTGCAATAAAATTCTCTGCAAGTGCCCTGTGTGATGGATAAATGGATTTTTTCTTACCCAAATTTTGATTTTTCGATCATAGAAATTATGAAATTTGTCCCGCGCAAAGTTCGTCAACAGCAAAGTTATTTGTCATATTATTCCGCATTTTTTGAAACCAAAACCATCTCTGTAGCTAATCTGTGAAGTGATATACACTATAGCCGACTCAAAACCGGAATATTCCTAAAAGCCGGTTCTGCCTCAAATGACCAAGTTCTATCAAATTATTGTCCATACACATGTATAATACCATAGTATGGACTATTTAAAAAATGTTTGAAAAAATTTTTCTTGGCTTCCTCCACTGACTCGTGATACCTGTGATAAAGCAGTGATGAAGTTTTTTCCGACAATTTTGCAGACGGATACCACATTTTAGGATATGATCCCTTCTCTTCCGACGGTGATCTAGATCCCATTATGTAGTACCACTCTCCAACCGTTTGCGATACAAGTGAATTCAGCATTGTTGACTGGTGTGTTTGTCTTCATGGCGAACCATCTTCCGGTGAGCTTGTTATCCGCGCCCATACTCACAGCTCGAGAAAATCATGGGTGTCTGAAGTTCTAATATCGGGAAATATTGGATAATTTTTTCGCCCCCAGATGGGTTCTACAGGGAGAGAATCCATAAATTGAAGGAAAGTTGCTGCCAATAATGGCACGTATAATTGAACTCGTGCTATTGTTTCCTCATAGAAATTGAGTTTTTTTTTAATGTGACAACGACTTTCCGTCCAATCAAATACGACAAAAATTGTACCATAGTAAAAAGTTTCGCTATGCATGGCACTCAGTATGCACCACATTAAAAATGTTGAGGATCATAATAAAAAGTTGCGTACCATAAAAAAGTTACGAACCATTCTGGGACACAGTACGTACACCTATAAACCGTACTTAAACGTATTCGCATGGCCTTATCCCCTCTCTTAACATGTGTCCTAGCACTCTCTGACCTACAAGAATGCACGTAGACTGGAGAGAGTGCGGCATTCCGTGCAGAGGGGAAGTATTAGTTAATCCGATTTGCCAGAGTTCAAACACCATTATTTCATCATCCATCAGGTTTTTCCATAAAGATAATTCTACTATTTATTTCGAATGAGAACTGATTGTCCATGCCTTCTCTGACACGGATTTACCTAGTACACATGAGTTCGTTCACACGTCCTTGCGAGGGTTTGCACAACAAAGAATTCAAGGAATTCCTAAGTAAATGCTCAATATTTGGAAATCATTAATTTCTTTTGAGAACTTGGGCGCTGGTGATCGTCTAATGTACGAGCTAATTTCGGAATACATTTGCAATCCCGCAGACGGAAAGTGAGTTTGAATAAATCGCAGTAGTTTGCAAATAAATTCAATAAATTCATAGAAATCGTTTCAAGCATGACAATAATCATTTCAGATTTGTTCAGGGAACAATGCTGAGAACGGTAAGCGTTAGTTTTCTTGTTTTCGAATTATCTAAATGGTCAACTACTTCCTGTTTTTAAACTATTCTGTAAATATGCAATTTTAAAATATTAATTACGAAATTTTAAAGCTTACGTGCATGACAGCGCCTGAATTTCCCGGTGAGATCTTTCATGATTTTTGGAGAGTACAAATGAAGAGACGGTGGCCCAAAAACGTACCCTATTGCAGACCACTTCTGCATGCTGAAATTGCCGCCAAGTGCAACTGAGCTTGCGCTAATAAACGATCGAGGTATCGACATTGAATTCGTATTATGCGTGCGTGAGAAAGTTCGGGCACTTCTTCGATATTTGGCCCTCCCCCTCCCTCTACCATTTTTCGATTCCTCAGCATTGCAGAGGGGTTGTGGGTCGTAGATCAGCGACTGATACCTATAAATGAGTGGGGTAGAGTGGGAGGGGAGTGGGCCAAATGTCGAAAAAGTGTCGAAATTCGGACATCATGTGGCAGAAAAAAAAAGAGTATTTATTTGGGCACAAGCAAAACCAAATATGATTTTCAGCTTTCTCAATAGTGAATGCGTATCGAGATTAAATGTTGACCATCGAAGTTCATTCAGGAGATGTAATGTGTCCTTATGGACTAACAACGAAAGTGGATGGAGTCAAAGTGTCCAAGCTATCGTAAGATTTCTGATCGTGGGACCGAGCATTGGAAAAGATTTGAAGAAAAAAAACGATTTTTCTCTTAACACATTAAAGAATAATAAATGTATGGTAGTTAAAGCATACGTTTCGGTGTAGAAATATAACGAATATTTCAGTTTTCACCACGAATTACCCTAACGGGACCACGGGGCCCGTCGGTTATGATGAGAATACTATCAAAGTGACTTGCGAATGGAGTGAGTGATTCTTAGTGATAATTGTTATCTATTTAAGTAAATTATCACACGTTCTGAACTCAAGTCGCACAGAGGAATCAAAAATTAATTTTTTTTTATGAAATTCCGAAATCGAATTACGGGGTTTCAGGGAAAGATCACGGGCACTTTATATTCGACTTTAAAATAATCATTTATCATGTTGTTTGGGCACAGGCAAATAGATTATGAAAACGTAAGCAATTAAAACATGAGATACGATGTCGCAACTAGTCAACAAAGGAGTAGGATGAGGACTGTTAAAGAAGGACTCTCAGCAAAGTTGAAATTTTGACGTTGTCATAACCATGACCGACCTTTGTACAACCATAAGAGATTCTGAAAATTTCAAATGCGTATCTCTATTTTGAACCGAGTTATCATTAGTTGGCAGAATTCCAAGGAGGGCTTGAAGGGAAGGGGCGTGCGGGAATTCAAATATCTAGAAGATTTTTCAAAAACTGGTGGGATTCGAACCCGCAACCTTCCGATTACGCGGCGACAGCTTTACCACTGAGCTATGCGATTGACCTTTTGCCTATCTCTTAGCTCACACTATGATCGTTGGATGATTGTCTAGGTCATGGTTATGACATCGTCAAAAATTTAACTTTGCTGACACTCCTTCTTTAAGTGAACAATTCGATATGAAATGATCGCCAAATTCTTGCGGGGGGGAATTTCTTGAAGTGGACATTTCGTCTATACGGAATTGAAACCGGTTTGACGTTTTGATTTCCCTATCATCTGTCCAAAACGGAGTTGCCGTAATCGGTGTCATTTCTCGACGGCGCGCCGGGTCAAAACGGAGTTGCCGTAACCAATTTTGATTTGCAACTATAGAGGGGAACAATAGACCGCTCGCCGCGCGCGAAAAAGGAGGAATGGCAAAACGGAGTCGCCGTTTTGACACGTCATTCCGCATACGAAATGAGGCAGATGGGCCGATAACGGAATGGAGTGAGAGGGAAATAATGAAAACGGAGTCGCCGTATTCCGTTTAGACATCCCTACTCTCAATGTAGATTCCTCCATTTATCTAAATTTCATCGGTATTGTGAAATTGCAGTATTTATTGTACGTTCATTCATCATTCCATATCATGAATTATCTGTCCTTGTATCCTTCCAGCATTGGAGATGCAGCGGAGGGTCTACCGTGCTGCTGTCCTACAGGAGGAGTCTGGACTGAGTGGACGCCGACCAGTGGGGTCTGCCCTACCACTTGCGGGTGCGTCAATTAGAGATGGCTTCACAAGAAATGGTATAGCCATTCCACATACTATCTCTTCGGTGAGAGAGCAGAGGAAAATGAAGATAGTAATTTCTTGCGATCCCTGGCTTCAATATCGTTGGAAAAATTTAGCTATTGCCATCTTGACAGGTCTTGCGCCTCCGTCGCCCGCACGAGAACGTGCATTTCGGAGAGGTTCGGCTGTCCGTGCAGGTACTTTTCTAGTTTAGCTTGAAATCTTGGCCCACCAGTGTTTGGGCTAGATGGTTACACGAAGATTTCAAGCAGTTCCATCAAGCCATGGCAAGAATAACCGAGCATACCCTTCTTTCTTCCAGTATCAGTATTAACTTGGCATGCTCTAAAGTATAAATATTTCTCAGAATTATCTAATCTAGTTCGCACTTTAGCATTACGTGATAGTCAATTTTTCCTGAGTTATCGATCACTTTTTTTCTCAAACCTAGGAATTTGTAACGGTCTCGCAAACTTAAAAGTCATCAAATCTGCAGTGGTCCTACAACTGACATTGGTCCGTGCAATCGGGCTCCGTGTTCTTCTGGATCTGCATGCTGCGGTGGATATTCCCTGATTACGAACCCAAACACGGGCGACGAGTACTGTGGGACGGAGCTGAGCGCCATCCCGATGTCGACCTGCTGCACATCGGGTGGGAGCGTGTCGAATTCATGACCAAATTTAGGCATTACGCCGAATGAGAATCGTAATATGAGAACCAGAAACCCTCTGTAGAACTTGCACATAAGCATTTTTTACACTTTGGGAACCTACTGTGAACATGCTGTATAAGGAAACCTTTTTTTTCTCATCTGGCATCATCCGACCTACTGCCCAAATTTAGAATGAATTTTGTTTCGTTCATAGTTTTCGGTATATTTGAGCAAAATAATGATCATCATTAGTATGGCGGACTTGCAGATATCATGGGCCAGTGGGGCGACAACTGGTCGGAGTGGTCGGGCAGCTGCAATGTGGAGCCGTGCGGCATCTGCGACAAGCAGACCCGCAGTCGTGTCTGCACGCCCGGCCCGCTGCCCCTGCAGTGCCCGTGCGAGTGAGTTCATTGTGGAAATTCGGTTGGAAATTTAAGAAAAAAACATTTTTTTCCGATTTCAATATGTAAAATTCTAGCGTAGGTAAAATACAACATGTTGATGGCTGCTACTGTTGTTATCGATATACGCTTTTCAAAATCTAAAAAAAAAATTTAATGAGAATTCCCATTTCAGTGGCTCTCCGTATGAGTCGCGATCCTGCGGCAGCAACAAGCTGTGCATCTTCCCGAAGAGGACTTGCTGTGCGCCCTACATAAAAAGACTCATTAACAACTCGCTCGTGTGCGGTTGAAGGTGCTGTCTGCCAATTATCGATTGTTTCTTGTGCAGTGATAGTTTCCCCAGGATTATTAGTCTTTCATTTCCCCCTTTCCTCGTATCATTCACCGCCTTATCACGCACTTGTTCGCGTGAATAAAAGGCCATTATCTCCTCACTCTTGAGGAGAGAGAGCGCTTGCATGGATAAAGATTATGCTGTATTTCTGTGCAAGTAATCACTCGTTGGACATTCGATGTATCTCTCCCCGATCGGATTTGTCATCGTCCGATCGTTGCTCCTTTGTCGCTGGGCTCCGGTTAGTCCTAATCTCGTGTTGGCCACTCCGACTTTAGATACTTAGCAGGTTAGTCAGTAGAGTAGAACTGTCCCGTCTCTAATGTGGGAGAGCCCGATATGATTCAGAGCCAACTAGCGCGGACCCAGATGCAGAATAGGATATTACTTGATTTCACTCTCGCTAACTGTCGCATTTTTAGAAGGTAGATGGGGTACGGGGATAGGTGTCCGCTAATCTTAGATCATTCGGTTCGTTTGCACTTGCATTTCCCACTGCATTCCCACTGCACTTGCAATTTCACGCGCTCTAGTGTGATCTGACATTAATATCTCAGTTATATCCTAATTCCAGATCGGCCATAGCTTCCTGCTGCCATCGACTGCAATGACGAGAATGGAACACTTTCCTGCTTCCGTTAATTAAAACGCTGTCTCCCTTAGAACGGAGGGCTAGGTGGCACAATCGTTGAAAGTTACCCAATGAAGCTCAAACTTTAGGGTTAGTGCCTATGGGTGGGACACACTTCAGCCAAAAAACTAGACCAAAAAGTTGATCTTTGAACTTTGGAATCCGAAATTTTCATAGTGATTTATGCCCGGCGTGTTATACACCATTCGAAAGAGCATAAAAAGTTATGTCAGAATCCAAGTTTTCAATACAGTAGAGCACACGGTATTCCAGAAAAGTGTGAAAACTGAAAAATTTGCATGTTTTCAATTTTCAAAAAAATAAAGCACCACTTTCCAACAATTTCCACATCGGGAAAATGAGATATATGGTGTAAAATTGCATGCCAAGTTCAAAAAAAAATATCCCGTTAATGAAATCGGTACCACAAGTATACTTTTCGGCGAAAAACTCGCACGCAATCGTCGACTCGATTTCAAATGGACAAGGCTAACTTTCATTTACTTACGAAGTTTACAAGAAGTTCTACATCAATTGGAAACATAACAAGCTCATAAATCTTGGTTAACTACAATACCTTCTCCCTAACTGGCGCCGTTGTTGTATGGTCATCCTTCCCGTCAGTGACGTGCACTGAAGGTTGAGAAGAAGGGAGGATTGTATCCTCCTTTCTTCTCCTCCCTTCCTCGAGATGACGACATTCCCACGGGTTCGGATGAAGATGAGGAGTACAATATCTTCCACTGTCCTGTGATCACTTGCTCCATGTCGTAGACTTCCAAGGATGCCTTGGAGGATCACATTCTGCGAGGAGATCACTGCATTGCCGCTCTACAGTACACCATGCGCGATATGTCACTTCGACTGTACTCGGAAGGACTCGAGGGAATCGTCGCTCAACGCATTGTCATTCCCGAAGTGGACGAGGCCATCGACGAAGTTATCACCGACGAAGTGGATGTGGACTCCATTATTGAGCAAGGCGTTTGAGCATTATTGACTCCATTATTGAGCATTACTCAAGAAGAAGAAGGCGTCCTCTCGATATTCTGAGAAGGCCAAGGAGTTCGTCGAGAAATGCTTCGATGAGGGTATCACTACGGGAACGAAGGTCCCAGCTGAGGAAGCTGAGAAGAGGATGCGGGATGCAGTGAACTCCGATGGAAGTAGAATGTTCACTCCAGAGGAAAGACTGAATGCAAGACAGATTGACTCGTACTACAGTCGGATCAATACAGAGAGAAGAGACGGTTCTGTGAAGGACGCAAAGAAGAAAGGAGGGAAGAAATGCAAGTGGACAAAGAGAGCCGATGATGGAATGGATGTATGCGAGAACGATGAAGAGGATGAAGAGGACATCGATGATGGCATTGACGAAGGAGTGTTCGAAGATGAAGACTTCAAGAGTGACAGAGATCTTGTCGAAGAGTCTGTCATGGACAATCTGGATGAGATCTTTGACATGGGGCAACCGAGTGAAATAATGGAAGAGGAGCTGACCGCACCCAATACCATTCTGGAGGTCAAACCGGAGGCCGAGGTTTTTGGATTTGCAACGGAGAAGCCGAAGCTGCGTGGAGCACACGGAATTCTCGCTGCCAATCAGAACCCTTCAATTCTTACATCTGAGAGTCCTCTGCAAATTGGTGCATCCACCCGAGAAACAGATTTCTGGAAGGGATGCATCAGCTATGCAACCCGCAGAGTCCAATGAAGTTGTCAGATCACGCCGATATTCAATGCTACTCTAATATGCTTCCCTATCTCGTTCTATCTCTCTTGTTCTATTCACTTTGCTTTGTCAAATAATTTATAAGATAAGCTAATGCAAGATAACAACATTATAGATGACATAAAATAGCAACAACGGTCAAACACGTTGATAAAAAGACTAAATAGGCAAGAAAAAAAGTTGGCAAAAGTTCATGCCGTCGGGCGGAATCGAACCTGAGTCGACGATTGCGTGCTAGTTTTTCGCCGAAAAGTATACTTGTGGTACCGATTTCATTAACGGGATATTTTTTTGAACTTGGCATACAATTTTACACCATATATATCATTTTCCCGATGTGGAAATTGTTGGAAAGTGGTGCTTTATTTTTTTGAAAATTGAAAACATGCTAATTTTTCAGTTTTTCACACTTTTCTGAAATACCGTGTGATCTACTGTATTGAAAAATTGGATTCTGACATAACTTTTTATGCTCTTTCGAATGGTGTATAACACGCCGGGCTTAAATCACTTTGAAAATTTCGGATTCCAAAGTTCAAAGATCAACTTTTTGGTCTAGTTTTTTGGCTGAAGTGTGTCCCACCCATAAGAACCCTAACCCTAAAGTTTGAGCTTCATTTGATGACTTTCAACGATTGTGCCACGTCCACTCCGGAATCTGACGTTCTTACGGAGACAGCGTTTTAATTACAATTTATGTATTCTTGGATTTACCAACTCGTTATTCACATTTAATGAAACATTCAAACATAGTATTTTCAAAGGAGGGGTGAAGGCAAACATGAATTTTCGAAGCATAGTCTGAATTAGGGCGGCAAGAACGGGTCACGGGTCACCCGCGTTGTTGACGAGTCTGACGGGTCACCCGTGTTTATGCCCCTGGCCCGTATGTGACCCGTAATTGCGGGTAAGAAGCGGCTCCCTCCCTCCCGCTCCCGTGCGAGAAAATAAGAGGAAGAGCGAGAGAGTGCAATAAAGAGAGAGGGTGCAGAGAGACGCGTTTCTCTGCGCTCTCTCCGTTCAACATGATCTCTCGCTCTTCCTCTTCCTTTCTATCTCTCCCGCTTGACCCGTTTCGACCCGAATCCTGCGGGTCTACTACTGACCCGTATCTGACCCGTTTTAGAGGGTCAAAAGGTCGACCCGTGATCCGTTCTTGCCGCACTAGTCTGAATTCTTGTTGCTAGTTGACTGGGAACCAGTTCAGGAAAAGAAACTTTATCAGTACTGCTTAGTGAGAGGAAGACAGTATCGTCAAAGTTACTCACAATCCATGTTCTTTAGAGTTCGAAAAACGATACCACGGTCTCTTCATTCTATATCTCTCTCCGCTCGACCGGTATAGAGGGTGTGTAAAATGAAGAGGCGAAGGCCTGCTTCTCGGCCTCTGATGTTCTTGCTCCAATCTCCGTGTGTATAGCTAATATGATACTTCTCACGATATATTTTTTGTCCAAAAACACTATGAACATTCTTAAAAACAGTTTTATAAGAGCTAAACTTTTAGTTTTTGAGGTAATTATTGTCAGCACCAATTGCAAAGAGGAATGTGATAAACTAAACATTTGCTTGTTACTATGATTTCTTTTTCAATAAAACAACATCTTTAAAGGTCTATTTGCGAAGATCTCATGGTATGAACAATTGTTTTTCATTCTTACATTCTTAACCAAAAAATTCAAGCTAAAAGCGTGATTTTAGTGATTTCAGCAATCATTCACCCCGCTGTTCATTATTTGTGTGAATCTCCTGACTAGGGTTCTCGTGATGGATTTGAAGTTATTTGATTTCCACTAACTATTGAAACTACGGAATAAATGTCATCAAGAAAACCCTACTACTGACCTTGCGTTGCAGCTGGTAGATCTTGGTCGTGCAAATCGCAGCTCCAGCATCCAATTCGCTCTGTGCGCATACCTGGCGCAATGTCAAACTTTTTGTCTCCAAGACAAGCGGCGAACACGGCCTGCAATTAACTTAGAAAATAAACGGTGGTAAGAGTCGAAACAGTTGTATTAGAAAAAGTGTGCGGACTTTCTGGGTAGCAGAAACTAAACAAACGAACTTACTAAACAAACGAAAGCTCAAAGAATAAAATAATTCGAAACAAATCAAGGCGGATTTAAATATTTCAAGCATTGTTATGCATCAACAAGGGACAAATGTCATAGGTAATTCATCATAACAAATAAAATAGTTCGTGTCTTTCAGTTCAAAATATGAAAGCATCTACAACAAGACATTCACAATTGTCAGCAGATTCAAACTAGAGATGGATTTGAGAGAACTTGATTATCTCCAGATGGCTTTGTAGGAAACTGTTTCTTATTTCTATCCGCGCTCATATCGGTCAGATAGGAGAGTGTGCATAATGAAGAGCCAATTTCCAACGAATCCATTCAAATATGTCCCGCTTCACTACTGAGACAGGATAGGCGAAACCGGCAATGAATAGAGACTTCCCGTTCCGACAAGTGTACCGGCAATCTAAATCAGAGTTGTTTTCATATCGACTAATTGATGTTGAGGTAAGGTATGCATAGGTCGTACTCCAGCATATCAGCACATATTTCAGCAATGTACATAAATTAAAGCAAAAATACCATGTAACCAGTTCCGAGCATCTGAATTACACGGTTTCATAAGAAAATACACTACATTTCCACTTTTTCACCCACCGGGACCACTTTGGGAGAGAAGATGAATGATGAAGGATGCCATTTCTAGCCAAGCCATTCTTAATTCATAGTTCTCTCACCTTGACGAAACGCCCAGTCCAGAGCCACGGACATTCCGTCCGATGACAACTTAGACGATTCGAACGGCTCCCCATTGCACCCGGCGGCGCATGCTGCAAATATGACTTTTAGTTCTCTCTCTCGCCAACTGTACTTAAAAAAGGAGTCCCACGAATGGATGTTAGGGAGTCCCACCACGAAGATACTGCATTTGCAAGGGGAAACTGTAGCGATTTTAGCCCGTGAATGAGGCAAAATATTTGTAGTGCAAGTGAAACATAAACGAACTAGGCACTACCCTGCGTTTTCAATGAACTTTACGCGAATGCAAATAGCCTAATAGTCAATTCTATCACTTCGGATAAAGTGATTTGTGATCGGATAAGTCTCTTCTACACTTCCACGTTGTCAGTTTAGCTACCCAGAAGTTCGTGGAAGTCCTTTTTTAAAATGCCCTCAATTTAGAACTCACGGGATTGTTTTTTATCATATTTAGTTCTATGTGAGATTTGTTGTATTTTTATGTTTTGCCTTCTGAGATCGTGTGAAACAAGTAGATCATAATGAGTACGATCAATGCAGATGAACTCACGAGGTTGCTGGCATATCACATGGGAGTACACCTCCTTACTCGGCGTTTGCCACTTTCCACCGGGTATACATTTTAGGGAAGCACTGTCAATGATCGTCCCCATCGATCCGTCCTCTTCCATTTGGACGAAGGGCTCATCTGCAAGACACGAAACATGCATACTTTACCTTGATATACGAATCGTTTACCTATCAATGCATTAATATCCATGAGTTTTAAGGTAATTACTACTAAATTAGTTGCGAATACCTCTATCATCGTATGTTCATGGTTCAACAATCCACCTGCAGGGCATTTTGCGGTAGCACACACGGCTCCGCTGCCCTCTGTCACCATCAGAGGTATGACATCCCCCGAATCCAAGCCAGATCCTTCGACTAACGCAGGGCATTTGATGGTATTACAGTCTGGAAATGATAACACACGTCTTCTGAGAGATGGCAGGTGACGTTTGACAAAATGTTCAAAGTGCTCGGATCTCTTTGAGATTTTTGTGGTATGTGTACCTAAGGTCCAGAATCTTTTTGTACATACGGATTCCGCGTTTTCTCAAAACTTCCTAAAAGCCGGCTCTTGAAATTTCGAAATTTCGAAAATTCATGAAATGCTTCAAAATTGAGCTAGAGTTTCGTCCGAAAAACCAAACTGACCGCCTTGTTATGTAGAATAACCTTCATGTTGGCACTTTTAGTATAGCGAAAAGATGAAGTTTCGAAAAGTGCAATAAATCAGTTTTTCGACATATTTTTTTCTCATTTTTTGGCCGTCGTGAAAAAATAAATTCCCTTGCATCCTGAGATTTTATCAGAATCGTAATCTGATACCTTTTTTACCCCTGGAAAAATTTTTGCACGAAAATCGAAGATATAGTATTCATCGATTTTTGGCCTCAAACATGACGAACCTCGTTTGTTTTCAAGCAAAATCGAAAATTTCATGATGTCATATTTAAGTTATTATCGTGCATGGATATCTTTTCTTTCCGTTTTCTGACCTATTTACACCGAAAAATGCGATTTTGAGAAGCATTGAAATCTTCGGTTTTTTCAGTGGAAATCGGAATAAATAGGTCAGTAAAATTTACTACGGAAATAAAAGACATCCATGTTCGATATTTGCTTAAATATGACATCATGCAATTTGCGATTTTGCTTGAAAACACGAGGTTCGCCATGTTTGAGGCCAAAAATCGACGAATACTATATCTTCGATTTTCGTGAAAAATTTTTCCTTGGGCAGAAAAGGTAACAGATTACGATTCTGATACAATCTCAGGATGCAATGGAACTTATTTTTTCACGACGGCCAAAAAATGAGAAAAAAAATGTCGAAAAAATTATATATGAGCCCGTTTGCGTAAGAATCGAGCAAGAGCCGGCACAGCCAAAAAATATCGATTCTCCATAAGTCTGTATCTTAGGGTAATCGAATGCGCTGAAAACGATGGGCACACTCATTTTGCTCCTAGAGTCTTCGTTGGCTCCAGACGACGTCACGTCGAAAACATACCTTCGCGTATACCTCCCATTCTAAATGTGCTAAAATTACGTGAGTGAGGTTCCCGGGGTAGAATTTGATGCTGATTACGGCTATCCACTTCATTTTTCATGAATTATTAAAATAATTTTTAAAAATTCAACTTTTTACATTGCCCGAAGCGTATTGAGTGAGTTACACCAATCGATCCGGCTCGTGGAGAGGATTCAGAATCTGCATTTTCAGCCAATTTGGTCCCGCGCCCTTCGAGATTGAAGTGAAATAGTGGGCGTAAAACGGGGGCTATAGAGGGGAACGAGAGATAAGTGGAGGGGCGAGAGAGCGGAGAGGGGTTGTAAACTGCCAGGGGGGAGGGAAGGGTAGAAGAAGCGCCGTCTGCCCCCGTTTTACTCCCACTATTTCACTTCAATCTCGAAGGGCGCGGGACCAAATTGGCTGAAAATGCAGATTCTGAATCTTGTCGACGAGCCGGATTGATTGGTGTAACTCACGCAATACGCTTCGGGCAATGAAAAAAGTTGAATTTTTAAAAATTATTTTAATAATTCATGAAAAATGAAGTGGATAGCCGTAATCAGCATCAAATTCTACCCTGGAAACCTTACTCACGTAATTTTAGAACATTTAGAATGGGAGATATACGCGAAGGTATGTTTTCGACGTGACGTCGTCTGGAGCCAACGAAGACTCTAGGAGCAAAATGAGTGTGCCCATCGTTTTCAGCGCATTCGATTACCCTAAAACACAGACTTATAGAGAATCGATATTTTTTGGCTGTGCCGAATCCGTACGAATCTGCTTGATTCTTAGGCAAACGCCCTCATATTGCACTTTTCGAAACTTCGACTTTTCGCTACCCTAAAATTGTCAACATAATAGTTGTTCTACGTAACAAGGCAGCCAGTTTGATTTTTTGAACGAAACAATAGCTCGGTTTTGAAGCATTTTATGAATTTTTGAAATTTCGAAATTTCAAAAGCCGGCTTTTAGGAAGTTTTGAGAAATCGCGGAATCCGTATGTAGAACAAGATCCTGGACATTAGGGACACCTACCACGAACATATCAAAGAGATCCGAGCACTTTGAATATTTTGTCAAAGGTTGGTCTCTATTTCATGCAATCTCTCAGAAGACGTGTGATAAAATGTCTTCATTTTAATTTACTGAGAGAATATAATGCGTAGCAAAGTGATGTTATAAACTTCGTATCTTGAATTATCAGGTTGAGCATAAAGTTTTGCGCGATTTTGACTAAAGTGCATCCTGACATCTACCATCGTTCGTTGTTGCCCAATAAACTCAGATCTTTCAGTGCGAGATAGGGGCATTTATACTCTCTTTATCGCACACTATCATAGATCTGTCCGACCAAGGGAAATAAAACAGCGATGTAGCAAACTTCATGTGGCTAACCAACGACATCACTTTTCAAAGGATTATAATTTCTTTTGGAACGGAGATAGGACCCTGTGTTAACCACAGTTGGAAAATATGACTGACATAGATTGTACTGGTAACGTTGAGACTGATCAGCCATAAATTGCCTATTATAAATAAGCGCGGAATCAGAATTTGAGTTTTCATGACGATTGTCAAGATAAGTTTTTATGGTACTGTATCTGTACCGACAGTTCTTGGGCTTTAATTTATTTATGAATGTGAACTAACTTTCTAGTACAAGTCAAAATTCCATTTGGGAGAGAATGCGGATCTCCATTCATGAACAGGGTTTTTCGGATTTTAGGTGCCCAATGCAGAACATCAAAATATACACTTTTGCCTTTTTTGTGCTAGCCACGTGGTTTGAAGGGCGGTTCTTTCGTGCTAAAATTAACGAACAACCCTCACCCTACCACTCACTAATTAGGTATATTTTGGAGATCGCTACTTTTTCTAGGGTGAGCCGTGCCTCAAGACCCTCCATATCAGCGTTTTCGACATTTTCATTGAAAAATAATTCAGGGGCAAATGTCACTTTTTTAGATGAAAAAGCCAAGTGGGATCTTAAATATCGTTGCAATAGAGAACCTTCTAGGTAGTTATAACAGCGCCCATAGATAGCAGCCAGTCTCGTTAATCCGCGAAACAGGTGATTTGTTTGAGAGAACTCTGACTTTTCTAACTACCCGTGATTCATTGACCTATACGAAGCGTATATTGAAATCCACAGCTCTCTCGTTTTGTTACTAGGTAGTGCACGCATCGGGCTTCTGAATAAACTTTATAAGCTTCTATCTAAAAATTTCTCGGCAAAGTACAGTAATTTAAAAGAAAATCAATATTTTTCTGAAAAATCTAAAGTTACGAAGACTTTGATTTCTCGCAAAGTAGAGATATTTGCTCTAGTTAAAATATATGATTCTAAAGGTTGAACATGTCCCTAAATATCGACATCGGGACAGCATATGATTATTTTCGCAAAAGAAACTGCACGAACTCAAAGTTGATAGCCAAAATCGCGCAAAACTTTATGCTCAACCTAATAATATTCGCGGAACGGGAAATTATTTTTGGATGTGAAAATTTCCGTTTCCGCGAGTATAGTTGTACTTGCAATAAGTTTAACACAACACCACGTCGCTACGCCTTCTATTCTAGCAATAGTGATAACCATACCAAGAGCACAGACATGTGAGGAAACGAAATCCAACTCACTCAATGTATTGCACATGACGTATTTATGCCGGATGTCGGACTCATCCTTCAATGAGTGCAGTTTGCTTCATTCAACTCTTACTCCAACATTAATTATGTTTTTTTTCGTTCATTATCAAAAGGCATCTTCAATGGACATAATTTGACAATAAAAACCTTACCTTCCATGCTCCATCAGCAGCGCACGTCACTTTACTGTCCAGCTGAGCTCCCGAGCTACTATCGGTATTGACAATCATCATGGTCACTGAATTCGAAAAAGAAATTTATTTATCAAAGTACATGCAATTGCACACCTTGTATGCACGACTGGGATCACAAAATTAGTCAATCTTCTGTAAATTTCTAAAATGATAGACTATGTCAAGCACTTACATCCAGGTGCGCACTCTCCAGTGGCGCAAGCATTCGGTCCTCCAGCGTCGGTCACCTACAATCGATTAATAACTAGATCAATCAAAATCAATTTTTTCAGGCGAAATTATTGTATGTTTAGTTTTATGATATGAAAATAGTGTGAGACCTTCAGAGGCACGAAATTGGAAGGCGCTGGGCGAATTGCGCCACTGCAGACATTCTTCTTGCAAGCTGAAATGAACTGAATTAAGATCGTGCAATTACAAGTTGACACATGACACTCCGTCAGTGCTCTCGAATGAGCTTACATCGGTTCATACCCAATAGGGTGATCAAAATTAGTGGCTTTTGAAACAAAAATGCAGGGGGTTAGCGTGGAATAATAGCGATGATTCGCAAGAAAATTCTCTCTTCATTCTAGGCGCTATCTCGCCGATAAGAGGAGTGAGAGAGGAAGCAACATAAAGACAACCATTTCTTGAAAGCCCAATCAATACCGACATTTGGCGCACACTGCTGACTCACCCCCTCTCCGTTCGCCATCCACTGACTGATGTTGCAGCGCATCTGAATTGATAAAGCACTTTCATTTGCGTCGGCAGAGCCATTTTTTTCTTGTTTATCCTGCTCTTATCATGAAAACAGCACAACTCAAATATTAGGTTGAACAGAAAGTCTTTATAAACTTTTTATTTCAATTCTTCTGACAATAAAGCGCAAGAGCGAAATCAAACGTATGCACCATTGTTATCTACGACAAATCTCCAACGTTCAGGCAACTTATGGATTCCCTCCTTATAGAACCCATCTCGGCGCGAATCAAAATATTGCTTGAGTGCGGCCTCGATCGCCCCACGGGAAGTGAAGGATCTCTGATCGAGATGACGGGTCAGATCCGAGAACAACCAATCATCCGAAGGGGCCAAGCCAGGAGAATACGGTGTATGAGGGAGAACCATCCAGCCATATTTGGACAGCTCCTGCTTGACCTGCCGTACAACATGGGGTCGGGCGTTATCGTGTTGATAGTACACTTTCTTGCCGTTCAGGGCAGATTGTGCGGATTTCTTCTTGAGATTCCGTAGTTGTTTAGTGTAGACATATCCAGTAATTATCCGCTTCTCGGGTAGGAGCTCCCAGTAAATCGGGCCATCCACTCCCCACCAGGCAGAGAGCAAGATTTTCATAGGGTGAAGGTCAGGCTTTGCGACGTCCTGTGGGGTCTCATTGGCATCCACCCACTGTGCCTTCCTATGGTAATTCTCATAGCAGACCCACTTATCGACCCCTGTTATGAGACGGTCCACCCATCGATCTCCAGCGTGAAGAGTGAGTAGAGAAAGGGAATCGTCGACACGGTGGTCAAACTGGTCTTGGGTCAATTTGTGAGGTATGAAACGGCCTAGCTTCTTCTTCTTGCCAATGGAGACCAATCATTTTACGATGGTGCTTTGCGATACCCCAAGTGTGGCTGCCCCAAGTGTGGCTGTCGCGGGTATTTGGAAAGGATCCAATTCCACTACGATCCGTAGCGCATCCAAATCCAGCTCGGGTGGCCTCCCAGACCGGTCATGATCATCCATGGAAAAGTCCCCCTTCTCGAAGAGTTGGTACCAATTGCGCATGGTCTGGTAGTGAGTGGCATATGAATCGTACACTTCAGCCAACTGACGTTCCTATTCCTTCATTGTAGTGCGAGAGAGGAATACGAATAACAGAACGTTGCGGATGTGCAAGGCCGTGTGAACAAACATCGTGATCTTACTAGTAGCAGAATGAAAGGCGTGGAATGGGGAGTTGTTGACCACATAGTCCCTTTGTCATTTGTTATTCACTAGAGGCGAGGGAACACCAAAGGTCTCGTGCACTGAGCATTGATCGAGCAAAACAGTTTATAAAGACTTTCTGTTCAACCTAATACATCTATCGAAATAGCTGAGATATGCCCCATCCATTTGGCCTTATAGACATACGATGCCTTGTGATGATTAGAACGTGTCTTTCCAGTATTACCTTATTTCCAGTGACGATTCTCCTGTCCACAGCCAGTTTCGCATCGCTTACACATTTCACCTCGGAGCAACGGCAATTGCAGTCAGGAGTGAGTACTGCAATAGATGTAATTCGTTCCTGCCCACCAGGAACCAGGAACCAGGAACCCACCAGGAACCACCAGGAACCAGGAACCCACCAGGAACCCACCAGGAACCCCGCTCTCATTTCCCATTCCCGCCCATCATTGAGGGGTTGAACGGCAGTAAATCAGGGAGGAATACTTAGCAATGATTTGGGATAGATGAAGTACCGAAAACAGATATTGATAATAATCATGATTTGTGCCAGGCACTCAACGATATTCGAGGAAGTTGATATGGAGTGTGGCACGATTCCGATTTATTGATCCCACAGTTATCTTTAGTCGAGCGCATACATTCAGAAACCTCTTACCATTAGCAGTAAATGGCCATTCTACGTTGCATTCATAACCGGTGGAGGGGCAATCATTCATTGAGGGAAGAATGGGCTGGCAGGATCGGCAGGCTAAAGGGCATTATCGTATGATAGTGAACTTGTTAGAAAAATACGAAAACGGCGATCTGGTTGCATTAATGGTGGATAGGCAGTAGGGTTGGCATTTTGATTCTTTGAGGATTCTGAGAATCGAATGGTTCCTCACTCACTGAATCATTTGATTCTGAGAATCCTGGATTCTCTAGGCTGTAACTTCGTTCAAAATTAATATTTTTATTCAAATTTTAAATTTAACTATCTCATGATGGTCCCTTTGAGCCTACAAAATTGCAGATGGGTTGGAATATATATATATAAATATTTTACATTATTTATATTATGCAAGTCATCGCTTGTTAAATGTGTTTCACAAGCGATGTATAATTTGTTTTGAACAGTCGTCGTTTGTCGAATGTATTTCACAAGTGGTTAAATTGTCTTCGATGCTTTCTTCCACACATCAAATAGAGAATCCTGGATTCTGTGATCAAAACAGAATCGCTCGATTCTATTCAAAAGGGGGGGGAGATGAATTGGAGAATCATTCCATTCTTTAATTTTCGAGGGAGCGCAGTCTCAGAGAATCAAAATGCCAACCCTAATAGGCAGTATAAGAAACAAAGCATACCGTGTTTCTCCTCATCGATCTTTCTCTCACTCTCGATGTTCTCCCATCCTTCTCCACATTCACAATCTGCGCAGATCAAATGAAGAAACGAGAAAAGGAAGAGGAAGGTTTTCATTTCGAAGCTATCGCAAAGTTTGCGGAGCAAACCGTCCGAAAGTAATCAAAAATCTTGCGCTCTATTCACTTGACACGCTTCCTAGCATCGTCTTAGGTAAGAGAGTGCAGGAAATTTAGATAGTCAGTCGCATTACCACTGAAAGGTCGGCCAAACTAATTAGCCAGCGGAAATCGACTAGGTGCATCCATCATGGAAGTGATGAATGAAAGGGAAGCGAATAGGGAAGTGATGATCTAGAGTGAAATGCTTGTGATAGTAAGGCCAGCAAAAATCTGGAACAGCGAATACAATGGTATTCGTGGAGGACATGCGATATTCGAGAATTGATGAGATGAGAAGCACGCTCTGCTTCTTCAGCAGATGTATTGTGGAAGACACGAATGGGAAATTAAAACAAATACACGAGTGGTGTATTGATCTCGGAAATAACGAGTGCAGGTGCCCGTTTCCTTGCAACACGCAAAATAATTTATTATGACGTTAATGGCGTGTACTAAACAATGGTTGACGTGTAAGCAACTGTTGATCGTTTTCTTGAATGCATCTGGTATAGTCAGCCTGAAGTATTGAAATTGGTTAATCCAGTTATGGAAAATATCGGAGTGAGTAACCTGAATTTCGAATTCTACTCATCCACTTGGCATTAGACATGGCTTGGCAAGAAATGACTCCATTCTGCTTCTTAAATGTTCCGGCAAAGAGAGAGTATCCATGATGAAGAGAGTCAATTCGTGTAAACACATCACTACTAAACAACCCGCACATCGTACATTGTTTTCTCCTTATTACTGTCCGCAGCCAACCGTGGTGAACCGATCATCAATCACCTGGAATGTCCATAGGGGAAAGTCGGTAATTCTGATCATGGCAGCTAGAAGTTCTTCGTGTAGCCCACAGAATTAAGCGACAGGCAGAGCACAGAGAAAATCGAAAAGCGCTAGTAATATCTTAATTGTATATGAAACTTACGAGAATCGCTCACTCACGGGCTCCAAAACTAATCAGGATCATTTGTGTTTCAGGCGTGCTATGAAAAGAAAACGAATTTTGATAGTCATTTTTGATATGTTTCAGACATTATTCATATTAAAACTCGATATAGTACGCTAAAATTCCTTGTAAGAGCAAATTCGTCGCTTTTTGAATTTGAAAGCGAGCGCGAAATGAGCTTTTGCTTTTGCACGGGGCTTAATACTGTGAGCCATAAAGGTGGACAAGGGGCGTGATCAGTTGGCTCTGCATCCTGTGGGTGGGGACAAGCAGGATTTCTGGGACAAATGCCCACTGTACTTCTTTTGTCCACTCTATTTATTATATGTCCACCGAAACCCGATGTGTCCTCCGAAACGGGACAGAATCAGCTATATGCCCCCCCCCAAATGGTACACAGTAGGGCTCTCTTATTGGAAAATTTTCTATCATTTTCAGGTATGTTTCATGTACGCAATATAGTTCAACATGAAGCATATCTGAAAATGATTCAAAAATTTTCCAATAACAGGACCCTACTCTGTACCATTTGGTGGGACACATATCGATTCTGTCCCGTTTCGGGGTGCACATCGGATTTCGGTGGACATATCAGAAATAGAGTGGGCATAAGAATTACAGTGGACATTTGTCGCCCGAAATCCGGCTTGTTCCCCCAAATGGTACAGAGTAGGGTTCCGGAAATGGGCGTAATTGGGCATCTTTTGAATCTTTTTCTGATATGTTTCATGTACAATATATATGTATGCTATATATTGTACATGAAATATCACGCCTCTCATGAGAGATTCGAACTGATCTTGGGGTAATTTGTTGACTTCGGGTTTTCGATGGTTTTGAGCTTCCCTAGACTCAACTAGGACCCCCGTAACCGGAATAGTCAGCACGACCCTTCCTGTCCGAGTTTTTGCACCGGTCGCTTGCTTACCTCTCACTTTGCCGATCCCATAGTACCGTTCAAAATATAGTTTGGAGGCTCGTTTTTCGTGTCCCCAGCTATCTTTCCGAGCTCTATCAACCAGCATAGTTCATTTAGCCGTATTTTAATTTTTGAAGGCACCATGTTCAATGAAGGGTAATTTGAAAACTGCTCGAATGCGGGCTTAAATTTTTATAGAGGAGATGCGTCTTCTCAGGACGACTCGATTAAGGGGTTTATGCTCCCATATCTCGGGGGATAACTTAGTTTCCAATGCGAAAAACTATTTCAAATGATTTGAGCTCAATTCTCACTCTATTTCATCCCTATTGTCCCGTAGAATCGTGCAATTTGAAGTGAAGCATAACCCAATTTACGCCTACAAAGGCCAAAAACAGCAGAAAAATGAAGTAATTGAGTTATGTTTCACCTCCAATTGCGCGATTCGACGGAACAATAGGGATGAAATAGAGTGAAAAACGAGTTAAAATCATTTGAAAAAGTTTTTCGCGTGGGATACTAAGCTATCCCCCGAGATATGGGAGCATAAACCCCTTAATCGAATCGTCCTGAGAAGTCTCATCTCCTCTATACAAATCTAATCCCGCATTCGAGCAGTTTTCAAATTACCCCTCGTTGAATGTAGTGCCTTCAAAAATTAAAATATGGCAAAATGCGCTATACTGGTTGATAGAGCTCGGAAAGTTAGCCGGGGACACGAAAAAACGAGGCTCCAAACTATATTTTGAACGGTACTATGTGATCGGCAAAGTGAGAGGTGAGCAAGCGACCGGTG
Organism: Pristionchus mayeri; assembly: GCA_036245805.1. NCBI lineage: Eukaryota > Metazoa > Nematoda > Chromadorea > Rhabditida > Neodiplogasteridae > Pristionchus > Pristionchus mayeri. The sequence continues at coordinate 12,795,797 of BTRK01000003.1, read as the reverse complement.
CAGCAACTCGGAGAGGAAGGGTCGTGCTGACTATTCCGGTTACAGGGGTCCTAGTTTAGTCTAGGGAAGAACAAAACCATTGAAAACCCGAAGTCAAAAAATGCCCCCTGTCCCACGATAAGCCATTTTGAGTCGATTCTCTCGTGAGAGGCGTGATATATCTGAAAATGATTCAAAAGATGCCCAATTACGCCCAATTCCGGAACCCTAGTACAGAGCCGATAATCTCACCTGAAACGTGTCTCTCCACTGACCATCCGCCCCACAGGTCAACGGACCAGTAGATATGAAGCTGCCACCGAGCCCGTCGAGCTGCATCGACATATCAATTAGTGTAATCCTTCAGGTGCTATATATATATAAACAAACTAGTCCGACTGCCCCCCACCCCCCGCCTTCGGCGGAGGCCCCGTCCTAGCGGAGTTCAACAATTGAAATCATAGATCTGACCAATGGAATAATGGTTTAACCCAAGGCTAAATATTGGTTGGCATACGGTAATTGACTCAATGCTAATTATTGATTGGTATACGGTAATGTACCGATGCATTTCTAAAGTCATCATCTCTCCTCTCCCGATTTCGCAATCCGAACGGACGCCATCACACAGCGCTTTATATATGAGGCCGGTTGCCGAAAAATCGGCAAAACGCCTGCAGTGGATGGAACACTGAAATGTCGAAAACGAGCTCAAAAGGGTTCTCGATGATGCTGATTATCGTGGTATACTTCATTTCGCACTAAGCCGACCGGAGCAGCCGGACTTCAGGTCCGCTTTTCTACGTTTGTATGCGTTTTTTCTGCGATAACTCAATAAGTTCAGAAGTAATTACGTTGAAATTTTAATTGTACCCAAATTAGGCCATGCAAAATCCGATTTTTTAAAATAATGAATCTCTATTCGAAATGCGAAATAAATAAAAAGTAATTTCTCGAATACTAGATAAGTGCAGGATCTGGCATTTACATGACCAGATGCGCCTTCTCAACACGATCATTTTTCGTATACTATGTGGGTATTTATAAGTTCGAGATATTTCGTTACAAGTGATTTTCCATCGTTCTTTACCACGCGTGTCGCGTAAGAATCGAATAAAATCTGAAGGTCTTGATCACAATTTTCGATCCCTATGTTTATATACATTTTTCGAAAGCTAATAGGGTCCTCCACAAGATAGCTTCGAGATTTTTTGGGTATCTATTATTTCTGGCCTTATTTAGGTCGTTAAATTTAGCGAGGCCCAAAAAATGCGAACTTTGGAGGCTCACAGCACTTTTCAAATTCAATACACTGACAAACTGAAAACAACGATTTATTCCTAGCATCCATGAGAGTGTCCCTATATCATTAGGTTGTCAATATTTTAATTTGCATTTTTTTAAATCGAATAAATTTAATCTTGTTCACCACAAATTTTAGCCCATAATTTTTTGAGCTAAATAAATAAAACTCGCGAAGACGAATCGAATGGTATCCTTATTATAGGGTCTAATGTTAGGTGTTCTCGAGATACCGCCCCCAGAAGCTTATCCCGACCTCTAATTTTGAGACGATCTCCATTGTTCCACCTTCCATTTCTCGCGCTCTCTCTTGTTCTCCTTCTCATTTCGCCTGAAACATATCCAGTTTTCACCTAAGAACAATTACGAAATTGATTGACCTTCAAAGTTTTGCTGAAACATATCTGAATTCGAATAGTAATCGAAACGATTGGACGTCAATGCTTCGGGGGCGGTATCTCAAGAACACATAACATTAGACCACATAAAAAGGATACCATTCGATTCGCCTTCGCGAGATCTATCTATTTAGCTCAAAAAATTTCTGGGCTTCGATTTGTGGTGAAAATGATTAATTTTAATCGATTTAAATAAACATAAATTAATTTATTGACAACCCAATGGTATAGGGACACTCTTATGGATGCTAGGAACAAATCGTTGTTTTCAGTTTGTCAGTCTATTGGATTTCAAAAGAGCTGTGAGCCTCCAAATATAGCATTTCTTGTGCCTCGCTAACTTTAACGACCTAAATAAGGCCAGAAATATTGGGGTGTCCGGAAAGTTCGTATAATTTTTTGTTTTTATTTTTTATTCAATGCTTTACAATTCTCAGTGACCAATGTATGCCGCCATCTTTCTCACTACCTCCCTCCAGCGATTGGGCAGAGTCTCGATTCCTCTCTTCCAGAATGCGGGTTTCTTCGAGACCGCCCAGTTCACGAAAGCCCTCACAACTTCATCTCGATTCTTGAACTTCTTTCCTTTGCAGAAGTCAGAGAGAGGGCGGAAGCAGTGGTAGTCGCATGGGGAGAGATCCGGGGAATACGGTGGATGGGGAATCCTCTCGATCTTCAGCTTGTCCATTTTCTTCTGGGTCATCTTCGCTCGATGTGGGCGAGCATTGTCCATCAGAAGAAGAATTTTGCCCTGGTTCAGGAGTCTGGGAGGGACTCTGATCGCGACATCTTTCAGTTGTTCAGAGAAGAGGTCGGCATTGATGCTGGTGCCAGTGGCGAGGATCTCCCAGTAGATGGGACCGAGCACTGAGAAGAAGAAGCAAAGGAGTTCCTTCTTTCCGTGCTCTTTCTTCTTCGGGACGGGCGTGGGCTTCTCATCTGCATCCACCCATTGCAGTCTCCTCACAGGGTTATCGTACGTGATCCACTTCTCATCTGTAGCGATGATGGAATTGACCCATCGAAGATTGGATCTACGATGGAGTAATTCCCGATAGACTTGAACACGATTTGTCAGCTGTTCGGGGGAGAGGTCATGGGGAATCACTTGTGGGAGTTTCGGCTTCTTCCCAGATCTATGGAGGATATCGGACACCGTTGATCTGGGAGTACCAGTATCCCTCTTCAACTCACGCACACTGGCCATGGGCTTGCGCTTCAATGTGCGGAGAACGAGAGGCAGATCGAGTGAGGGAGGGCATCCAGAGCGGGGTTGATCATCGAGACCAAACTCCCCTTTCTTGAAGCGGGAGAACCACTTATAGCAGAAGGGTATGGAGGGGGCGTCAGCTCCTTCCGACTGGGCCAGGGCAGAGTGGGCCTCCTTCACGGATCGGCCAAGACGGTAGTAATGAAGTAAAATTGCTCGGAGGAAGAGATGGGAGTCCATCACAAGAATCAATGTAGCAACTAGGGACTGATTAAATCCTCTCACTACTCAACGTCAGAATGATGCAATACATTGTTGACAAACAGATTGTGCAATCACTGCATTTGATCGCGAACTGACTTTTTTCCGAAGCATTATACGAACTTTCCGGACACCCCAATAATAGATATGCAAAAAATCTCGAAGCTATCGTGTGGGGGACCCTATGGACTACCAAAAAATGTATTTTGCTCATTTTCGATTTTTAGGTTGTGATCGCGTTTATTGGATTCTTAGGCGACACGCGTGTTACCTTGGTTCAAGTGTCTGCCGAAGGACGAGACGAAAAATCAATTGGGTTTCACTGCAGTTATATTACTAATTTGTGTGATGGATCATTCTCTGAAATTTACAGCTATTGAAACATAATTGATTTAAAGAGTCACCATTCTGCACATCAGTGAGCAAAGCTAAAGAACGATTGGAGCGAAATAAAGTAGACCGTGATGATCAGCATCATCGAGAACCCCTTTGCACGTGTTTTCAAAATTTCACTATGACAAGCATTTGCTGATTCTTGAACGACCGGCCTCATATAGGTATAGATACTCATCAGCTTTCTAGCACACCTGAAACTTAAAGGAGGAGCAAAGGGAAAAACTAGAAAAATATAACAATTCACAAATCTCTAGTTCAAATACTAAACTAAATTTCCGTGAAACACATACCGATTTACCGATCGCATTCGCTTATGTTTCAGACACATTATGAAAGCCAATCAATTCCACTCAGATTCAGAGATCAAAACGGGATAGGTTTCAGAAGAAATTGAAATATCGCTGCTGTATTTTTCAAATTATTTAAATTTCCGCACTGTCCCTGAACTATCCCTGAGCTTTCCCTGATCTGGCTCATAGCCAACTTTCTATAACTTGGTTCGGAATGGAAATATCAAAGTGAAAATTTCGGAGCATCTTATCGTTGTGGAGATCTATGCCCCGGTTATGAAAGCTTCAGAAATTCAATTTTCCCTTTACTCCTCCTTTAAAGGAGGAGTGTCAGCAAAGTTAAACTTTTGACGCTGTCATAACCATGACCTAGCCTTCCCTCCAAAGAACATAGTGTGAGCTAGGAGGGTAGACATCCATAGGTTTTTATTTTTTCGAGTACGTGCGTGCGTTCCGAATATGATGCTCTGCAATAATATTAGTGAAATAATACAATAATACTTGTGTGTTAAGCATTTCATTCGTGGTGCTGAATATGGTTCTGGGTGGTGGCCCGAATGAAAAAAAATTGATTTTAACAAAAAAATCGGAATTTCCCAACTCAAAGAAAGCACGCCCCTTGAAATATGAGATTTCACCTGAAATCTGTTGGAAAAGTCGAAAACTGAAACTCATGCTAAACTAAGTGTATCGTGTTGGCCCTTACTTAAAAAAGTAGAGAATGATGAGCTAAACATTTTATCTGTTGAAAGTGAGGTTCTATCTGTTCATTTACGAGCGCTACATTGCTCAAAAACAGGCAAACGACGACGTTGGAAGCGCGCGAGAGAGTACCAATTAAAGGGGATGGAGAGAGAGGTCAGGCGGCGAGAGCCCCAGAAGGTTAGAGCGCGCGCTCTCGGGGATTTTCCACGATCTTCTGAGCGCTGTAGCGCGCATACATGAACAGATAGAGCCTCACTTTCAACTGATAAAATGTTTACCTCATCATTCTCTACTTTTTGTGTAAGGGCCAACACGGTAGACCTAGTTTAGCATGAGTTTCAGTTTTGCGACTTTTCCAAAATATTTCAGGTGAAATCTCATATTTCAAGGGGCGTGCTGTCTTTGATACGTTTCAAGGCATGTTTATACATCATGTGGTACTCGACTGTTACGCGATTCGTCTCTTATGGTTGTGCAAAGCCAGACCATCGTTATGGCAGCGTGAACTTTGCTGACACTCCTTCTTTAACCACAAAGGTAATAACAATTTTTCAATAAGATAACTATACTTACAATATGTGCTGCTGGTGCGTGGTGGGGCACACTAGCTGCGTGGTGCTCAGAGGCATCGGGGAAACGCATGGATTGCCGGAAGGCGACGTAGCTTGGCAGATAGTGGGATCTTGCAAGAACAGCTTGCACATGGCTGAATAGAGTTCGATAAACGGGCCAACGTCTCTTCTAGGGTATGCATTTCCACTCTTCAATGAATCCCAGATTTCTTTTGATTCCGATTATTCGGAGAGGGCGAATCCGAGAATCGATAACTCCCAGATTGAAAAACGGGCCTACGTCTTTTCATATTTCATATCATATCTTCATCTCTACGTCACTCTCTAGATGTCGGCTGATTTCGTGGTGTCTTTTCTCCTACTCTATTACTGAACATTAATGAATTATTAATGAGTGTTAATTTCATGAAACACCCAGATTTGTATTACCCCATATTTCGGATAATATCGAGTTATGATATTATCATTGTTACAACACATAGTTCGGATGATAACCTTCCGGATGACAATTTTAAAATGTTTTATTGGATTATTGGATGGATTACTATTGGATTTTCACAGCATGTTCCCACACTTTCAATAAGTTTTCTGCAACAATGAACGAGGGGTATAATTTATGGCTATCATCCTGAGGTTACCATCCGACCTAGTGCCACACATCCACATGATAATTCCAGGAGTACTGTATCTGCTCACCTGGTGAGGGCGTCATTGGGGCTTGGGTCGGGGCTTGGGTCACCGGAATTCCGCCACCCGGTGTGCGCATGGGAACGCATCCAATGGTGAGCGCGGGAAGAAGGATAAGCATGACGAGGTGATGGAGCATTCTGAACAGGGTTGGTGAAATCGGGCCAGCCCGGTATTCGAGGGCCCGACTTGGAAAACAGCTCATTTTGGCTCGAGTTGGCTCGAACCCGATCGGGTGGCCCGACTTCGAGAGTGAAGAGTCGAGCGGCTCGACTGGCCCGACTTAGCCCGACTCGGCCCTGACTCGGCCCGACTCAGGGCCACTCGGCCCGACTTGTCTGGCAAATGCTTTAGGGAAATTCCATCGCCTTCTTTCCATTATCTTTTCAATGGGCAGCTGTAAGCTAATGAGTGGTGAAGTGGTTGTGTTTTGCACCTGTAGGCATAGGCTGCTGGTTCGATCCCGCATAATGAGGTTATGCTTTTGCCTTTAAATTTACTACTTCATTAGGAACAAAATTGCATTTAAATGAATTTTTTTGGAATAAAATTGCATTTAAATGAATTTTTTTTATTCTAAATCTTACAAAAAAATGTTAATAAGCGAAACGAAATAGCACAAAAACATAACCTCATCATGGTGTGGGATCGAATCACCGGCTGATGACTAACAGGTACAAAACACAAAAACTTCACTATTCGGTAGCTTGAAATTGTTCAACGAAATTAAAATGGAAAGATCGGCACTGGAATTGCCCTAATTCATTCGCCAGACAAGTCGGGCCGAGTCGGGCTGAGTCGGGCTGAGTCGGGCCGAGTCGGGCCAATCGGGCTAATTCGGGCCAGTCGAGCCGCTAGACCCTTCACTCTCCAAGTCGGGCCACCCGATCGGGTTAGAACCATTTTCGAGCGGCTCGAGCATTCAGGCTCGGGCGAGCTGGGCTCGAGTCGATTTTGGGAGTCGGGCCCTCGACTGGCCCGACCCAATTTGACCAACCCTAATTCTGAACGACTGATATTGAGGAATAGGGTTTAACAGAACACGAACGACAGAGTCATTAAAAATGCGGGTTGAGTAGCATTTAAACGTTTGTCTACCGACCCTAGTGATGATTAATTAAACGCGATCGCAGCGCATACGAACATCCGAAGGGAAGCATCAAATAATTGAAAGTGAGACCAAGACGACAGATCAAGTGTTGGGCAAAGCAAAGTGGGAGAAAATAGGATGATTTGAGGATAAGGGGAGGATCACTGATCATTCCGGCGAGCACGCAAAATGAAGAGTCAATTGCTTGCTCTCCCACTCGGAGCAATGATCTGACTCTCTTCAGTTTGCACGCTCTCTCGCCGGTCAAAAAGACGAGAAAGCGTGCAAACTGAAGAGAGTCAGACAATTACTCCACCACTCAGCTTTCCCTCGCATATCAGGTACTCCGCTTTGTCTTGGCTTTGCCCCATGGAATAAGTGAAAGCGCACGCATCTCCCTAATCCCATTGTCCTTTGGTCGCTGGGTACAGGACGAACTGAGACTACGTCACGCCCGCTTCACCTTTATTCCTTGGCTTGTCGCTGAACTACAGAAATTTCCTCGAAAAAATTTCATCGAAAAATTTCCTCCGTCTTTTAGCAGCCACATGTAAAAGGAGGCGCACCGTCAGAAGTTAACTGCACCGAGAGGGAAGGATGGATGCGTCGATTGCGTTCGATTGCGTTGGGCAAATTTGTTTCCAGCTTTCTCAAGCTACGATGATGCTAGAACACATGTAAAGAAGAGATAGCGCCAGCTCGTAGGCCACTTTCAGGCGCCATAGAGGGCTCTGTTTTCGAATAGGGGTCCTTAAAAATTATAAGGGGTCCTTTGACGACCTAGTGGACCCCAATAATTTGTGGGACCCCGATTCGAAAACATAAAATATCTTGTGCCGCAAACTTTGCGATTGCTTCAGGACGTTTTGATTATTCTTCGCTAATTTCATTCCCTGATCTACGCTTATTCTGGGTGCGAAGGAAAGGAACGGTTTGAGTGGGGAGAGAAAGGTGGATGAGGACTATCACGGTAAGTAGTTATTTAATCCAAGGACTTCAATTGCATGTCCATAAGAGTGACTATCTGAGAGAACTCACCGTAGGCCGTACAACGACAAAAAAATCCGAACTTAAAGATTGAGCTTGGGGCAACTTTTCACGTAGAGTTCGAAAATCGATCTTAGATAACCGTATCTCTGACCCCTCATTTCCTGTGGTTTCCGCAAGAGAGGGATAGAGAGAGGGGGAGGGAGAAATAGAGTGAGAGTGGGAGGGAGAAATAGAGTGAGAGGGGGAGGGAGAAATAGAGTGAGAGGGGGTGAGAGAGAGAGAGAGAGAGAGAGAGAGAGCGCCAAAGCCAGCTAAAACTTGATATAATCCTGAGAAGGGAGCTGCACCGATCTCTATTTATCATTCCATTCAAAATTTATCGTTGCTTCCTGCCATTATTCCCTATTTTCCTCTGGTGCTCGGCCCATTTGCACTATCGCTCAGCAGGATGATTTCGTACCTTCCCCGTTTTCATGAAAGATCGACCCATCTATGCTTAATCTTTGTCAGCTGCTTTTTATCGATTCGACATTCTGTTTCTTCTCTCGCGACCGCATTGAATCATTGTTTATGGATGCTCCATCTCCTCCCCGTCCTCTTCCTGATGCCCGTCCTCGTCGCTGGCTGTGTGCCCATGCGTACTCCAGGAGGCGGGATACCAGTGACGTCGGCGCCGATGACACCAGCACCGAGTGAGAACAGCCTAGCGATGACTTCGCAAACAGGTTTCCGAAATTGGACTAATTGGGCATCTTTTGAATCACTTTCGGATATGTTTCTGCACAATATATTATATACAATATATAGTATACATATATATCTTACATGAAACATATCTGAAAATGATTTTAAAATATGCCCAATCACACCCAATTCCGGAACAGTATTCGCAAAGCCATTTCTTACACAGCCATCCTAGACCGGCGTCACATTCAGATAATGTTGTGTGGGGTCCGATAGCATATGCATGGGTCGATTCAACATCAACGCACACTCCGAAAGCACCTGTTTTATTCTTTGGTTATCATCCCATTTGGTGCTTAGCAGAAGTATGCCCCCACATCTCATAAGGGATTTTTTATGAAAATTCGAGTTAAAATTATGGTTAAAATGCGAGTTCGTGCTTAGCAGACGATCCCACCAACAACATTATCTACATAGATAGTGTCTCTCTGAAGAAGGGGATACTCAGGGATTCTTATCATGGCGTAGAAGTAGTGCAAGTTTTATTCGTAAACCCGGATGATGAACAAGACAGGGAAGCGCATCAGCGTTTATCGGTGTCGTGTATCTCTGAAATAATCCTATGAGACTCAATATGCATCATTGCGATTAGGCCTCACGGGCCTGCACCAAATATCTTATTTACACAGACTTCATAGATTACAATCGCTTGGCTGCACATTTATTAGGTTGTAACATAAGTTTTGTCGCATTTCGGAGGTTCACAATATTTCCATGAAGGAAACAAACATTCCCAATGCCTGACCTCCTAGTATATGTTTGGGGTGTACATGCACATTCAAACCATAGGGTAGAGCTGAACTGCCCACGCTGGCTATGCGAAAAATAATAATATGAAATGATTTAAATTTGATGCAGATTTTATTAATTCGTTTGATCGGGTGGTAATTCGCAGAGATGAGTAATGAACCAAACTTCTACTGCATGGTGATTTGCCCCGTCAATTCTCTTTCAAAATATATGCCAGATATGGTGCTAGGTTGAACGGAACCAAAGATATACTTCACGGAGTGTAAGGTTAGCCGCTGATTCGTAGCCAACTTGACCAACTCTTCTGAATCCAGAATTACAACAACAGTGACTAACATAAGTGCGTTCCAATTGCCACTCATGGAGCTCTAATTTATCATTAAACATGTGAGAGAAAGAACACTCTACTTGTTGGAAATTTGAATTTTCATTAATTCAATTCGCGCACAATTTTACCGAAAAATGCAAGTTTAGGTGTTTCGAATTAAAGATTGTCATTCAAAAGCTATTTATTTCCAAAATTATCCCAAGTAGATAATGGTAAGGGAAGGGTTGATGGTTCGGATGGACACAATAAATCAAATATTCAACATGTGTGTGAGGTAGGAATATGAACAAAGTGTCAATGTCAGTAGTTTCATTTACATACCATCGTTCTGAATGGAGCCACTTATCTCAACAGAACCCAATCTACCCCAAACTTTGTCTGTATACTGACCACTTTGGGTGAACTATATTCCACCACTATTTGGATCTGGATATCTATTGAGAAAAAAATTCGGCTTGCGAAAGTTTTCGCGACCGTCACCAACCATCCACATTATACAAATTCGTCTACATTTCGAGAACGATTTGCGTTTGTCATTATCCGTGAGTGGTTCAAAATTATGCCCATATGTAGTACTTTACGCAAATCACACTAAATCGGCATAATTTCTCCTTTTCAAGAAGAGCTGATGCGTGAAAATGATTTATAATCCTGATCTCAGTACAACTTTGTTTGACTAATGTGCCTCCTCAACTGCCTTGACAGGACAAGTAAAGAGCGTAAGAAAGGGTACGAAGGCCCTCACTGATGATTAATAACGAAATTGAGATTAAACTAATTCGAAGAATTTCTGAGGTTAGAATGCATAAGAGATTGGACGCGACAAAACTTATGTTACAGCCTGATAGCTGTACCGTTCTGTCTTGCAGTAATGTGCAAGGTGTACCCCTCGGATCTCCCGAGCTGCACGAATTTCGGTATGCTCATGGGGGCAAGACGTGCATGGATCCTACGACGACGAACGCGATGAAAATCATGTGTCCCGGGACGCATCCGGACTACCTCTTGGTGAGTTCTGGTTGGGGAAACGATAATATGGTTCGGGAATTGGGCTAATTGGGCACCTTTGAATCATTTTCAGATATGCTTCATGCGCGCTATGTATGTATACTATATATTGTACAAGAACCGTATCCGAAAGTGATTCAAAATATGCCCAATTACGCCCAATTCCGGAATCCTGGAGTATCTCCTCATTCTGCGCACTCTCTCACCGCTCGACCGGTCTAGGGAATGTGTCAAATGAAGAGTGCGGTGCATCGTTTCTCAAACTCTAGTGAGTTCCATACTTTCCTATACGTTTGTTCAACATTCGAATAATGAAATTCAATGGGGTGAAGCACTTGGAATTGAATTGCAGGTAGATTAGGGATAGTAGTAGGACATTTTGGATGAAACATTGATTGTATTATTGCAGATTGGCAGCACCTTGCTGCAGACGTTCACTGGGGCATCGGTGAAGTGCGGCGCAAATGGAGAGTGAACGGTCGATGGTGAGTAGGGTTGGCATCGTGGTAAATGTTGTTCTTCATCCTCCACCGTATCTCATGCCCTGTTAGTTCTCACGAAATGAATTTTATTTGTATTCCCGCAATTGCGTATCTCCGTTCTCTGTGGAGTTAGTGAGTTGAAATTTGGAATATAAGGTTTTGCGATACTCTGAACCTGATATTCCAAAATTCCAGATCCACAGAGAACAATGGCGGAAATCCAAATGATTACCATTTCCATTTGCTTTCCTGAGAACTAACACTACATCACCGATCATTTCGGCGGGAGGGGACGCAGAATGAAGATACCAAAGATAGATTAGTTAAAGGTGTGCACCGGGGAATGAATGTTAGGGAGTCCCGCCACGAAAATGCGGCGCTCTCAATGGGAAATTGTCACATTGGGTGACGACTGAACATTTCCCGGAGCACCCCTTTAAATAATGTGAAAAATGTTAAATATTGCCTAAGAGGTAGTGGCGTGGTGGCTCAGTGGCGTGAGGCGCCACTCGCTATACAAGGGATTTGAGTTCGATCCCCCGCCGAGGCAAACCAAGCCCTCCATCCCCCCCCCCCGGGGTCGGTTAATTGGTAGTGATCGCGAAATGTCGCGAAATGGTCGCGAAATGTATCGTTCCCTAGAAGCACCTTGGACAGCAGGGATACGTAGTCCAAACAGTAGTCGGCCTCACCGCACTACATCGAACTTCTGGCTTCTATTACTCATAAAGATGGCTCGCTCAAATAATTGTTCGCCTTACTTTTTCTTTTAATGATGAGAAAGAAATTGGGATAAATGCAGGCGCACCCGTCCCGCCCACGATTGTTGCCGTCTCCTGCATCGAGCTGGACGGAGGTGTTGGAAGAAACTTCGCAAAAGTGAGATATTGATGAATTCTTCAAAACGAGTCCAACTTGTTACAATTTTAATAAATGATTATTATTGTCTTTTTTGTTATACATTGTTCCTTGATATTATTTTCTCAAAATCAATTCAACAACAAAATTGGCCTACTGCCTATTAGAAACAGAGAGCATCATTTCGAAAAAAAATCAGCAAATGTCGACAACACTGTCTGTCAGTCACCAACACTGCATTGCGCTGAAGTCAAACTCGTTCAACCAAAGTGCGGAAGCGACACGATAATCCTCTTTCTTCGCACCACGCGATCGGCTAGAAACTCACAAACGGAAAATGGAAATGTGGCGTAGGGATGGCTAGTCGGGAATCGGGAATCTTCATTATGCGCTCTCTAATCTGCATGATCGATGAGAGTGCAGGAAGACTGAAACTCGTCTCTTGCAAAGCCATCGCTAGTGTAAAGAGGCAACGATAAGCAGATCACACGATGAGTTTGCGGGAATTGTAGTCGAAAGTGGTGTCGAGAGATCGACTCCAAGTACGCAACCGCAATTGATTTATCCATTGAAGCAAATTCAGGCGTCTGAAACAATATTTCAAAATGACAGCTTTGACAATTACGTTACAATCAACTTGCTTTCCTAGGTCTCATTTTGAAGAAGAAAAACATTACAAAAGATAAAACATGTAAGTGGTAAGAAAACAAATGATGGCAATTGTGCATGTTCTGATAATTTTCCCGTTCTCTGTATGTCGACAAGAATGAAAAAAAGTTTTTTTTTCGAAAATTCAGCACTAGTAGATATTCCAAATATAATCCCTCTCGTGGCAGGTACGATAGAAACGGGCAAACGAGGAACATTTGCATAATCACTAGTAGTGGCTACATAAGGGTTCTCCCGTATTCCCCACTACGCTCTGCTTGAATGCGCCTGGCTCTGCTATTCCTGGCACTGGTTGCCACTTCCGGCTACGGTAGGCTATTCTCAGCTCTTGAAAGTGACGTCACACCTGTCGGACATGAGATGATGGGAAATATTGGTTGCAATTCGTTGCATGGTAGAGTTCGTAATTCGCCACTCTACCACTCTCCGCCCCACCAAGGCGCCTACCCATTGGGGAAGGGAAATTGGTAGTCGCGACTAGATCACGCAGCCAAATAGGTCTGGCGAAAAGTGGGCACTCCGGACTGAATCCGTCCAAATTGACACTGGCCTAGCAGTGTTCTCCGGCGAGCCAGGCCTCGAAGACGGGATGTACCTTTACTTTCACCTTTTACCATGTAACGCATTGTACAGCCACGACTGTCCCATCGACAGCCACGACTGCGGCCACATGCGGCCGGTGCGGCTTCACCGACGGACGCATCCTCAGTGCAGTCCGACTGCACCGCCTCCGCCGACCACCGACTTAGCTGTGATGGAGGAGGAACCATAGGCAGTGGAGAAGTAACAACATTTTTTTGTTTGTTGTTTGCCCACAAAAGTAAACAATTGAAATAACACAAAATTATAATCCCAAAATCGGACGATGGCGAGAGAAGTGCTTAACATGAGGAAGTGGCTAGAGTTCTCTTATTGGAATCTTACTGGAATGAATTGCACCATTTTCATATATGTTTCACGTGCACTATATAGATCATATATAGAGTGCACTTGAAAATTATGCAATTCATTCCAATAAGATTCCAATAATAGCACTCTAGAAGTGATCGTGGCATCCTTTCTCCAACTCTGCTAAAATAGGTAGCATTTCAGGAGTCATTCGATAGCATAATCTGCCTCGAGCAGGAGTGGTACGGGACGACGTGCGATGGCAAGGTAATTGATGTTCACGCTTTTTCATATACTGTAAAAAAACTCATCATACTGTAAGACCAAGTCTATGATAAATGTGTAACAACTCCTAGCTTAGTGGTCTCTTTACTACACCATCATCGCAATGTGTTGCAAGTGATGGATCGATAATCTCCAACCTTCTTTGCCTAGGTTTCTATGCTCGGCGCCTCCGTTGCCGTAACTTGCCCCTTCACATGCGGTGTCACTTGCACATCTGCTCCTGTGGACGGCTACGAGATAGAGTTGGAAACTCGAGTGGGAACTCCACTCTTTTTGTACATAAAATTCGAAATTAGTCATTGCGGCGTTCTGCAAGAGTTGTGCTCTCTTCATTTCCAACACTTTCTCATCGCTCTGCCGGTCGAGATTGTGTGTAGAATTACGAAAAAATAACTTTTACAGAACGCCGCAACGACTAATTTCGAATTGTATGTACAAAAAGAGACGTTGATCCTAATAACGAACTCTCCTTCGAGGTCTCGACGAGAACTTGTCTGAATGGAAGAGAGACCAGAACATGCCCGGATGCCGATCTTGCCATTCAAGTTATTGCTTGGTCAAGTTTTAAAAACGGGACGCAGAAAGTTATGCATATGCAAGACCCTCAGGCACTGTTTTCATTTCAATCGTAGAAATTAATGGTAGTAGTCAAAACGAGTAGCGTTTGCAACTCTATCAATAGCGATAACGCAAAAAGGAAGATCTTGATCTTGCAATGCAATTCACCCCAATAAATTATTCGATTGCAGATTGATTCTGTAGCTAATGTTATATTAGATTGAGGCGTCAGTAGCTTTCGCAACTTTTTGAATATCTCTCTCACCAAAGGAAGCGCACCATCTTTTCAAAGAAAAAGAAGGCTATTTAATTTGCCTACAACGAACTTTCAGACTGATTCCGGGCCGCTCTCCTTCAGTAAGGCAGCTTGTCTGGGTGAGCAGGGCTGGCTGGGATTCAACTGCGATGGAACGGCCAAGAAGTTCGCCGGACCACTGGAAGCGCGCTGCCCTTCCAGTACGAATGCTTTCGACTAGAACAACAACAACAACAACAACAATAATAATAATAATAATAATAATAATACTATGATTGGTATTTATAAATATCACGCGTCTTCTGAGAGATTGCAGGACCGCCCGGAACTATGAGCTCAAACTTTGAGCAGTATCCTCGGGAAATTTATGCCGGAGTATATTGGGGACAAGAAAACTTTTGGCGTTGGCCGTTTTTTTCAGGACCGACTTTTATGTATTTTCCGGTTCTGCTCCCGGCCCTACCATAAATCAGCTCCCAGATGAGCTACAAGGAGGGCATGGTGCTTAAAAAATCCGCAAAATTATTTCCAGAAACTTTTCTGTTGACGTCGAAAACGAGCGAAATTATCTTTATGTTGAAAATCGTGAAAAACTGATTTTTAAATCGAAAAATAAATCCTAGCGGCTCGGAGAACCCCCTTTAAGAAACTTTTGAGACCGGATTCGGATTCTATGATATCGATTTAGTCTAAAAAAATAGAGCTAAGGTCGGGAGGCGTGACAATGTACATTTTTTGAGCCAAAAACACCGAAAATGCCCGTATTTTCACAATTTCGGGGATTTCGAAGCCTGACAGGTCGAACATTTTAAACTCAATCCTGTTCATTTTGGGGTTAAAATGCTTCAAAATCACCCATATTGATAATTCTTGACAATTTATGTCAATTGCGGACCAAAATATTTTCGTCGAAAAATCTCGTTTTCGAACGGGTTCCTCGAAAGAACAATGATTTTTCGGCGAAAATATTTTGGTCCGCAATTGACATAAATTGTCAAGAATTATCAATATGGGTGATTTTGAAGCATTTTAACCCCAAAATGAACAGGATTGAGTTTAAAATGTTCGACCTGTCAGGCTTCGAAATCCCCGAAATTGTGAAAATACGGGCATTTTCGGTATTTTTGGCTCAAAGGATGTACATTGTCACGCCTCCCGACCTTAGCTCTATTTTTTCTTAGACTAAATCGATATCATAGAATCCGAATCCGGTCTCAGAAGTTTCTTAAAGGAGGGGTCCCCGAGCCGCTAGGATTTATTTTTCGATTTAAAAATCAGTTTTTCACGATTTTTCAACATAAAGATAATTTCGCTCGTTTTCGACGTCAACAAAAAAGTTTCTGGAAATAATTTTTGGAGTTTTTGAGCACCATGCCATCCGTGTAGCTCATCTGGGAGATGATTTGTGGTAGGGCCGGGAGCAGAACCGGAAAATACCTAAAAGCCGGTTCTGAAAAAAACGGCCAACGCCAAAAGTTTTCTTGTCCCCAATATACTCCAGCATAAATTTCCCGAGGATACTGTTCAAAGTTGGGGCTCCTAGTTCCGCAGGGGGTCCGTTTTCGTGCAATCTCTCAGAAGACACGTGATATCAATATTAATGAGGTATGTAATAATAATATCAATATGATGCAGCCGCCCCAACCACGACGATGCCCACTACTCCGATGCCCTCGATCGATTGTAAGAACATCGGATGAAATCGCACAAATTATATGCATACTTACTTGTATCCAATAGGTTTAGGTCATTCATATGCGACATGATTGAAAACTTAGCAACTAATCATGCAGTATGTAAATCATGCACCAACTAATTTCGTCTCAGCCTGTCCTCCACTTGAGCCGTGGTGCACCACAGCTGATTTGGGCGGACGCCCGTCTCGCCCCCGACCATCTATGCCAACACACTCTCCTGTCAATCTCCGACCATCTACTTCACCTGGTATAATGTAAGGTCCTTTCGCAACTTTTAAATAGGTTTTTTATGTTTTTTTTCGGATTTCAATTGCGCTAACCAACTCAAAAGTTATTTAGCGAACCCTAAAACAATATTCAGCAAATGCGACAGAGTCAACCGAAATGGGAAACCCTACTTTGGTCCCCAATAACTATCGCCAAATAATAGCGTAAACCAGGACTCTCTACAAAAACGCACCTTGTTGAAATATGTTTCAAATATCGTACGTGATGGAAATTTAGGAACGTATAACGTGCAATTTCCAAAAATATCATGTTTCGTGGATTATGGTGAATTTTTATTTTTACGAGTTTTGCTTTTTTGCATTCTTTTTTCATATGCGTTTTCATAAAACGGATGGCTTTTTACACGGAAATATGGCTCGAAATGCAATAAAAGCTCGCGAAAATTATGCAATATTGACGAAATAGCCATAACCGGGTTTTAGCACTATTTCGTCAATATTTCATGGTTTTTTCACGAGCATTTATAGCATTTCTAGCCAAATTTCCGTGTAAAAACCCATCCGTTTTATGAAAACGCATATTAAAAAAAGAATGCAAAAAAGCAAATATCGTAAAAATAAAAATTCACCAGAATCCACGAAACATGATATTTTTGGAAATTGCACGGTATACGTTCCTAAATTTCCATCGCGTACGATAGGGAGAGAACAATTCTCAAGCCGCATGCTCTCTCACTCGTTGCCTGTGAATCAGGGTCAAATTTGAGTGTTCTAGTGGAACCATAACTCAATTCTGATTAGAGATTTCAACTTCGGAATTTCGATAATGAGTTTGGGTTTACGATTGTCTCGAAACTGCATTGTCAGTTTGTCGTTGCTAGTTTTACTGATAGTCCTGCTTCAAGGTACAAAATATTCGTTTTATTAAAGAGATAGCAAATGATTTGTGTGAGAACAGGCGTGATATGCATCATCCCATGAGAGAGTAAGTGTGCAAACTTCATTTTGTTTTTATGATAGTTTTTTATTTGCTTCCGTTAACAGCTATGTTTCAGAGCGACGGAACGCAGGTTAACAACCATAACGGATTGAGATGCGATAACGGAGAGTGGTGGCTAGTGTACACAAATGCTGCCCCAGTGAAACTGGCGACGAGAGGTATAATATGAACATCAGGCAATTTTTGGTACAAGGTACAGGGTTAACTATATTATTAATTATATATTATTAATTATATTATTAATTACTTGGATAGGATAGTAAGGAATGTGGGCATCGAGAAACACGAAATACGAAGTCGCAACGATGCGGCAATGGCGTGAAGAACTAAAATCATGGACAGAAAGTATATTTATTTTTTAGGTGGTAGCCCAACTACCAAATGCTGCTGCTTCGGCGCCATAGCCGGCTGATAAGCACAGCCGTTAATTAGGGAGGGCTAGGCACAAGAAATGGCTCTCTTCATTCTGCGTGCTCTCTCGTCCTTTCATCTGTGAGCACGTATCATGAAAAAAGTCGTTTCTTTTCACATCCCTAATTGTAAGTTCATCGTCATGTTATGTGCCTGATAAAGAAGTTATACCAGCACGAGATAAGTAACAGTATTTGATTTTTATTACGGAAATTTATTACGAAAAAAGAATCATAATATTTATTATTAGTTCAAACAATCCAAAGAGGTACAATTTCTGAAATATTTTTGTATTGTGTGATGCTATTTTGGAGGACTCGCATCCTGTCCTCTTCCAACCTACAAAACAATATGGAGTTATTATTAATTTTTTTGTTGCGAAGTATCAACAGAGAACATAAAACGAAAGAGCACCTGGATTAGTAGTTTTCGATACTTCTTCTCCATCTCATTCCGGTCCCTTTCTGCGGCTTCGCGTCTTATAACCTGAAACATCAGAAATTATATATTTAGTATTTTACTAAAATAGGCAACATCATTTTCCTTCAATACGCAATTTCAAATGAACAAATACATGATTGTCACGAGGAAATTATTTTCAAATACACCAATTGCAAACCTCCGCTTGTACATCCTCTTCATAGTTGGCTCGTATCGCGTTCAATTGCGCTTGATTTTCGATCTCGACTTCTCGAATCTGGAAATTAATTGACTTGAAATTCAATTTCAATATTGTAAAGTAAAGTTTGAGAAACGATACCATTTTATGTTAATTATATACATTCCTTTGCACCATAGACAGATCAGGAGAGTGCCGTGTAAAATAAAGAGATTCTCGAACTATATTGACAAACCAAGCCTAATGCAGTTTAACATAATCGGTCAACCAAAATTATCACCTTCCTAATTTGATTCTACACTATCTCTTGGGCTGTTACAGTTTCATATTTTCAATATTATTGTTCACCTGGGTCGAGAATAGCGTGTACAGCGCGTAAATTGCGGCGAAAAGCGCGGAGAAGAACAGCGATATGTTGGATATCATTGGCGAGAATATAATTGGAGTTATTGCGCCTTCTAAACACGTTCTTTCTTCAAAGATCTTTCTTCATTCTTTCTTCAAAAACATCTTCAAAGATGAACAACAATGATAAGTTGGATATCATTGGTGGGTATACGCTAAATATTATGTGAATGGATCATATCCGCGCGAATACCATAATAACACTAACAGTAGCGGAACAGTGGAGTTCAGAAAACCTGCTCGTGAAATCAGTTCACTGATTCAAAACACGCAAACAACGGTTCATAAAGGAGGGAAAGCAATCGAGAAAGAGTGATACACCGGTTATCACTATTATCAGCAGGTGGAGAGAGTGTACACTACTCGTTTCCCGTTTTCTATAAATTTCCTCTTCCACCGTGGAAAGAATTTCGCCACAATGGTCGGCTGTTTTCCTCGTTTTCTCTAGCCTTCTCTCTTCTCTCATTTTCCCTCGTTCTTCTCACTCGCGCCCTCTCTCTCTCTCTCTCGGCTATCTCGTCGATCAATTGCGCGCTTGGATCGACGTTGCGTGTTACTTGGGATAACAAATGAAAGTGATCATATTATCACCCCATTTAAGGAAAGCATTTAGTTCATGTAGCGCGCTAGTTATTATAGAGGAAGGCAAATTACACTTCACATATGAGACCGTCCGTGATAGATTCAACAAATCGTAGTGAGGCCTCGGTACAACCCAAAAGTGAACAGTAGTGAAAACATGTTTCCTGGGGTAGTTTTCGATGCTGAACACGGTGGTCCACTTCATTTTGCATGATTCGTTCATTGAAAGTCGGTCTGCCTTTCTCCTTCCGGCCAAATCTTGTTTTTCGCATATTGCACTCTTCAAAAACACGCTAGAAGCACGAAATCTCTCGCCGAATTTCATGGCGAATCGACCTATTAGGTTGAGCATAAAGTTTTGCGCGATTTTGACTATCAACTTTGAGTTCGCGCAGTTTCTTTTGCGAAAACAACCATCTGCTGTCCTGATGTCGATATATAGGGACATGTTCAACCTTTAGAATAATATATTTTAACTAGAGCAAATATCTCTACTTTGCGAGAAATCAAAGTCTGCATAACTTTGGATTTTTCAGAAAAATATTGATTTTCTTTTAAATTGCTGTACTTTACCGAGGAATTTTTCGATAGAAGCTCATCAATTTTATTCAGAAGCCCGAGGCGCGCACTACCTAGTAACAAAACGAGAGAGCTGTGGAATTCAGAATACGCTTCGTATAGGTCAACGAATCACGGGTACTTAGAAAAATCAGAGTTCTCTCAAACAAATCACCAGTTTTGCGGATTAACGAGACTGACAGCTACCTATAGGCGCTGTTATAACTACCAACAGGGTTCTCTATTGCAACGATATTTAAGAGCCCACTTGGTTTTCTCATCTAAAAAAGTAACATTTGCATCTGAATTATTTTTCACTGAAAATGTCGAAAACGCTGATATGGAGGGTCTTCAGGCACGGCTCACCCTAGAAAAAGTAGCGACCTCCACAATATTCCTAACTAGTGAGCGATAGGGTAAGGGTTGTTCGTTAATTTTAGCTCGAAAAAACGGCCCTTCAAACCACGTGGCTAGCACAAAAACGTCGAAAGTGTGTATTTTGGTGTTCAAAATTGGACACGTAAACCCCGAAAAACCCTGTTCATGAATGGAGATCCGCATTTTCTCCCAAATGGAATTTTGACTTGTACTAGAAAGGTAGTTCACATTCATAAATAAATTAAACCCCAAGAACTATCGGTACAGATACAGTACCCCAAAAACGTATCTTGACAATCGTCATGAAAACTAAAATTCTGATTCCGCGCTTATTTCTAGTAGGCTATTTAAGGCTGATCAGTCTCAACATTACCAGTGCAATATATGCCACTCATGCTTTACAACTGTGGTTAACATAGGGTCCTATCTACGTTATAAAATAAATTATATTTCTTTGAAAAGTGATGTAGTTGGTAGCCACATGAAGTTTGCTGCATCGCTGTTTTATTTCCCTTGGTCGGTCAGATCTATGATAGTGTGCGCTAAAGAGAGTATAAATGCCCCTATCTAGCATTGAAAGATCTGAGTTGATTGAGCAACAACGAACGATGGTAGATATCAGGATGCACTTTAGTCAAAATCGCGCAAAACTTTATGCTCAACCTGATATGTATTTCATTGGTTATGAATTTTTATCATCATCGAGAAAAATTTACTTTTTGACTCTGAGCGAGTTCAAATGAGCGAGTGGAGACCAGAATAGATCAATCTGCATTTTCATGCTGATTCGAATGGTATATGAGAGACTATCTGAGAGAACTAAGCAATACTACCTATATGCCGTACAACGAAAAATAAAATTTTTGTTTTAAGATCTCCCTAGGGGTACCTTTTCACGTAGAGTTCCAAAATCGACCTTAGAAAGGCGGATCTCTGATCCCTCACTTCCTGTGGCACGCCTCAACGGCGAGGTCAGTTTTTGTAAATCGTGAACGGCTACTCCAAACCCCATACATGTATAGTAATTCTGAAAGATCTCGACGAGATAAGCATTTTTACTGTTAGAAGTGAAACGCTAGCTCATCTGGGAAAAAAGTTATGGCAAATAATATGAAGAAAAACATGACCAAATTCACGTCCTGGAAAATTTTCCGGTAAAAGGTACAAAATAAACGTTTTCATTCGATTCCTCGTACAAAATTACCCCTAGGTGCAAAATTTCGTTTTGATCGGCGTGAATATATGAGAGGAATCGCGAGAGAATCGACTACTCGGCGGCAGCGAAATTCAAAATCAAGCACTCCCTCTACAAAGTTGGCACAAAGTATTAGGTTGGTGCGAAAGTTTCTGACTATTTTCATATTCGGGCATTTTGGCCTACCCCGTCCATCTCATTCAGCCAATCAACTAATGGTTATTCATAGTTGATGAAGGCTTGGGAATACTTTTTACGCGATACAATCTCGGGCCAATTCGATCAGCAATGATGACACTATTCACAGTAAAACTTTAAATTGTTCTTGATTTTCAATACTATTCAATTGATCGTAACTCCAAGGACAAATGAGATTGAGACAAACGTCAAGGATTATTGAGAAGCCTATTACACAGGCATATAATTTGTCTCTTCAGAAATTCTGGTCCCCTGAATTCCCGCTTAAAATTTTGAGCAAATCAGTAAACTACGCTAATTGGAAAATGCTTGTTTTATATTTTCTGGCACTGTACTTGTATAGATCGACCATGAGAGCTCAATAGTGGTGCATTATTTTCTACCTTCCTATCTTAGAATAGAGTTATATTTAGGAACAGATTAATCAATCAATAGGTTATTAGGATATTTCGGAACCGCGATTTAGAAATTTAAAAATCGAAATCAGCACTTTTTGTTGTTTCTCTCTTCTCACTCGCAATGAAGACTCAGTGTTTTTACGTTTAACCGATCAAGCAATTCTTGACCTACTACAAATATGCTCGACAAATTCAGGAGTTCTCAAATATTTGAGAAGTTGAGTTCAACCAAAAACACCGAAAAGCACCATTTTCGGCAGTTTCGATATGAAAATAATGTTCTCACGTTCAATAACCGATATATCACGCGTCTTCTGAGAGAACGCATGACCATGAGGAACAAGGAGCCGAAAGTTTGAGCAATATCCATGAGATATTTATGTTAGAGTATATTGGGGACGAGAAAACTTTTGACGTTGGCAGTTTTTCCCTGAACCGTCTTTTAGGAATTTTCCGGTTTTGGTGCCGGCTCTACCATAAAACAGCTCCCAGATGAGCTAGGAGGATGGATTTGGGCTCAAAATGTGCAGAAAATTATTCTAAGCAACTTTTATGTTGGCGATGAAAATGTATGACTTCATCTTCATCGTGAAAAAAATGAAAATGCATTTTTGAAACCAGAAAACAAATTCTACCGGCTCGGGGACCCCCTCTTTACCACTTTTTGAGCACCGATTATTAATCTACGACATCGACTTACTCTAGGAAAAAATAGAACTGGCGGCTAAACCCGTGGCTTTTTGAGATTTGAGGCTGGAAAGCCCAAAAAATGACCAAAATTAGAGTTTTTCAATTTTTTCAACTTTTGAAAATATCCATATTATGACCTCCCTATGATATTTTTTCTTATATTTAGCCATTTCCTATATCAAAATGCTGTTTTTCACTACAATAAAGCGAAATCAACAAAATTACCCAGACCCGTCCCCTCATTTTGTGGTCGAAAAATCGAATTTCTCAAAACTATAAATAATACCGGTTTTCTGGTGTATTTTGTCGCGTAGAAGCCGAATTTCACAATTTGAACGCGTGAAAATTCGAAAAAAAAGAGTTATTAACGAAATTTCGATCCTTCAAGAGCCAAGATCTCAATTCAAAAATGCGAGAATTTGGATCGCAATTGCGACATTTTGTGATAGTAAAGCATCCATAAGCTCTTAGATTATTTTGCAAACTCATCAAATAGCTAGACCTACTCAAGTTAGTGTATGTGTAACAACTTGTGGATTCGGAAAATTCAATCATCCAATATATTTTTTTGAAATATTATTTTTGATTTTATTCGGTCGAAATTGTCGGTTTTCCGTTAATAACTACTTTATTTCCAATTATTACGCATTCTAATAGTGAAATTCGGCTTCTACGCGACAAAATATACCAGAAAACCGGTATTATAATTTTGAGAAATTCGATTTTTCGACGACAAAATGAGGGGACGTGTCTGGGTAATTTTGTTGATTTTACTTTATTGTAGTGAAAAACAACATTTTGATATAGGAAATGGCAAAATATAAGAGAAAATATCATAGGGAGGTCATAATATGGATATTTTTTAAAAGTTGAAAAAATCGAAAAACTCTAATTTTGGTCATATTTGGGATTTCCAGCCTCAAATCTCAAAAAGCCACGGGTTCAGCCGCGAGTTCTATTTTTTCCTAGAGTAAGTCGATGTAGTAGATTAATAATCTGTGCTAAAAAGTGGTAAAGGGGGGGTCCCCGAGCCGGTAGAATTTGTTTTCTGGTTTCAAAAATGCATTTTTATTGTTTTCACGAAGAAGATGAAGTCATACATTTTCATCGCCAACATAAAAGTTGCTTAGAATAATTTTCTGCACATTTTGAGTCCAAAGCCATCCTCCTAGCTCATCTGGGAGCTGTTTTATGGTAGAGCCGGCACCAAAACCGGAAAATACCAAAAACTCTCAGAAGACGCGTGATATACAATGTTATTGTTTTCCGGGACTCCGCCACTACTGACGTCACTAAAACTATAGAGGAATTGCAGGCAATCGAAATAGGCTAGGAGAAAAAATAAATAGTCAGAAACTTTCGCACCAACCTAATATTTCAAATGATGCTCTTTCAAACTGCGTTGTCAGAATTTTGATAACCTTCGTCATCTTCGAGATTCAGAAGCCCAAACATGGTACTATAACTTTTCGGAAGTCAAATCGGGCGCATTTAATTAATCATAACATCGTATAAATTAAAGATAGAAGGCCGTTCTTTGCTTAGAATGAAAGAGGATATCCAGGGCTACAACTTTCATGTTGACCATATCATTCGCAGTGCACGTTCCTATGCGGGGCGGTCGGTCGGACTAAAAATGTCGAAATTTTTCAAATCGGAAAAACCCACAAAAGTTATTAATGCGGAAGTTATAGTCCCTACAGGTGACTAACTTTTCGCCAAAAATCAGACAAATAGTGAAGATGAAAAAAAAAGAGCTCGCACTTTAGTGGGGTGGTCCCAAAATGGGTTCCAGACAGAGAAACTTCCAAAAGTTTAATTGGCTGCTATCGGGCTCAAATACATCCACAATCATCCAAAACAACATTTCAAGTTGTTTCCCCAATTGTTGTAACACTGTAAATGGCCAAAAACTACAGTATGTCTTCAAATTAGAAAATCAATATTTTTACCTTCAACAAACCTATGGGCTATTGCGCTAAATCGGTTCGTAGTGTAGGAACATCCTTGAAACGTGTCAAAGAAAGAGGGCACCTGTAAACATGATATTTCATGCGATGAATCTACGGAAAGGCGCAAAACTGTAATTTCGGCCAAAATGGTCATAGTTTCCCGCCTCATGGCTAGAATTGTAGAGCATGATGAGCTGAACATTTCATCTGTTGAAAGTTAGCTTCTATCTATTCATTGCAGCGCGCTAGAGAGCGTGGAAGATGGTAGAAAACGATGGTGGAGGCGCGCGTGAGTACTAAAAGAGGGGAGGGAGAGAGAGGTCAGAGGGCGAGAGCGCCAGACGGTTAGAGCGCCCGCCCTAGGGCGGAGTCTATCCGATTTCTGGCTGTCTTCCACGCTCTCTAGCGCGCTGCAATGAATAGATAGAAGCTAACTTTCAACAGATGAAATGTTCAGCTCATCATGCTCTACAATTCTAGCCATGAGGCGGGAAACTATGGCCATTTTGGCCGAAATTACAGTTTTGCGCCTTTTCGTAGATTCATCGCATGAAATATCATGTTTACAGGTGCCCTCTTTCTTTGACACGTTTCAAGGGATGTTCCTACACTACTTGGAACCGATTTAGCGCAATAGCACCCATCCCATAGGTTGTTGAAGGTAAAAAAATATTTATTTTCTAATTTGAGGTCATACTGTAGTTTTTGGCCATTTACAGTGTTACAACAATTGGGGAAACAACTTGAAATGTTGTTTTGGATGATTGTGGATGTATTGGACTTTTGGAAGTTTCTCTGTCTGGAACCCATTTTGGGACCACCCCACTAAAGTGCGTGCTCTTTTTTTTTCATCTTCACGATTTGTCTGATTTTTGGCGATTTTTTTTTTTTGAAAAATTTCGACATTTTTAGTCCGACCGACCGCCCCGCACAGGAACGTGCACTGCGAATGACATGGTCAACATGAAAGTTGTAGCGCTGGATATCCTCTTTCATTCTTAGCAAAGAACGGCCTTCTATCTTTAATTTATACGATGTTATGATTAATTAAATGCGCCCGATTTGACTTCCGAAAAGTGATAGTACCATGTTTGGGCTTCTGAATCTCGAAGATGACGAAGGTTATCAAAATTCTGACGAAAAAAAAAGTTTTTAAAAATTTTGAGCACAGATTATTAAATTCTTAATAATCTGTGCTCAAAAAATGGTAAAGAGGGGGGTCCCCGAGCCGGTAGAATTTGTTTTCTGGTTTCAAAAATGCATTTTCATTTTTTTCACGATGAAGATGAAGTCATACATTTTCATCGCCAACATAAAAGTTGCTTAGAATAATTTTCTGCACATTTTGAGCCCAAATCCATCCTCCTAGCTCATCTGGGAGCTGTTTTATGGTAGAGCCGGCACCAAAACCGGAAAATTCCTAAAAGACGGTTCAGGGAAAAACTGCCAACGTCAAAAGTTTTCTCGTCCCCAATATACTCTAACATAAATATCTCATGGATATTGCTCAAACTTTCGGCTCCTTGTTCCTCATGGTCATGCGTTCTCTCAGAAGACGCGTGATATTAAAATGCTTTTGAGCACTTCAAAACTTATAATTTTGTCACTACGATCATGCAAAATGACCAACAGGTCAACATTTTCAAATTGGAAAAACTGCTTCAATTTATGCTTGTGCCACCTCGTAACGTTGTAAAACACTCGCAAATAATGAAATACAGTTGTGAGGTACCAGGTTAATGGTAGTTATGGTCAAATGTAAAAAAATCTGTTTTTTTCATATTGCGTTGAGGATGTTGACTTTTCGAAAAATCCGAATGGTCACTCGGATGCTTGTTTCTACTTGTTAAGATATTGATAGTATTGTCTTAAACCAATTGTGTGTGCTATACTAACCTTTGGGAGAGTCCTTCTCAATAGTGGCCTGCTTAAAAATGGTCAGTTAGATCTTCGAACCAGATCTCTAATGCATAGTTTTCGGATGCACGCTTACATGCAACATTCATGAATGATCTTAAATTATATTTTTAAAAGTACAGCATAAAGTTGGCGAAAATGAATAAACAGCAGAGTAACATTTGGGATGTTTCAAAAAGTCAACATTCTCAATGCAACCTGAAAAAAACCCTTTTTTTTTTAATTTGACCATAAATACCATTAACCTGGTACCTCACAACTGTATTTCATTATTTGCGATTGTTTTACAACGTTACGAGGTGACACAAGTAGGGATGGCGAAGCAAGAGGTTAATTCAAGTCTTCATTTTCATTCTCCACAGTCCCCTGACCGGCGTCATTCTTAATTCAAGAGGGGGGTGATCGGCGACCTCTTGAATCAAGAGGGGGAGGGAGTTCAATGAAGCGCCCTCAGAACAAAGTCCAATCGAGTCCGATTTGCATGGGGATGAAGTCGAGGACTGGTACGATGCATATCCACTAGACAAAGGGTCATTTACATGACAGGGGAGTGATGACGATTCTGATTCTGGCTCGTGCAGTCTTCCTCTCTTTTCAACATGCTAGGTTGTGTCTTTTTGCTGTTTAATTCGCTATTTTTGTTTATAATTTTTGTATTTTCACCTGTCCGACTACCTTGTCGAACCTTCTATCCTCGCCCTTCTCCCGTGGAACAGCTCCGGAGAAGCCAAGGCAGGGGAGCAGCGTGGAATCAGGTATGTCGTGGTCTTTTCGTAGAGATTTGATGTTACTGTCGCATCATTGATTGATCTTTGATCTTTCAGTCTTCCTCTTCCGTTTCTTCGATCTTCCTTCTTGCCCGTAAGTCGCCCAAGTCCTCGGAGAACCCACATGAAGCTGTAGTTGGTATGTTGATGTTCCATTCGATTATTTGTTTTGTGTTTTTTCTTTGGTCTTTTATGTTCTTGTCCATTTCAACTTCCAATCGTTGTTGCGTTTTAGGCACGGCTGATCTCATGTCAGATGATACGGACGGAACTACTGAACGATGTCGCCAAACGAGAGGTGGAGAAGGAGAGTTTTTCGCTTATCTATTTTAGTTTTAATCGTATTGTAATGGTAGTTATTGCAGACACACTCATCCACTGGCGTCGAATGAATCCCTGCTCGTTCCCTTTGGCTAACCATGGCTTGTAAGACCTCGCTAGGGTGTCTTTGAACTCAGTAAACCCTGCCACTTCATTCCAAAGAACAGGCAGGTTTGGGGAAGGACGCCCTGGCTTGTTCTGAACCATTCGAGTTCCTCTCCGGCACTCTATCAAGAATCGACGACAGCTGGATTCTCTATTCCCCTCGACCACCTCCCCATGTGTCCTCGCTTGATCGTCCCATTATAATGGGGGACCGGTACTCCAGCTCCCAGGAGTAGGTAGGCCCTTCCTCCTCTCAGCCCCTTCCATTTGAGGTCATGTTTTTGACTTACGATGTCCTATTTACAATCTGGGCTTCTCTCTGTGTAGCTATCAGCAATTTGATCCATTTCTCTTAGTGTTTTAGTAGGATTCGTAAGTTCATGATGATTATTACTTTCAAATGTGTTGATTATATTTTACCTCATGTTTATGTCACATGATTCCCGAAGTTTCATGTTAAAATGTTGACGCGTTCTCGAGTTACATGGAAATTTGTGAAATCAGCTCATAATTCAAGAGCTCCCACACCGCACCCTCTTGAGTCAAGAGGGGAAATGACGAGCAATAAATGGCCTCTTCATTTTGCGCCAACCTCTTGATTTTGACATCCCTATACACAAGCATAAATTGAAGCAGTTTTTCCAATTTGAAAATTTTGACATGTTGGTCATTTTGCATGATCGTAGTGACAAAATTATAAGTTTTTATGAGCTCAAAAGCATTTTAGTATTCACAACAGAAGTTATTTGGAAATTATAAATCCTTCTGAGGGCCAATTACGGCATTTCAAAAAAATTCGTCGCTCTGAAGATTCTAAAATCAATGATTCAGCATTGTTCGGAGGTTAAAAACGATACATATATTCACGCCGATCAAAACGAAATTTTGCACCTAGAGGTAATTTTGTACGAGGAATCGAATGAAAAAGTTTATTTTGTACCTTTTACCGGAAAATTTTTCAGGACATCAATTTGGTCATAATTTGTTTCATAATATTTGCCATAACTTTTTTACCAGATGAGCTAGCGTTTCACTTCTAACAGTAAAAATGATTATCTCCTCGAGATCTTTTAGAATTACTATACATGTATGGGGTTTGGAGTAGCCGTTCACGATTTACAAGAACTGACCTCGCAGTTGAGGCGTGCCACAGGAAATGAGGGATCTGAGATACGCCTTTCTAAGGTCGATTTTCGAACTCTACGTGAAAAGTTACCCCTAGGGAGAACTTAAAATCAGAACTTTATTTTTCGTTGTACGGCCTATGGTGAATCCTCTCAGAGAGGCTCTCATACACATGTATGGGGTTCTGACATACCCAAAGGGTACTTATGCACGATTTTCTCGTTTCAGAGCGCATTTCACTGTGTAAATGACGAATGAGCGAGAGGAAAATGGGAGGGGGAATCATTTCCCTCCCACTCATTCCCCGATTTCACTGCAATTGCACAGTGAAATGCGCTCTGAAATGAGAAAATCGTGCATAAGTATCCTTCGGGTATGTCAGAACCCCTTGCATGCATATACCACTCGAATCAGCATGAAAATGCGGATCGTTCTATTCTGGTCTCCAATCGCTCTTTGAACGAGTAAAAAACTAGATTTTTCTCGATAATGAGAAAGATTCATAACCAATGAAATATACAGGTCGATTCTCCATGAAATTCTGCTCGGGTGCGCGAGATTTCGTGCTTATGGCGTGTTTTTGAAGAGTGCAACATACGAAAAACAAGATTTGGCCGGAGAGAGTAAGGTACTACACCGACTTTCAATGAACGAATCATGCAAAATGAAGTGGACCACCATGTTCAGCATCAAAAACTACCCCAAGGAACATGTTTTCACCACTGCTCACTTTTGGGCTGTACCGAGGATTTGTTAAATCTATCGCGAACGGTCTCATAGTGCGGAGAGGAAGAGGAAGAAGAAGACTCTGCCGCTCTTTTGAGGGAGAGAGCGAGGAATGAGGAAGGGGGAGGGGAAAGTGCAAAGTCTTCCGGAAGAGTTGGGCCAGGAAAAATGCTGTTTTAGAGCGTTTTTAGAGCGAATTTTAAGTCATTTTGTGAGGAACTAGTTTAAATATGGTAATAGGATACGGCAAGATGCATTTGCATGAAAATTTGACTTGATTTTCACCATAGCAAGTTTTACGAGACTGGTCTTCCGGAAGAGAAAATCTCATTCCTCATCTCACAGAGCGGTCTTCCCTCTTCCTCTCCGCTCTCTAGTCTCATATACCCCCCCCCCTAATTTACTGATTCATTTCTACCACCCCCTTGTGCTCGATGATAAATTTATGTTCTGTCAAATCCACCAAAAAGAACCCACCGGTAAATTCTCTACTTCCGCGATTCGGTAGTATGCTTGGTCCAGTTCCATAGCAATGTCGTAAACTGACTCATTATCGTAACGGTAAATGTTGTAGTAGCATACACACTGTAAAAATATGCATATTATTATTTTTCGCTGTATAATATAGGGGTATTTCGAGGATATTGATTTGTAAAATTTCCTGGTTGAATTGAGAAGATTCACCCTTAGCCAAAACAGCATGAAGAATATTTGAAGGGCTTTTAGAAAGGCGATTGCTACAGGATGCGCATCACCAAATGACCAAAAAGCAGTGAGAGATTGCAAGGCCGCTATTGCAGCGAGCTTCCAGCGAGATAAGTGGCGTATTTGCTGCTCAATCCACTCATTCATCGTGTCAAATAATTCTAATTGTGAACTTGTCGCTAAAAGGGGTGCTCCGGAGAATATTTGGCCAACCGTAGTGACTAGTGATGCCAAATCGGCGCGTACTCTCCTCGTTTCAGACGCTCTCTCACCGGTCAGGCAGAGCGAGAGAGCGTGTGAAACGAGGAGAGCGAGCGCCGATTTGGCATCACTAGTAGTGACCC
Organism: Pristionchus mayeri; assembly: GCA_036245805.1. Lineage (NCBI taxonomy): Eukaryota > Metazoa > Nematoda > Chromadorea > Rhabditida > Neodiplogasteridae > Pristionchus > Pristionchus mayeri. The sequence goes on along the minus strand of BTRK01000003.1, from coordinate 12,764,771 downwards.
AGGGGTGTTGTAGCGCTCACTCACCCGATCATTAATCACTTTACGAAGTTCCACCGACGCCTACGAGGCTATTTACATACGCGAGAAGTTCATTGAAAGCGCAGGGTCGTGATTGGTTGAGTTGCGTTTCACTCGTTCTACCTAAGTTTCGCATCTCTATTGTGCTTAATTCGCTGCCATTGCCTACTGAGAGCGCAGAATTTTCGTAGTGGGACTCCATAACATTCATTCCCCGGAGCACTCCTTTAATAAATACAAGCAACATGATAAATTATGGAAGATCATCTTGCAATTAGACTCCATGAGCGCGAAATTCACGCCAATCAATTGAAGAGACATGGCTGACTATCTAGAGAGAGAGTGATTACATCGCTTGGAGAGAGAAGGGAGAGAGATTGAAAGGTCACACTTCTGTCTGGTATAAGGAAGAGAAAGATAACGAGAGAGAAAGTGAGATTGAGATAAATTAATAAATTGAGAGTCAGATCATTCCCTCGTTGATATATGTCAAAGGCGGCATGATGTCATATTGCTCATCCTACCTAGTGCCCTAATGAATCCAACTCTATGGCAGGTGGTAGATCGACAACCAAGTGCTGCTGCTACGGAGCGATCGGCGGATAAGAGTACACCTGTGCAAAATGTGAAGGCAATTGGAGGTAGTATACGGTATCTACAATCATAAATATCTGATGAATATATCCAGTGTTACACAAAATCGGTTATTTGAACCGTTCGGAAAAATTTTATTTGGCGATAATATATTTGCAAAAGAAGCATGTAGGATAAAAAAGTATGTAGATTCCGAATCTGAAGAGAACTCAGGGAACAATGGAATAATATTTTTCAAGGGAGCAAATGTTCGGGTCAAAAAAAGGTCAACAAATCACGTTTCCACTTTTCCTAACTTTATCAGTAGATTTACCGTTTCATGCCCAACAACAAAGTTGTTCGCCTCGTCATGCCGGTCATTTTGCCTTTTTGAACGACATGACTACCCAACTTTGAACGATTTTATCGATTTTTGAATTTTCAAAATTTTGAGAGCCGTATTTTAGGTAATTTCTATTTGACGGCTTTGCAACTCAAACTGAAAAGTCCTTGACCATGGGTACATCAACCCTCATAGTAGCAAAGGAATTGGAGTACTTTGAAGTTTTTGTATCCCGGGTTGTCATTTTTCATGCAATCTCTCAGAAGATCTCTGTTAATGCAAAAACATTATCGAAACATTATCGACCTGGATGAGCAGTTTTCGGTACTTTTTCTCCATCTCATTCCGCTCCCTTTCTGCTGCTTCGCGTCTTTTAATCTAAAAAAATGGTAAATTACATATCGATTTCCTTCAGTACCAATTTCAATTAAACGATGATCATGTATCAAAAATAAGTGCCAATATTTTCAATTCAATTAATAGCAAACCTCCGCTTGTATATTATCTTCATAGTTAGCTCGTATCGCTTCATTTTCGACCTCCACTTCCCGAATCTTAAATTAATTTAAACTAATTGTTCCTGACTAGTGGCCTGGCAGTTAACCCCCCCCCCCCCCCGTTAGCAAAGTTAGCAAAGTTAGACTGAATGGTAAAATTCGGAGTATAGCATCCTTGAATCTCTGTAAAAGTCCAAAGCCAAGCAACGTGTGAAATTGTACGCCTTGTTTCTTATTCTATGTCATATTTCGAGCTGATGTTTCCCCTTCGAGCTCGTTAATTGCCCTTGAATTAGGTCTGCAGACAAACCTTCTGCAGACAAACCTTCAGACAAGCTTTCTTTATTTGTTTGGTGAATTTATTTGCTTTATTTGTTTATTTGTTTGGTGTTTGGTTTATAGTAGCGGTTCCATCCTAAAGTAATGTGATCGTTCACCTGGGTCCAGAATAGCGTGTTCGAAAACGAATTTCGGAAAACGGAAATTTTCCGAAATTCGTTTTTGGAAAATATTCGGAAATGCAATTAATGGAAAATGTTGATCATTTTTCGGAATGCATTTAATTTTTTGCTTGAAAATATACAAAGTATAATGTAGCGAATTGTCACTTGAATTCGGCTATATTCTTCGCATTTCAAAACAAGTTTGGCGTCGGGTTTGGCCTTGTAAGAAATAGGTGGTGCAAAATTTTTGACGGAAAAAAATATAAAGGTGAGGCTCGGCAGCAAAATATTATCAAAACTTTCAGATAAATTTACTTTCTATAGCCTAGGAAAAGTCGGAAATTTTTCTGGGAATCGTGAAAATTTTCTGTCACTCCGTTAAAGAAAATCATTTAGTTCATTGAGCGAACACATTAGAACAATGCAATTGACTCTTCAAGCCCCCCCTCCCCAATTTACTGTTTACTTTCTACACCCCTTTGCACTCAAGATGATATTTATGTACAGTCCACCAAAAAGAACCCACCGGCAAACTCTCTAATTCAGCGATTCGGGTGTGCGCCTGGTCCAGTTCTGTGGCAATCACGTGCACTGACACGGCATTGTATAAGACGTTGGTAAAGTTGTACAAACACTGAAAACAAATTACGATTATTTTTTGCATGTCTAGTTAAAACGCTGTCTCCGTAAGAACGTCAGATTCCGGAGTGGAAGTGGCACAATCGTTAAAAGTCTTCCCCCGAAGTTCAAACTTTATGGTTGGAGTACCTATGGGTGGGATACACTTCAGCCAAAAAACTGGACCCAAAAGTTGATCTTTGAACTTTGGAACCCGAAATTTTCAAACTTATTTTAGCCCTGCGTGTTATACATCAATCGAAAGAGCATAAAAAGTTATATCTGAATCCAAGTTTTCGAAGTCGTGGAGCTCATGGTGTTCATGAAATATGAGAAAAACTGAAAACTTGCATGTTTTCAAATTTCGAAAAAATAAAGCACCACTTTCCAATGAATACCACGGCTTGAAAATGAGATATGTTATGTAAAATTGCATGCGGAATTCAAAGAAAAATATGCCATTGTCGAAATCGGTACCACAAACAGACTTTTCGACTAAAAACTAGCACGCAATCGTCGACTCAGGTTCGATTCCGCCCGATGGCATGAACTTTTTGCCAACTTTTTTCTCGCTTCTCTGGTCTTTTTTCAACATGTATGAAGTTCTGTTGCTATTTCATGGCATTTTATGAGATCCTGCTATTGATATGTGGTAATTTACTTTATCTGCATAAACATCTCCAAAATCGGAGTGAGATTTCAAATGGGCAAAGCGAACTTCCATTGATTTACGAAGGATACAAGACGTTCTACCACAATTGGAAACAAAACAAGCTTCATAATATGTCGGCTAACAACGGAACCTTCTCCCTAACGTGCGCCGCTGTTCTATGGTCATCCATCCTGTCAGTAGTGGCGTGAGTAAAGTCGGCAGCGATTCCATAATGCAATTTCTTTGAATCATGATATTTCGCATTGTTTTCGACTCTGCATATGCATTTTCAAGACAAAAGTGTGATACACTTACCAAAAATGCTCCATTCTCGCTGGGTAGTCCCCTTTCGTCAGCAGCTCACCTCCACCAGCACTTCGACCGAGGGAAGAAATGAAAGAGGCCGAAGATAGCTGACGACGGAATGGAATGATGCGAGAATGATGAAGGAGAAGAAGAGGATATCGATGATGGCTTTGTTGAAGGAGTATTCGAAAAAAGGTTTTTTACAATTGCAACGGAAAAGCCGACGCTCCGTGGAATATTCTGAATTATCTGTTCTTCATTCGAAATCCACTCGGAGGAACAGATTTCTGGATGGAATGGCTCATCTATTCAATCCTAAGAATCCAAGGAAGTTGTCAGATCACGCCGCTATTCAATCCTACTCTAATATGCCCTTTTCTCCTTTTATTATGTTCTCTCGTTCTCCATTCACTATTTTGACAGAACAATTATAAAATAAATTACCACATATCAATAGCAGGATCTCATAAAATGCCATGAAATAGCAACATAACTTTATACATGTTGAAAAAAAGTCAAAAAAAATCGGGCGGAATCGAACCTGAGTCGACGATTGCATGCTAGTTTTTAGTCGAAAAGTCTATTTGTGGTACCGATTTCGACAATGGCATATTTTTCTTTGAATTCCGCATGCAATTTTACATAACATATCTCATTTTCAAGCCGTGGTATTCATTGGAAAGTGGTGCTTTATTTTTTCGAAATTTGAAAACATGCAAATTTTAAAGTTTTTCTCATATTTCATGAACACCATGAGCTCCACGACTTCGAAAACTTGGATTCAGATATAACTTTTTATGCTCTTTCGATTGATGTATAACAGGCAGGGCTAAAATAAGTTTGAAAATTTCGGGTTCCAAAGTTCAAAGATCAACTTTTGGGTCCAGTTTTTTGGCTGAAGTGTATCCCACCCATAGGTACTCCAACCATAAAGTTTGAACTTCGGGGGATGACTTTTAAAGATTGAGCCACCTACTCCTCCGTTCTTACGGAGACAGCGTTTTAAATTAAAGGAGGAGCAAAGGCAAAATTCAATTTGTCAAGCTTTCATATGCACGGCCTAGATCTCCCCATCGACAAGAACCTCCGAAATTTTCGCTTTGATATCTCCATTACAAACAGAGCTATCGGTAGTCTAATCGATCTCATCTAATTGAAACATATTTCAACCGGGCGCGCTTTTGCCGTTACTCCTCCTGTAACATGGAATGAATGTTATGAAAAAGACTTACCCTTAACCAAAACAATAGGTATAACACTAGAAAAGCTTTGAGACATCCGGCTCCAAAAGGATCTGTCCTGTATATGCACAGTGAGCCATGAATGTTTGACTTAACGCTGCGGAAACGAGCATGGTACGAGAACTGAGCAGTATTTGCCGATCAATCCACTCCAGCATCGCTACTGAAAGTACTTGTATGTGTTTTGAATTTTAAAAAAAAACTCGCCACGTAACGAGTAGTATCGTGGAAGCAATGACCAAAGAACATTATGCAAATATTATATATCCTGAGCGCAACTTTCTCGCCAATCAATTAACGATACGCGAAACGAGTGATATCGCCCCTTGAGCGAGAGAGAGAGGGAAGAGAAGAGAAGAAAAGAAACTCGCACTCTAATCGCTTCTGACTGGTATGAGGGAGGGAGAGGCAGACAGACATACAGAAATATAGAAGTGCAGTGAGAGACAGAGAGAGGCAAGGCAGTATGTAGATAGAGAGAGAAAGATGACTAACTAGTCCAATATTGAATGTGATGCAATTTATTCACATTGGTAGAGTGCATCTTTATCAATTTATTCATGCGACAATACAAACTGATAAATTGGCATATTGAAAAAAGAGCGTATATTGCGATGTCCAATTATACAATCCCGCCCGATTTTCGAAATAACGCTTCTTTCCCGCGCCACTCTCTGAACAAGGTTAAGTGGGCATGGCTTGTTTTGACCCGACGAAGTTCATTATAGCTGAATCTTGCGAGATTCACGTGGACTCCCCGCAGAAAAGTTGCATTTATGGATTTTCCATTCTGCGCCTCCGAGAAGGAAAAGCTCTTGGCGTTGATTCCACTCTCGGAGGAATAAATGAGATGGGGGATGCTCGCGATGGTGCCAAGTGAGGGGTATGCACCTGAACAACGTCCATGTAAATCGCACTTGATGTGAATGGGAAAACATTTAGATATTTTAATTATGTATTCTTTCACGCTATTCTTCGCCAATAATTATCATTACGAGCGAAATACGATCGAATTGATCCGTCGTATCTCATTAGTCAAAGTTGTCATTATCTGCATTGTCTGACTTCAAATTATTGGACGTAATCGGCATTTCCTTCAGCTTCTTGAGTGCATGGCCGCCCATCATTTGCAATACATGGCCCATCATGGTGATGGTGCACTGGGATATGATGTTTAGCATGATACCTCTGCGCAATTCCTAGTGGTGGACGGCATGCTGATCTATCATAAGTGAATAAACGCATTGCGATGTAGGGCATAATTTTAGAAAATCAATTTTCGAACAGCAAAATGTACCTTGAAGTCGGTACGGAGGTATTGCTTCGACCTCTCCAGACTCTGCTTCATCGCCTGGTGCATGTGCAGATGTGCATTGTTGATCTGCATGTGCAGAAGAGACTCTGAATGATAATTTTGCACATAAAAATAGTCATTAATCGTTGCCACGCTCTCTTCGGCGAAATTCCACACAGAGTCGAAAGATTCATTTCGTGCGAAGCTGGGCATGAAATGACTCTCTTCATTCTGCGTGCTCTCTCGCCGGCCAGACAAGTGAGGGAACACGCACAATGAAAGGAAAAACTATTCCGTCTTTTCAAGTAGCGTCAAGATCGTCAAGTAAAACGTGACGAGGAAAACAACGAGAACAACTTCAGCAACCCTTATCAGTAAGGGGAGAGTAAGAGAGAAAGCATCCTCTGCTAATTGCCTATTCACTCCGGGGAAAGTGAATACACACCAGTCAGCTGTTTTCCTCGTCTCTCTCTCTTTCTCTCGCAATCTCTCTCACCATCTCTCTATTATCTCCTCGATCAACACGTTCCGGTCGGCATTATGTGTTGTTTGATATACTTCACGAATCTGGGTAGTGACAACAGTTACATTGAAACTGTGAATTGTGTTGGATGAGTCAAGCAAAGATAACGCGCAAAACAGTTTTATCAGAATGTTTCAACAACAAGCGAAACCTCACATGTTTTTTCCACAATCAAGGGAACTATCGAGCATATTGATTATTCACTTTTGCTTGTGCTTGAAAAATTAGGATTTTTCGTGGATACACATATAAAAGTTAGAGAAAAGGAATCATACTTTGTTTCGCCGATTGTTCTTCATGGCGTCATTCTCCCTCTCCAAGTGTTTGATTCGTTTCTGTGCCTTCTCGAGTGCAACATTGTATCGCGAAGCAATTACATTAATCGAAGCATGATTATAATGGTCATGAGTGACGTAGTAGAAGGCAGCCTGGAAAATTTCATTTATCAAATGATTTAATTTATACAGTAGACCTCATGTTAAAATTTGAAATGGAAATTGATCACTGACTTTAAGCCAAACAACTATACCGAGTCCGTTTGCAAACAATATTAATGCATTACATAGATAATCATACTGGCAGGAAAGAAAGCAAGTCAGGAACGATTGAAAAGCCGTAAGTACAACTAGCTGAAATCGAGACCAATGCGGTATTCGCTTATCAAGCTCTTCGAACATCACTACAAAAATATTTTTGATAATTTGAGCAGTTATTTTTAAGCGATCAATAACTAAGAAATCATTGCAACACTAGCAAACGCACTTTAACCGGCTATGAAATCGATACGTGGCAGGGTGGCATTAGAGAAGAGCGCTATCTTCATTTGGAGAAAGAGAAGGTCAGCGCACGCTATCAATCATCGGTTTATCTTATTTTCACTTTTGACCCACATAAAGGATACTGTCATAATGAAATGACATGGATAATCAAATCATCAGCAAGTTTATCGCATTCTTTGCATTCTTTTACTGCATATTCATGAATGTAGTTGTTACTACATAAACAGCCGAAGAAATCGATGCTATCATCCACATTATTTTTAAGAAAACAATCCGTTCCGCTTATTATTGCAGTTATCGAAAAAACACATTCCAATCTTTGGCAAGTTATTCATGCACGATGTAATGTTATGCAAAAAATCCAATTATTTATTTATTCAGGTGTATCCATGAAAGGAGGCCGGATTACTCGACGACGAGCTTCTTGTCGTTTTCTTTGGCCAGAAGTGCAGCCCCGTCTGAGAACTCCGTGAAAGAGTTCGGTTTGGCCAACATTTCGATCATGTGGTTCGGCTTGGCCATCTTTTCGATCATGTGGTTCGGTTTGGCCATCTTTTCGATCATGTGGTTCGGGTTGGCCATCTTTTCGATCAGGTGGTTCGGCTTTGCCATCTTTTCGATCATGTGGTTCGGTTTGGCCATCTTTTCGATCATGTGGTTCGGCTTGGCCATCTTTTCAATCGGGTGATTTGGGATGGCCATCTTTTCGATCAGGTGGTTCGGGTTGGCCATCTTTTCAATCAGGTGGTTCGGGTTGGCCATCTTTTCGATCAGGTGGTTCGGCTTGGCCATCTTGTTCAAATAAACGAGTAATATTATAACAATGGTGATTGTAACTACTGAATCAATATTCGAAATGACTTAGGTCGGATGAGAACCCACCGGGTGAGAACCAAAAAGTATGCTTATCCTGTATTTTACATTAGGTTCCCAAAAGATCAAAACGCAAAACATTCCGGCAGTTTTGTGGTTCTCATCCTGTGGGTTCTCTTCCGGCCTAGCAAACAAAAAAGTATCACCTGGCAGCTCAGAATATGGAAGGTCATCGGAAGGATGAAAAGAAGGCGGAACATCTTCGAAGCGGTGAAGAATCTTGTTAACGAGGTCCTCTTCTCGGTTTTTATATGCATATCGATAGAATACAACTGTACTTTCTGAATGGAAATGAGTCAGAACCATTAGGGGTTGGTCCGCTATTTATCTCTGATCCTCTCATATTTGCTATGCCTAGAGACCACAAGGCATTCTTCCAAAACCATCTCACAAGACAGTTTGTGTGCCCAATGGTATATATATGACCATACTTTTTGATTTAGCTCGATATCTTAACCCTGCGCCGAATTATAATCTAAAAACCTTAATCTCGCTCTCAATAGAAAAATGCTCGAAATCGGGACAGCGTGAAAACATCGCAAGGGGGCAAGTTAATGTATCATTCTTGATCGCAATCTGGTAGTCGTTCAATTGGTGTAGTGGTGGAGCTCTACCTCTAATGCCCGTAACATGCAGGTTCGAATCTTCCCGGATGAAAGTGGTTTGCACTTTTTTGCAAATTTTTGTATGAAATCTTTCAATCATTCCGACAGTCAGGAAAATGATCCATCTGTTTTCTAACTTTGTGTCATGTATTTGAATGATGTGAACTGAAAAATACGAGTGGAGCAGCTGTACACGAGTACAATGGACCATTTTACGCCTATTCTGGTTTTAATTAGCGTATGCTGACCTAATTAGAGTTGCCTAATTAAGCTACTCCAGTGGTCATTTGTGAAGGATCCCAAGAGCTACTGAAATCGCTTTTGATCGTCCAATTTGGTCAAGAATTCCGACTGTCGGAGCTCTTGCGGATTTTGAGAGAATTCGGTATTCCCGAAAGTGGGCGTGGCTTGTGGTCTCTAGCTATGCCTATCACTGTATTGAATACGCGCAAGCTGAATTGAATGAAACTCGTTATTTCATTTTCCATGCTATTGTACTGTCAGATGTTTTCGCCAAACTTTTTTGTTCTAACTGACATGTGAGATGTACACATTACCGGCAGCAAGGAAAGCAGCATTGTTACAGTATTTTAAAATATGTTTCCATTCTGAACCGAGTATATGCTAGATGGCTGAGTGTCAATCCTGCTGGGCAGGGTAAAGTGCTGAGATGCAAATAGGTTTGAGAGAGATGCGTTGTTACTTTTAATATATTCAGGAACTGATCCCAATTCGCTTTCTGAATCTGGATATAATGAGTTTCTTTTACGAAAAAGAAGTGACTCAGAAATCTCCTCAATTACAGGACTTGCATTCACTTTAATTATATCTGTATTCTCGTGAGTTTACACATGCCAATTGATCAGATAAACAAGGTCGATATTGGCATGAGGTCGGATGAATCCTTGATGGACTCATTGTCGATCCGTATGTTCAGTTTTACAGCGGCTTCAATAATCTCGCCCTAGGTAGGGCCATGATTCAATTATTTATCACATCAGGCAATAGTGCTCAGGTGAGTAAGGGGTCATATTCTTCATAAGCTGCGCTCCACCAATGGGGTCCATTGTTTATCCTGAGGTCATCTCGCCATCGAGTCTTGCCACGTCACGATCGGTCGGGCAACAATTATTGCAATGAATTTGAAAACATTTATTCAAAGAATGGTAAGATAGGCTTGCTTGTTAAAATTTGACCTTGACACCTTCCAGTTTCACTTCTTCTTCCTGATAAGCTGCCTCGCCTCCCGTTTTCTCCTTGGTCCAATGACAGTAAGGTATGATGTCCGTGAATAGAAAAACAGATTCAGGACAATAAAAGTAAAGTTATAGGGTACTTGGTGATAGATCTGTTTCAAGAAGGAGCTTTGTATTAACGAATGAGGTGATTCCTGTCTGAAAAGTGTCGTTGTAAGCGCAGTCTTCATAGATGAAAAATAGATGATCGCCGACGGCTGATATCCTTCAGAATGACAAAAAAACAATTCAGTAGGATTGCCACAGTATATCCCCATATATACACATGTTTTTTACATTGCATAATGGTGATTTTTTTTTATTTCATCCTGAAAGTTATCATCCGACCAAATGCAGGCTGGCGTTACCTGAAACCACCTCCCATCCGATGCTTTCATCATCAACGGACCTCCACTGTCGCCCTTAAAGGGGTGCTCCGGTGAATGTTTAGTCACCCATAGTGGCAGTGTGGATATCGTAGAGGCCACTCACCCGATCAGAAATCACTTTGTACGAAGTTTCACTTTGTACTGGGCCTATTTACATACGCGCAAAGTTCATTGAAAGCGCAGGGTAGCGTCTGGTTCGTTTATGTTTCACTCGTTCTACATACGTTTCAGCTTATGCTAGGGGCAAAATCGCTACAGTTTCCCATTGCGAGCGCAGAATTTTCGTGGTGGGACTCCCTAGCATTTGTTCCCCGGAGCACTCCTTTAAATGCAAACATATATTCAATTACAATTGGGATTTCAATGCCGTAGAGTGTCTCTCGCTAATCAATAGAAGATACGTTGTCGTGTGGCATTAGAGAAGAGCGCTATCTCCACTTGGAGAGAAAGAGAAGGTCATCGCACGCTATCAATCACCGGTTTATTTTATTTTCACTTCTGACACGCAATATGGAGTGCGAGATTGTCATAGTGAACTGGCATGGCAAATTTAAAACCTCAGAATGTTCATCGAATCACGTCTTCGAAGTCTGTGTATCTTCATGAATGCAGTTCATTACTACAGTAAGCAGCCGAAGAAATCGATCATCATTCTCATTACCACCTGACATATGGTAGATGTAAACACAATCCAATCTTTGGCAAGTTATTCATGCACGATGCAATGGTATGCAAAAAACCCATTATTTATCGCTTTATTCAGGTGTATACATGAAAGTGGCCGGATTACTCCGCGACGGGATTCTGGTCGTTTTCTTTGGCCAACAGTGCAGCTCCATCTGAGAACTCCGCGATAGAGTTTAGTTTGGACATCTTTTCGATCAAGTGTTGCGGCTTGGGCATCTTTTCGATCAGGATTGTAACCGCGTCTTCAGCTTGCTTGGCAGTTGTTTCCACGATATAGCCATGGTGGTTCGGTTTGACCAACGACTGAAATGGACATTGTACTAAACAAACGAGGAATAGTATCACAATGGTGATTGTAAGTTCTGAATCAAAGTTCGCAAGGAATTAGGAAGGATAAGAACCACATAGTACCCTTCTCCAATATTTTACATTTGACTGTTTATCGCTTTATTCAGGTGTATACATGAAAGTGGCCGGATTACTCCGCGACGGGATTCTGGTCGTTTTCTTTGGCCAACAGTGCAGCTCCATCTGAGAACTCCGCGATAGAGTTCAGTTTGGCCATCTTTTCGATCATGTGCTTCGGTTTGGCCATTTTTTAGATCAGGCGTTGCGGTTTGGACATCTTTTCGATCAGGTGTTGCGGTTTGGGCATCTTTTCGATCAGGTGTTGCGGTTTGGGCATCTTTTCGATCAGGTGTTGCGGCTTGGGCATCTTTTCGATTAGGTGTTGCGGTTTGGGCATCTTTTCGATCAGGTGTTGCTGTTTGGACATATTTTCGATCAGGATTGTAACCGCGTCTTCAGCTTGCTTGGCAGTTTTTTCCACGATATAGCCATGGTGGTTCGGTTTGACCAACGACTGAAATGGACATTGTACTAAACAAACGAGGAATAGTATCACAATGGTGATTGTAAGTTCTGAATCAAAGTTCGCAAGGAGTTAGTAAGGATAAGAACCACAAAGTATCCTTCTCCAATATTTTACATTTGACTGTCAAAACGTCTCCTGCGAAACATTCCGGCAGTTTTGTGGTTCTCATCCTGTGGGTTCTTTTCCGGCGTAGCAAACAAAAAAGTAGCACCTGACAGCTCAGAATATGGAAGGTCATCGGAAGAATGAAAAGAAGGCGGAACATCTTCGAAATGGCGAAGAATCTTGTTAAAGAAGGACTGTCAGCAAAGTTGAAATTTTGACGTTGTCATAACCATGACCGACCTTTGTACAACCATAAGAGATTCTGAAAATTTCATGCATCTCTATTTTGAACCGAGTTATCATTAGTTGGCAGAATGCCAAGGAGGGCTTGAAGGGAAGGGACGTGCGGGAATTCAAATATCTAGAAGATTTTTCAAAAACTGGTGGGATTCGAACCCGCAACCTTCCGATTACGCGGCGACTGCTTTACCACTGAGCTATGCGATTGGCCTTTGCCTATGATCATAGCTCGCGCTATGATCGTTGGATGATTGTCTAGGTCATGGTTATGACAGCGTCAAAAATTTAACTTTGCTGACACTCCTTCTTTAACAAGATCATCCGATCTCTTTTTATACGCACATTGATAGAATATAACTGTACTTTCTGAATGGAAATGAGGCAGAACCATTAGAGGCTGATACACTTTTTCTCTCTGATCCTCTCATATTTGCTATGCATTACTGTTTTGAACACGCGCGAGCTGAATTGAATTATGCCCTGTTAGTTCTCAGGAAAACGCGGAAGGAAATGGAAAAAGGGTGTTAGTTCTCACCCGGCCTTTTCCTGCCTATTCCTGGAAAAGGCTCGATATTTGAATTCCCGCAATTTCCGTATCTCGGTTCCCAGTGGAGCTAAAGACTTTAAATGCGACTTTTAGGGTTAAACTGGCCAAAAAAATCTTATAACCCGAGTTTAAAGTCGATAGCCTCGACTGGGGACCGAGATACGGAAATTGCGGGAATTCAAATCTCGAGCCTTTTCCAGAAAAGGCACTTTGAGAACTAACACCCTTTTTCCATTTCCATCCCCTTTTCCCTGAGAACTAACGCTACATGAAACTCGTTATCTCATTTTCCATGGTATTGTGCTGTCAGATGTTTTCGCCAAACTTTTTTCGTTCAAACTCAGAGATGTGCTCATTTCATCGATGAATAGAGGAGGAAAGTCATGTAGTATTTTTGTATAGCTAAGTTGATACATGTCACGCACATAACGCTGGAGTTTAATTAAGTGGAACATCGTACACTTTGACTTCAACATGTTTTTGGGGAATAATCACTCCAAGATAAACGACGAAATTAAACCCATACTAGTGTTTTTTTACGATTTCGATATGCTGCATGATATTGAAGCCATTCACTTCGATACCACTTTTCAAGTAAATACTTGGAGGAGGATGCGATGCGATTTTATCATACAATTACATTCGGAGGAGCACAAAATGCTGACAATCAATCGATAAATGTATCACTCGTTAGATTATCCGATAAGAATGAATCGATATTCTTCATCGCTTTCCCTGCGCCAGTGTATGCCAATAGCTCGGGTTAGGTTTTCTCTCCACCGTGCTTGCTTGCTTGATTGAATAATTGATGGCTTACAAAGCAGAAATAACTGTTCAACTCACTGAAAGTGTTAATGCTGTGAGTAGAACAATCGAGATGCTGGAATTTTCAGTGTACTCTGGAACCGGCTAGCGAAGTTCGCGCGGAAGGAAGATTATTGTCGTATGTCAGCAAGGTTTTCGCCAGTTCTTTTTTCGATTATTCTTCGAGGAAATGCGCCCATCTCTGAGTTTGAATGGGAAAACGTTTGGCGTAAACAAGCAATTTAATGAAAGCAAACGTTTCAAAGATGCTCAGCCTTCGCTCTATCCTTCCGCTGATGTTCATTCTCCTTCTGATCTGCCTCGCTACACAGGTTTGTGAAAAAAACTTAATCTTGAGTAATCGACACTCGTTGGTGATAATAAAATCAATCTTTCTTGTTTCAGGCTGTCCCCATTCCGGAAAATGGACTCGAGGTGCGACTCGGGGACAGCAAGCTGCGCGTCATTCAAAAGGCATGTCATTGTATAAATATGAACTGAATTTATCACACATGGCATTATTAAAAATCATCAACAAACATGCGCCCGATTGAAATCTGTTTCAAATGGGTAGAGGACTACCCTGTATTAACAAGGCTATCTCACTCGTTACCTGATAGTCTAGACACTCAACCAACTAGTCATAACTCGCTTCAATTTCTAAAAAAAAATAAAATTAAGTTTTGGGGATTCTAGTGACGATTTGGTGAGCTACAATAATACATTGTCTGATTTTTGAGTTAATTTTGCCGTTACTCATTAAATTCAGTAGATCAAAAATTCATTATTTTTTCAGATAGATTCATTTTTCAGAGAGGTTCGACGTGCATGCCCGTTGCCTCGCTCCCCCCATGGATGGCCATCCCGGCTATCATTGTTTTCTGCTGATTTCCCACTCCTGGATTTCCCTTGGGATTTATCGAAGTAATATATGATAAATGATGAGAGCATGATTGTTTGCTGAGTTCACAGCTGAACGAGTGTTTCGAATTTCGATGAATCATATCAGGCTTCTCACCAGAAAATCGGGACAACGAATTGACATGAAAAACATAATATTTAAATAAAAATGGTTTTTAGTTTGGGGGTGGGTTGTAGACGCCTATCCTAGTTCCTCTCCGACCAATTCGATCTTGCAGCTGCAGCAGGCTGCTGCAAATTTTAGACGAAGTGCGTTGGAAATAGATGTTTCCAGCAACAAAAATGGTGATTTTTGTTTACGCAAGTTTTCCTATGATCAAATGAACGATTTTGATATACTTTGTTCATTTTTTATATTTGCGACCGTTGCAGCAGGTGCATTTCAGACATGTTTTTAATTTACCACGGATTCCACGATTTCCCCCTCTCCAAACTTTCGCAGTTTGTAGAGCTTGAAATTCTACATATACCAAATTTTTTGCAGATTTTATCCCGGGAGTCCTGATAGTCTCCCAGATAGACAAATGTCTCGTAATGGGCTGCACGGTTCACGGTCCGTGAAATCACAATCTCAAAGTGTGGGTTCGAGTCCCGGGGCATGCAAAAGTGTTTTTGGTAACTTGGTAACTTGGTAACTTGGTAAGGAATATCACAATATTTGATTAAAACTATGCAAATCAATTTCAAAAGAACATTATTCACGAGCCGGGACTCGAACCCACGACTTCGAGATTGTGATTTCAGGGACCATGACCCGTACAGCCCATTACGAGACTTTCGTCGATCTGGGAGACTATCAGGACTCCCGAGATAAAATCTGCAAAAAATGTGGTATGTGTAGAATTTCAAGCTCTACAAACTGTGAAAGTTTGGAGAGGGGAAAAATCATGGAATCTGTGGTAAATTAAAAACTTGTCTGAAATGCACCTGCTGCAACGGTCGCAAATATGAAAAATGAAGTATATCAAAATCGTTCATTTGATCATAGAAACGCGTAAACAAAAATCACCACTTTTGTTGCTGGGAACATCTATTTCCAACGCACTTCGTCTGAACTTTGCAGCATCCTGCTCCAGCTGCAACACGTGACAAAAATCTGAAACTTCAGATTTACGCTAGTCAAGTCAAATAATGACTGGAAATATAATAAACAAGATTTTCGAAAATTTGAATGTCAACTGAAAACGCCGAATTGTCCCGTTTCTCTCGTGAGAGGCCTGATATATTGCAGCTGTCATTACTAGCTCTTGAAAAGAAGAGTGTGCAGTCTGTTCCCTCAATTGATTTCATTCTTACATGTCCGAAAAACTCATTGTCGAATGATATGACGGCGGTTGTGTAAAAATCAAGGTCTGGCACATCGATTTTTCGAAAACTTGTTGAGAGGGGTTTTTGAGGGTGCTGATTAATGTAGTCAACTTCATTTTACACCAACTCGACCGGTTAATCCAAGCTGCATGTAGGCTACATCTATTAGGGTGTCCGGAAATTTTTAAGAATGGTCATGTAAAAACTTAATGCATTATCGATTTTCCCGATTTAACAACTAAATTTGTAAAGAATATTTTGATCAATCGATTAATGCTAACAAGCCAGGAGGTGCATCAGTATTCCAGTTGTACAATTGAATTTAGTGATGAGTTCGGTCTAAAATGCGGGTTTAAGTATTTCAGTAAATTCTCTGTCATGCACCCAACTTTCGACGGATAATTATGGCCATCGCTGTGGACTAAAAGGGGATTATGCACAATATTAACGAGGGGAGATTTCGATCGGTAAACGCTTATGAGAATTTTTAGGCAATCCCGAAACAGAAATTCGCTAATTTTTGGACATTATCTATGATTTCTTCTTCCTCTCTACAGAGAGATAATTTCAAATACCATTACGACCCATGTCACTGCGTTGTCTTCTCAACAGCAAAGGGTGGTTATCGGAGTCCCATCCGTGCTCGTGAACAAGGGTAAAATACGTATTCTTAGGAAAATGAACACTACCGAAATCGAAATTTTTTCATTAACGTGTGATTGCTCCAAAGATATACATGATTTCAACATTTCCAAAAATAGTACAATTATTCATGCGTATGTGGAATGCGTTTGAAATTTGATATATGATATCTCATTGACATATACAATTTTCAAAATGAGGGTATAAAAGCGACTTTTTGTCATATTGCATCATCACATGATAATAGTATTGCCCAATCAACATGGTAAAAATTACTTCTCAACTACCTTCATGCATTACTACCGCGAATCTGTACTTATCGCTTCACATTCGTGAAAAAATTAAACAACAAAAAAATTCTTAAAAATTTCCGGACACCCTGATACCTTTACGTCCATATCTCAGAAACCGATTGAGCAATAAGCTTGACATTTTACAGTAGCAAAATTAGATCCCTACGGGTCCGAGGACACTAAAAAAGGCGAACAATAACGTTGCTAAGAAATCATTGGAACGCTAGCAAACGCACTCCAAACCGGCAAGCAACTCTCTGTCCTAATATTAGGTTGTAACAAAAGTTTTGTCGCATTTCGGAGGTTCACAATATTTCCATGAAGGAAACTTCTCAAACATTCCCAATGCCTGACCTCCTAGTATATGTTTGGGGTGTACATGCACATTCAAACCATAGGGTAGAGCTGAACTGCCCACGCTGGCTATGCGAAAAATAATAATATGAAATGATTTAAATTTGATGCAGATTTTATTAATTCGTTTGATCGGGTGGTAATTCGCAGAGATGAGTAATGAACCAAACTTCTACTGCATGGTGATTTGCCCCGTCAATTCTCTTTCAAAATATATGCCAGATATGGTGCTAGGTTGAACGGAACCAAAGATATACTTCACGGAGTGTAAGGTTAGCCGCTGATTCGTAGCCAACTTGACCAACTCTTCTGAATCCAGAATTACAACAACAGTGACTAGCATAAGTGCGTTCCAATTACCACTCATGGAGCTCTAATTTATCATTAAACATGTGAGAGAAAGAACACTCTACTTGTTGGAAATTTGAATTTTCATTAATTCAATTTACCAAAAAATGCAAGTTTAGGTGTTTCGAATTAAAGATTGTCATTCAAAAGCTATTTATTTCCAAAATTATCCCAAGTAAATAATGGTAAGGGAAGGGTTGATGGTTCGGATGGACACAATAAATCAAATATTGAACATGTGTGTGAGGTAGGAATATGAACAAAGTGTCAATGTCAGTAGTTTCATTTACATACCATCGTTCTGAATGGAGCCACTTATCTCAACAGAACCCAATCTACCCCAAACTTTGTCTGTATACTGACCACTTTGGGTGAACTATATTCCACCACTATTTGGATCTGGATATCTATTGAGAAGAAAATTCGGCTTGCGAAAGTTTTCGCGACCGTCACCAACCATCCACATTATACAAATTCGTCTACCTTTCCAGAATGATTTTCGTTTGTCATTATCCGTGAGTGGTTCAAAATTATGCCCATATGTAGTACTTTACGCAAATCACACTAAATCGGCATAATTTCTCCTTTTCAAGAAGAGCTGATGCGTGAAAATGATTTATAATCCTGATCTCAGTACAACTTTGTTTGACTAATGTGCCTCCTCAACTGCCTTGACAGGACTGAAGTAAAGAGCGTAAGAAAGGGTACGAAGGCCCTCACTGATGATTAATAACGAAATTGAGATTAAACTAATTCGAAGAATTTCTGAGGTTAGAATGCATAAGAGATTGGACGCGACAAAACTTATGTTACAGCCTGATAAATAGAAGATACGTTGCTGTGCAGAAGATACATTATTATAAGAAAATAATCCGTTCCGCTTATTCATGCAATCGTCGAATAAAACACATTCCAATCTTTGGCAAGTTATTCATGCATGATCATTTATCATTTTATTCTGGTGAATCCATGAAAGGTGGTCGGATTACTCCTTGACGGGCTTCTGGACGTTTTCTTTGGCCAGCAGTGCAGCCCCGTCTGAGAACTCCGCGATAGAGTTCGGTTTGGCCATTTCTTCGATCAGGTGTTGCGGTTTGGGCATCTTTTTGATCAGGTGTTGCGGTTTGGCCATCTTTTCGATCATGTGGGTCGGTTTGGCCATCTTTCCAATCATGTGGTTCGGAGTAACCATTTGTTCGATCAGCTTTGCAGCCGCGTCTTCAGCTTTCTTGACAGTTTCTTTCACGATAGGATAGAGCCATGGTGGTTCGCTTTGACCAACGTCTGAAATGGACATGCTAAACAAATGAGGAATATTATCACAATGGTGATTATAACTTCTGAATCAGAATTCTCAAGGAATTAGGTCGGATGAGAACCCACCGGATAAGAACCAAAAAAATTCTCCAGTATGTTTCATTTGGCTCCAAAAACATCAAAACTTCTTCTGTGAAAACATTACGGCAGTATTTGTGGTGTTCTTCCTGTAGGTTCTCATCCAGCCTTGCAAACAAAAAAGTAGCACCTGACAGCTCAGAATATGGAAGGACATCGGAAGGATGAAAAGAAGGCGGAACATCTTCGAAGCGGCGAAGAATCTTGTTAACGAGGTCCTCTTATCCCTTTTTATACGCATATTGATAGAATATAACTGTACTTTCTCAATGGAAAAGATTCAAAACCATTAGGGGCTGTTCTGTTTTCTCTCTTTGTTCCTCTCATATTTGCTATGTCTATCGCTGTTTTGAACACGCGCAAGCTGAATTGAATGAAACTCGTTATCTCATTTTCCATGCTATTGTACTGTCAGATGTTTTCGCCAAACTTTCTTCGTTCAAACTCAGAGATGTACACATTTCCTCGATAAATAGATGAGTAAAGTGATGTAGTATTGTTGTTTAGCTAAGTTGATACATGTCACGCACATAATGCTGAAGTTTAATTAAGTGGAAAATCGTACACTTTGACTTCAACTATGTTTTTAGGGAATAATTACTCCAAAGTAAACGACGAAATTAGACGGATACGATTTTTCTTCCGATGTTGATATATAAAGGATATTGTAGCCAAGACCGCTGTTTCAAGTAAGTACTGTGATTCGGATGGTGCAAAAGACTGACATAATCGATATATTTATCATTCAATTCTTAGATGGGAAGGAATCGACATTCTTCAACGCTTCCACTCCACCAGTGTATGCCAATAGCTCGGGTTTGGGTTGTATCTTCGCCGTGCTTGATCGATTGATTGATGATATACAA
This sequence comes from Pristionchus mayeri, assembly GCA_036245805.1. Taxonomy (NCBI): domain Eukaryota; kingdom Metazoa; phylum Nematoda; class Chromadorea; order Rhabditida; family Neodiplogasteridae; genus Pristionchus; species Pristionchus mayeri. Next base: position 12,744,998 of record BTRK01000003.1, on the reverse strand, counting down.
CGAAGAGATAACTATTCACTCCTCTGAAGAGTAGAACAATCTCGATGCTGGAATTTATTGTATACTCTTTAACCGGCTATTGCAATTCGCGTGGAGGGGAGATTATCGTAGTACGTCAGCAGATTTTCCCAGTTTTTTAAAGAAGGGGTAGCACGAATGGATGCTAGGGAGTCCCACCACGATGATATTGCGCTCGCAATGGGAAACTGTAGCCAAATTACCCCAATAAGGGGGGGGGAAATTATGTAGAGCAACCGAAACATAAACGAACTAGCCTCATCCCTGCGCTGTCAATATCTTTGCGCGTATGTAAATAGCCTCACAACTGTCTGTGAAACTTCGGATAAAGTGATTCATTATCGGGCTGGCGGGTTCTATTACATACAAATAGTGGTTAATTGAACTAATTTTTCGTGTTACTCCTTCTTCAACGTTTTTTTTTCAGTACAATGGAAAAGATATTTGGGTAGAACTTGTGGATCGACAATATTATTTTCTAAGAAAGGCACAGATCAACTTAAAAAAGCCACGAGTCTGGCTGACCATGGGGTTATAGTGGGCGCTTTTCCGATCAGAACTCACTTGGTTTCATGTTAAATAAATGTCTACAAGTTCCAAAATTAATTTGTAAAGTTCATTGAAAATGCAGGCAAATTGAAAATACTATAGCCATTCAAGCCATTGATTGAGAAAAATGCCGTAGGAGTAGGAAAATACGGAATTTCTAGATGCACGCTGCATTACACCACGTTGCTTAGCATCGATTTTCTTCCTTATTATTGAGTTTAATGGATTTTTAATGTGAAAATATGGATTGTGCGATCGAGTTTAATGTAATTTACATAAAGATATAGTCGAATTAGGCAAATAGTGCGTTGCGCAGAATTTAGGGAAAACCACCGTACAATACTCAGCATGAAGTACAATCGTTGTGAGAATCCATGATTCTGTTTCATTTCTTTTTCTTTCTTCTGTCACATCCGTCAAGTGACGACTACTGTAGGTTGTGCAGTTCGATCAGGCCCATTGTCGCTAGGGCTGTGTATCACTGTTGGCCAAAGAGATCAAAGTGACGCTCTCGGCAGCAATCAAGTGTCACCGTAGGTTCCCATGAACAACACATGAAAAATATAGAGCGCCTGCAACATACCCGAAAAAAAGGTTAGCATACGACAGAGCTCATCCGACTTATTGCCGTGTTATCATGCGCAGCTCAGGGAAGCAAGAGAGCAGAACGACGGCATTTCTTGAAAAGCCATCCCTCATTGTGTTTCGACCGAGCACGCTTTCAAATCGATGTTCCCAGTCATTCCATGATACTTCGTTCGGGGCACCTGTCCACTTCGTGTGGATTACTGCATTAAAGGAGCAAGAGGAAACCGTTTTGCAAAAGACTGCGATCGTGAAATCGTATACACATCAGTATGTGCACCTGATTTAGAAATAAATATTATATTTTTTTTCCGGTCGGCATTATGTGTTGTTTGATGTACTACACGAATTTGGTGAACGCACAAAACAGTTTTATCAAAATGTTAGAGCATCAATGTTCAGCGAAACCTCGCATGCTTTTAACAATCAAATGAACTATCGAGCATACTGATTATTCGCATTTGCTTGATTATTCGCATTTGATTTCACACACATAAGATAGATTAAAGGAATCATACCATAGTTGCCCAACACTGGCGGCGAGGTGTTTTCAGACCATGAACCCCTATTCATGGTGGGGCACTTCCCCTCGATTTGTGGGGGGAAGCGCCCCATGAGTCGGGGTTCATGGGTGCCGCCGCCGGCGTGGGCAACTATGAATCTTACTTTATTTCTCCTGTTTTTCATGGCTTCATTTCCCTATCCAATTGTTTGATTCGTTTCTGTGCCTTCTCTAGCGCAACATTGTATCGCGAAACGATAACATTAATCGTAGTAGAAGGCAGCCTGGAAAATAGCCATTTAAAAATCGCACCAACCATTTGTCCATAGCGTTGACATTTTGTTAAAGTTTGAGATAGACATTGATCACTCACCTTGAGCCAAACAACTATACCGAAACCGTTTATAAACAATATCAATAGATTACATACTGACATACTGATTCGTACTAACAGGCAAAAAAGCAAGTCAGGAACGATTGAAAAGTCATAAGTACAACGAGGTGAAATCGAGACCAAAGCGGTATTCGTATATCAACCTCTTCGAACATCACCTGAAAAAATATATTTTTGATAATTTCAACAGTTAATTTTAGACGAACAATAACTAAGAAATCATAGCAACACTTGCAAACGCACTCTAACTGGCAAATAAATCTCTCCCTAATCAATAAGATACGTGGCAGTGTGGCAGTAGAAGAGCTCTATATCCACTTATCTCCTCTATCTCCGGTCTATCTCCTCTATCTCCGGTCATCATCGCACGCTATCAATCACCGGTTTATTTTATTTTCACTTCTGACACGCAATATGGAGTGCGAGATTGTCATAGTGAACTGGCATGGCAAATTTAAAACCTCAGAATGTTCATCGAATCACGTCTTCGAAGTCTGTGTATCTTCATGAATGCAGTTCATTACTACAGTAAGCAGCCGAAGAAATCGATCATCATTCTCATTACCACCTGACATATGGTAGATGTAAACACAATCCAATCTTTGGCAAGTTATTCATGCACGATGCAATGGTATGCAAAAAACCCATTATTTATCGCTTTATTCAGGTGTATACATGAAAGTGGCCGGATTACTCCGCGACGGGATTCTGGTCGTTTTCTTTGGCCAACAGTGCAGCTCCATCTGAGAACTCCGCGATAGAGTTTAGTTTGGACATCTTTTCGATCAAGTGTTGCGGCTTGGGCATCTTTTCGATCAGGATTGTAACCGCGTCTTCAGCTTGCTTGGCAGTTGTTTCCACGATATAGCCATGGTGGTTCGGTTTGACCAACGACTGAAATGGACATTGTACTAAACAAACGAGGAATAGTATCACAATGGTGATTGTAAGTTCTGAATCAAAGTTCGCAAGGAATTAGGAAGGATAAGAACCACATAGTACCCTTCTCCAATATTTTACATTTGACTGTCAAAACGTCTCCTGCGAAACATTCCGACAGTTTTGTGGTTCTCATCCTGTGGGTTCTTTTCCGGCGTAGCAAACAAAAAAGCAGCACCTGACAGTTCAGAATATGGAAGGTCATCGGAAGGATGAAAAGAAGGCGGAACATCTTCGAAGTGGCGAAGAATCTTGTTAACGAGATCATCCGATCGCTTTTTATACGCACATTGATAGAATATAACTGTACTTTCTGAATGGAAATGAGCCAGAACCATTAGAGGCTGATCCACTTTTTCTCTCTGATCCTCTCATATTTGCTATGCATTACTGTTTTGAACACGCGCGAGCTGAATTGAATTAAACTCGTTATCTCATTTTCCATGGTATTGTGCTGTCATATGTTTTCGCCAAACTTTTTTCGTTCAACTCAGAGATGTGCTCATTTCATCGATGAATAGAGGAGGAAAGTCATGTAGTATTGTTGTATAGCTAAGGTGATACATGTCACGCACATAACGCTGGAGTTTAATTAAAACGCGTTCTCTGTAAGAACGGGAGGAGGGTGGCACAACGCTTTAAAATGGTCGTATCGAGCCACAATTGTAACTGGGTAATGCCTATGGGTAGAGTTCACTTCCACATAAATTTTAGATCGCTAGCTCGACTTTTTGACCTACCGATCTCGAAAAATAAAACTCATCATACTGCCTCATGTTATATATCATTCGAAAGAGCATTGACAGATACGCCTAAATCTCACTTTTTATCAAGTCTGATGCACATACGCATGAGTTACAACCGGAAACGCAACAAAAAGTGCCATTTTTGAAGGTTTTTGAATTTTCCGACTACAAAGATTCAATTTGTACCCATTGATTTTGTGCTCATTGGATTCGCCATCCATTTCTGTATTTTATAAAATTTTTAAAGTTAAGTATATCGGTCCTCATAGTTGTCGTTTTTCATGATTTATGTCGCCCATTTGCCGACGAGGGTTCGAATCCGCTCCGACGCATGACCTTTTGCCAACTTTTCTTCGACCCAATATTGCTTCAAATTTGTTTTTTGGCAAGAATTTCCTAGCCTAATTCACTTTCCTCGTTAATGGGTTTCAAATATTGTGTATACACATATTCGGTTTCATGGAAGATTCACTGTAAAAAGATCTAACAGTACGTACATGATGCCGTTTGCCTAAAAATCGAGCATCGGCACAGCAAAAAAACTCGTTTTCATTTAACACTGTGATTTGGGGTATTCGAAGGTGCTGAATACGATGGGCTCATTTTGCTCCTAGAGTCGCCGTTGGCTCCAGGTGCCGTGACGTCGAAATCAGCTTTTTTGCGAATATCGCCCTTCCGAAATGTGCTAAAATCACGCGAATAAGGTTTCCGGGGAAGAACTGCATGCTGATAACGCCTATCTACATCATTTTTCACAAATTGTTTAAAAAAATTAAAAATTCAATTTTCCTTAATAAAAATTCGAGCCAAACGAGTTACATGATTGGAACCGCCGTGACTGCGGATTAGGAATTTAAAATTTCATCGATTTTCACGTTCCCTCTGTGGTCTCTTGCACACTCTCTCGCCTTTTACTCCCCAGGGAAGACGGGGATTGCGGAGTGCCGATTCGATTAATACCGTTCTCCACTCACATTTTCATTTCAATTTCGAAAAGCGGACAAAATCGATGAAATACTTGGAGGAGGATGCGAGGCGATTTCATCATACAATTACATTCGGAGGAGCACACAATGCTGACAATCAATCGATAAATGTATCACTCGTTAGATTATCCGATAAGAATGAATCGATATTCTTCATCGCTTTCCCTGCGCCAGTGTATGCCAATAGCTCGGGTTAGGTTTTCTCTCCACCGTGCTTGCTTGCTTGATTTATTAATGGATGGCTTACAAAGCAGAAATAACTGTTCAATTCTCTGAAAGTGTTAATGCTGTGAGTAGAACAATCGAGATGCTGGAATTTTCAGTGTACTCTGGAACCGGCTAGCGAAGTTCGCGCGGAAGGGAGGTTATTGTCGTATGTCAGTAAGGTTTTCAGTTCTTTTTCCAGTTCTTTTTCCGATTATTCTTCGAGGAAATGCGCCCATCTCTGAGTTTGAATGGGAAAACGTTTGGCGTAAACAAGCAATTTAATAAAAGCATCGAGATCTGAATAATAGAATTCATTCAAACCCAGCTAGCACGAGTTGAAATCAGTGATATACAAGAGTAATATGAGAGAATCAGAGATAGAAAGTAGGAAACGCCTCGGATAGTTCTGAATCAGTTCTATTCAGAAATGTATGTTCTATTGTATCAATTTGCCTATAATAGGAGAGAGGAGGTCCTCTTCGACAAGAAACTTCAACGTTTCAAAGATGCTCCGCCTTCGCTCTATCCTTCCGCTGATGTTCATTCTCCTTCTGATCTGCCTCGCTACACAGGTTTGTGAAAAAAATTTAAAAATCTTGAGTAATCGACACTCGTTGGTGATAATAAAATCAATCTTTCTTGTTTCAGGCTGTCCCCATTCCGGAAAATGGACTCAAGGTGCCACTCGGGGACAGCAAGCTGCGCGTCATTGAAAAGGCATGTCATTGTATAAATATGATCTGAATTTATCACACATGGCATTATTAAAAATCATCAACAAACATGCGCCCGATTGAAATCTGTTTCAAATGGGTAGAGGACTACCCTGTATTAAAGGAGTGTTCCGGGGAATGTTCAGCCACCCAAATCGATATTGTGGATATTGTAGAGGAGACTCACCCGATCAGACATCACTTTGTACGGAGTTCCACAGACCACTCTGAGGCCATTTACATATGCGCAAAGTTCATTGACAGCGCAGGGTAGTGGCTTGTTCGTGTATGCTTCACTCGCTCTTCTTATCTATCGACTCTTGCTTGGGGTAAATTCGCTACAGTATCTCATTGAGGGCGCAGAATTTTCGTTGTGGGACTCCCTAAAGTTCATTACCCGGAGCACTCCTTTAACAAGGTTATCTCACTCGTTACCTGATAGTCTAGACACTCAACCATCTAGTCATAACTCGCTTCAATTTTTAAAAAAAATAAAATTAAGGTTTGGGGATTCTAGTGACGATTTGGTGAGCTACAATAATACATTGTCTGATTTTTGAGTTAATTTTGCCGTTACTCATTAAATTCAGTAGATCAAAAATTCATTTTTTTTCAGATAGATTCATTTTTCAGAGAGGTTCGACGTGCATGCCCGTTGCCTCGCTCCCCCAAGGATGGCCATCCCGGCTATCATTGTTTTCTGCTGATTTCCCACTCCTGGATTTCCCTTGGGATTTATCGAAGTAATATATGATAAATGATGAGAGCATGATTGTTTGCTGAGTTCACAGCTGAACGAGTGTTTCGAATTTCGATGAATCATATATTGCAGCTGTCATTACTAGCTCTTGAAAATAAGAGTGTGCAGTCTGTTCCCTCAATTGATTTCATTCTTACATGTCCGAAAAACTCATTGTCGAATGATATGACGGCGGTTGTGTAAACATCAAGGTCTGGCACATCGATTTTTCGAAAACTTGTTGAGAGGGGTTTTTGAGGGTGCTGATTAATGTAGTCAACTTCATTTTACACCAACTCGACCGGTTAATCCAAGCTGCGTGTAGGCCACATCTACCTTTGCGTCCATATCTCAGAAACCGATTGAGAAATAAGCTTGAAATTTTAAAGTAGCAAAATTAGATCCCTACGGGTCCGAGGACACTAAAAAAGCAAAATTAGTGACGAATGAGAATGTGTTTCACTCTGAAATATACTCTCCGTGACCCTCGACTCGCAATAATTAGATCTACGAGTACAGTTAAGTGTGAAACACATTTTCATTTGTAATTCTTTGTGCAGTTAGCGCGGCCCAGAGGCCATAAATTATAATACTAACAAAATTATGCGTAACTTAAAAACGCGGACTTGTAACCATAGTTGTCCAGAGCTAGCGCGGCTTGCCCACCCCCCTGCCACCCAAAAAAATTGATGGTAGGTCATGGGAGAGATTAAGTACTGTACCAATCGATAGTACAGTACTTCCTGATACCGTATATAGCTACCGTAACCCCGATTACCCTTTCTGATCATCTCATATTTGCTCTGCCTATCACTGTTTTGAACACGCGCAAGCTGAATTGAATGAAACTCGTTATTTCATTTTCCTTTTTATTGTACTGTCCGATGATTTCGCCATTTTTTTCGTTCAAATTCACGGATCGTTTTTTTTTTGAAAACACGAGGTTTTCAATCGACGTGATATGTTGATATATTTTCGAGTTTCAGGTGAGCTGCAAGGCTCGCGAGCTACAAGCAGTCTCTTCGAAGATCACCTCAAGATAAATATTTTTGAAAATATGAACCAGTATTTTTAGGCGAACAATAACGTTGCTAAGAAATCATTGGAACGCTAGCAAACGCACTCCAAACCGGCAAGCAACTCTCTTTCCTAATAAATAGAAGATACGTTGCTGTGTAGAAGATACATTATTATAAGAAAATAATCCGTTCCGCTTATTCATGCAATCGTCGAATAAAACACATTCCAATCTTTGGCAAGTTATTCATGCATGATCATTTATCATTTTATTCTGGTGAATCCATGAAAGGTGGTCGGATTACTCCTTGACGGGCTTCTGGACGTTTTCTTTGGCCAGCAGTGCAGCCCCGTCTGAGAACTCCGCGATAGAGTTCGGTTTGGCCATTTTTTCGATAAGGTGTTGCGGTTTGGGCATCTTTTTGATCAGGTGTTGCGGTTTGGCCATCTTTTCGATCAGGTGTTGCGGTTTGGCCATCTTTTCGATCAGGTGTTGCGGTTTGGGCATCTTTTTGATCAGGTGTTGCGGTTTGGGCATCTTTTTGATCAGGTGTTGCGGTTTGGCCATCTTTTCGATCAGGTGTTGCGATTTGGGCATCATTTTGATCAGGTGTTGCGGTTTGGCCATCTTTCCAGTCATGTGGTTCGGAGTAACAATTTGTTCGATAAGCTTTGCAGCCGCGTCTTCAGCTTTCTTGACAGTTTCTTCCACGATAAAGCCATGGTGGTTCGCTTTGACCAACGCGTGAAGGACATGCTAAACAGATGAGGAATATTATCACAATGGTGATTATAACTTCTGAATCAAAGTTCTCAAGGAATTAGGTCTGACGAGAACCCACCGGATAAGATCCAAAAAAATTCTCCAGTATGTTACATTTGGCTCCAAAAACATCAACACTTCTTCTGTGAAAACATTACGGCAGTATTTGTGGTGTTCTTCCTGTAGGTTCTCATCCAGCCTAGCAAACAAAAAAGTAGCACCTGACAGCTCAGAATATGGAAGGACATCGGAAGGATGAGAAGAAGGCGGAACATCTTCGAAGTGGTGAAGAATCTTGCTAACGAGGTCCTCCCTCTTATCGCTTTTTATACGCAAATTGATAGAATACAACTGTACTTTCTCAATGGAAAAGATTCAAAACCATTAGGGGCTGTTCTGTTTTCTCTCTCTCTCTCTGATCCTATCATTTTTGTTATGCCTATCACTAATTTGGACACGCGCTTGCTGAATTGAATGAAACTTGTTATTTCATTTTCCATGCTATTGTACTTTCAGATGTTTTCGCCAATCTTTCGCCAATACTCAGAGATGAAAGCATTTTTTTCGAAGATGTCAAGGAAAGCAGTATTGTTGCTGTGTTTTATATGAGGCTGTTTGCCTAAGAATCGGGCAAGTGTTGGCACAGGCCAAAAGTCTCAATTCTCTCTAACTTTTCAGCACCCTCGATAACCCCAAGGCACGAAGTTATAGAGAATTGAGATTTTTGGTCTGTGCCAGAAACACACGAATCTGCTCGATTCTTAGGCAAACGGCTTCATATAGAATAATAACATTATTAAAATGTCCCCTACCATATAGTACACTCTTCTTCTCACATTCATATGTATATACTGTCTGAATCAAGTAAACACTAGTTGGCTGAGTGTCATGGATCATGCTGGGGAAAGTGCGGAGTTCATAGTAGCCCACGCCGGCGGCGACCCCCATAAACAGGGGTCTGAAAGTTCCTCGCCGCCAGTGTTGGGCAACTATGGCGGAGATTCCAATAGGTTTGAGAGAGATGCGTTGTTACTTTTAATATATTCAGGAACTAATCCCAATTCGCTCCCTGAATCTGAAGATAATGGGTTTCTTTTATGAAAAAAAGAAGTGACTCACAAATCTCCTCAATTACATAACTTGCATTCACACCACTCTCTTTTTTTGCAAATTGTCTTTAATTATATATTTATTCTCGTGAGTTTACCGATGCCAATTGATCAGATAAGCAAGGTCGATAATCGGCATGGGGCGGATGAGTCTTTGGCGTGCTCATTGCCGATCCGTATAGCCAGTTTTACAGCGGCTTCAATAATCTCGTCCAAGATAGGGCCATGATTATTGCAACGAATTTGAAAACATTTATTCAAAGAATGGCAAGATCGGCTTGCTTGCTAAAATTTGACCTTGACACCTTCCAGTTTCACTTCTTCTTCTTGACAAGCTGCCTCGCCTCCCGTTGCCTCTTTGATCCAATGATAGTAAGGTCTGATGTCCGTGAACAGATCTTAAACAGTTTGAGGGGAATATGAAAAAAGTTATAGGGTACTTGGTGAAATATCTGCTTCAAGAAGAAGCTTTGTATTAACGAATGAGGCGATCCCTATCTGAAAAGTGTCGTTGTAAGCGCAATATCTGCATAGATGAAAAATAGATTATCACCGACGGCTGATAACCTTCCGGATGACGAAAAAGGTATTGGCACATTATGTCCCCAGACTTTCAAGAAATCTGCGAAAATATTCGCGAATGGCGATTTTTTTGGATTTCATCCGGAAAATTATCATCCAACCTAATGCAGGCTGGCGTTACCTGAAACCACCTCCCATCCGATGCTTTCATCATCAACGGACCTCCACTGTCGCCCTTAAATGTAAGCATATATTCAATTTGCATTTTAAAGCCCTAGAATATTGTGAGCAAAAGGGCCCAAAAAGAGAAGGCACAAATAATAAAACTGTATCGTTTTCTTTCAGTACACTAAAGGCTCCATGGCCCATTGATCCTGCACACAGTATGTTCAATTTCCCGAAGAATGCCAGCATCTCTTCCTTGGTGCCACCCAGTCTCTGTTCAGCCCAACGAAGACTGCGAGTTTGACGTCGATTCAAATTGGAAATTCAAATTAACTTGCAAATGCCCCTCTCCACAATTGGCACGATAACTTCTCTTAGTTGGGCGTCGTGAAATGTCTCGTTAGTTCCCCGGTCTGAAAGATTTTCACACATATGCAAGTGACAAGATTCGACGTCAAGGTGAAGGAACGGTGGAATCCCGCGTTGGTTTTTGTTCAGACACATATCGTACTGAATTAAGATTCCGCAACGGATATCGGAATGTTTGCACTTGTAATTACGCAATTACCGAGTTTTTTTTGGAAAAGTATTTTTTTGAACTTGGCAATAATGCAAAAGCACATGTTTATTAGGGTGGCTGAAATGGATCAACGGGTCGCTATTTAGAGAGCCTCGGCAGATCAGAGACGGATGAGACGGTTAACCGTCCCCTCTGGCAGTCCTACTCTCTCTATTTACTGTGGTGATAGAGACTCTCTCGTCTCTCTCTCCCTCCTCTCACAGATGACCCGTATGAGAGGGTAAACAAGACGGTTAACCGTGATCCATTTCATCCACCCTAATGTTTACATGCACTATTTTTTCATAAATTACCGTACTCTTCCTCTGCCATTCATTGTAATTGTTACAGAAACGACAAAACACATTTAATATCGTCATGGAGACGCGAATAGGCATTACCAGAACTTGAAATTGAACGTCGCAATTGTTTTCACGTTTGTTACAAGTGGAAACAGTGCGTTATTCGTAGAGGGATTATAATTCAATTAATATATTAATTTAAATATTGTTTTAGAACTAACGGTTCGCAGCCCCGGAACCAATAGCAACGGCACGGCCTCGTTAATGAAGATCGTTAATGAAAACTAGGTGTGGGGTATAGTTCGTAAACGGAACGATTAGAGTCACCTTTAGCTGAAGTCGATTCATATTGAAGTGTAAAAACGAAAAAAAACTAACCAATTGGGACTCATTCGTTTCGAACCCATTGGTAACTGCCCCTGCTGTTACAATCTTCATTTCAGCAAATCCAGTTCCATTCATTTTCTCGAGCACACAATGTCCTGCTGTTAAAATCCACTTGTCGCTAATAGCGGTTCCTCAATAGCATATTTCGCTCTTCAAGTAAAAATTGTTTCTAACCACCGCACATAAGGGTTTCGCTGTTCAATGATTCAATATATATTTGAAATTGCCAAGGCCACTTGCCCACTTCCGTGACATTATTTCCTCCGATTATCTTTATTTAATAAGGTATTTTTTACAAAAACAATAAACACACGACTTACTCTCTTTATTCGATTTGATGGTTTCGGAAGGCGAGTCCCGCAGGGAACGGAAGATAGAAGTGGAGAGACAAGGCACAAGAGTATGACCAGTTTCATGGCCGAATGTTGAGAATATAATGGCTATGATTACGTGTAAAGAAAGCGCATTTTTATAGTGTTCTTGTGCAACTGCAATTAACGTTGTGAATCACAATGGGATGGGAATAAACCTATGAGAAAACGTTGACTTTTGCAGGTACACCCGGAAAATAGGAATAGTATGGGGTAATAAGCATATGAAAAAGATGATGGCGGAAACTAGGAAAATAAATCGAAGTTTCGAGAGGAAAGGCGAAATTAGGTTGTGTTTGTTTTCATCCAGACCATGTTTTGGTGAGAAATAAAGAGATCAATAGGAGCACTCACTGCAATGTAACAAAGTGAAAGAATACTGGAGTTTGTTCAGGCGACAGCAATTTGCATGAAAAGCTGCAAAAATCTGAACATCTTCCTGTTTCACTTCCTCTTCCTGGCATCTCGCTTCGCCTCTAAAGTTCGAGAAACGATACCACGGTCTCTTCGATCGAGAGAGTGTGTAAAATGAAGAGACGGTGACCCGAATTACCAACTCGCTTCGCCTCGTTTAGCCACGGAGTGAAGCGTCGGGGCAATTTTGGCCGTAATTCCCACAATCGGAAAGATTCCTGAGAGGGTAAGGTATCGGCATCCGTTCAATCTCAAATCCAACCGCACAGCTTTTGGTGATCTTAATCGGGAACATAGGGGTGCTAAATCCAAACTGTCAAGTCTCTATCACAACCGGAAGTGGGTCAGGCTGATTCTGGTTTCTATATAGAGCATGCATGTTTCAGTGTGAATTTTTTTAAATGTTAATCAACAAATGTGTCTGTCGAAAACACATTGTTCTATTTTCAAATTGAAATTTCCCGCCAGAAGTTAAGAACGAACGCCACTGCCCCGCTTTTCGGTCTTCTATCATAAGTTCATGCGCGCAGTGCTGTTTAATTTCCAAGTCCAAGTTATTGATGTGTTGTTCTATCTGTCAAAACATTTTAATGTTATGAATTCAAATTCAGATGTTCGAACGATTCGTTCCCCTTGCTCTCTCATACACACTGACTGTCCCCCTAGCGGCCAGCTGCGTGTATTGGAATATAGAAGGACTACCGCTAGCAATATTCGCAGCAATCATGTGCTGCCTATTGGTGCTCCTGTGGAGCATACACTCGGATCGCGCGAACGTGAGATTTTGACGCATTTTTAGTGTATAACTTACTTAAGATCAATTTTCAGTTCGACTTTGTCTATTGGGAGAAGCAGCTACTATGGCTACCGGATGGATGCATCTGGATTGTGATAGCCGTCTTCCAATGGATCAAGATCCCTTTGGTTGGTTAATAATTACGCTACGTTAGATTAACATTGATCATCGATAGTTTTAGTGCAATTAATGAAATTTAGTAAGAGCTATAAGAAGATAATCCAGGATGTCCAGCAGCAATTTAGAGATAATTCTGAAAATATATTGCGAATAATTCTGATAACTAGGTGGCTTTCCTCCTATTCATCTTCCTCCTCGCGTTTCTCAACAACTGCTTCCTCTACACCTACCTGACGATAGCGGGCGAGATCAACACATCAAAGGATGTCATAGAGAGTAACCAGGTGCGATACCATATTGTTGGTTGGAAATGATCGGCTGACGAATAGCCAGGGAAGGATGAATACCTTATGTTAACGAATCACTTTATGGCTCAGGGCAGGAAATTATTCAGTCATTTTGATTTTTGAAAGCTCAATTACAGCCTCGCCATTATGCAGAGTCGAGAGAGCTCATCGGAGCGGTCATCCCCTTCATTCCTCTCTTCCTGACTCCATTCCTGGCCGATCCCATCGTGGCCCTTCTCAAATCGGACTACGCTCGCGCTTCAGCATCGTGCCTGTTGATTGCCGTTATGCTAGTAATTCATAGTTACTATATGGTCAAGCTTCTGATGAAAAATGAGGTAAGTTCTCATTCTCCCAAGTAAATTTGTCGAGAATAATACTTTTATAAATCGGGTAACTATATAACAATCAAAAAAGTTATGAATTAACCTATTCAACAATTTTAAAAAATATATATTCTAAATCTCAGATCAATGCCCGCCTCTGGATGCGTGTGTACATTCTCGCGAGTGGCTGGTCACTTGTGCTCATGTTTGTGATGTTTGACGCCATTGCCTTCAGGAAATTGTTCTCTGACGACTACATGTTCGCTTTCCTCACCAATGCCATCATTCTGTTCATTGTTTCTGTCGTTCTCTGGGCTAGGAAGGCAGATGCACGTTATATGCACTGAGTCATGTCAGGTTGTGATTGTTTTTTTTACGTTTTTAACTCCATCCAAAGCTGACTTTGTGATAGTTCGTGTGATATTGAGATAATGAAGCATTAAAATTGATAAAGAACAAGCGAAACATCAATATATCCATATCGGGGTCGAGAATTACATTCTACACGAAATCAGAATAGGGAAGGGCACTAGGTCGGATGGTCACCATCGGCTGATAATGTCCTGGATGAAAACTATCGTGAAACTGGAAATACGAAATGAGGAAAATCATGTGTAGCCTCAGTTACGATTACGGAAACGAAAATATCATGAATCGCATACTACTCTGCTAACATGCGATGCGATTATTTATTAATTTTCTATTATTGTATTTGGTTGAATAAAAACAGTTTTTTTTTTATTTTAAAATATTGTAGGAATAAGTGGCACAGAGACAGGTCATTGTAAAAAAGTTTCTATGATTTTCCAACAGTCGATCATTCCTCGAGTTGTAGCAATATCTTCCATTGCTTTTCAGAGAGAACTATCTTCCATCCAAGAGAGAAGGAAAGCGCACTCTATCCTTTGGAAGTGCTTCCTTAAAGCTTTCGATTATTTGCTTATCATGCTTCACTCCACTCTACAAATCACAAACCACTCTTCTGGTCTGTAGTTATCTACATCTAGTCTCTCTAGTCTGTGTCTATCACTGATAAGGCATGCTAGCGCTTTGCGTGTGCATACAAATCTGAGTACTTTTCCATACAACGCTCCTGCATCTTTCCCTTCAACATATTTACCCTGAAGTATTATACTTATTACACCTCCTTTGACATCTTACACTTGCCCATTTAAATTCCGCTTACTGTATCCTCCTTTGTCAACAGAAATCGTAATTTCTGTGAAAATTCTCATCAAAAAATGATTTTCTTATTTGAGGTCAAATATTAGAATTTTCGTTAGCATAGACGAATTGCGACCAGACAATTTCGCGCTTAATTTATGTTGCTTCATTCCAGCTCATGTCCCTCCACCGAGTGCTGGTGTACGGCACCCTCAAGTCCGCCCACTCCAACCACTCCGTGCTCACCGAATCAGTGGTGAGTTCAATAGGGAAGGTGTGTCACGAACTTGCTGACCTCATTATGCGCGCTCGCTCGCCCCGTCCTCACTGCGTTTTACAGGGGTGAGCGAGAGATGAGAGAGCGCAGAGAAAGAGAGAGCAAATCTCTCGCGAATTTACATTCTCTCTCGCGATTGGTCTCGAAGCGAATGTTTTTTTCCGGAAATTTGAATGCCGTTCGTCATGATATTCGAGATAACACTCAAAATGGAGTGATGATTTCTTGCGATGCAATCTCTCTAGAACAATTGGCAGAAATGGGTTGATGCATTCTTGCATTTCGTTCAAGATCAATAATCTATAGCGTGCTTCAGGGTACTCAGCGCCTGCTCGGCCTAGCCGAAACTGTCTCTCCCTTCCCGCTGGTTGTCGGAACAGCCCTCAACGTTCCCTTCATGCTCTACGCGAGAGGACAAGGACATGTACGTGTGCTTTTTTCAGCTCTGTTATTATCAGCAGAAATCGTTCAGAATGAAGCGACTGTTGTTGCGAATGTATCCCTATTTTTACATCCCTACTTTTCAAAGGGCTTTCTGGAAATATTTATTATTAGTGAAAAAAAATGATAGCAAAGAGATATTTGCATCTCAAAAAAATATTTTGAGGTGCTTGAAAGTCTGCATTTCAGAATGTAGAGGGCGAGCTCTATGAGGTGGACGATGCGAAGTTAGCCCGTCTGGACGCTCTTGAGAAGCATCCCGTATTCTACGAGAGGAAGCTCGAGAAGGTAGGAATCGATGAGAGCTACTGTAACTCACTTACTGTGCCCTGTTTAATTTTCATGATCAAATCGGCTCTGTCCCGTTTGGGAGTACGTATCAGAATCACAGTGGACGTATCAGAATTACAGTAGACGTATCAGAAATACAGTGGACGTATCAGAATTACAGTGGACAATTCTGGCTTAAGCTAGCTTAAAATTATAATATTGATATAAGCTTACACTTCGCGTTAGCATAAGCGACTTCGGCTCTCTAAAACTCGTTTCTCTATCCGTGAAACCTTCTAACAAGAGTAACTTTCCCATTCGCATCAATGCGCCCTATAGATTCTACGAGCTCCAAAACCCCAACTCTGGCATTGAAAAATTCTAGGGAATGAGTGCTACTCTCTTTCTTTATGTTTACTGCGTGCTGCGTCGTGGATTTCTCCACTCTATTCCTCATTTTATCTGCTGTATTAGATCAACGAAGTAATTAAAGAAGAGGGGAAAGACTAAGAGCAACTGAAGGAACACTGCAATTGCAGTTACGGGGGAGCTGCAATTGTAGCTGCAATTTGTTTTTTTTTTGCGATGGAGGTGGAGTTACAGAGTGTATATATAGTAGGTACATTACGCTATAGAGCTAACGCACTCAGACATGCAAAGCCATTTGGAGGTCCAGAATTACACTGGACGTATCAGAATTACAGTGGACATCCGTCCACCAACACCTCTTTTGTCCCGCCAAACGGTACAGAGTACATACGCGCAATTAGCGGGAGAGAGAGCACGGCAAGGGTCACCAGAGATCAAAGATCAACCTTTCAGGTCCGCATCCTGCACTGCAACGAGACCGTCGACGCCTGGATCTACTTCATAACCAAGTGGGCATATTCAACTGTTCACATTCACTGTAGTAGCCGGCTCTCACTCATTCAAATTTCCGGAACTCACTCATTCTATTCGCCGGCTCTCATTCTTTCTTTTTTTTCCGGTACTCACTCATTATCTTGACCGGATTTGCCATTCATTTCATTTATCTGCTGTCATTCATTCATTTTTTCCGACTTCCCAACAATCATCGCATTTCAAGACTCCTTTTCTATGATATTTACCGGCACCAAAATATCGATTCCGCAGATGGGCCGACGACTTCATGGACAAGAGCAGCGCTCCTCTGGTTGTCTTCCATGAGAACGGAGAGGGCAGTGGCCGACCATTCCTATCGGGGTACTGTAGATTCCGTAACCAACTTTCGATTAGGGTTCTATAGTTACCATAATCCCTTTCTATCAGGGTACTGTAGAAACCGTAACCTTGAATACAATCCTCTCTATAGTCAAAAGATTAGAGTTACCGTATGTTCTTTACAATTAGCGTACCCTAATCGTTAATCTAGAGCTACCGTATTTTTCTATAATAAAGCTATGACACGGTAGCTCATCTACCGTGTCTTAATTGATGTCATTGCAGGCGTTCGCGCGACTCAGTCACGCCCGAGGAGGGCATGCAGATGTACGTTGACGTCATCGGGCATCCGCCTGAAGGTTAGACTATTAGTTTGGGCATTAGTTTCTTCATTTTGCGTGCATTCTTACCAATCAGACAATTGAAAGTGCGGGAATAATGAATCGAGTCATGTCGTGTGAAATCGTCCCGAGTGAAGTCGGTAGTTGGTTGAATGAGAACCAGCGAATGGTAACTAAATGAATACCAAAACGAACCATTATCAAGTTTTTTTTTCGTTTTGTTTGCACATTGAGAAATTGATTGTGTTAAAATACTGGAATAACACTTTTGTTCTCATTCGATGAATTATCATCCAAATTAATTCTTTCAGGTTCGCCCATCACGCATCGCGTTTTTGTCTATGGAACGTTAAAGAAGGGCCAGCCGAACTATTCCGTCTTGTCAGATACCGAGGTTTTTGAGTGATCTAGCTGGTCATTGGCTTGTGTGACCAACCAATCGATAACCAACCAAAGTAAAACACTGCAAGACCTTTGGGCAAATTCTGTCCATACACATAAAGCGCGATAGGCACCCTTCCTTCAGGGACCGTTTCGCTGGTATAGGATGCTTCTTACAGTATACCGTAATCAATACCTTCATTCAGGGAACATTCCGTCCTCGCGGCTCCGCTCGCTCCGTCTCTCGCTTCCCTCTCGTCGTCGGCACTCAGTTCAACATCCCCTTCGTGCTGGACAAGGAAGGCGAGGGAGAGGTGCGTGTTGCGCTATTTTTGCCAAACTTTCTTCCTTGAATAAAAATGTTTCGAATTATTTTCTACATTCTCTCAATTCCGGCTCTGATGCATTTCATTCACTAAATCATGCATTAGAAAACTGCTGAACTCTCTTAAATTTAAACTCTTACGCATCAGAGAGAGATAGAGCATGAAAAATTAACAGAATCAGATTCGTATTCCAGCAAATTGCCGGTGAAATCTACGAAGTGGACGATCGCAAACTGGAGATTCTCGACGCGCTCGAGGCTCATCCGATACTGTACGAGCGTCGACTAGAGAAGGTATACTGTATATTAGGATATCGATTAGCGGAATCTCGAGTTCGAGAAACGATACCACGGCATATTCATTCTCACACTCTCGCAATTCATGAGATGGATAGAGCATATTTGACAAAACGACAATTTCAGTTTGTGATGGACGACTCTGGCGTGACCTCCGGTGCGTGGATCTACATCATTCACAAGTAATATGATCTTTTCAGAATCTTTGTAAAAACTAATTTACCAGGTGGAAAGATGCCTTCCTCGACACCTGCAGTGAAAGTCTCGCTTCCTACTCAACTGATGGTACCCACGGAAGACCTTATGTGGATAGGTTAGGGGCATCACAATTTGCTCTGGAGTCTGATGTTAGACAATAATTAGGGACGACATGACTCTCTTCATTCTGCGTGCTATCTCGTCTGTCTGATCGTCCAGTTCGGTCTGTCAGACTTATCAGTCTGACAGGTGGATCCGTCTAACGTCTTCAATGATCAGATATGAGAAAAAACAGACATAATAAAGAACATTAGTTTATGTGAAGCCATCCCTAACTCCTGCAAATAAATTATTTCAGAATTGCCCGTGAAAAGCTCATGAACGAAAAGGAGATCAATCTGTTCCGCGAGATCATGGGATACGATCCGCGAGAAGAGTCATACGAGAATCACTCGGAGAAGCGACAATGAAAATAATTAATCGTTGCTGTATGCCCCCTTACCTGAAATAAAGATTTCTGAACACCACTATTTGTTCATCCAGAGGTGCGTATTCAAAAAGCATGTTAGTGTTAGCGGAATCAAGGAAATTAATTGAGAAGTTAGAGCACACTGATACGGTCGAGGGTAATTCGAGCTGTTCAAAGCTCTTCAAGAGCTGATACCAGTTTGATTGGGATCATAAAGCAGTCAATATGAGAGAACATATGATGGCTTTGCAATAAATTTCACTGTCCATTCTTCACGCTCTCCCGCACGTCAGACGGGTGAGAGAGCAGGCAAAACGAAGAGAGTCATTTCTTGCGACACCATCCCTAGATAAAAACGATCAAGCAAATCATCAAAGCCCGCCGGCGCCGCGGTCTAGGCCATAGCATTCGCATTCCAGCCCACAAACCCTGCCTTTCGATGAAATCCACAAATCTTCTCTGATTCGCACGCCTTTATCGTTCCAAGGGTTATCAGCAAAGGGCAGTTGCGAAGGGCGATGGCTTAAAAGCCGCCGGAATTTGCAGTTCCTCACAATCTATTTGTACCCCACTCCATCTACTTTGAACACCATCAAGTGCGCGCCCACAATGCGCTGTCCCGGCGTGGACCACCCACCCCGTGCCTAACGGCCCCCCCAGAACCAAGCCATAATAGTCCCTATCCCTACCCTAACGACCCTAACGACTCTAACATAATCACCCTATCCCCAACTACCTTCCTACTCTTCTTCGTCATGTTCCATATCCACCTTACCGCCGACGATCTCTATTCGGACTTCTGATTTCGGACACCAGGGATGCTGAACAACATCTGAACCAGCTGAGCTACTGTAACACCCGCAATTACGCCGCAACTGAAATCCAAGTAATAATTTTATAGTTTAGTATTGAATTCCAATCCAATTTCTTTTCGCATTTTCCAACAAATCTCTACCGACAATCTGGTGGAGGCAGTTTCGATCCCACATGTACACTTTCTGCTCTGTCCGAAATAAAAAGTTCCATAATTCTAATGTACTCACAAAGTAACAAGAAGAAATGCAGTATAAATTTCGAATGGTTTTGGGATCAGTAAAGTGTGATAATCATAGTTTCGGAACATAAATAAATCTAATCTTATTTTCTTTCTCGGTTTACAAAAACGGCACATTTTATTTGTGTCAAGTACACTTCTCCTTGAAACGGCATATCCGTCACCGTCTAAGGATCTCTGGCGCCTCCAACAGTGCAATAGAATGATGATAGAGGGTCTCTGATGCGTGATCCACCCAGTCGCATGAAAGAGATCCACCCAGTCGAGATCAAATCATCAATATGGAGGGATCTGCAGGCTAGGGATGGCTTCGACAGTGACGACTCGCTCAGTTCAGCGAGCACTCTCACCAGTCAGAACGGACGTGAGCGTACGCATTGTGAGGATAGTGTGCATCTCTTTGAAACGAAATATCCGTCACCGTCTCGACACCTCCTTCAGACCAATAAAATGATGACAAACTGCGTGAACTTGCTCTGATTTTTTATCCGCCCTTGACTCGTTAGCAAAAAAAAGATAAAATCGCCAACACAGAAGGCTAGGTATTGCAACCCAAGAAATTCTCTTGATCTCGCCGGTCGGGCGATTTCTTGCGAAGTCATCCCTACTGCAAGCTCAGGGGAATGAGACCATCATTCTTGCTCACAACCACTATCTGGCAGTGAAATCGAAAGATCTTCCCTGATTTTTACGCTTTTTATCACTCCACCATTATCGCGAATCAGAAAGGGCGCGATTATCAAGTATAAAAGCCGCCTCGACCCTTCTCTCCTCATTCCCCGTAATTCTCCCCAGCAATCTATGATAAACCGCAAGAGTGCCTCCCCACTGTCCTATCCCGCCGAGCGCAACCTACCGTATGCCTAACTACGCTACCCCTCGTCACAATGTTCCACATTCATCTTACGGCAGACGATCTGCGTTCGGACTTCTGATTTCGGAAACCAGCCATTCTGAGACGCATTTGCAGCCCAGGTAATATTTTGTTTGTATCGTAATTATCCTTCCAATTTGACTTCTACAATCTGATCACTTATTTACTTTCAGAATGATCCAATTTCGCTCGGCGGTATCCAGGTGGAGATATTTTCGATCACGCATGTAATTCACTCTGATATGTCCGAAATAAAAATTAATTTCATAGTTTACATGTGATTACATGGCACAATGAAGTAAAACAGTTGCTGATGGGGTAGAAGGAATGTGAGAATAGAGGTTTCGCTCCTGTGGTGCAATTAATACGTATCTGAATTCGCTTGGTTTAACGAATTACACCCGATATAATTATGAGACATCAGACTGACCATCATTTCGAAGCCATTTGGTACCTACGATAGATCAATGAAACAATGATAAAGTGTGCACTTTCTCTGATTTATGAACAGTGCCTGCCTCGACTGGAGGAAAGAGATCAAAGCATCAAAATGGACAAAAGGTGGATGGAGACAACAAAAAAATCGTCGTGGAAATCGGCGCCTTATCAGAAAGAGTCCGATAAATCGCAATTTTAACGAATGAGGTCATTTCCAAGGGGCGATTGCACAATCTCAAACGAGATAAGAGGGCGGAGAACCCATCGAAACATTTCCAAGAAGATGTGTGGTCATTCGAGACAGAAGTAGGAATGAAGAACGACTATCAGTTCGATGAATTACAGATTCCCGAATACATTGCACAGTAGATCCGCCGAGAAATGGATTTCGAAAAAGTGCCTTTTCAGTTTTGCCTCACGCATCGGTAAACAAGCGAAATTCGAGACTAAGGACTAACCTAATTTATAATAGTTATTGGTCTCGCAAATAGACCAAGCTCTCTAACACTCCGGTGTCGGTAAATTGGTGACCTCGGTCGGGAAAGGTAACGTTCCCTAGAAACACTTTGACAGCAGGGATTCGTGACGACCTAGCGTAGTCGTCTCTTGACGACTGTAAACTCGCTTGGGGAGCACCTTTTCTGTTCTCGCACAGGAGATTGTTTCGTCTCTTTTTTCTGCATGCTGCCATGCCAGTTTGAGAGAGCAGTCAGAATATAGAGACTCTTCTCAAGCCATACCAGGAAAATGCAGACGTAGCTACGCAAGAATGGAAATTCTATCTTTGAAAAGTGCCAATTTTCGGGATTGGCGCCCAATAATTTTATGAAGCTCATATTTCAGGCGGTGACACGCTGTCCATTCACATTAAGACCATTGAGACCATTGTTTTCAAAGGCACATTCTTAATCCTACTGTGAAAATATGTGTTTAACACTCCAAACCGGTTTTAATCCAAGATAATGAGCATCCGAATGTTCTCACCTATATTTAGTTTCATTGGAACGAACGAATTAAATCTGAATACAGCAGTGTGCCCCCGCACTCTTAATGAAAAGTCGCGACCTTTCTGCATTTTGCAGATTTCGAGGGCGGGTCGGGCTCGACCAAAGGACTGAAACACCCACCAGATAGGTGCTCGTTTTGCATTCCACTGTTCTGTTCGATATTCAATCAGTACCGGCGCACTGTGCTATTCAATTTTGGCTTTAAAGGAGGAGTAAATCTTTGAGTTTGCTCTTTGAACTTTGAACTTTGAGTTTGCTCCTCCTTTAACGTGCATTTGATATGGTTTTGCAAGAAGTTGTCCCTCCATTCTTCAACCTCTCTCGTCGATCAGATGGGCGAATGGTTTAGAGGAATGGAAAAAGTCTGCCTAAGCAATCCCACAATTTGTATAAAATGTACTCGAATGCCTGCTGGTACCCTGATGCTTGTGCCCCCGCAATCTTAATGAAAATGCCCGACCTTTCTCACGTTTTCTCACGTCTTACTTCCTTTGCTCCCACCTCAGACAAACATGCTCTATGCACTAGCAGGCAAATATAGTTGGACGCGTACAATCGTAGATCCTTTGACTGATTGGCTACGAGATCTCTGTAGTTGAGATGGCTTCGTGGAAATCTCCTTTTTCTCACGTCTTCTCACGTCTTACTTCCTTTGCTCCCACCTCAGACAAACTTCCTCTATGCACTAGAAGGCAAATATAGTTGGATGCCTATGCTTCCTTGGTTCCTTGGTTCGTTGGCTGCGGGGTGCGAGAGACCTTTGGAGTAGGGTTGGCTTCATGGGAAATGTTATCTTCATTCTGCGCGCTCTCTCGCCAGTCAGACGGGCGAGAGAGCACGCAGAATGAAGAGACAATCTCTACTCTGGAGGCGGATTTGTATTCTCTTTGATGCTTCTCGCCATACTCGTCTATGAAAACCCTTAATTAACTGCTCTTTAATACCACTCAACCAATATATGGCCATATTTTTCAGTGGGTAAACGCTAACGAGAGATGTCCTAAAACACGCAAATTGGATGCCCTCCATCGTCGATCCCTTGGCTTCGTGGTATGATGGTTTCCATTGCTAGCTTTTTTTTTTATTTTCTTGTATTTTTTGCTAAACGGTGCATCAGCAATTACGGCATGGCAATGAATCACAATAAATGATTGAGCTGAACAAACTTCTTTTGTCAAGCATATGATATCAGTCCCGTCCATAGTTGCCCACCACTGGCGGCGGCAAGTGAGGCACCGCTCATCCATGACCCCTATTCATGGTGAAAAGTGAGGCAGCGCTCATAGACGTATAGGGGGTCATGGTCAAAAAATCGATGGTAGGTCATGGGAAGGTCAAGATTAAGTACTGTACCATTCGATAGTACAGTACTTCCTGATACTGTATCTAGCTACCGTAACCCCGATTACCGCAAACTGATTTTTTTCAAAAATTGAAAATATCGTACATAAATTAAAAAGTCAAAGTACCGTAACCAATCTATAGCACAGTACCACCAGATACCGTATCCCACTACCGTAACTCGGACTATCGCGAACTAACTTTATTTTTAAGATGTCCTGGTAACGTGCACAATCGGTCTTTTGTCGTGAACGATCGATTGTACAGTACCCAAACTGACTACCGTAACCCAGTTCCTTGGGTCAGATCTAGTTCCTTGGGTCAAACATTTTTCTAAAAATCCAAAATAATTTTCTAAAAATCATAAATCGATCGAAAAATGGTTCTACAGTAGTAGTCAGTTGGGTACTGTACAATCGATCTGATTGTGCACGTTATCAGGACATCTTAAAAATAAAGTTAGTTAGCGATAGTCGGGGTTACGGTAATGGGATACGGTATATGGTGGTACTGTACTATCGATTGGTTACGGTACTTTGACTTTTTAATTAGGGTACGATATTTTCAATTTTTTGAAAAAAATCAGTTTGCGGTAATAGGGGTTACGGTAGCTATATACGGTTTCAGGAAGTATTGTACTATCGATTGGTACAGTACTTAATCTTGACCCACCCATGACCTACCATCGATTTTTCGATCATGACCCCCTATACGTCTATGAGCGCTGCCTCACTTAAAAAGTGAGGCAGCGCTCATCCATGAATAGGGGGTCATGGGGGTCGCCGGCGGCGTGGGCAACTATGGTCCCGTCTATTCCTTACATGAGTGTGGCATTAGTTTGATATGGCATGGAAGACCTGGCGTACGTCCTGACCATTTGAGTGTAGATACCATGTATTCAGTGAGATGCCCTCAACCGTCGATCCATTCGCTGCGTGGTACGAGAGACCTCTGGAGGCGGAAGACATCCTTGCCGGGGGATCACTGATCATCCTCACCCTGTTGTTCGTCCCACTCTACCTGCTTGTGGTTGCGGTGTGCGTCGGCGCAGAAAGGGTAGGTATTTTCAAAGTTTGTCGACGGAAACGTATATTCGAGCTTGATACTAATTTATCTCCGCTCACTTTCACTTCTCGTTGATTTTTCATCACAAAAACATATTTGGCAGAGTTAGCAACTTAATGTTGTAGAAGATGATTGTATATTAGGTTGAACAGAAAGTCTTTATAAACTGTTTTGCTCGATCACTGCTCAGTGCACGAGACCTTTGGTGTTCCCTCGCCTCTAGTGAATAACAAATGACAAAGGGACTATGTGGTCAACAACTCCCTATTCCACGCCTTTCATTCTGCTACTAGTAAGATCACGATGTTTGTTCACACGGCCTTGCACATTCGCAACGTTCTATTATTCGTATTCCTCTCTCACACTACAATGAAGGAATAGGAACGTCAGTTGGCTGAAGTGTACGATTCATATGCCACTCACTACCAGACCATGCGCAATTGGTACCAACTCTTCGAGAAGGGGGACTTTTCCATGGATGATCATGACCGGTCTGGGAGGCCACCCGAGCTGGATTTGGATGCACTACGGATCGTAGTGGAATTGGATCCTTTCCAAATACCCGCGACATGGCAGCCACACTTGGGGTATCGCAAAGCACCATCGTAAAATAATTGGTCTCCATTGGCAAGAAGAAGAAGCTAGGCCGTTTCATACCCCACAAATTGACCCAAGACCAGTTTGACCACCGTGTCGACGATTCCCTTTCTCTACTCACTCTTCACGCTGGAGATCGATGGGTGGACCGTCTCATAACAGGGGTCGATAAGTGGGTCTGCTATGAGAATCACCATAGGAAGGCACAGTGGGTGGATGCCAATGAGACCCCACAGGACGTCGCAAAGCCTGACCTTCACCCTATGAAAATCTTGCTCTCTGCCTGGTGGGGAGTGGATGGCCCGATTTACTGGGAGCTCCTACCCGAGAAGCGGATAATTACTGGATATGTCTACACTAAACAACTACGGAATCTCAAGACGAAATCCGCACAATCTGCCCTGAACGGCAAGAAAGTGTACTATCAACACGATAACGCCCGACCCCATGTTGTACGGCAGGTCAAGCAGGAGCTGTCCAAATATGGCTGGATGGTTCTCCCTCATACACCGTATTCTCCTGGCTTGGCCCCTTCGGATGATTGGTTGTTCTCGGATCTGACCCGTCATCTCGATCAGAGATCCTTCACTTCCCGTGGGGCGATCGAGGCCGCACTCAAGCAATATTTTGATTCGCGCCGAGATGGGTTCTATAAGGAGGGAATCCATAAGTTGCCTGAACGTTGGTGATTTGTCGTAGATAACAATGGTGCATACGTTTGATTTCGCTCTTGCGCTTTATTGTCAGAAGAATTGAAATAAAAAATTTATAAAGACTTTCTGTTCAACTTAATACATAGCTGTCCAGCAGTGGCGGCGACCCCGCAAGCATGAACCCCGGGTCATGGTTTTTTGGCAGGTGGTGGGGAAACCTCAACCTAAGGGTAGACCTAAGGTGCTATAACCGTCGGCATGTACATCGACACAACTGGTATTTGTCGGCTACCGTAACCCGCACTACCGTAATCTGAGTGCTGTGGGCACACCACTATGTGGTAAAAAGTACCTAAGACGGATCAGGAAAGCTCGGCCGTCTTACCGTAGCCTAGTTACAATAACCCAAGTACAGTACCATGACTGGCTATCGTGAACTGACTTAATTTTTTTCTGAAATTTCCATGACCCGGGGTTCATGGTTGCGCATACCCTGTGACAGGGTATGCGCAAGCATGAACCCCGGGTCATGGTATTTTTGACAGGGTATGCGCAACCATGAACCCCGGGTCATGGACAAAAAATCGATTGGTAGGTTATTGGTAGGTCAAGACTAGGTACCGTACCCAATCGATAGTACAGTACCCTAAGATACCGTATATCACTACCGTAACCCACGAATATCGCAAACTAACTTTATTTTTAAAAAGTCCTGGTACCGCGTCCAATCGATTATACAGTACCCAAGTAACTACCGTAACCCAGTTCCTTGGGTCAGATCCAGTTCCTTGGGTCAAACATTTTTCTAAAAATCCAAAATCGATTTCACAATTATTTTAAATTATACTTACGTATCTCCAATTATTGTAGAATCATTTTGCGATTGATTTGGGATTTTCAGAAAAATGCTTAAAATTTTTAGAAAAATGTTTGTCCCACGGAACTGGATCTGACCCAAGGAACTGGGTTACGGTAGTTGCTTGGGTACTGTATAATCGATTGGACACGGTACCAGGACTTTTTAAAAATAAAGTTAGTTTGCGATATTCGTGGGTTACGGTAGTGATATACGGTATCTGAGGGTACTGTACTATCGATTGGGTACGGTACCTAGTCTTGACCTCTCACTCGATTTTTGACCATGACCCGGGGTTCATGCTTGCGCATACCCTGTCACAGGTATGCGCAACCATGAATAGGGGTTCATGGGGGTCGCCGCCGGCGTGGACACCTATGATTATATATAAACACGGGAAGATACTTACATAGTTTTAAAAATATGTAATTAAATTTGAGGAAATAGCCGGCTTCCGCTATCTCATCTCGATGGCTGTAGCTGACATTCTTTGCATGTTGCAGGTAGTGTTCGTTGGTTTGGCTTTCCCATCTCCGTCGGAGGGGGGGGGGTGGTTAAATATGGGGATGGCTTCGTAATAAATTGTCTTTTTATTTATGGACACAAAGAACGAACTGAATGGAAAAAAAAAATTTCTTGCTTGGAAATCCCTAGAATGTTTTTACTTATTTGTGATAAATACCATGAGTCCGCTATACATTATGCGGGGTTCAAATAGCTATGACAGCACATTTGCCCATTTTGCTTTTGTTGCATCTACCAGTGCATTCCAATGCTCCTCCTCGTCTTGCGATAACCGCATGACGTGATCAATATTTATTGATTATTCGATTTTTCATTTCAGTTCGCACTCGTGAACGGGTTGGCGATCCTGACGAAGAGTCGACTTGTGAGAGAAGAGAGACGACACTGGGTCCAGGTACCTATCTGACACAACGTGCCAGATGGGGGAAATAGGTTCATTTGCGTGGCCCATCGATTCTCGGGGCGAAATCTCCTTATCACTGTGCCTATTTCTCGCCCTCCGAAAATCGACTGTTTTGGTCACTTCGGAGACATCTCCTCAAAGGGAAGTGAAGTTAGGGATGCGGCGTTTGTGGAGAGAGGTGCATAAACCCTTTGCCCACAAATCAACCAAGAGCTTTTCCTTGATTTCAATCTCATTCAACGGTAATATGGGCAAATGTTCGAAAAACCCTGCCATTCAGACCGCTCCGCTGTCTCGTTATGACGAGAATAAAGGGGATTAGATGGGCCACGCAAATTAGCTTTTTTCCCCTCCCTGACACGATCTGTCTGAAATCTCCAGTCGTTCCAATGTTTCTGCAAAATCGTTCATTGAAATCCAGGAAAACCACTTTCTTTGATTGATTCGTGAAACAAAATTACAGTTCTACATGGACACGATGTGGTTCACGCGCTGCTTCCACCTACCGCTCATCGCATGGTGAATATTTGTTGCATTTAAAACATGAAAAGTTTTTAATCGGCTCCATCCATTGTCCACTTTCGTGAAATTAAGGTATGGCATTGAATTGTTTCGTGAACGTTGTGAGTGAAAGAACGGGCAGGAAGGATCTAGGAGGAAGGAAGTAGACTAGCTCTCACTACAGTAGGGTTCTCTTATTGGAAATTTTGTGATGCATTGTCAGCTGTGTTTCAGGTTATCTATACAGCTGACGATCATTTCTTTATTTAACGCAACTGAAACTTACCCGAAAATACACTAAAAGTTTTCCAAGAAGAGAACTCTACACTAGAGTTCGCATTTCGGATAATTATCTTTTGAATGCGCATTCTCCCGTTGCTCGACCGGCCGGGAGACTGTAAAAATGAAGATATGGTGGCCCGTACGAAAAAATCTAGCTGTCATTTGATGTCAGGTAACTTTCAAACTAAATGTCTCACAGGTCGCGATTCCTGGCCGTCTCTTCTCCACTCGTCTTCAGATCGCAGTCCCGTCGCACCTCCTACTTCCTCTGTCTGCTGATCGGATGGCTCGCACCGATCACTCTGGTTGGTAGCAAAGAACAATTGCTAGGAATGGGTTCGTAAGAAAAGTCTGTATTCACTAAGCCAGAGAAGTGAGAGAGCAAACGTAACAAAGAGAGTAAATTATTACGTAGAAGCGTGCAGCATTCCCACAGCTTTAGGGTTTTGCTTTTGTAGTTATACGTGATTTTCGGGTGGCTTTTTATACTACATTGGTGCTTCTCGGCTAATTAGCACACTCGTAATTTAAATAATAGAAAATTCGTAACTTAAAAAACTTTTACTATAGTACAGTTCGGTACAGTTCGACTTCTCAAAACTTTTCTTCAGTTGAAATCCAATTTCGTCCTCGATTGCCTTTCTGTTGCTTCTTGTGCGCCTTTCGAGACCAAGAGTACACGCTCATCAAACCGACGCCTCTTCATTGTTTGCATACACTTTAGCGGAAGGCTCATTGTTCACGTCTTCGTCCACTTTCCTTGCGTAATTAATGCCAGACTTGCAAAAAATGAAGGCATACTTTGGATCTATGAACTACCGTTTCCAAGGGGTTATCTCGATAAGTCTTTGGGGGAATTAATATAAACAAGAATGTATATCTACTACACACATCTAGTCCCGTTATCTCCAACATGCAAATAGATCTCGGCTCCTCCAAGAAACAACGAATGCTTGAATTTCATTTGCTCAGGGATGCGCTACGCACTTCCAACCCTTCATCGTAACTTTCTACTTCGAGCCCGCCATGTATGGATTTTGCAGCGAAGATCTTGCAAGGTGGGGCATTCAATTTCATTTTTTATCGCTGCAGGTCACGAAAATATAGGAACAAATAGCGTATAATTTACTTAAAAAATTTGAAAGAAATCAAAGTTGCGAAACTGTAAATTGAAAAGTTTTCGAAACATGGCATAACTGAACCATCTCCTTTCATAATGTTCTCTCGTATGGGGAAGAATGCATTCAGGTACATCTCCGGCGGGCACGCCACACTCTTCTTCGTAGTAAATGCGGTGGGCGGATTTCTGCCGTTCGTATTCTACGGGTTGGTCGAAGTTTTCAGTAGATGCTCATCTACACCTAGATCTCTTAGATCCTAGCTCTCTCCATCTAGACATCTTATTCAAGATCGTTCTTTCATATCATGCAAGTCTTGTAGGATAGCCCTTCGCATGCTCTTCTCATGCATATCTACTTATTTCAGTACTCCTTGTGCTCTCGATTTCTTGGTTGCGATTGTTAGTTCCGATTCAACGTCTAATCTTGCAGGCTCGCCCTTTGCATGCTCTTGAAGCATCGCGTATCTCTCGGCGGACCGAGCACTCGATTAGCGTACGTCGAGATACGGTAGGGTTTGCTGATATTGTTACTTAAATAAATACACTTGGGCAAAAAATCACAACTTAATCTTAGCGATTGATCCTCAAATATCAACCGTTTCCCTTCCAGACAGTGCTAGTCTAGTTAGGAGGAGAACTGTTGAATGAGAACTCAACGGATCGAAACCAAAAAAAAGTATCAATGTCTACTGTTATTGAAGAATGGTATTTGTCAGTGTGCGACAGTATTCTGAAAATACTAGAAAAGCGTGTTTTTTTATACTCATCCGGTGTCTTCTCATCGGTTCTCGTCCAACCTAGCACCTTCCAGACTGATCATTCCCTGCGCTCTAACGTCTGCGGTGTTCATAATTGGACAAGCGGGTCTTCTTTTCGGGACAGGTAAAGTTTACATTCTCAAGAAAACCTCATTATACTTTTTTATTGTCTGATATCTGCCAGAAATCAATCTCTAGCATAGTATTACAAATCAGGAATTATATGGACTTTTATCCACCCCTTGGCGTTCGTAGATGATTTCCCTCTTCGTCTGCCCTGATCATCAATTTCTTCCAGGCACGGGTAAGTGGGCGTCGTGGCTCGTCTGTCTCCTCTTCTTCATCAATTCCACCCTCCAATCCGTCCTGCTCATTGTTTGCTCGGCGTTCGTGAGGTGATTGAATAGGAAGAATTCCCCCTTTCGTTCAATGATTGATAATTATTCCAAGGATAATATAATTTCATATTACGGTAAAGTGAGAAAACAAAGACCGCCTTACTCATCCATGATATCTCGAATGGAGTCACTCCAATGAGAGCATCCGCCTGTTTATGATAACGATTGAAGGCCAAAGAACAACGATTCGTTGTAGGAAGGGAGTCTTTCGCATCGTGCTCTCCTTCCTTCGAAAGCAGCCACGAGAGGCATCTACAACCACTATTTCATAGCATTGACACTGTCCATTATTTCATAGGACATTGACAATTGTCACAGTCGAGTAGCCAATGGCTACAAATTGTTAGAGATTACCTTACTTTTTAATAATTTACAAGAATGCCAGATGTTTTAGAATCTCGATGTACACTGATTGACTAGAACTGTGTACCTGAGGATTACCAATATTCCACAACACGTTGTCGTAGACTAGAGACCAAATTATCACTTGCTCCTTGTAGATTCAAATTTCTATTTTCGTAGTTTTGTCAATTGATCTTCGCCATCAGTGCTAAACACATACGGTCATAGCTTCATCGATGCTCACTGATAGTATGTTTATTATGATACACCGAGCACGTTATTCACAATTGAATTCTAATGAATTGATGTACAATATAATCAATTGTTATTTCTATACCTACAGTTCCCCTATTTGGACCAGTGAATGAATTCAATTTCAAAACTTGTGTTGGAACGACTTCTTAGGAATGATATGCATAATTACTCATGTCATCATATTTCTAAAATTCGTCGTGTTGCATCAGAATTTCACAAATTCAAAGTTACCGCGTGTTCCTTGCAACAACGCACCACTCCCGCTTCTGCCAGCCCTCCTCAGGTTTTTCGACGCAGGATGCGCGTCACTTTTGCGAAGCGGCGCCGCCACGCACTCGTGGCGCCCATCCTGCGTCGAAAAACCGGAGTCTCTGACTAGATTGAAAGTGAGCATTTTTCCTTGCTTATCTCACTCAATAATGGAATCATTTGTGGCACTGCATCATGAAAATTAATTTTCCTGTGCCAAAATATTGATTAATTATCGACTTCCTTCAGATGTACCCCCGACTGGTTCCCCTCGTTCTAGCATACACGTTAACTATCCCGCTAGATGTGAGCATCGTCAACTTGGATATAGAAGGATTGCCACAGGCGATATCGGCGATTATCATTTGCTGTCTCAGATAGTGCAAAGATAAACGACTTGGGCCTTTGCAGTAACCTCTCACATGTGGTACCATCTCTTTGTGTGATCCAGCTAACCTATTTTTAATTAATACATTAGCAATTCGACTACAGATACGGGATAACAGTGCGTTCGCCTAAGAATCGCACATCTACCGGCACAGCAAAAAGAGGCACATTGAGATTTTTAGAGTTTATGATAGCTATGGGTACCCTCTTTCGAATTCTATACTTTTCATGCTTCAAAATGTCTAATTTGCATAATTACGCATGTTCAAATTTCTGTACAATTTTTATTTTTTCATTCAAAACACATCGGAAATATATCCGAAAAATGTGAAAAATTGGTTTTAGGCCCTTCTTGATGCGCTCTATCCGAATATGTTGTTTGTTCATGCAAAATCGGAATTTTAAAATTTCATATTTTTTAAGAGATTTTTTTACTCGAATACGAAACAAAAAACCTAGCTGGATTTTTGATATGTTGTTACGCATGATGAGATCTATCCAGAAAAAAAATTTGGTACATTTTAGAGGTTGTATAATTAGTTTCTCATGTGACCGAAAACGTCCGTTCTGGCCTGCTCGTTGGTCAACTTCGAAAATGTTTCACTGGAATATTGTATAGACAATTGCTTCTGTAATTGAAAAACGTTCTCAACTATAATACTTTACATTGAAACATATATGCCTACATGCACCCTGGCTTAACAGATCTAGATGGTGCAAAATGAAGATGACCACGATTATCAGCACCCTCGAAAACCTATTCTGGCAGATTTTCGAAAATTCGGTGTGCCAAATCTTAGGCGACCAGCCTCATAACCTCTCACATATGGTACAATCGAATAATGTCAACATGCATTATACCATACTCTTTTTGTGAGTTAACTAAACTTACAAACCATTATCAACTGATTCATTTGCAGTTCGACTACCCATACTGGATAAACCAATTACCTAACCCTATACTCTACGTCTGGTTCCTATAGCGGTATCGTCGTACAAAACTCCCTGGGTTTTGTGTCTTCTGATCTTCGGATTCTCGATATTCATCATCTGCTGCATCCTATACTCGTACATGGCCATCATGGAAGTACTCATTGCGACGAGTCGGACAACCGAGGAGCAATTAGTCCGTTCTTACAATTCCAATTAGGGTTCTCTTATTGGAAAATTTTTGTATAATTTTCAGATATGTTTCACGTGCATTATACATGTGAAATATATAGCGCACATGAAACATATCTGGAAATGATACAAAAAATTTCCAATAAGAGAACCCTAGTTCCAATGTTACGGTTATCACACCTCTAGACCGTATTCCCCTTCATATTGCCTCTTATCCCTTATCCTGTCATGGGGTTAAAATGACAAATAGTCCGTTTTTACAGTTCCAATGTGTGTTTTCAAACAGATTTTCGTTACTTCTACAAGAGCGCGTTGATGGATCTGTAAAGAATCGCTATAACGATCATCACAGGTTCGAAGAGATTCCGTGTCGAAGGAGCTGATTGGAGCCGTCCTCTCTCTCCTTCTACTCTTCCTCACAACATTCTTTGCCAACCCGATGATGTGCGCGCTCAAGAAGGAATACACTCGTGCCGCTATCGGATTTCTGGTGCTTATCTGCCTGATCATCGTCCACTGCTACAGTCTGCTGAAGTTGGTGAAGAAGGGAGAGGTCAGTTTTCGCGGGTCTTACGTCAGTCGGTTTGGCCACCTGGGAGTTGTTCGAAATTTCTATCTTCGAAATTATATATATCTTTATCTAGTGGAAGAAAAATATATTAGGTTGGTGCATAATTTTCGATACAAGGTATTTTGTAAATATACTGGCGAATACTTCACAAGTATCAAACCCCGCTTGAGTATTATTTGAGGCAGTGTTAGGTGAAAATAATGATTGGTTTCAATCCGATCGATCCAATGTCAGACCGCCGAAGTACAATGATATGTGAAAATTGGCAAAAATTACCATGTTTTGGAGCTTTCATTAAAATTCATGGCAAAAATTAAATGAATTAAAAGCAAATCCCGTCCTTCTGAGACACTAATTAGTAAGGGTGGACGCTTCCATTGAACAGGTGGATCTACCGTTTCGGGCTTCCACAGATTACTAATAATACGAAATATGCCAATTTCGTCGTTCAAATTTGAGGTTTTAACCCACGATTACGAATTCTCTTGAATGGAATGAGGAATCTTCACCAATTGACTGTGGTAGCATCTTCATGATAGGTACTTCAGGTTATGTTTCATTTGAGACCTCAAGCTCATCCAGCAAAAACTCCTAGTAAATGCAATTGTAATCTGCCATTTTCAACACCCCACAATTTCGGAATGCGTGGCTATTTTGTCAGACCGTTTTATGGCTTATGCCGATCTCTGGTAAAAGTAGAATAGTTAATCATCATCCTTCACAAAAATGGTGTTGAAGCAGCGCAATTATTGCTTCGCAAAGAGTAGTAATCAATCGAAAAGTTTATGAAGTTTTGCAATTCTCAGACTTTGGAGCGATGTCTCATCGGTAATACTGATTGATGAGGTGCGATGCAATGTGCGCTATGTAGAGTACACATGCACTAATACTGCAAAAGAAACCACATGAAGATTGCTCAAGACCGAAGCAAGATATGGCTCGAAAACCTTAATCGTGATTTTGTATCGAAAATTATGCACCAGCCTGATACAAGCGATTGCTCATAATCTAAATTCGACAGATCAACGCCCGTCTGTGGAGGCGTGTTTACAGAATCTCTGGCTGCTGAGCGCTCTTCGTCTGTTCCTTCTTACTGGAAGCCTACGGCAACAGGCGCTTCTACGCTCTACCTCTACACTATCCCAGTGCCATGTTTACCAGCGCAATGGTCCTGCTCATCGTATTCGTCGTCATGCTCATTTCCAGCTTGCTTGCTGAGGTAGGTCATTAATTCATTAATTATTTTTTGTTTTAATCATTTATTTGTATAACGTTCCTGACAATTAGTGTAGACAATCGCAAGTTCTGAAATTTGCGCATGATAATGACCACTATCGTTTGTGATTATCCTTTATATCAGTTTGGCGATTATTTTATAATTGCATGTTAGTGAAATACTACTTATATTACAGCCCGTGAAGGTCTCCGTGAAAAATAAGCGGCTTCAGCTGCAGCACAATGATGTAGAGGAAGGAGACAGTAGCAAGCTGTGCTGCAGCTCCTGCGGCAATCACCAGTGATTCATGAGACGTCGATATATCAAAGGCGGCATGACGTCATAGTTCTCATCCGACCTAGTACCCATGGTTTGCTTGAAGCGGGTCTGTCAGCAAAACTAGCCAGGACAAGCTGACAACGCAGTTTCGAGACAATCGTAAACCGTAACTCATTATCGAAATTCCGATTTCTATTCCGAATTGAGATTTGGATCCATTAAATCATTTAAAGTTGACCCTGACGCGCAGGCAACGAGTGAGAGAGCACATGACTTGAAGAGAGTTCTCTCACTATGTGAAACATATTTCAACCAGGCGCGTTTTTTGCTGAGAGTCCTGCTTTAAAGTGAGTGCACTCTGAAATAGCTCGAGGCCTGAGTATTACATAACGAACCCCCCCCCCCCCCTCCTATACTTTCACAATATCGCATCCATCTCGTTCATTTTTTATGTATGATGTCTTTACATTCGCTCATTCGTCAATGAAAATGAACTCGATTGGACAATTGAAGAATGTGTAAGATAAAGAAAAACTAAATGGAGTAGCATCAAGAAAACAGTTTCCGGTGTGATAAGAATGTAAGTGATGACTTCTTGCAATAGAGATTTGATTGATGATTACGTTTTTTTTCTAGTGATAGTCGGCACTAGGTCGGATGAGAACTATTGTGTCATGCCGCTTTTGAAATATCCTGCGGCACGAGGAAATAGTTCTCATCCGGCCTCGTGCCACAGCGACTAGCAGAGGTGAAATGAAAAAAGATCACTTTTAATGGAAAAAATAGATTCAAGAGCATCATGAAACCTGTTCAATACCCGGTTGGATGGGAATGTCAGTGCTGGAACAACTTCCTGCAATAGAGATGTGATAAATCAAGAAATTTCGTTCTTGGAATGGAGAAAGCAAGCCGATCGTTCAGAGGTGTGATAGAGCTAGAAATGATCCTCTTAATTGTGCATGCTCTCTCACCGCTCAGAATGAACAAGATCAATTCTCTCCCAAGTGAGAAGTGATAGAGCAATAAAAACTCTAAAGATAACTCAGCGCACTTATCGTAAGGTTCGAACGATCAACTTTAGAGTTTCAGGCAATGTGTAAAAATCACGCCCATCGATTAGCACTCCTGGCTTACATCCACTGAATAATCTGTGCTCACGAATGACTTGAATGAATTGTCTCTCTTCATTTTTCATACTCTCTGTCAGACTAGAACGATGATACGATTTATTGTGAAGCCATCCCTTCCTCTTCATGTGTACTTTCGATTTCTTGTTCG
This sequence comes from Pristionchus mayeri, assembly GCA_036245805.1. NCBI lineage: Eukaryota > Metazoa > Nematoda > Chromadorea > Rhabditida > Neodiplogasteridae > Pristionchus > Pristionchus mayeri. The sequence goes on along the minus strand of BTRK01000003.1, from coordinate 12,708,566 downwards.
GTTCAACAGTAGATCACCAAATAATCATAGGTAAAACGTAAAGGTACATCCCGTCTTCTAGACCAGCTCGCATGGAGAACACTGCTAGGCCAGTGTCAATTTGGGCGGATTCATTGCCCAGCTTTCGCCAGACCTATTTACCTGCGTGATCGAGTCACGACTACCAATTCCCCTTCCCCCATGGGTAGGCTCCTTGGTGGGGCGGAGACGGTGTCACGACCGGGAATCGAACCCGTGCGGGATGGAATGGGATAATCATAGACGATAATCATAGACGCCCTGATAATGTGTCTAGACTGATGTGCATGGCAAAGTCGACAAATCGCATTAGTGTACTTTAAGAGCGATGAACTATTTTTTGGGACGGTTGTTGTTGGGGATGTTTGAACATTATTTATCTGGCGACGCCCTGTCTTTGAGCATTGCCTTAGATTGAGTTCGCAACTGGCCCTTTTTCTTGACCCGATTAAATCTTCACATTAAACATACTGAGCGAGATATAAACTTGAAAATACAACCGTTTAAACTACGATATCTTCCCGTATAAGAATACATCGCCATCGAGAAAATTTCACCGAAAATTCTCAATTTTTGTCACGTAACTCACATCACTGAAAATCATTGAACGCCCAAACAAATTACCCTTTCTCAATTAGTGAAATCCCCTTCTCGTGCCAAATATTTTTCGAATTTACGCGCGAGCGCGTTCAAATTTGGGTGTGGACACTCCCTTTCCTCTCTTTTTTCATCGTCGCGGTGAATGATCTGACTCTCCTCTTGATATACACTCTCTCGCAGGTTAGAGAAGGCAAGAGAGCATGCAAATTGAGGAGAGTCTGATGAATACTCGGTGGCTCCGTTACATTAACCCTTCCTTGTCTCATCGGTTTTTGATCAAGAGGTGGAGCAGTTCCTTCTTCCACTCAAGTAACGCCTCCTCCCTCCCCTCCTCCTCTTCTTCTCCCCTCCGTGTTCCCCTTTCATCGACTAGTTTCGATAAATCTCAAGCTGTCCACATGAAATTGCGCTCTTCAATCAGTATTCTCTCTCACAGATTTGACGAGAAAGGATGTTGAATGAAGAAAGAAATGCTTGCCAAGCCGTGCCTACTCCACATCGCGAACCTTTTCGCGCTGTGATCATTGACTCTAATTGTATCATTGACGCTGCCACTCCCTTAGATTGTACGACTAACAAATTCGATCAGGCTAATGGTGGAACCAGTAAAATGCGTTAAATGTTGGCATTGTTGCTCTTTTCTAGCGTTTTCTATATTCGAGGCAAAATTTCTAGATTTTCAAGCATATTATTGAAACATTGTTGAAGTTTTAGCCACACCAAGGGAATTTACATTTTACAGTGAAAACTTCAGTCTTATAACCCCCCCCCCCTTCGTGATAACAGTCTCTTATAGCATGTAGAATGATGGAATCCTTTCTTTCAAAGCCGTCCCTAGGACCTTTCCTTGCAGTGCCAATTTTTCGTTATGATAATCTAGCGATCATGTTATTATGGAGAAACAGAACACCCTTGATCACGGTGAAGTTTGCACCGCCACCGCAGCAGGGGTTCTTCCTCCTCCTCTCCTCTCCCCTCCTCCTCCCCTCTCTCAATTTCTTTGATTGAAATGGGGACAACAAATAAGGAATGCGTGATTGATGGGTGTGTGGAGGGAACGGGGAAACATGATCGGTCTCTCCTCATTTTGAACGCTCTCTCGCTGGTTAGAGAAAGCGAGAGAGCATGTAGGTTGAAGAGAGTCAGACCCTTGACTCTGGGAAACATGTAAAAGGCAATCTCCTATTTGGGCCCCGTATGTAATCTTTGGCACGCTCTGCACGGAGTAATACGTGAATAACTGTCAACGGTCATCATGTCGCGGTAGAAAGTTGTTTGCGCTCTCGGTCCAACCATTCGCGTTATGCATTCTTTTATGAACCACACATGCGCAATAGGGCCTCTTCTACAGACTTATTAAGGAGTAGAATCCATACGCACATGGTCCATGCTATGATGCAACTCTCTGAAATTCTCATGTTTTTTTATTATCAACATTCTGATTGATTTAAAACATGATCCAGAAATAGATCATTCGCACCCCTCCGGTCGATGTTTATCGACAAACCCTTCCCACTCTCTATTCCAATTCCCTTGTAGCTAGACACTTGGCGGTGCCAGTCTTTATCGACAGACAGCGTGATCACTGTCTTAGGGCTGTTTATCCCCTGGTTCTTCTATTTGCGCACTCCTCGTGCCCAGTTATAAAGAACAGCGGTCGATTTGAGAGGCGATTCTTTTCATATGAAGAAAATGTATAGCGATGCTAATGTCGTTTTTGGTGCACTGATAATGTTGTAAAGCATGATATTTTCGGTGATTAAAATTTCTGGAACTTCGTTTGCAAACTATTTGTAGATTACCATTGACATCGAGATTTTGCGTGATGTTAAGAAGGGATTTTATGCGGAATTTCACCTTCTATTTACGTCTATTGATCACTTCCCTGTCCTGGACAAGTTCACATTAATTCTGGTCTGCTGCTCATTACATTTTGGAGAGTGTAGTATGGTATCCTCCATGCAATTTCTAGGTCTAAAGTTGCGTGAAAATCAGAACAACATCTGAAAGTGGACAGTGGTATTCCCTAACTCATGTTGCGAGATATTGTCGTAAAAACTTGATACGGGGTTATTCCCATTGGTTACGGTAGTTGGCCTTCCCTTTGCGTGTCCATCAATCACTTCCCTGTACGCGTGTGCAATTAATTCGATTTCTGCTCTGGTGTTTTGACCACGATTATCGTCGTAAATATACATCCTTGCCGATGTAATGTTGGAAGACTAAGATTATGGTGAAAATAGGATTTGGCGTTCCATCTTTTGCTTCCTTCGATAATTGTTTCACTGACTATTCCTCTTATTCCATGTTGTTCTGATCATCAGGAAGATTTCTGAGAGGTACTTGGTCTTCTATTTGCGCGTTCATCAATCACTTCCTTGTATAAAGGAAGAATTCATTCGATTTCTGATCAGGTGTTGACAATTTTCGTGTAAATATCGTGGAGAGAGTGTGTAGAATGAAAATATTGGGGTGTCCGGAAAGTTCGTATAATGCTTCGGAAAAAAGTCAGTTCGCGATCAAAAGCAGTGATTGCGCAATCTGTTTGTCAACAATGTATTGCATCATTCTGACGTTGAGTAGTGAGAGGATTTAATCAGTCTCCTAGTTGCTACATTGATTCTTGTGATGGACTCCCATCTCTACCTCCGACTAGTTTTACTTCATTACTACCGTCTTGGCAGATCCGTGAAGGAGGCCCACTCTGCCCTGGCCCAGTCGGAAGGAGCTGACGCCCCCTCCATACCCTTTTGCTATAAGTGGTTCTCCCGCTTCAAGAAAGAGGAGTTTGGTTTCGATGATCAACCTCGCTCTGGACGCCCTCCCTCCCTCGATCAGCCTCTCGTTCTCCGTACACTGAAGCGCAAGCCCATGGCCAGTGTGCGTGAGTTGAAGAAGGATACTGGTACTCCCAGATCAACGGTGTCCGATATCCTCCATCGATCTGGGAAGAAGCCGAAACTCCCAAAAGTGATTCCCCATGACCTCTCCCCCGAACAGCTGAAAAATCGTGTCAAGTCTGTCGGGAATTACTCCATCGTAGATCCAATCTTCGATGGGTTAATTCCATCATCGCTACAGATGAGAAGTGGATCACGTACGATAACCCTGTGAGGAGACTGCAATGGGTGGATGCAGATGAGAAGCCCACGCCCGTCCCGAAGAAGGAAGAGCACGGAAAGAAGGAACTCCTCTGCTTCTTCTTCTCAGTGCTCGGTCCCATCTACTGGGAGATCCTCGCCCCTGGCACCAGCATCAATGCCGACCTCTTCTCTGAACAACTGGAAGATGTCGCGATCAGAGCAGAGTCCCTCCCAGACTCCTGAACCAAGGCAAAATTCTTCTTCTGATGGACAACGCCCGCCCACATCGAGCAAAGATGACCCAGAAGAAAATGGACGAGCTGAAGATCGAGAGGATTCTCCATCCACCGTATTCCCCGGATCTCTCCCCATGCGACTACCACTGCTTCCGCTCTCTCTCTCTGACTTCTGCAAAGGAAAGAAGTTCAAGAATCGAGATGAAGTTGTGAGGGCTTTCGTGAACTGGGCGGTCTCGAAGAAACTCGCATTCTGGAAGAGAGGAATCGAGACCCTGCCCAATCGCTGGATGGAGGTAGTGAGAAAGAAGGGGGCATACATTGGTCACTGAGAATTGTAAAGCATTGAATAAAAAATAAAAACAAAAAATTATACGAACTTTCCGGACACACCAATATGTTTCTCGAAATAAATTTACTTCCTCAGTGCAATGTTGTAATACTATGTGAAAATATGATTTGTCGTTTCCTGATCGCGCCTACATAGGTAACATTGGATTAGGATAGGATGCCATGGAAATCACTGCTCGAGAGATTCCGCGTCCCCTTCAACTACTTACTACTTAGTAGTAAGTAATTAAGTAGTAAAATACTCGAATTTCGACATGAGCACAACAGGTACTGCTCTGTAAAACCACAATTTATTTATTATGCGCATAAAATAGTCATGCTTCACACGCGAATTGTATTTGTTCTATTGAGAGAAGCTAATGCAACTACCGTTAAATTTGAAGTACAGTTAGATCCCATGATTTTCCAGTTCTCCGCCTTGAATGGACGCAAACTACATTCACGTAATATAAGTGATTCCCACTTGGTCTCGCTCTGCATAGATGAGAGGGCATAGTTCTCCGATTGTCCCATCACGATTTTCGCAAAACAACAAGGGGTTGTGTGTACTCTATCTACGGCAACCATGTTTGATAGTGGCTGATCTCCTATTTTGCCCGATCTCTATCCGATTGTACAGAGCGAGAGAGCATGGAAAGAAATGGCAGTCATGCCGAAATCCCACAACATTACTGCCGTAACATCCCACCCGTTTTTGATTATGGTTGTTCTCATGGAATCATTCACTTTTTCGCCTCTAGCACTTTGAAAATTATAACAACGATCATTAAGCGATAGACTATGGTTTTGGGGGTCCTGAGCTGCTTGTGCATAACAGCGATGATCTGACTCTCGTATTTTCCAATGATCAGAAGATATGTCTCACAGTCCTAGGTCGTACGTATTGGCGAAGAACAGACCACTTATCAGCGGCGAGCACTAGTGTTGCCAAAACTGCCAGAGCCCTCCTCTGAGGCTGACTGTGCTCTCGCACCGATGCAACTTGCTAGAGAAAACGCAGAATGAAGTGAGTCATTTTTTTCACAAGCCATCCCTACGAGGAACGTACCACTCAACACCAAGGGTCAAGCTCTTTAATCACACTTTTCACCATCCTCATATCAGGACGCTCAACTCAGACAAGTTGTATTAGGTTTCGCTGGCAGCGAGAGATGTAAACCAAGTTTTTAATAAGGTACAGATACAATAGGAGCGATCTATAGTACCTAGTGAATAGTATGGACATGATCTAGATAGTACGGTTTGGGGAGACTCCGACCACTTATCAGATTAGTACTTTTGTCACACTCTTCGCCCCCTATAAACACGCACGCGCGCTGATTTGTCGAGGACGATAAACACGTTGTGTAACAAGGAGAAGAAGAAGGAGATGGGGCTATTTTTGATGGGCGCATGATCCCGATCTGCGCACTACTGTTGCAAGTTGTGGATAGAGATTGATAGCGAGTAAAGGTAAAGGTAAAAGAATATCCCATCTTCGCGACTGGAATCGTGGGATAACACTGCATACCAGTGTCAATTTGGGCGGATTCAGTCTGGAGTGCCCACCTTTCGCCAGACCTATTCTCCTGCGTGAGTCATGGGTAGACGACTTGATGAGGTGGGGGGTGGTGTCACCGGGAAGCAAATCAAGGTGGAATGAAATAGGAGGGCGCGGCATAGACCACCACATCACTTCGTATCCTTACACTACTTGAAAGCTTGTAATGATGTTTATTGATAATATGCGCAAAACTATTGCGCTAACCGGGTGTGGAACAAGTGTAGAGAGGCAATGATAGTCGGTGAAGAAGATGTGGCTATTTTTGATTGCGCGAGCGATGAGAAGTGATCGGCACCAAGCGTGACGAGGTGCACTCTTGTTCAACTTGCGGATATAGATAGATGATTACTCTAAGCGAGCGTTTCTGCGATCCGTGGATATCGTTGAAGAAGAGGTATGAGTGTGACCAGATGCACTCTCGTTTCAACTAAAGACTATAAACGGCTGAGAAGAAAATATTTAGATGTGGTGCAGGAGAGCATTTGCGAAGGAGTAGCATTCCTGGTTGAATTTGTGCAACAAGCATGATTCATTATGCAAGTGTGGTTGTAAATTGAAGGCGAAAGAAGAGGTTATTAGACTGTTTTTAGTGATCATTTAGTCAAGGTTGAATGGATATTTGCTCTATTTTTCGGCGCCTCTCCTCACTTTGTTCCGAAAATTTATGGTTTTATTTCTACGCCATTGAAAGGCGGCGTAGTGGTGTACGATGAAGATTGTAGATCGGGACACAAAGTCGTTATCACGAGAGAGTGTTTACAGTCTATCGCGCCTATTGCCTCAAGTGCCGCATCAATCACTACTACACACTGCGTTTAGCGTACTCGCTGCCTTTCTCGGGTGATATATTGTTCATAACCCGTGAGTCATGGGCAATCCTCGATACGCCAAAAAATGGACGACTTTTCTAAGAAATAAATCTGTTAGTTCGGTTTTCTATCGCACAGAACTGTGAAGGATAACTCAAAAATGAGTAATTTTGTAACTAAAAAAAGATTAATTTCTAGCCAAGCAATCACTACTGCACACTGCGTTTTGCGTATTTGCGATCTTTGTTTCTAATGATCAAATTATCGATTAGTTCTTGGACACTCATCGGCACTTTCAATTATTGATGACTTAGCTAGACATCAAAACTTCTTTCATAATTTACTCTCATTGAATTGCTTTCGCTGTTCGAACTCACGATCTAAGTTATTCCTCGTTAAAATGCGCAGCCATCTAAATATTAGAATTGTCCACTTCTTGGTTCTCCGAATCTGGGCCGCGCGAGGTCTCTTGAATGTTTCGATGTTCTAATGATTTTTGTTCTAATGAACGATCGAAGGAAGTATCTCTTGTGAAACAAGCTGTCGAGGTCTCACAAATATTTTCGTCTTGTTCCTCGGGGCAGCACAAGGTACATTCTAGTTGTTCTAATGATCTCCTATTATGTTCTAATGTTCTGCCTTTTTGTTCTAATGATCTCCCGTCACCATTCTGAGTTTACAAAGTTTTCGAAAAACTATCTGATCTATAGATTCATACTTTGGCCTGCCACCGTATCAGTTCAACAAGACAGATAATAAGTTGATAATTCTGACTCAGTAAAAACAAGGCATTTTTGTGCACTCTGTTCGGCCATTTCTCAACGTAGAAACGCTCCGCTATGTATGTACTCTTGTCATACTTGATATATTATGCATATCAACATGCATTGGTCTCTTGGACACCAAGTGCGAAAAAACACATAGTGTATTTGGGCTATTTATAATGGCCAAAGGGACTGTAGTATGAATTATGGCTCCTGCTGTAGATATATGGCAAACTTTCTCGATAATCGATCGAAGGTGATAGGGTATCGAGAAAGGGGTAAGAAGAGGTTCTCTCGATTTCCCTCAAACGTGGAAACATCGGCGTTTCCCGATACACAGTCTGTTATCAATAGGAGAGAAAGAGACCGATCGAGTGTTTACAGTCTCTATCGATAGCCCCTCAAGGTGCAGTCACTTCGCGCTAAGTGATGTATCAATCACCACTCCCTCCTCCTCCTCCTTCTCCCTCCTCCTCCCTCTCCTCCTCCCCTTTCAACTCCCCTTTTTCCCAACATTCCTTATGTTTTGCATTGTCTCCGATTTGAGCACCCATTCTTACTAGGGATTACTTCGAAAGAAGTTACCCTCTTCATTTTGAGTGCTCTATCACTGGTGAGAGGCACGCAGAATGAAGAGAGTAATGCTTGCTAAAACCGTTTTCTCTTTCTCTTTTTCACTGGAAAAGTAAATGGAACCTTATTGGAAACTCCATTCGTACACTCTCCATTCTTCACGATCTCTCATTATTATTGCAATTTCAACTTCGCTTTTCTCTTTGTCTCCCATTATTGGAATTTTCAATAAGAGAATTATACTTGCGAAGCAATCCCCAATTCCCGGCTCCCATCCTCGTTGTCGATCTATTCCCTAATTTTTGACTATTTTGAACGCGATCTCACTGTCAATTTCGATTCGAGAAGTGACGGGAGATCAAATCAATCAAGCGCCGCTCTCGACTTTCACTAAATTGTTCTCGATTTCTTCATTTTGGAATGAATAGGAGCTGTTAGTACCAACTGTATCCAATCTTCGTGCTCTCTAACCGACCTCATCTGCGAGACATAACGAAATTGCAGTTGTTTTTCTGAAATTCTCACTTTTTGATCGAACGTTTTCCCCTTTTTCGAGCTGTTTAGGTCGTTCGACTGAGAATCAAGCGCGTATGGGATATCGATATCGGAGATCTGAGAAATGTTTTAGAGCGTTGATTGAAGGTCGGAGATGGTTCGAGAATGCTGTAACTAGTTCTCGAGATTCCTGCTGAAATATGGGATTTTCTAACTGTATCTATTCCTCGCCAAGTTCGATAGGTCAACCAGGTTCAGGGCATATCATGCGCGTATCCATTTCATATCACTAGAAAATTCTAAAAAGTTAGAGTTGATGCCCCAATTATCAAACCATGTTGGGTGGCAGCTATAACGTGCCTTTTTGAAATTCGAGAAGCCGATTGATTGAGAGATTTATAGAACAGATTGTGGTTTCGTGTCTGGAGCAATGGTCTGGCTCTCTTCAGTTTGCATGTTCTCTCGTCTCTCTGACCGGCGAGAGATCGTGCAAATTGGAGAGAGTCAGACAATTGCTCCGTTTCTGGAACCCCTCTCTGATCGTGCCGATTGATGTTTGCCCACATAAGAAATGGACAAACATCTCCCGGTAGTTTGCAAAATACTCTCCATAGGCGTGGCAACCCTCTTTCCCACTATAAACACGTGGGAAATGGGGATGAATTATGCCTTTCATGTTGCAATCTCTCCCCATTCCCTCCCCCTGTCAGGATTGGGAAGAGTAAGAGTCTCTTCATAGCGAGTTATCTTTCGCAGCTCAGAGCGGTGAGAGAGCATGCGGAATGAAGAGAGTCAAGCAACTCTTTCAGAAATGCACCGCCGTAGTCTGTAGAGTTAGGATGGCGCTCTCTTCATTTCCCGTGCTCTATCGCCTCCTCTACTTGGTGAGAGAAAGAGAGAGATAGGCCGAAGGATCACATCACTGCGCAACAACTTTTACGGCCTCTTTCTGGCACCTCGTATTTTTTACGCGATTGTGTGTGTGTCTAGGGAATGCACAGAGTAAGCAAGATCAGGGACTCTCTTGGAATCACGCACTATCTCGTCGTTCACAAGCAATTTGTGGAACAACACTCGTGATTTTGCAATGCTCTAGCGCTATTCTATCATCTCATCCTAAAATTCAAGAGATCGCTTAACAAGTTTTGTTAAAACCGTCCTTAGATTCATTATAGCGATCAGAACGCCCTGTCTTTTACAATACATCTGAAACATATCACCGCGCTTCGTTGATTTCTCGTTTCTCTGCACTCTCTCCTCTCTCCCCTCGTAGAATGCCATGAGAATTTGCATTCTCATGGAGCAATGATCTGACTCTCTTCAGTTTGCACGCTCTCTCGTCCCTCTCATCGGCGAGAGAGCTTGCAAACTGAAGAAAGTCAGACGATTGCTCCAAGAGAATGTATCGCAGAGCGCGCGAAAAGCCGTCCTTCAATTATCATTATCATATCTGCTTCACTCTCTCACTCCTCTCCCCGCTCAATCCGGTCTGACAAGGGGGCAATCCCCTAATCCTCCCTCCTTCTCTCACTCTCTTGTTAATTAACGCACAGCACTGCCAACGTGCCATCTGCAGTTTATTTATGGCTATTCTCCGCCGATTCTCTTTTTTCGGCCCTCCCCGCTGTCAGACTCCTCCCATCTTGTTTCCTCTTTTTGCGTTTATCCATGTTGTTTCGGTTGGTCCACAGTAGGCTCAATATGGTTCGCATCACTCAGTGATATAGTTTCTAGAGGGAACTCAAAATGACGAGACTATTTCGTGAGAAGCAATCTCTGTCGGAGCTGTATACCCAACGCCCGTTCCAGGCCAAAATAGGGTGCTAATTGAGGAGAATTCTAATATTCTTTCGCTTTTCGAGCATGTGGTCAGAGAGGCGCCGAAAAAAGGCGAGTGGGAGGAGTTTTGTGGACATGCTCTGAGTGTTTGTTAGGGGGTTACTCCCCCCCTCCTCGCTCCCTCGCTCCCTCCCCCTGGCCTCCCCCCCCCCTCCCTCCCCCTCTCACTTCCAAATTTCCATGTGAATAGAGGAGGCGAAGTAAGAATGGACGGGAACAGCAGACTCAATTTGCCCCCTGTTCTACACTCGTTTTCTCGAATTTACTCAATTCTCGATTCACATCCCAACCGTAACCGCAATACCGTAACCGTTCCGGAGTGTCCTTTGATTGTTGTCTCGGCTCAGGGGGTTAGGTGTGACCTCCTATTTCTCTGGACACTCTCTCGATTCCTTATGCTCTCTCGCCTCTCCTCTTTTTCTTCGCGCTCTTATCGTTATCAGTGATGGCTAAGCCAATTTTGATCGAGTTTCATCGGCGATTTTGCTATCAAGGAGAGAGAGAGAGAGAGAGAGAGAGAGAGAGAGAGAGAGAGAGAGACACCACTTAGCTCTGCTCCGTTCATCTTCAGCTCTACCGTTCTGATCGTTCCTCTCAAAGCGGTAAACAGATCGTGAGCGCAATTCAACTGATTATCTATCTATCTTTGGCTTCGCTTCGCTTGAAATTCTTCGCCGTCTTTCTCTCTCTCTCTCTCTCTCTCTCTCTCTCTCTCTCTCTCTCTCTCTCTCTCTCTCTCTCTCTCTCTCTCTCTCTCTCTCTCTCTCTCTCCTCCTCTCCTTTCGACAGGTTTCCCCGAATTTTCACCAACCCCTTTGATTCGGCTGAGCATGTGCTCGCTGATCACTCAAATTCTCACGAGAGCGAAACATTCCTGCGCGATTATTGTCTCCCAATTTTGAACGCTCTCCGATTTCGGTCAGTTCACGATTCACCACTTACAGTACTCTTCCAGGCTTCTCCTAAGCCAGTAAAGGAAAGAGCATGAGTGCCGGTAGATCTGAGTTAGAGATCAAAGAACATTTGGAACCAGAAGACAGCCTAACAATGAGGCCTTCATCCTTTTCTCAATCTTTCTTCTGTGGATCATACGGAACCCGAGACCGCGTGGTCAGAGCATTCCTGAGCTAAAGCAAACCGCAATTTCGTGTGATAATTCTCGCGTCGCGCCTCGTTTTCTGTACACAAACGCCGCTTCTGATGGTGCACTCTCTCGATATCGCATGCTATCTCGCTGTTCTCGCGTGTCTGGTCTCTCTCGTATTCGTATAATCTCTCGCCTTGCAAGCTTGCAGCTTCGGCTTCTGACGCATTTCTCTCTTTCTTTGACTGTCCCTCAGATTTCCCCGATCTCTCACCCTCACTATCGTCATACCCTCACCATTCGTACATCACTTGACAGTAGCCGGATTGGCCCAGTTCTCGATTCACCAGTTACCGTACTCTTCCAGGCTTTCGCGAAAATGTGCTGCCGGTTATCGATTGACTGAGCTACCGTAACTCCCGCTGCACAAATTCCTACCGTACTCCTCCACCCGCTGAGCCGCCTCGTCCGATGCCCGCTGGCCATATATGCGTCTGCTCGGCACGAAAAGGTAGGTCACTGTAGGAAATAGTATTGATTTTTATAGTACTCTTCCTACCGCAACAATTGCATTAGACTGTCTTCATTGGCTGATGAATAGTGCCTGAAACTCATCTGATTCTGAGAAAATTAGCCAGGTTTTTCTAAATCAGATTCGTTTCATGCTTTGTTCAAGAGAATGTAATAACGAACGAACGTAATGGAGACTGGGGTGATGGTCGTTTTAAAAAATCAATAATCTAAACTATCCCGATTACAGTAGCCGCCACGCCGGATCGAGTTTATTGATCGCAATAATGCTCGTCTTTCCCTTCCTCGTGCAGCCCTCGACCTCCGCCGATGACGGTATCGCTTTTTTTCTTCCGATAATCATTTTTTTACATTGATTTCCATCAAAAATCGTCCATTTTCGCCTATTTTTAGCGCGAAATCGTCTGTTTTCAAGCTGTAAATCGGTATTCTTTGATTCAGCCGCATTACCAGCTGTACTTCAGCCAAATACTGCGCACTATAATTGTCTGGTCATCCATTTGGATGCACTCTAGTCGATTAGACGGTAGGGATGGCTCATCAAGAACTGACTTTCTTCATTCCGCGTTATCTCTCTCCCATCAAACCAGTGAGTTACTATTAGACTGCCGTAAATAGTGCGCGAATTAAGAGAGAGTAAGACCGGGTAGGTCATTAGGGACTCCTCATCTGCCCCTCCCTTCCACTCATCGGTTACAGTTTTATTCACTTGTCACATCGGATCTTTGGTCGCATTCGTTCTCCCGCTAATCCATTGCGGCCCTTTCGCCTTTCTCGATGAAAGCATGGTTACTCTCCCAATTTCACACACTCTCAAGTAGATGAAGTGAGAAGCACAACTCTCGCAGAGGGTCGCAACGACTTTTCTACACAAATCCTCTGTTAGACACGATAACACCTCGTAAGGTGATAGTAGGGGGATCATTGATCCGCGCGGGTGTGTAGAGGGTGCATACCGGTTCCCTCTTCGCCCCGTGGTGGTGGTGTCAATTGGGATTATATTCGATGAAAGGCCGACAACCCCTAATTGCGCCCTCTGAGGATGTTAATTTCTCGTTTTACCCCCCCCCCCCCCCCCCCCCGGTTTGAGCTACGGTTTGCCCGAGCACCTGCTTCAAACTGTCTGACTCTCTTCATTTCACGTACTCTCTAGCCAATCAGGCAGTACGAGATAGTGTGTGATTTGGAGAGAGTCAGACAGTCAAATCCTCGGAAATTTGCGGGCCGATTTCCCGGAAAGGCAGATGCGGGTTGAGGGACCCGGGGGAGCCCTTTTTGAAAGGGGTGCGGACCGAGTCTCTTTCATGAGCTTCCATGTTGCGAGAGTATTCAGCAGAGTGTGTTGACCTGGGTCCCGAGAGGCCGTCTTTATGGGTGCAGAAAGGATAGATTGTATGCAAAATGGCCAGATAGATCGAGCGAAAGAGCAAGGAAGATGGAGTGGGATGTCTGGGAACGGGGTGACTTCTTAAGAAATGGCTCTCTTCATTTTGCATTGTCTCTCGTCAGACAGAACGGCGAGAGATAACGTAGATTGAAGAGAGTCAGTGAGACATCCCTAGTCTGGAAGCTGCAAAAGCGCGGTCCATCAGAAGCTCCCCAAATAGAACGGCGCCCTTTTCAAAGGAAGAGTACTGCAGATTGGGGAGCAGAAGGAGATGTCGGGGTGACGTTATCTAGACTGAGGGAGAGAGAGAGATGATACGCTGCAGAAACGGGGTTCATCAAGATACCCCCAAATATAGGCGCCCTTTGAATGGCGAGTCCTCTTACTCTCTCGATTCTGCACACTCTATCGCCTGTCAGAGTGAGAGAGAAGAAGACAATGAGATTGAGAATGAGATTGGCTGCAGAAGTTCATGCTGCTGCAGCGGCTGCAAATAGAACGGCGACCTTTCTTCGAGATAAGGGGCTGCAGCTAGGGATGGCTTCGCAAGAAATGTATCTCATCATTCTCTGATAGTTTCTTTCTCTGACAGCAGAGATAGAACGAATGATGAAGCATCTCTTGCGAAACCGTCCACGATTTCCAGGAAAATACCCAGAGGGATCTATGTCTCGGACCTTTACTCGAAATAGAACCACGCAGTTTACAAATTTAAACCATTTCCCTGTGGAATTCTCGGTATTTTCCAGAATGCGGAAGAGAGCTTGAAATAGAAGGAGTATTCTGGGTATTGTTATTCTTTGAACGCATGTTGTCACTCAATCGGGGTTTTGCACTGCGCCCTAACGAGGTAGATCAATGGGGCGTGCAAGTAATGTTTGCTAGTTCACACCTCACGTTCTCTTCCTCCTTCTTTATCTGACTCTCTCCATTTTGCATACTCTCTCGCTCTATGATCAAAACCAGCGAAGACTTTTCTACTCAGGAGATGTGTAAAAAGATGGATGAATTTGATGGATAGAAATATCTATTCGATACCAGAATGAAAGGTCTTTCGATTTTCCGATCCGATGCGATGATCAAGTGCAGTTTCATTCCTTTTTCTCCCCGAGGTCTTTAGTTTTTCCAGTTGCGAGGTCGAAACAACAATAGATCGTGCGCACTTTTTTCGCTCTTGGTAGTGAGTGATAGGGAACACTCGTCATTTTATTCTCTAATTTTCATCAATATGCGTGCTCTCTCGCTCACTCTGACCTACTAGAGAGCGTGCGGTTTGAAGAGAGACGTGCAATAACTCTTCTGTCACTTCTCTAATTAGAGAAGTCCCCTTGATTGATCTTTGTGGGGCAGGGAGGCGAGAGAGTGCGTGAAAGGAAGAGAGCAGCTTGAAATGAATCAAAGACACACCCAAAGTGGAGAAAGAGCGATCAAACAACCATCGATTGTGCCGCAGTAAACAATGGAGTGTGAGGGATCATCGTCAATTGTGACATTAGTTCAACGCCCTGTGAATTTAGGGAGAATTGTGCGATTAGAGTATCGTTCTGAGCACTTGGAAATGTGGATAGTTCTCTTGTTGGAAAATATTGTACAATTTTGTTGAATTTTGGATAGGTTTTAATGTGCACACTATGGCGAATGAGCTTTTGTTTATTTAGCGAACATGAAACCTAAGACAACAAAAATTTTCCAATATTTTCCAAAAATAGAACTCTAGATGTAGATCATGCTCTCCTCTCAACACACTCTCGCTTCTCTCGCAGAAGATAGATGACCTGAAATCGAGGCACATGTTCATCGTAGTTCGAAAGAATGAACGAATAGTGAATAGATCAAGTACAACGTCTCGCATTCTTCACTAATCGAGTGTTTCGATATAGGGGACGAAAAGGGAACACTCGAAAGAAATGACTCTCTTCATTCTACATGCTATCTCGCTGGGAACCCATCAGTAGAACAAACCACCAGTAGAGTATTCATGACAAATGGGAGCTAAAATAGTAGCATTATCACGTTACAAACGAATTGCTTCATTTTGTGTGCTCTACCCCCTGTCAGGACGATAAGAGAATACGCCTAATGAAGAGTGTAATTTCTTGCGAGCCAGCTAGTTGAACATGCGTGACAAATGGCAGCTAAAATAGGAGGATTTTCACGTCTCAAACGGGGTTGATGGATGGGAACTGAAAGCCACACTAATCACCGAATGTTTCGATTTGTGATTGGAAAAAGGAGATGTTTGTGGTTCCAGTTCCTCTTCGCGAGATACATCAAAAACATTGGGGACTCAACCCAATATGGATATGGAAAAAACAGGCTGTGAAAAGAATGATACTCTCACTCTACCGTATCCTCACCTACCGTATTTCAGACCTCTCGTCCTCGGGCTACGCTCGTCACCGGCAGCGCGCTCACCGCAGGTACCGTACTCCCGATCAGACAGAACGAGAGAGAGCGCGAACTGAAGAGAGTCAGACCGTGCAGAACTCTCGCAGAACGGCGCAGCTACTAACCTAAAATTTTCTACATAAAATTCGCAGGCGGCACAAGCAGCGACTACCCGTCGATGAGTTGGCCGAGCTGCTCGAGATGACTGCGGCGAGCGAGGAAGAAGTGGCACATCCCAGGGCGAACAAGGTACGGTAGAGATACTGTAGGTTACGATGCGTGTGGTAGGTTACTGTAGGCGTATGGTGGAATGATAGGAGGGTCGTACAGTAGTTAAGGGTACGGTCCGGAACCGGGTGATGCAATGTTTTTACTGTAGGATACGGTAATTGTTGGATACGGTAATTCAATTAAATGCCTGATCTTCTGCAGAGTACGGCTCGTCGAGAGCGCAACGAGGAGCTGTGCGCGACCGAACGACGTAGTCGGGAGCTGAACACCCACCAGTGGGAGTACGATCCGCCCTTCATCGTTGAGGTACGGTAGGAGTACGGTAGGGGTACGGTAATAGAATGGTAGGGGAACGGTAGGGGTTACCGTAGGATAGTATTTATGAAGGTCATGATAGGAATTCAGGGGTGGTTCATGTTGAATTTTCATCAAGTAATGAAGAAACGTGCACACCGGTTACTGTAGCCTCGGGCGATATCTTCAGCGGTCTCCGTTGCAGGTCAAGTGCAAGAATCAATACGAGTTCGACATGGGCACTACGACCTCCCTGAAGGATCAAGTGAGTCAAACTTTTGACATTTTTGTGTAGAAAATTTGCGATTAGACATTTGCGGCATTCTGCGAGAGAACTTTGCTCTTTGATCTTTGCTCTCCTGTTCTCATCAAATTAATTCTCACCCCAATCACTGATGTGTTTAACTCCGCCGCCACTACTACTACTACTCCTAGCTCGTTTCCACTACTTGCTGTTCGCTGCGTTCTCTGTTCCTCTCCATTTTGCGTGCTCTCTCGTCTCTTTCTGACCTGCGTCTCTTCAATTTGCATGCTCTCTCGTCTCTCTCTGACCCTCGGAGCCTGCGTCTCTCCATTTCTCGCGCTCTCTCGTCTCTCTGCCGCGCATAGTTCACGTGGATCTACGAGTATCTCACACATTCCAACCCCATTTCTCTCTCTAGTGCTCTCAGCACCAAATCAATTCTCTCTTTCTCTGCGACCGTCACAAACAAAAGAAGAGATAGTAAACGAGTGCGCGGGGCGCTAATTCGATAGTGAATAAGCTACGACGAGGGGTCGGCACAATCCTCCTCAGGGCAACGGTGCCACAACACTTTGTTTTGACCCATTTTGAGAGCCCTGAGGGCATGTCAAGATGACATCATTGTGTTCGAGGCTGTTGAGTGGGCCACGTTTGCATGGCGTTCCCAGGAGAGTCGGAGGGTCTTCTCAATCACATCACTGTCCCTTCGGGGACCTCTGGGGCGGAAGATGAAGGGCGGGGGTGGAGAAGGGATGGCTTCCCAAGATCCGAGTCTCCTCAGTTTGCACACTCTCTCACCGGGCAGAGAAAGCGAGAGAGCAGGCAAAATGTAGAGAGTCAGATGATTACTCTGGAGAAGGGATGGCTTGGTAGGAAGTAACTCTCTTCATTCACTGTACTCTCTCAAATCCACGCACTCTCTCGCCGGTCAGAGAGACGAGAGAGCGTGCAAAACGAGGAGAGTCAGATTACTCCCCTCATCGCTCTGACGAGTTCTAGTGAAGTGGAGCGTGCGTCATAGACGGGGACCAGTCCATCGAATTTGCAGCAGCGGCCGCTGATTGCATTGAGGGAGATGCTGGAACCGAGAGGAAAAGTATTAGGAAGTTGGGAATGTTACGAGATAGCCATGGGTGTAAGTGAGTTTGGTATGATTTCTGGCTGACGCAGAAAGTTAGCACAAGGCTAAGGGAAGTTGGTTTAGGGACTGCTTGCACTGAAATTGAAACAAGTCTTCGACATCAGAAGTCAACGCTTAATATGCAGGCACAGGATCAATTTCAGTGAAACGGCCCGTACGCGTAAGCACCGCGTTGTAGGTATTCACTCAGTGCAGTAAACTATGTTTCCATTGTAACTAGTCCTTGGGTGGAGGGATTAGCATCAACAGCAAGTCAAGAAGCAGGAAGAAACGCAGTTGATGATCATTGATCTGATGGGATTAAGGCCGCAGCTTAATTTACGGTTCGCTGCACCCGTTGTATGCACAGGGTGCAGCGTGCGGGGCAAGTACAGCGATTAGGGCTTATTCGAGATTATTCTGCTTGAGAGGATAAAATGATGATGATGATGATGATGACGGAGAATCAAGCTTGCGCCCTCATTTGGATAGGGAATACCCATGAAGATTCGCAGGCCAGCATGAGAGAAATGAAATCTTGTTGACAGAATCTGGCACTTGGTAGCCGTTTTTCTGTGAATCTAGTCTCGAAGAGGGACCTTTTTCTTCACTGTTCAAATCGCACGTTTCTTACACCGGATGTGCACACAAAGCATCTCTAGCTTTCCATCTTTCTCCATTTTGGGTTCTCCGTGATAGAGAACGGAGGGTGAAGATGGTTGGTGATTGATTGTCTGCGGGAAGAAGGAGTGTTTACTTGCGTTGAACTGGCTAAGCGATCGTTAGCTTTCGATCTCGATCACAACTCTAATGAGTGCAGCTAAAGTGGGGGATCTCCCCCCCCTTGATTGCGACTGTCCTTTAAAGCCGCCCATTACACTAGGATGATCACAACACACCTTTGTAGTGAAAAATACAGCAAGTTCCACAAACTGAAAACCATAAGCTTTTTCTCAGTAATTTTAGCAATCTTAGTAATCTTAGCAAAGTAAGTGTAATCTTAGCGGTAGAGCATTCCAATCCTCTTTCTAGTATCAGTAAGAGTAAGTGTAAGACTTGTCACCATCGTTCAGCGAGACTTTGATTAATTGCTTCATGCACACATCACGAACATTTTTGAGAATTCACACAAGCGATAAGATCGAATCGTCTTGTCTGCCCTGTCACATTTTGATCGATGCGATATTCGTTCAATGTCACGGATAGGTTAGCGTCATGGTTTTATTCTTATAGAAGGGTACCGCAAGATGAACTGAACAAACCGGCGTTGATCAGGGGCCCCAATCCGACTTACCGTACAAAATTCCAAGTTGAAGCCGGCTTCAACCCGGTTTGAACGCTGCTCAGTCAGTATGACAGTTAGGGCATCTTGAATTGCATTCTCACTGATAATCAGTGATATCGACACGACCTTGATAATCGTCCGAGTTGTTTGCGTGTAATACGCCGATAGTAGTAGTGGTAGTAAGTAGAGTAGACACGTGCGGTATTTAGGGCAAATTTCGAGGCGATTGAGGTAAACAAGCGCCATTGAGAAAGGCTCAGAAAGACTAATTAGTGAGAAATCAATAATTAATTAAATTTCAGACGTGTGTGCACAATCTGCTACGTTGCGTCCAGCGGTACTCAGAGGTTTGTAATTTGAAAATAAAGTAGTTTTCGATCGCTTAACGAATGATTACTGTAGCTACAGTACCCTTTTCAGGTGCACACCGTCCGCCGTCCCGTGCACGCAACCAACTGGCAGCCGTTCCTGCTGCGCGACGTGCCCTCCGGCTGCGAGTGCATGTGGCCCGTCGACAAATACGGTCACCAGGACCTCTAGGGTACGGTAGCACCACCGCACTACCGTATCCTCATAGTGCCTCCCTCATCCGCAGCTGTTAGTTAACGTAGTGAAGCAGCGCTTGTCTGTTATATGAATACTCATCGCCGCCCGCTTAGACATAGTACGGTAGACACTTTCGGGACTACGGTACTAAGCCCAGGAACTACGATTCCGAGTTTCCTCCCAATGTCGTGCCTGATTCAGCTCTCTCTCTCTCTCTTTTTTCGAACGAACAATGACATTTTCCATGTCTCATATACCTACAGTCTCCTACCATAACCCCTTGTTTATCCCCGCCTTGTTTCGGCTCCCGTTGAGATTATTGATTGTTTCTCGTTGTCCGATGCCTCTTGCCCAGACTAATCGATAGTAATCTCACCTACCGTACCCATCTAGGACTTGAATAGGTTGTGAATCGAACGTCTCTCTTTTCTTCTATTGTAACGCTCGTTTTTTTGTGCCACTACGGGAACCTTTCGTAGATTGCTATTGATTTTGTGTGTAGAATTCGAAAAATGGGAACTTGATACAGTACAAAGTTCACTCAAGTTTGCTACGCTCGCTCTTATAGCTAAGTTATTTCTGTCTCCAGCGACTCAGAGAATAAACTTGCTTCGCATTTCGAAGACTCCTTTACAGTTTGCGACTGGAAGAGACTACAGTAACCCTTTGGCAAAATTAAAAGTTTTGTGTCCTCCTCATATACTTGAAAGGCTGCGTTCTAAAACCAATCTGATTTTATCAGCAACTAAATGGCAATTCACGTGGAAAGACAAACAAACAAACAAATAACAGCGCGATATGGGTTCAAAACAATCTGTAGCTCAATGTTCATAAGTCTATAAGTAACGGGATAATACTATGGGGGTTACGGAACTTCTCGGTTACGGTACCTCCCACTTATGGTACTTCTCGGTTACGGTACCTCTCGTCAGTCGAGGGTTCTGGCGTCTCTGGTCACCTCGGGCACAGTCACTTCGAGCACGATTGGGTCCGACTTGTCGAGTTTGATCTGGAAAAAAATATTGATGAATTATTTTTTTCTAGTGTAACGCTCATTTTTGTGCCACTACGGGAACCTTTTGTAGATTGCTACTAATTGTGTGGACAATTCGAAAATTGTGCACTTGCTACAGAACAAAGTTAGTTTTTTTTTGTTAAATTGTAACGCGGCAAAGCGTTGATGCTTTTGGTAAGGGAGAACGAACTATTGAGTACTTATATTTTATCTACGCTCGAAAACGTGACGAGATAGATCATATATTAGGGTACATAGTAGTATTGCTCTCTTCACAAGGCTCGTGAGGCCTCGAACTTATCATCAGAGAAAACAAGGTCGAATTAGTGTGCCAAATTCTCGCTCGCCGCCTGTTGTGATGTTCCTATTTTTGCAGTAAGAAACTAGTAGTGTTTGGGAGTTTTCTCGTGATGCACGTGTATGAGATAGAGAACGAATGATTGACATTACTGGACAGAAAAAGCAAGAAGGACCGACTACGGTATTCGACATCGTTGCCCAACATCATTATAGTTTTTGCTCATTATGTCGTGCACTTTCATGCGCACGGGTTCTCATAAGAATTGACTAGGGTTCTACAAGTATTGTGTAATAATTAAGAATCATCATACCATTGAATTTTCTGCCTCAGCGGATTACCTATATGAAGCCTGTAGCACACATTTGACAAGTTATGTTATTTTTTGAACTGAACGAGGAAACAATTATTACAATTTGAAAGAACCTGCTTTTTTTTCAAATACTTAATTTTAATCCTGTTAGGATTGCAGATCAGGGGTTACACTAGTTACTGCATTCTCCCGCACAGCTGCTCACAAGTCGTCAGTAGGTGTATTCATATAACACACTATCTGACAGAATCGAGATAGACTTGGCACAGGGCAAAAATCGATTCCCTTCTAACTTCACCAATAGTTAGTACTCGATGAGGGAAACCCACGAGCATCGCCAGATTTTCGATCCGCATCCGCGCGCGCGGCGGCGCGGATCTAGCATAAAACTACAGTAATCCTCGAAAATTTGTATATCGATCTAAATGACTGCGGCGGTAGGGGCGCTGCGTTCCTTGACAAATTCTAAGACTTTTTTACTCTGGTGAAATTTTCGATAAGATTCCATCTAACGTCGGAAATCGATCATTCTACTTTTACTTCGGACATGAATGCAATTCTCCAGAAATTTTTCAAGAACCCCCCTAAATATTATTGTTGATTTAGCTTCTGCTTGAGCCGATGCATACTTCAGTACAAAGGCGCGATTTAAAATTTTCTATAAGGAAGTCAAAATAAATTATGAATGAATTGTGGTGCAATTTTTGGGTTACTGTAGGCGAGTGAAAAAGATGGACGACTTTTCCTAATTTGTGTAATATGTTCTGAAAATTGATTTTAGTCTATGTTGCACAAATTAGGAAAAGTCCATATTTTTCACTCGCCTACAGTAACCCAAAAATTACACCACAATTCATTCATAATTAATTTTGACTTCCTTATAGAAAAATTTAAATTGCGCCTTTGTACTGAAGTATGTTTCGGCTCAAGCAGAAGCTAAATCATCAATAATATTTAGGGGGTTCTTGAAAAATTTCTGGAGAATTGCATTCATGTCCGAAGTAAAAGTAGAATTATCGATTTCCGACGTTAGATGGAATCTGATCGAAAATTTCCCCAGAGTAAAAAAGTCTTAGAATTTGTCAAGGAACGCAGCGCCCCTACCGCCGCAGTCATTTGGATCGATATAAAAATTTTCGAGGATTACTGTAGTTTTATGCTAGATCCGCGCCGCCGCGCGCGCGGATGCGGATCGAAAATCTGGCGATGCTCGTCGGTTTCACTCATCGAGTACTAACTATTGGTGAAGTTAGAAGGGAATCGATTTTTGGCCTGTGCCAAGTCATTGAAGAAATAAGTTGATTTTCTGAGATGTGTTATATGCATCGCAGTTATTTAGAAAAAAAGGAAGTAATACCAGACGGATGCTTAACGAAACTAGTTGGAATGAACCCGAGAAGTGCATTGTATCCAGGCAAGGTTTGATTGTACTGTCGAAAACCGAAGAAACATTCGATAGTCCAGACTGTCTCAATATCTAAGCCGAGCTTGCAGCACAGATCCGACAGGCGCTTTCATTTTTGAACGTAGGAAGAATTATCACAATTTGCGAGATGCCTTTTTGCTACTTCACTACTATTAATCCTATTAGGAGTGCACAAGCAGAGCAGCTGTTACACTAGTTCTTATAACACACTATCCGAGATAATCGGAATAGACTTGGCACTGGCCGAAAATTCGAATTCCTGCTAACTTCACCAGTAGGTCGGCCTCCAGGAGGGAAACCGACGAGCATCGTCAGATTTGCGATCCGCATCCGCGCGGCCGCGGGCGCGGATATCGAAAAATTAACTACGGTAGCTTCGAAATTTGTATATCGACTCCAATCACTGCGGCGGTAGGGGCGCTGCATTCCTTGACAAATTCTAAGACTTTTTTACTTCGGAGAGTTTTTCGATCAGATTCCATCTAAGGCCGGAAATCGCTGATTCCACTTTTGTTTCGTACATGAAAGCAGTTCCCCAGAAATTTTTCAAGAACTCCCCTAAATATAATTGGTGATCTAGCTTCTGCTTGACTCGATACATTCTCACGTAGAATAGCGCGATTCAACAAGACGCGTAAGTTGGTCAAAATGAATTTTGAATGAATTATGGTGTAATTTTTGGGTTACGGTATGCGAGTGCGAAGTTAGGGCGACATTTCCCAACAGGTGTTAAATGGTCTGAAAATCAATTTGAAGCTATCCTACACCAATTGGGAAAAGTCGTCCAACTTGTGCACTCACCTACAGTAACCCAAAAATTACACCATAATTCATTTTGACCAACTTACGCGTCTAGTTGAATCGCGCTGTTCTACGGGAGTAGGTATCGATTCAAGCAGAAGCTAGATCATCAATAATATTTAGGGGAGTTCTTGAAAAATTTCTGGGGAACTGCTTTCATGTACGAAACAAAAGTGGAATTAGCGATTTCCGGCCTTAGATGGAATCTGATCGAAAAACTCTCCGAAGTAAAAAAGTCTTAGAATTTGTCAAGGAATGCAGCGCCCCTACCGCCGCAGTGATTGGAGTCGATATACAAATTTCGAAGCTACCGTAGTTAATTTTTCGATATCCGCGCCCGCGGCCGCGCGGATGCGGATCGCAAATCTGGCGATGCTCGTCGATTTCCCTCGTGGAGGCCGACCAATTGGCGACGTTAGTAGGAATTAGAATTTTCGGCCAGTGCCAAGTCGCTGAAGAAATATGTTGATTCTCTCAGATAGTCTGTTTTATAATCTCCCGCACAGCTGCTCAGCTAGTTATTTGTCAGTCACGCAGAAAAATTTTAAATCATTGCCGACATCGGGAGTAATTTAAGCACGCGCTAAACAAGCTGGAATTAAACCAAAAAAATAGTATCTTGGGAATTATTTTTTATCACTGTAGAAAAACATGATCAACGTATTAGCAAAGCGTTATTAAATAAATTACATTTTTTGAAAAGAAAAAAATATTCAGGAAATGCCTCGGGTTATCACGAGGATTATCACGAACTACGTTAAGGGGGCTATGTGGATTCCACGGAAGAATTTTCATTTATGTGTCAATACCGAGGCTCGGTACCGACAAGGCATTGGACCTAGCGGACTGTCTCAATATCTAAGCCGAGCTTGCAGCTCAGAACCCACATGCGCTTTCATTTTTGTAAGAATTATTACAATTTGCTACTGTGATAATAGAAAGCGTAGGAAGTTGGTGTGCCTCGCTGCACAAAGGAATCAGCAGAACGGAACGGAACGTTAAATGTACGGTAGCTGCCTGTCGTGCTGTGCCTTGTGTTGTGCGTGCAGCACGACAGGCAGCTACCGTACATTTAACGTTCCGTTCCGTTCTGCTGATTCCTTTGTGCACCGAGGCAAACCAACTTGTTGCGCTTTCTATTCTCACAGTATGTTTTTTTTAAATACTTCACGACTTTGAATCCTATTAGAATTTCACAAACCAGAAAAGGCATTGCATAGTTACAACACTTGATTTTTTTCTATTTATAAGCCATTCGGTGATTAAGAAATGTTTCGAGGGGTAGTGCGGATCAATTCACGAAAACACTACACAATCTGAGGTGAAGCTGAAAAACGCATTGCATCCTGGAATTAATTTTCGCTTCCTACACTTTCTCTAAACTACTTGAACACTACAACACTATTGCCAAAGAAGTCACACTTCAAATTTACGATTCATCAAAAGCTATTTACGCATTAAGCCTGAAACCCTTAGGACTAAAGACGCCGTAATGCCTTAAACCTAAGCCTTAACTCCTTAACCTTAACTTCTCACCTGGCATCCGAGACGGGACTCATCGGAGAGGGCGGGCGCGAGATCCAGCAGGTCCAGCTCGTCCTCTCCCGCTGGATTCACCTTGTCCACCCGGGCGAAGTGCTGCAAGGAGGGTGATCAATTGGAAATGGCATCATTATTCTAATCTTTGATATTTTCCTACGTATGCAGTATGGACAACCTATGAAACATACGATATTTTTATGGACTACCAATATTTCCCCAAGTTTCCCTTTGTCCACCCGGGCGAAGAGCTGCAAAGAGGAAAATACTTAGAATTAGTCTTACGCATCGCTCAAGCTCGATGAAGGTATAATCTCTTTGCCCTGAGTAAACCCCGGTACCTCAACTAGTACCGGGTCTGGAGTTCACTGGCAGTTCCGGAGGAAATTGTTGACAGAGTTAAAGAGCGAAACGCAGGGACATATTAAACCACGAATTGCCTCGTTCCATACGATTTTAGAAGCACAAAGGCAGATTCCATGTTATTTTTAACTGGAATTGCCAAAGGGAATATCCAGTAAATTATCTGGTTTTTTTCTTTTAGACTTCAACCAACTGACTTTCCCGCTGCTTAAACATTGATATTTCATCTAGGCATGAATGCAGCACCATCCAAGATAGAATAGCAATGCTACATACAGAGAAGTGCCTACTTGCATAAAGCATGATTACCCTACCCAATTTCATAGAACGTGCCAAAATACATGGATTTCGAAAGCGAAACAGATTCATGAACATTAGAAAATAATGCTAATCAAAGGCACATCGAACGCGCATGAATTATGATTCTTTTCATCAGTCAGAAAACGGGGATCTGTCTAGCGCTCCCATGTTTGGGGTTATCATGTGCGGTACATAGCTGATAAGCTTAACATCTATTTAGCGCACCCGAAAGCTGGCCGAAGTAATGCAAAATTAATTGCCAAATAATGTTAGAATGAGACGAGAATGATCCACGAGCCATTACTCAGTTCAAACCAACACTCAACAACGTTACGAAGAAAAAGGGAAACACTAGATCAGGCCAAACATCGCTACTAGCTGCAAAAAACCTCCCGGTTTTCGGATAGTGTCCATGCTTTTTCTAATCCTAGGGTACCTTGAACCCTGCCAGTTACAGCAAACCCTGCCGCTTTTTTTGATGAACTAGTGGGCACCCTCCCGGATTTTGAAACTCAGCAGTAATCCTTGCCTATGCATGGTCCCTTCTCACCTCAGGACTGAGCACGACGTGGCAGGTGCAGCAGGCGAGCGTCCCTTCGCAGGCGCCGAATCCGTCCAGGGGCAGGTCATTGTTCACGACGACATCCAGCAGAGAATCACCGATCTGGAAGCGATTTCATGTTATTTCAAAAAATCCCTCCCCTTTCCCCCCTTCTCTTGATCATAATTATGTAACCACAAGTTTTCAATGTGTATAAATTATCTATCTAGCTATCTAAGTATCAATTTCCCTAATTTTGGCCAGATCACTGGCCAGCTGACATAATATTTTCGAGCGAGCCCAGTCTTGAAGACATGATGCATCTTTATCTTATCTTTTACCACGTTTTGTCATGCTACATCTAACGAGAAATTACATGTAAGTAATATTACACACGTTTACTTAAAGTTAAAAAAATGTTCTATACAGATTTTTCTAAGAAAAGGTACGAAAAGAAGACGAACCAGTTGGAAAAAATGTCCATTCAAGTACAACAGCTGCAACAAGAGCAGGAAAAGTGACTCACGTTTGCATTGCCGATATGGACTCCATTTGTCGTGACAAACTTGACTTGACGTCGCTCGTTTTGCAACCGAGAAGAAGTAGAAAGGGAGCTCGTTGCAATGCGAGGTAGCGATGACACTCGAGTCAAAGTAGTGAGTGTCAATCGGAGCATCTACTATAAGGCCGTTAGTTGTTACGCGAAATTCAAACAAAATACATCAACATAACAAGAAATCGGCGTCAAAACAAAAATAAGAAAAACTTTTAATAAATAACGTCAGTTAGCGATGAAATAGTCAGCGATGTCAACCGCAAACTGAAAGAAAATTTGAACTCGCGCTGTCTCAAGTCTCGCACGGAATTTAGCCTGAGTATCGCGGCGACGAAAGCTGTGAATTTTTCTTTTTTTCCTTTTTTCAACTAAATTTTGCTGAAAAGTCGCGTTTCTATCGTTGTTTTGCGTAATATTTTTGTTTGTATCGATCGTACATATTTTATTCTCCATGTTCCAGGTACCATGTCCAAGAGAGGACGCGGAGGAGCTTGCGGAGCTAAGTTCCGTGTTTCGCTCGGTCTCCCCGTCGGAGCCGTGATGAACTGCGCCGACAACACCGGAGCGAAGAACCTCTTCGTTATCGCCGTCTACGGAATCCGTGGAAGACTTAACAGACTTCCCGCCGCCGGAGTTGGCGACATGTTCGTCGCTTCCGTCAAGAAGGGAAAGCCCGAGCTCAGAAAGAAGGGTCAGTTTTTTTTTTAATATTTTGCTCACTTTTGCTGCTTTGAGTTAATTTAAACAACGTACGGTAACTCATCCCTTGTTCTAATTGCGAACATACCTAGCCAAAGGAAGTTATTTCGGAATTTGATGCATTTCACGTATTTGATGACCATAATGTACCTAAATAACTGTACAGATACTAGGTAATAGTTTTTTTTTGGCGAATATATACTTTTAACGCCGCAAATACGTTAGCTGTAGTGATCGTCCGCTTTATAAATTTAACAGTTGTTCATTGGAAACTGGAACATTAGTTTTTGGGAAATCCCACTATTGGCAGCTTTCCTTAGGCGGTTAGTTCCGTTATTTGATTTCGTTGATTTGTTTGTGGTACTAATTACTGGAAACTGATAGGTTGGCTAGGTTTATGCGGGTGTTTTAGTAGTGTAAACTTGAAAGCTCAATTCGATCGTGGTTAGTGGCGCGGTATATCTCTTTTGGGACCCAGACTTGTCTCGATATTGATAATTGGAATTACAAATTTTATAATATGAATTTGGTCGCTATTTTCTAATTCGTCCTTTGCAGTTCTCCAGGCTGTCGTCATCCGCCAGCGCAAGCAGTTCAGGCGAAAGGACGGAACCTTCATCTACTTCGAGGACAACGCCGGAGTTATCGTCAACAACAAGGGTGAAATGAAGGGATCCGCCATCACCGGACCCGTCGCCAAGGAGTGCGCCGACCTCTGGCCCCGTATTGCCTCCAACGCTGGATCCATCGCCTAAATTGTTGTTGTTGATTGTTACGCGTGATGCAATAAAAGTGTTATGCGTTGTTTACTCTCGGTTACATCGCACAGTGGATTTCCATGGAATGCTGATTATGAATGGGCTAAGATACGAGGAACAGAAAACTTGGAAAGGCGATATGAGAGAACGAGGATTAAGGCCATTGTGTTTTGGATATAGCCGCTTTAGCGTATTGATTGGTGTAGTGCACGCTTTCTGTTTAGCGTTCTCTCGCCTCACCTACTTTGCATTTTTCGCTCCGCTCGTAATCTGCTTCCCGCCATTCATTTCATCACGTTAGCGCATTGTAGGTGAGCGGAGACCGCGAGAGTCTTGTCTCGTAAACGGGAGAGGCTGGCTAAATCAGAAATGGCTTGGGGGCAATCCGCCCAGTCGGCGCCGCCGCTCGAGCAGCAGCCCGTCGGGCTTTCCTTCCTTCCCAGTGGTTAGTTTAAACTATACTTTAGCTTCCGCTTGTCTGTGGCGATTTAAATTATTTAATTTTGCTTTGCTTAGGGACGAAAGTGCAGTTCAAGACGGCACTCGGCGGCACCGTCATCGGGAATGTCGTCTGCTTCGATACCACACTCAATGTAAGTCTCCCTTTTTAGCCAGCTTTGTGGCGCGTTAGGGCAGATGATATCGCGCGCTTGAAACGGCAAAATTTTTGAGCTATTTTAGTTCTAGTCCTCACTAGGTGTTCAATGTTTTGTTTTCAATTATATTGAGAATTTTGGACCGTGTAAGCGTAGTTTACAAGACATAGTTTCCGTGCACATCCTTGGCATTTTAAAATATATATTTAAATTATTATGTGCAGGTGCTCGCCGTGAAGGAGGCGGTCGCCGGAGGAAAGACGCTCCTCCGCATCTTCAACATCAACCTCATCTCTGATGTCAGTTTTATTATTTTAAATATTGTCTTGCCCGGTTGAATTATGTTTCACGCGCTTGCAACCTCGGGCCGAGCTTTTAACGTCAGGGATCAATGAATTCTAGGGTAAACTCGTCTTGAGTTGAACCAAATCGTACAAGTAGCATTGGTGTTTCATAAATATTTTAAATACTAATCGATAATCTCGGGCAGATCACCGAGGTGGCGCCAGCGACGCCCGAGTCGGAGGCCGAAGCCATGGCCTGCACTCAATCCACGCAGCAGCAGGTGGGGGGGATTAATTAATTAATGATTCAAATAGCTAATTAGCGCCCAATCTCTCGGCATTATAGTCTCCTTTAAGATGTAAGCAGCATACATTTTCATACCCTCGGACTCCGAGGGTACCCACTTTAACATAATTCAGTCCGCCCGATCTAGGAGTAGGCTCAAAAGATGCGCTGTGGGGCGCGGATAACAAATCACCTTATTGGTAGCCACTTATATTGTCATCCTAGTGAACGGGAGCCACTTATATGCAAATACAGTAATTTTTGGCTTTTTTCCAACTTTGACCTAGAGACTCGGGAGTAGGCTCAAAAGATGCGCCGAAGTGTGCAGATAACAAATCACCTTATTGGTAGCCACTTATATTGACATCCCAGGGAATGGTAGCCACTTATATTGTTTCGCCGAGGTTAATGAAAATGTATGGTAAGCAGTAGTTAAGTTAGGGCTTCATTATTATTCCATGGGGGCCTGACCAAGTATTCCAAAAATGTCGTTTGGAATTTAATTAGTAATTATGTTGACTTTTTTTCAGGCGAACGAGCGCAAGAACACGGTGGTGATCAAGCGACTGCAGGATGCCATGCCCGAGGAGGTTAAATGATTTATCGATTTATCGATTAGTTAATTCGTGTTAGAATCAATTTAATAAATGTTAACCTGTTGTGTTTTGTCTAATGATTGCATGGGATCCCTTTCATTGCATGGAATGAGTTCACAATGATGTTGTTGTTGCAGTGGGGGTGAGCATGAGAAACATGAATTTGACTTGGTAGATTGATTATCGTGTTAACTCGTATTTTTCAACGATTTTTCTTGATTGGTCTGGTAGTTTGCATGTTTGTTGTAGCTATTGTGTGCGTTGGTTGAGACTTGGTGATTTTGGGTCGCACGTAGTGCTTGTTAGCTCGCTCATCTTGTCTGATCGCACATGGTGCAGTGGGGCAACACCCAGGGTGCAATAGCTTGACGAGCACTTACTGACCATTTTACGAGCATTTTGGCTGCTGAAAACAATAATTTATTCCGTTGCAGATCCCGTTCGAGGGCCAGCGTGCATTCGTCGCTCTCCGCCGCACGCTCGACACCGCCGGAGGAGTGAGTAATATTTGACGGTTCTGATATGGAGCATATGCCGGCTCTGACTGTTTTCGCTTGAAAATGAAAAAAATTACCTTGAAATTCATAAAACAGACTATCTGAGAGAATCAACATATTTCTTCAGCGACTTGGCACTGCCCGAAAATTCTAATTCCTACTAACGTCGCCAATTGGTCGGCCTCCACGAGGGAAATCGACGAGCATCGCCAGATTTGCGATCCGCATCCGCGCGGCCGCGGGCGCGGATATCGAAAAATTAACTACGGTAGCTTCGAAATTTGTATATCGACTCCAATCACTGCGGCGGTAGGGGCGCTGCATTCCTTGACAAATTCTAAGACTTTTTTACTTCGGAGAGTTTTTCGATCAGATTCCATCTAAGGCCGGAAATCGCTAATTCCACTTTTGTTTCGTACATGAAAGCAGTTCCCCAGAAATTTTTCAAGAACTCCCCTAAATATTATTGGTGATCTAGCTTCTGCTTGAATCGATACCTACTCCCGTAGAACAGCGCGATTCAACTAGACGCGTAAGTTGGTCAAAATGAATTATGGTGTAATTTTTGGGTTACTGTAGGTGAGTGCACAAGTTGGACGGCTTTTCCCAATTGGTGTAGGATAGCTTCAAATTGATTTTCAAATTCGCATCCGCGCCCCGCCCGCGCGGATGCGGATCGACATTCTGACGATGCTCGTCGGTTTCCCTCCTGGAGGCCGACCTACTGGTGAAGTTAGCAGGAATTCGAATTTTCGGCCAGTGCCAAGTCTATTCCGATTATCTCGGATAGTGTGTTATAAGAACTTTGTTTGTGCAAGGCAACGGGGTGACGCATCTCAGGCTTGCGCAACAAATAAGAACACTTTCTTGACAAGACCATACTCCAGCTCTCGATCGCTTATATCCGGATCTCGACGACTAATATCCGGCTCTCGCAGGTGAAGTGGAACGGCTCGACGATCAACGTGCTTGATCGTGTCACGATCCGCGCGCCCTACGGCCAGGAGGACTGCAGCGCCATGAAGGTAATCGATACTGGAAATTAAAGGAAATTCGTTTCACGGGTGTTGGATAACTTTAAAGTTACCGGACGAGGACGAAACCCTGATCTGACCCTGATCTCGTCGCGTGTACGAGAAAGTATGCAAAAGTGAGAGAGCGCGGGATTACGCTGATCATTTCTGGCTCTCCCTTGAGGCTATTATTGATTTTTTATCATTTTTGTATATTCATTCTCAACTAATTCAGCCAGTGGTGGGCACGTTCCGGCCCAAATTTTAGGGCATTAGATTATCTCATAGGGGCATTTGATTAGGATAAAAGGCATTAGATTTTTAGAACGACCGTTCCATAGCCTACTTTGAGCCACAATTCTGGAAGATTTGGACAACTTCTAAAATTTTGAAAATTTCGCCCAATCCACGGGCATTAGATTTTCTCCTGGGGTCATTTGATTAGGATCAAAGGCATTCGATTTTTAGAATCACTGTTTGCCAGGCTACTCAAAGTAGCCAAAGTACTAGAGGAACAGAACAACTTTAAACTTTAACAACTTTAGAACAACAGAACAACGTAAAAATTGTGGGCCGTTGCCTGCCCACGTATGAATTCAGCCATCGGCTATTCGATGGAGGACAAAAAATAGGGGATCAATTTCGTCCTCGTCCGGTAACTGTAAGCAATTAGGCGATAGGTAGGCAAGGGTTGAAGCCGAGAACTGAATACCGGTACGGTTGATTGTCAGAAAAGGTGAGGAGTGGTGAACAATTCTATTTCCCGGCTGGGTGGGAGTTTCAATCCGGTGGCGTCTAGAAGTTGGCTCCATTGGTGCTCACCTGCCATTGCAATAGTAAACATTCCCAGCTTTTGTATTTCCCTGTTTACCGGAAACCGCCCGGCATTTTTAAATTTTCACCGGTGGATCTGTGCCGCGTGCATCCTTGATTTGATTGCGATCTCCTTTCGGCTGATTGGCAGTTGCGATTGAGTTCGAAACATTACACGAACGATTTTCATGAGCACAGTGTAGTGACAGTACTAATTAATTTTGGAACAATATCAAATACAGTAATACTAGCAAATCCAAAAATCGATAAATACATCAGTGCTTGAAGAACTACACGTGACAGTGGAAATTATCAGTTTGTATCAATCGATAAATACAGTATTCCCTTGCAGAACGACAAGCAGTGCGCGGACGCGCTCGACCACGTGCGGAAGATCCTCGTGAAGTCGTTCGTGCCCGACGCGAAGATGCACGCCTGCTGCAAGGTGAGCGGGGAAGAGATACTGTAGGGTATACTGTAAGAGTACTGTACTGGTAGATTCTGTGGGCTACTGTAGGATGCACGCGTGCTGCAAGTTGAGATGGGGTGACGAATTTGGAGAGTATTGATAGTTAGTCGATGGGTTGTCTGCTGAGTGAGCACTTATCTGGTAACATGACAATGAATTGGGCACGCTATTTAGCCGGTTAGAGATGACAATTGAGTGTGTAGAAGCCCACATATTATGAAAATAATAATGGCATCGGTTAGCGGCTAAAGGAAGCATGACAACTGCCTTGTACCACAAATCCAATGATAGTGTAGTTGGACAGGCTATTTTTGTGAATTGGATGGCTAATCAGATTCGTGTTCCACTGATGCTCCGCTGTAGAATACGCGGATCTCGAAAATACCGGACCTTGCCTGGAAGTATTTTCAAGAACAACATCAATAAGTGCCAATTACAGTAACCCGTGCGCCAGTCTCTCGTCCCGCTCATGATGACGTCACCTATCGATTGGCCTTCCGACTCCACAATTTTTTGATCGTGTTTTTACTTTCCTTTTTTTGCTGTAATAAGAATGCTACTAGTCCACTTCACTCCTAGATGAGGTTGACATTTCGCAAGTTTTTTACACAGTGTTTTGTTTGTTTCTGCACGTTTCTTTTGATTTCGCATTGTAGTCTCTTTTTATTTCCCTCCCCTTCCCCATAGATTTCCCCATTTTGCACCCATTTGATGGTCATTTCAGCAATTGTATTGTTAACGATGACGTATCCAGTAAAAGATCTGCTGCTCTTACTTTCTAATAATATTTTCTTTTTTTTGCCCTTTCAAGCCCCGCCCCTTTTGCAGACCCTTCTTCTTTTCTTTTCAGTTGTATGCCCCCATCGTAGGCTCTGCACAACCCCTATAATTTGACGATTACGTGTCCCTGCTCCTTGTATCTGTAATAAACTAATTCGTCGATATGTTAATTCAATTTATGTCGAGCGATGAATTATCTAAATATATGGGAGTTGTGCTCAGCGGAAGTACAAGATGAGATGAGCAAGTGTTGCAAGGCACCTAGCAAGTATCTGATGTTCTGTTGAGATTTCGAGTAGCTAGGTGGATTGGTGTGGCAGAAGTGGTATGTTAGCGATGCCCAGCGCAATGGACGATCATTCCTTTGTTGACCTGCTGCACAGCGTGTCAGAGAGATCGAGTTCCTTTGTTCGTTGCGGCGCTCGAGCAATCTCATTTCGAGCCACCTGCTGGAGTGGAGCGGCAAGACGAGGGAAAATAGGCTTTATAATAATGGTGAAACACATCGCATATCTTTGTAGAACTTCGCAAATATGTAAATTTAAGAACATAAATCTCTTATGCTATGAGTAAGGATGCACGTCTACCGTTCTCAACCGGTTAGAATATTTTTTTAAATTTTTTGACTGTATTTTGCGAAATCCTATGAATTTACCCACTAAAATTTGAACTCCTCAGGGGGGAATAATGGGAGACCCCACTTCTGGGGCATTTTCTGAATCCACATGAGTAGTTCTACAATTGCAACCGACGGATTTTTGATATTTTATTTAGTATTCGAGTAATCATGAAAAATGTACTTTTTGCTGCACCTTTATAGCCGTTTTTCGAATACTATATAAAATATCAAAAAATCCGTCGGTTGCAATTGTAGAACTACTCATGAGGATTCAGAAAATGCCCCAGAAGTGGGGTCTCCCATTATTCCCCTTTGAGTAGTTCGAATTTTAGTGGGTAAATTCATAGGATTTCGCAAAATGCAATCAAAAAAATTTGAAAAATATTCTAACCGGTTGAGAACGGTAGACGTGCATCCTTACTCATATCTTAAGAGATTTATGTTTTTAAATTTACATATTTGCGAAGTTCTACAAAGATATGCTATGTGTTTCACCATTATTATAAAGCCTATTTTCCCTCGTCTCGCAGCTCCACTCCAGCAGGTGGCTCGAAATGAGATTGCTCGAGCGCCACAACGAACAAAGGAACCCCTGACACGCTGTGTGCTGCTATAATTCCAATGCATTCTACCGTTAGAAGCGTGTAATTTGTCGCCTTGCACGACCATGTCATACTTTCATATTTCTCCTCAATCCGCCCTCTCACGCCGCTTCTATCAATCTACCGTATCCCCTTGACCTACCGTACCCTTTCTCTCTACAGTAGTATGGCCTCATCGGACGTTGATGACGACATCCCGACGCTGTCGGCGGACGTCCTCGCGCTCGTGAACGATTTCAAGAGGGAGCAGGCGAGTTGTTATTATTCTTAATTCATAGAAAATTTCTCGAAATAATCGAAAATCCTCCTCGACTCATTACACATGAAAGGTTTGCGTCATCGATTCAGCAAGGGATACTAACTGCGTCTGCCCGATCTTTTGCTATTACAAGCCGCAATAAGGAAAACATGGAACTGTTGGAAAAAGAGGAGCGTAAATGCGTAGAGAAGTGAGACGCGCAAGTGATGCTGTGATGTTGATTTTTGAGTACGCATTGTATCACGATTGCATTGCTGCAGCGAGGACTGTGCAAATATCTGACTGTCACGAAACGGGCAATTGCCTGGTTTGAAAAAATGCTGATTTTTGCGAATAATAGGCCATTCTCCTATCGACATTGACTCCAATCCACAATGTGAATTACACGCTCTGTCAGTGGTTTGAGTGTGCTAGAGAGGCGAGAGTGTAGGAGATGAAGAGAGTGCAAATAGAAAAGATGGATTTTGGGATAAAATCGATATTTCAGGCGGAGCGAGAGCTAGCTGCTGAGGAAGGCGAGACGCTGCCCGAGGAGGACTGGCAGGTGAGGGGGGGGGTGGTACGGTAAAGGGAGGGGCACGGTATGGCAGGGGTACGGTAGGAATACTGTGGAGGATACTACGGCAGGGTTGGGATATCTGTCGTGTGAGTGTACGTACAACAGTAGGCGTACGCACCAATGCTGATCTCTGAATGTCTTGTTTACATTAAAGTGCTCGACGTGTACGGCGATCAATAAGTAGAGGTGGTCCTGAAGTGATGACTCGATTACGGTATCTTGACGATATTGATCGATTGCAGCTATCGCAGTTCTGGTACTCGGAGGAGACGGCGGTGCGGTTGTGCGAGGAGATCGCCGCTGTCTGCGCAGGTATACGGTAGGGGAAACTACGGTAGGAGATGGTTATTGACTGGTTACGTGCCTGGATTCGATTAGGTTCTGATATTGAAGCGGTAGACCTCGCTTTCACATTGTCGCTTTTATACACGAATATCATAAATGACGCACGAATATCATAAAAATCTGTGCACGAATATCATAAATGACGCGCGTGAAACGGGAAGCGCTATAGAATCACTTATATAAGACGCCGTTTAGGGCGGCGCGGTCGGAATATTCTGGTTACTCCTTTCCAATATCCTTTATCCATTTCTTTCGCGATGCTTAAGCTTTCATGTGGAAGTAAACAATAAACTTATGAGTGACTATCTGAGAGAATTGACCAATTCTACCTATATGCCGTACAGCGAAAAATAAAGTGCTGATTTCAAGATATCCCTAGGGGTAACTTTTTACGAGAGTCCGAAAATCGACCTTAGAAAGCCGTATCTCAAACCCCTGATTTCGCGCGGCGCACCAAATTTGGGTGGTCGGTTTTTGAAACTTTTAAACGGCAGTTTCAAAACCCCATACATATTTAAATTTTCACATATTTCGACGAGATAAGCATTTTTACTGTTGGAAGTAAAAGGCTAGCTTGTCTCTGAAAAAAATCACACCCATTTAAATTTTTCTGAAGATGCAAGAATGCCGAATTTTTGAACATAAATCGATTTTTCTGAAATACCACGATGAACTACGAACGGTTCTATGTTGTTTATGACTAGTCTGCACCCGAGGAATTTAAAAATGATCTAAAACTCGAGGCTTGACAAATTTCTGAAAAATCGGTTTTCAGCACCTCGATTGGTCCCATATTTGGGCATGTCTAACTATCCACTTTCGAAGTTAATCTAACACCTCTCAGGCTAACTGTGTAGTACATACCAACGTTAGTAGGAAACATATATTTGACGTCCGCCATCCTCCACGGTTTCGGAAATATTTTTGCTTGAACTTGCTATCTCGTGGATGCAAGATTTTAATTTTAAGTGAAATACGATACGTTTTCAATGACAATCAGTCAGCTTTATGCATTTTAGGACCTCTCTGATATCAGGAAAAGTGAAAAAGTAATTCAAAATACATATTTTACTTATATACCAAAATCGATGTTTTCCGCCACCAAAAATAAGTGATTTTTTTATATAGGCAAAATATGTTTTTTGAATTACTTTTTCAGTTTTTCTGATATAAGATAAGTGATAAAATGTACAAAGGTGACTGATTTTCATTGAAAACGTATCGTATTTCACTTAAAATAAAAATTTTGGATCCACGAGATAGCAAGTTCAAGCAAAAATATTTCCGAAACCGTGGAGGATGGCGGACGTCAAATATATGTTTCCTACTAAAGTTGGTATGTACTACACAGTTAGCCTGAGAGGTGTTAGATTAACGTCGAAAGTGGATAGTTAGACATGCCCAAATATGGGACCAATCGAGGTGCTGAAAACCAATTTTTCAGAAATTTGTCAAGCCTCGAGTTTTAGATCATTTTTAAATTCCTCGGGTGCAGACTAGTCATAAACAACATAGAACCGTTCATAGTTCATCGTGGTGTTTCAGAAAAATCGATTTATGTTCAAAAATTCGGCATTCTTGCATCTTCAGCGCAGAGAATAAATACAATTCATCAAGCATATTAAATCGAAAATTTGGCTCCTGGAGTAACTTTTCATGGGGAATTCAATGAACATAGTTAAAAATACACGCCTGTTGGAAAAATTTTCAGGGTGTAAAATTTGAAAATTTAAATGGGTATGATTTTTTTCAGAGACAAGCTAGCCTTTTACTTCCAACAGTAAAAATGCTTATCTCGTCGAAATATGTGAGAATTTAAATATGTATGGGGTTTTGAAACTGCCGTTTAAAAGTTTCAAAAACCGACCACCCAAATTTGGTGCACCGCGCAAAATCAGGCGTTTGAGATATGGCTTTCTAAGGTTGATTTTCGGACTCTACGTGAAAAGTTACCCCTAGGGATATCTTAAAATGAACACTTTATTTTTTCGCTGTACGGCCTCTGATCAGTTCTCTCAGATAGTCACTCTTATAATCGTATTATTATTTGTAACGATCACGTTAGACAGCTGTGGGTAACTGTAGAATTCCGTAGAATTACGAATTACTGTATCTGACCGTAATCTAACTTATTTTACTGTTTTACTGTAGATCTTCCTGAAGAAGTGGCGAACGTAGCGCTTCTCTCGACGCCCACGCTGCTACCGTACTTTAAGAAGCTGGAGGTAATATCGATTTTTCTTCTGAAAAAAGTCCAATAAGCGGGGAGAAAAGTTCAAAAAGGAGAAATATGCAGGGACGTAACGAGGGTTCTTGTTTGAGGCTGCGAGGGTTCTTGTTTGAATTCTTGTTTGAATTTGTGGGGTGAAAAGATGGACCTGAGTATGATTCTTCCAACATGCGCAAGTGATTGAAAAAAATTCATTCAATTTACTTCTCAAAGAATGCATGCCAGTAGCAGAGAATTTTCTATTCTGTATTATGCATACATCGACGATTGAAAGCCGATGTACGATTCTGTTCTAGTGCGCTCAGCCAATCGTAGAATCGCGTGGTAAATCGGTGTTTAGAGCTGGAAAGAAATGTATAACTGCGGGCTCTTGTCAATAAGTGTCAGATCAATCAGCTCTTTACTAAAGGGAACATAAAACGAGATAAAAATGATTGAATACTACATCCCCCTGAATTCGAGTGCCACCGGCATCACTTATTATTTAGGTGCCTTGTGATGCAATCAGTTTCTCTTCTAGTACTAAACAAAAATTATTTCAGGGTTTCCGATCGGGTCGACTGCGCGTGAAGCTGTTCGAGAATGATGTGAGGTGAGTGCATTTATCTTTTCCACAAATTGATAAAAGTCGGAGTACAAAGCGCACTTCCCCCTCTCACGCAGGATACAGATCACAATGCGCCTATTTGAGAGATAGCGGAACGGTAGAAATGGGAAAGAGCAATCTTGGTCTGAAAGTGCACATGGCGAAGGAGGTTTCACTAGGTAGGTAATTGTGCGAACGCGGACATGCGTTGGTACGGGTGAGGATAGTCTTCGTTAGATGTGACATAATCTTGTTTCACTACCTCGAACCTTGTTCGCATAAAAATTCACAC
The DNA here is from genome assembly GCA_036245805.1 of Pristionchus mayeri. Classification (NCBI taxonomy): domain Eukaryota; kingdom Metazoa; phylum Nematoda; class Chromadorea; order Rhabditida; family Neodiplogasteridae; genus Pristionchus; species Pristionchus mayeri. The sequence goes on along the minus strand of BTRK01000003.1, from coordinate 12,669,710 downwards.
CCCCAGATGGAAATGTGCACTTATCACGGCACTACGGATGAGAACCAAATATTTTCACGCTGTCCGAATCCGATGGCACTCCCTTTAACTAAATTTTGGCCAGCTTGTCTAGGAGTAGGCTCAAAAGATGCACCGTACTTCGTCGATGTTGAATCACTACTTATGGAGCCATTTATATTACCATACAAGGGAACGGGAGCCACTTTTATAAAATTACAGTAATTGAGAACTATGTAATGATCTCATTGAGAACTGTTTCATGATGCCGACGTTGATGTATCAAAGCGATCTTGAGGGGAGTGGGGGTGTATTGACCCCCTAGTATTGTAAGAGAGACAATTTGCCGTTCTCCTGCTGCAGTAGCGCTTCACCGAAGAAGTGCCGGTTCACTCATCGAGTTATCTAAAATAAAATCAATGTTTTTACAGATTCGGGACGATCCACCCGGACGAGTTTGTCGAGTACGACTACAAGGCGCCGCTCAATGTGAGGAATAATGGGGTTACTGTATCTCATGGGATACTGTATCTAGCAAGGGATACTGTATCTATTGTAGGATATCGTATCTAGCATGTCCACGTCTGGCAGTGAATGACTCTTTGAAAAATATTTTTGTTGATTGAGAATGACTCAGCGAAGAAAAAAAGCAAGAATTATCTGGCAGTGAAGGTTATTTGGAAAAAATCCAAGTTGGTTGATAGATGGTCTACTGAAATGGCTACCAGCAGAATTCGGTTTGCATAAGATCTTTGCTGGTTGAAGGCGCTGTTCTTTCTGATGTCTGATGGTACATTTGTAGAACCAAACTAATTAGTTGCCTGAATCACTCTATAAATTTTGGGTTGCATGAGGTGACTATCAGTTGACGTGAGTGAGTATTACAATGCGTGACAGTTTCGGTAGAACACTTGAACTATTTTCCTCAACTAAATGTACCATCGCAATTTCACAAGTTCTCGTGTGAGGGAGAGGAAGAGAGCGCACTCACGAATGCACAACGGTTTAAATATTCCTATTTGACGGACGTGGGTTGCGGTTCTAATGAAAATACGGGAAATTGCGATAAATTAAATATAATGCTAATCTGCATTCACATGATAAAGAGGATTGCTAGGGTGCACATCCTCTTCATGAGCATTGAAAAGCGTCTAATATTGGGCATCCTCGCATGCAATTCCCGAATGGGATTTAGGGAGCACAAAGTTGGCCATTGTTCTAGCTCCTCTCAAGTTTCAGGGCCATAGCAAATGCTGGTTTAGGTATGTTTGTTCAATTCATCGGGATCAATATGCTCTACTATACGAATTAATATTTCCTGCATCTCGTACTTCAGAAAAAAATAAAGTAAAAATAACTCTTTCCTCGCAGGTGCCCTCCTTCCTGTACAAAATTAATAACAGAATTGATAATAGTACAATGTATAATTTCCTCATTCTCCAGGGCTTTGAAAAGTATAAAAACTATAAGAACACTATCCCCCTCTCAGGTGCCCTCCTTCCTGCACGCGCACTTCGACTTCATCGTCGCCGATCCGCCCTTCCTCGCGGAGGAGTGCCAGAAGAAGTTCGCCGAGACTATCAGGTATCCACGCTTGATTTACTAGACGCGCCGGGTTTGGGGTTGAGTATTAGATGCCCCGGATTTGGGTTTGATTGTTACATGCGCCTTGTTTGAGCTCGATTATTATATGCGCCGTGTTTGGGTTGAATATTAGATGCGCCGGGTTTGAGCAGTCCGATTGAGAGGGGGGGGGGGTGCTTTAGTTCTAGAAGGTTTTCGGTGACTAATGGGTGCAAGGAAGATCGTGGTTGCACTGGGAGTAGAAGTTCGTAGAAATCGAGAATAGCGATAATAACGGATTCGTTCCGATCGAATGAACAACTATGTACATTAAACGAATTGTTACGATGTTTGCTGTGCACGATAGTAAGTCAAAGTATATTTGATCATATTCTTTCTCAAGATGGAGTAGAACACGTAATAAAACGACTGATTAAAGGAGGCAATCTTGATAGAGCACGGGACGAGACTTGTCAGTGACAAATGCGCGCTAGGAAGATCGTGGTTCCAGTGGGAGTTGAAATCAGGAGCAATTTGGAACTGCGATAATATTGTCAAGTCTTGTAGTACAAACAATTTATTTTAAAGTTACCGGACGAGGACGAAATTGACCCCCTATTTTTTGTCCTCCATCGAATAGCCGATGGCTGAATTAGTTGAGAATGAATATACAAAAATGCTAAAAATCAATATTAGCCTCAAGTCAATCAATCAATCATTTATCAAATCAGGCATTAGATGCTCAGATGAGGATGGGCCGATATTCTTCATAGGGTGCACTCCACCAGTGTTTGCCAATAGCTCGGGATAGGTCGTCTCTCCAGCGTGCCCGGGGCTTCCCAGGAGGACGATTCCTGTTGTACGGCGTTCAGACTGTAGTTGCGCGAGACCACTCATTCAGATCCTTTTGCCTAATCTTGAGAGCCCAGCGCGCTTTTCGTTCCAGTCCCTCCTGTATCCAGTCTCGCAGCTTCGTAATATCCCGAATACGCTCATTCCTCCAACGATCTCTCAGCGTAATTCCCAGCAGCTTACGTTCCATCTTCCGCTGAGTCACACTCAAACGCTCCTTTTCGCTCGATCGCAGCGCCCAAACTTCGCATCCGTAGAGTACAGTACTTGTTACGCAGCTTTCGAAGAGCCGTCTCCTAATCTTCATGGGAAGAAGACGTGACGATAGAAGATGAGATAACTTGCTCCATGCATACCAGCCTAACCGAATCCGATGCTCAATCTCGTCGGAATGATCTAGGAGAAGACTGATTCTCCCTCCGAGATAGGTTGCACTTTCGACGAAATCGAATCGCATGTTATTGATGACGATTGGATTGCGGGTAGAACTGCATGAGGTAAGTAGGTTGGTCTTTGTTGCATTCACCTCGAGACCAACTCTACTGCAAGCGTCCATCAGTTTCTTCAGCATTCTTTCCAATTCCGGGCGAGATTTTGCAACGAGAGCCACGTCGTCAGCGTATTCCAGGTGGCAAAGATTTCTTCCGTCTATTCGAATCCCGTCGTTCTCCCAGTCAATGTCGTTCATGGCTAAGCGTAAAAGCCTCAAGGGAAAGCCGGAAATGATCAGCGTAATCTCGCGTTCTCTCACTTTTGCATACTCTCTCGAACACGCGACCAGATCAGGGTCAGATCAGGGTTTCGTCCTCGTCCGGTAACTTTAATGGAGCTGATAGGATATTTTACGGTACGGTGACAAAAGGCAATGAAGACTTTCCGTGGTTCCAGCGGGACTAGTAGCACCTGAGGTCAGCGATAATGTAGATTGTGTGCAGGATGGTAAAAAAGATACTTAAGTAAATTGAGAGAACTGTGTCGATATTGCAAGGTGAGTAGGTCACAAGATTGTGATAGAATACTTATCCAGATATAGAACGAGCAATCAAAGGTTTGACCTGGGTGGACCGGATATGTCATCAAGCTCAGTTCATTAATGGATTTTGGTGCATAAAAAAGGAATCTTGTTACGATAGTTTGGTTACTGTAATCCGCACGGATTGCAGACTGATAGGCAAGCCGGCAGCGAATGTGCTCGTGTGCACGGGAGCGACGATGGAGGAGATGGTGATTATTTTTTTGGCGTTTTTTCCAAAAATTGTTAGGCGCTCGTGAGTTTCACGCCTTCTAGAAGTGCAGTTCAGATAACTAGACTTAATCATTCTCCAATAATCCCTTTCGATATACATTTAAAACTGATCCGTGTCCTTTTCCGAATCAGGAATTTCTGCTCTAGGCAGTTTCATGTTTCTACTTTAGTATAAACGTAGTTCGAGTCAATCCATTTCGATCTTTCGTAGGATAGTAATAAACATGTTAATAATGTAGATGAGTGAAGAGGTTACGCAGCAGTCATAATTAAAATATATAATATACGATTTATGCTAATTTATATAATTAATGAAGTATTTCTGGCGCTGAACTGGGCGCTCGCAAGATGCGCAGCATTTTTAATAGCACCAACTATCACACGATTTGAACCAGTCATAATAAAAATTTAATTAACGTATTTAATATTGTTATTGACAGATGGGGGCTGAACTGGGTGCGCGCCGCACGTCCTTCTCTCCCGCCCACGCGAACAACCTCTCCAATGACTTCGCATCCTATGCGAATTACGAGGTGAAGACGCTCTGAGGATACAGTACCCTTCGCTAGATACAGTATCCCAAAGAGTTACAGTACCCCTTGCTAGATACGGTATCCCACGAGGTACAGTACCTCTTGATAGATACAGTATCCCATGAGTTTCAGTACCCCTTGCTAGATGCGGTATCCCGCTTTCATTCTGTTTTTCGTTGTGAGTTACAGTATCGATCGAGCTACAGTTGTTTCAGTATTTTGCTGTCCTACGATGCTCCTGCCCTCGTTAGCACTCTATTAATTATGAATTGCTCTGTTGTGATTGTTACATATTCCGCTTTTTCCCAATAGTATGTGGATAAAGCACATAAAAATTTGATTAAAAACGCGCCAATGATGGGCGGTGAAAAAATTGACACTGCCCGAGGAACGGAATAGACTATTTACTATTTTATTTGATAAGGCAACCGTGTGATAGACAGCCAGATATGGTGATATATTGGCCGATGCAAGTGATTTCACTGAGCTCTCGTCTCACATGAGAGGTCGATCGATATAAACCTTTGTTCTTCTCTTCTTCATTGCGAATCAAGATAGTTTATGCTACATCGTGCGCAAAAAACAGCACACGCTTGCACAAAGCATCATGACTCTCAGCTTACATTTCAAGAGCGAAATAGCATGCGATCGAGAGAGACGAGGGGCTGCTATACAGTGACGAGTAATCATCTGACTCTCTCAAATTTGTATGTTCTCTCGCTGTCTCAAACCGGCGAAAAGGTATGCAAAATGAGGATAGGCCTTTGCTCAAAGCGAGGACCACAGATCTAAATCACAAGGAGCGCTGATTCAATACAGCAAAGATGCTGATTCTGCTCTTGGTTGTGCTTGCTGCAGCTCCCGCCCGTGCAGCATACACGGCACCTGGTAAGAACAGGCGTTTTGTTGGGCAACTGTGGTACTCTAGGAACCTTTGGCGAGAGATTATGAAAATGGATTGGTTTCTCGGTATTCTTTCAATGTTCCGTTTTACGAGTGATGTAGAAGTTTTCAGTGCCTTTCACTCTGAATAGTCGAATAAATTCAATCATCAAAGTGCTGTCCTACATTTTACGCAGATACTAAAGCGATGTAGCTTTTGGATCCTTAGTATTCGAGATAAACAGAGGAACTCACGAAGGAAATCTAGAATGGAATGTTGATCTTTGATCTCTCATGCCGTGGAAAAAGTCAAGGAGAAGAGGAAATATTTGAACTCTCGTAATTTTGTATCTCGGCTCCCAGTAGAGCTAGCGACTTGAAATTTGGAATATGGGGGTGTAAAATCGTTTTACACCCCAAAAACCAAGTTTCAAGTCGCTAGCTCTACTGGGAGCCGAGATACAAAATTGCGGAAATTCAAATATTTCCTCTTCTCCTTGACTTTTTCCACGGCATCATTTAAAGGCGTCGACTGGGTGGAAGTGACGCGTCAGGTGCGTGAGGCATACGCGGACGCGCGTTGGCTCAACGCGACGCATCTGGTGCGTATGCTGGCGGATCGCGCGGACGAACTGAATGTTGACGTGGAGGAGCTCGCGACGAATTTCAGAGGTAGGAAATTGTTCATTTGGTGAAAGGTGAATTTCTATTCCATTGAGTAGCTGCTTGCAGATTAGTGATTAGATTAGTGAGTGACTGCGTGATTAGTTGATGGTAAAATTACTCAATACTTTTCGTTTCGCTGTTTCTGCATTCATTAATCGTGATTCATTTTTTGACGACAAGATCCAGAAATCCCGGCTTATCTCCTCATTTACAAACATGAAGGCGAGATGAGGAAAAACGGTGCAATCTTCGGAAGAGTCTTCCAAATCGATCATTAATCGATTGCTTGCAAATATAGCAACCTAAATATCATCATATGATCAACTTTAACTACTTTTCAAAAGGCCCCGATCAAAAATATGTGATTTGATTTGATCATAAGTCAACGAGTGAGCTTCTCATTCCTCTCATTCTGTTACTTGTAGTGTTTCTCTCGCTGGTGATTCTCAGCCCGGGCGAGAGACGCGCACTCGCTCACGAGATGCACAGAAGTGGAAGAGCTGGAGGCAACTCATCGAACCTCCTTGCCGAATCGATCACTAACACGGAAGAGGTGATTGGAAATGTGAATTTATTGTACTGTGATGATTACGCATGCACAGCGTGTCAGAGAGATCGAGTTCCTTTGTTCGTTGCGGCGCTCGAGCAATCTCATTTCGAGCCACCTGCTGGAGTGGAGCGGCGAGACGAGGGAAAATAGGCTTTATAATAATGGTGAAACAGATAGCATATCTTTGTAGAACTTCGCAAATATGTAAATTTAAAAACATAAATCTCTTAAGATATGAGTAAGGATGCACGTCTACCGTTCTCAACCGGTTAGAATATTTTTCAAATTTTTTTGATTGCATTTTGCGAAATCCTATGAATTTACCCACTAAAATTCGAACTACTCAAAGAGGAATAATGGGAGACCCCACTTCTGGGGCATTTTCTGAATCCTCATGAGTAGTTCTACAATTGCAACCGACGGATTTTTGATATTTTATATAGTATTCGAAAAACGGCTATAACGGTGCAACAAAAAGTACATTTTTCATGATTACTCGAATACTAAATAAAATATCAAAAATCCGTCGGTTGCAATTCTAGAACTACTCATGTGGATTCAGAAAATGCCCCAGAAGTGGGGTCTCCCATTATTCCCCTCTGAGGAGTTCGAATTTTAGTGGGTAAATTCATAGGATTTCGCAAAATACAGTCAAAAAATTTAAAAAATATTCTAACCGGTTGAGAACGGTAGACGTGCATCCTTACTCATAGCATAAGAGATTTATGTTCTTAAATTTACATATTTGCGAAGTTCTACAAAGATATGCTATGTGTTTCACCATTATTATAAAGCCTATTTTCCCTCGTCTTGCCGCTCCACTCCAGCAGGTGGCTCGAAATGAGATTGCTCGAGCGCCGCAACGAACAAAGGAACTCGATCTCTCTGGCACGCTGTGGCATGTAAAGAAAGAACAACTCAAAAATAGTTGAATGAGCCGATATTTTGAGTAATATTAGCCAATATTCCGATCATATTGGCAAATATTTCAGTCATTTTATCAGAAATGTCATAGCTCAAAGTCTTCCTGGTGAGACTTCCTACCATTCAAACGTGTTATTCCTTCTCTAATCGATGGCTCGTCGCTATCCACCGTAAGTCTGAATCTCGCAGCTCCTCTCGCATCTCTCGGCCAACTTCCCCAACCACTACGCGGTGCTCAAGAGACGACTCGATGTCGTCACTCCGATTGTAGAGAAGAAGCTGGGCAAGGAAGCGAGGGAGTTCGTGAAGACGGTCAGTTGGTGTTGTTCTCTTTATAATGCGTGCTCTTTCGTCTATTGGCCGCAGTCGGATCACGCAGAATGAAAACATACTGGAATTGAATAATACAATTCTAAGGACTTCTACGTTTTCAGGAACTACTAAAAGCCTCTGGGGAGGTCTGGGTGATAATAGTGGAATTTTGAAACATTTTCAAATATGAACTCAGAAATTCAGAGGCGTTTAGCAAGTATGGAATACGTAAAGGAGCTTAGAATTCGATCCTCTTTCGACCCCGTTATGTCTCGTTCAAAAACTCCATGATATCCTTTCTTGTCAGTTCTTACGAAGCCATTCCTATTTCAGTTCGGCACAAAGTATGCCCTCTCTATCATCAGGGCACTACTTTCACCGGCATCCGATGATGGCCAAGCAGCAAGGAAGACACTCAACGAGGAGGTACGGTAACCAGTGAAATAAATCAGTCCTCGATAACTCGTACAGTTCGCGACCGCCTACGGTAGTCTCGGTGCAGCGTGCAGGAAGGAGCTCGAGCACGCCTTCCCTTTGGCTACACTGAGGGCCGTGGCGGGAGAAGCTGCGGGACTGTAAGGAGGGGAAGAGTGACTATTAAAGATTGGCGATAAAGAGTTTGATAAAGAGATGTGATTTTATTTGATGGTGTCATCGCATTTTAAACAAAGAGGAACAGGAACAAGCCGCTTTTTCCATTTCGCTCTAGAGCATAAAAGTGAACAAAACCCCCGAGAAAATACAATTACTTGTGATTAGATCGTTTCACCTTCGAAGACAGTTTAGTAGTTAATCGAGTACAATCGAGTGTCTGTCTGAGTCTCCCCACGAGATGGATTTTGTAATTATACTCATGACTCTGCGTGCGGTTTGTCTAATCTGAACGCCGAGATAGCACGCAATATGAAGAGCATCAGCCACAAAAGCCTTCCCTAGTCTCCTTTAGAGTTCTCCTATTGGAATCTTATTGAATTGCATCATTTTCATATATGTTTCATGTGCACTAGATAGATGATCTAAATAGTGCCCGTGAAACACATATGAAAATGATGCAATTCATTCCAATAAGATTCCAAAAAAAATTGTCTCCTTCCGTTTTATTGAAAGAACGAACGAGTTTCGCAGTATCATAATTGTAAATAGAGCATTTTCTTTCCTCCTGATGAAATCACCCGAAGTCGATCATCACCATAGAATGCGTTCGATGGCTTTTCAAGTGACTCTCTTCATTTTGCGTACTCTCTCGTCAGCCAGACAAGCCAAGAGCCAAAAGTCCATCCAAAACGGCGAGACTGATATCACACACGTAGCATTATCCTTTTTACGCCCCTCAACCGTGATTTTCAATCCCGTCGAGAGGCCTGAATGGAGTGAATTAGCTCCTCCGAAAGAGGAGGAGGTGGAAGTAATTCCGCGTACCAGCCCGCCCCCAATCTTCGACCAACCACTGAGGACGGAGTACACCTAATCAGTGCGAATCCAGTCCACCAGATCATTTCAGTGCCTCCATAAGAGGAGGAAGGAAGAAATGTCTTCGCAAGAACTTTTTGTACAGAAAATTCGAAATTAGTAGTTTCGGCGTTCTGCAAGAGATATGCTAGGAATGACTCTCTTCTTTTCGCATGCTCTCTCACTCGTATTAGCGATGAGAGTAGCTTCTCCTTAGGATGAGTAAGGAATTCCGCGTACCAGCCCGCCCCCCAATCTTCGACCAACCACTGAGGACTGATTCCACCTAATCAGTGCGAATCCAGCCATCAGACAAAGTCATCTGAATTCATTGTTTTCCGTTAATGAGGTCGTTAAAACATTAACTATTACAAAAAATGTTTATATTTCTTGGGAACTGTTCTTCATAGGGCAGCTCCCAGATATAGATAAATCGTTTCGCGAGGCTCCGCCCCAAAGTTCGCAGAGCTCCGAGGCGGACTAAAGAGGTGTCGGCCAGAGAGCTCTCGCCGATTTCTCTAGTACATCGCAGTTTAGCAAACTAGGATGGTTCATTCATGCTTAGCCTAGGAACCGCCCCCTCAATCCTCATTCCTGAAGCCATCATTGATTTTGTTGAAATTCCAGCTGTTTTCGAAGATCACGTATCTTAGGCTCCGCCCCGCAATTAGAGGATTTCAACGTGGAAGAGAAGCCAGATGCCCATTAACATGAGTGTGGAGGAAACGCATCTCGCGGAGACCCAGACTGTCTACCTGTGCGTGCTGGCCATCGTCATTGGTGAGCTGCATTTATTCATTGTTTGCTTACCTACAAAATACTTTTCTTCATTTCGCGTATGGCAAATGAACGCAAACAACAAATGTTTCCATCGACAAAACATTTTTTCTAAAATTCACAGTCCAGCTCTTTGTTAAGACCTCGTAGTCAGGTTTCGCAATAGTTATTATCAACTATTTTGTGTTCAATCTCGCCCCAACACACAATAGGGATGTGACCGTTAGCTGACCACGAGCCAATCAATATATCTTTAGTCAATAGGTCGATTCAAATCAATAGACAACAGCGATCTTGGCTGAAAATGAGTGACGTGTCCATGGCCATCGAGAGGGTCACTGCAGGCGTTACTTCGATCGTGCTCAAGGCTCTCTCCATCGTTCTCTTCTGCCTGAGCAAGGACCTCCGTCAGAAGTACCTGCTCTTTATGGCACTGGACTTTGGTTTGTTGTTTTTTCAGTTTTTTCGACGATCAGACTCAGTAAAATCATTCTCCCCACAGCGTTCTTGACCGACAGAGAAAGGATCTGACTCGAACTGCAATCAGGAAACTTGAATGCCTGCTGAAACATAAAATTTCCTGCCGAGAATCTCCCTCACAATGCACGAAATTGACCAGGCGAATTTGTTTTTCACTCCTAATATAAGATGCTCAGAGCGGCCAAAATGGGGTACTTGTTTCATGTTTCAGACTGGTATTAAATAAGTAGGCGCTTTCAAACAGCCTATTCCGTTTTGCAGTTCGAGGTTTCGCGGGAAAATTCAAAATCTTAATCCCTTTGTCTACCCTTATCTGGAGAGAACAATGGGGGTCAGAACGCTGTGTCCCAAACTTATCTATCGTATTTCAACCATTTCTGAAGCATAACCAGAAAAGCGAAAGATCGAATGGGGAGAGACAACTGTCATGCCAGATACTGTGTAGCGAAATAGTTCTCATCCTGTGTTTTCAAAAAGAATTTCGGCTAAATAAATCAGTCGTCGATTCCAGGTGAGATCATAAACGGCGTCGCCTATACCGTAACCGGGATCGGACGCGCATCGCTGCTCGAATCGGGTCAGCTCTTCGAGCCCATCCGCGTCAGCGAGTGCATTATGACGGTGAGATTTGCCAATTATCGCCTATCTTGCGGTCCTGGGAAGCCTGAATTGCCGGCTTTCACGCCCGCGTGAGCACCGCCTGAATGGGTGCAAATGGCGGATCCACCGAGGATTTCAAGCAAGAAACTACGAGGGGTTACAAGAAGTGTTCTCAACTTTCTATCCCTGATTCAGGGTGAATAGGGTGCTAGAAGAGCAAACTTAGGTATTAGAGAAGGATTCGTGAGAAATGACTCTCTTAATTTTGCGTGCTCTCTCGCGGTCTGACATGCGAGATAGCACGCAGACTGAAAAGAGTCGCTACTTGCAGAACTCTCGCAGAACGCCGCAACTACTAATTGCGAATTTTCTGTGCAAAAAGTTTATTGCTGTTGAACAAATCTCAAATGCCTACGTGATTTTGCTACCCGGAAATAAACATGACAGTTAGATCTGATTTAGCCGAGGCGAGTGCTAAAGATCGCGGTAAATGTAGCATGCCGCTTCTCGGGGTGCATGAATTTAGCGTTAATTATGATCACTTCATGCTACAAGCTCGACAACTTCCCGATAGCACGTTTAAAGTAAAATGAGACGAATTGGACTCTCCGATCTTTACGGCAATCGGCTAGAAGGCGGTGGCGGCTAGAAGTGCAAGGGTGTGGAGAAGCAGAGAAAACTCTCATCTCTCCAGGTTTTGAACTGGCATGGAGGAATGAAAGGATGACTTCGCAAAAAAATACTCCCTTTATTCTTCGTGCTCTCTCACTTGCATGACCTGCAATAGAGAAATGATAAAGAGAGTCTTATCTTGCTAAGCCATTCCTGGAGGAAAGTCGATCACAGAGAACGAGAGAGCATGGCAATCGAGGAAAGGCAGAGATAACTGCTCCCTTTTCAGAAACCCTGGCCGATCCTGCTGATCATCGGGGTTCAACTTCCTGCTGCCATTATGATCTTCATCTCGGGTGAGGATGTTATTGGGAATACGAGTAAGAAGATTGCAATGATAACCGGTAGTAGGTAGTGGATAACCGGTGTGGGCAAAGCATCTACAAATTTTGGGGAAAACTTCAGGTTGCTTTTCTTTTTAAAGACTTAAAAGTAACCTTTTTTGAAACTTTCTCTAAGATTTTATAAAAACTTAGAAACAAGGGCATTTGCAGTGGAGCGAGTGATCGCCGTGCAATTCCCGGCGCTCTTCGTCAAGTTTCACTCGAACAGAAGCAAGAGCCTCTACATTCTCATCTCGGCACTCTTGCAAGCGGTGAGCTGACATTTCGTAATGTCGCCTCTGATATATCACGAGTCTTCTGAGAGATTGCATGAAAACAGACCCCCCCGAGGAACTAGGAGCCGAAAGTTTGAGCAATATCCAAGAGATATTTGTGCCAGAGTATATTGGGGACGAGAAAACTTTTGACGTTGGCAGTTTTTCTCAGAACCGGCTTTTAGGGATTTTCCGGATGTTGTCCCGGCCCTGGCGTATATCAACTCACAGTTGTGCTAGAAGGATGGCATAGTGCTCAAAAAATACGGAAAATAATTTTTAGAAACTTTTATGTTGAGAACGAAGACCGTTGACATTGGTATAATGCTTAAAACTATGAAAAAGTGATTTCCAAAGCAGAAAAAAATTCCTCCTGGCTCCGGGACCCCACCACTTAAAACATTTTGAGCGCTGATTCTGAATCTACGGTATCACATTAGTCTAGCAAAATTTAGAGCAGAGCTCGGTATGTGTTGGAATATACTGTAATGAGGCCAAATATACCAAAAATAGGATAATTTTCAGAATTTGTGGAATTTCGAAGACTTGAAAATCGATCATTTAGGGGGCGAAAGTGGGCATAGTGGGCTTCAAATGCATCATCATTAATCATACTTCCATTTCTAAACTTCTGACACCAATTGAAGATATTTTATTTTTCGACAAAAATACCCATTTTTTCCCGAAAATATCGGAAAACATGATAACTTTTTTCTCAGAATTTGCTCAATTGTCCAAAAAATAACTGCTCCGAACAGTTAATGTCGGAAAAAAGTTAAATATGCCCCTTTCGCCCCTGCATGATCGATTTTCAAAGCTTCGAAATTCCCCCAAATTCAGAAAAATAGGCTATCTTTGGTATATTTGGCTTCATTACAGTATATTCCCACACCTACCGAGCTCTGCTCTGAATTTTTCTAGACTAATGTGATGCCGTAGATTCAGAATCTGTGCTCAAAATGTTTTAAGTTGTGGGGTCCCGGAGCCAGGAGGAATTTATTTCTGCTTTGGAAATCACTTTTAGTTTTAAGCATTATATCAATGTAATTGGTCTTCGTTCTCAACATAAAAGGTTCTGGAAATAATTTTCCGGGTTTTTTGAGCACCATGCCATCCTTCTAGCACAACGTTGGGCTGATATACGCCAAGGCCTGGACAAAAACCGGAAAATCCCTAAAAGCCGGTTCTGAGAAAAACTGCCAACGTCAAAAGTTTTCTCGTCCCCAATATACTTTGGCATAAATATCTCTTGGATATTGCTCAAACTTTCGGCTCCTAGTTCCTCGGAGTGGTGCATTCTCTCAGAAGACTCGTGATATCACCATGGCGGAGTAGTTCTCATTCGATCCAGTGCCGGATGAAACGCTTTTCCTTTGGTCATTTTCTAGCTTTTTTCGAAAAGGCTGCAGGTGAGCTAGCTTCTCATCAGCTCTTGAGCGGACCTGAAATCTGCCAAAAATAAGAAAATCCGTTTCAGAATTGGTGATTAGAGACAGTACTTGACTATCGGCTTTCTTGCACTTTGACGCTGATCTAATTTTAGCGCCTACAGTAATTGTGAGGCAAACCATTTCTTGATGTTTCCCATAAAGCACTGACAAGAGAACTGTAGTTACGTGCATGCGGCAGCCAATAGTGTATTCGGTCAAGTAGTAAACAATAACAAGCCGAACGAGTATTTTTTTCGAAAAGTGCAATGAGTTTCCCAGAGTGGCACCCGCTTGCGTGATATTCTCACCGAATTACACTAGGGACTAGACATATCGAATCGGAAAATTGTGTATTCCATCATCCATAATCAAAGATACTCCAATCATGGCATCTAATTCATTTTGATGAGGGGACGAAATAGACATCCGGAAATTTGAACAAAACAATTCCCCGAAATTCTTCACTCGTCCCACAACTTCTTCAGTGAACCAGCTCCTAGCACACTCCCAGGGGGTTTTAACCGCGTGCTCTGTAGCTTGGCAACATACGAAAGAGTGCAGAAACGGAGAGGCGCTTCCCATGGCTGAACTAGGTCATGTTCACACGATCTTACTCTGACAGGGGTTACCCTCTGGTGACAGTAGCATGGAGTTAATTCTAGACGGGGAATGCCTGAAAGTAATTCAAGAAAATATCCTAATTAAACCAAAATAATTGTTATTGAAGCGGTACTACGAATGCTAGGAGACGCGAAGATATTGTGCTCGCAATGGGACACTGTAGCGGTTTTACTCAGAGAGAGAGAGGCGATGTTTTCCGTATGCGGTAGCCAGGATTACAATACAATATTTATCTGTTGTCACTTTCCAGGCGCAGATCAAGATGTGGGGGTCAGAAAAGGACCACGATTACGGAAATCAATAATACCAGGTCTCGATCGGGGTCGCGCTCGCAACTGCGGCCTTCGACACCGAGGAGTGGGCCTCGCAGCACTGCCCGATTATCTCAGCGACGAATAGAGTTAGTTGGCTATTCGAGGGAGATTACGGTAGTATACCGTACTCATAGCAGAAAAGGGAATTGAATAGAGTCAGTTGGCGATACGAGGGAGACTACAACAGAACTGGTTAGATGAGGATTTGGAATTTTTACGAAGTGAACTGGGGGAAATATCAGTATCACCGCTTGCGTATCGAATTTGGATTTGCAATGAAGCATAACATATAGCTTCGAGAAGAGGCTTCAAAATAGGGTTCCCCCAATTGGGCTTTTTGGCCCAGTTGGGCTTCTGCTTTCAAGTATGTTTCATGTGCGCTTTATGTACTTATTATATAACGCACATGAAACATACTTGAAAGTCGAAGCCCAACTGGGCCAAAAAAACCAATTGGGGGAACCCTACTTCAAAAAGTTATCGAAATAAAATGCGAAATACTTTCTCTCACATAACATTTGTCTATCTCCGCCCTGAATTCTCGTCCAAACTTGCGCTTTTCATAATTCAGCAATGGTTCTAATAATGCCATAGGTAGCTCAGCTGGAGATCAGAGAAAATGGCAAATATTGCTGAAAAGTGCTTGCCACACATCGTTAAAGAAGGAGTAACAGAAAAATTAGTTGAATTCCACATGTTTGTGAGTAATAAAGTTCAGCCCGATCATAAATCACGTTGTCCAAAGTTCCACGGACGTCTCCTAGGCTATTTACATACGTCCAAAGTTCATTGACAGCGCAGGGTTGTGGCTGGTTCAGTAATGTTTCACTCGCTTCACTTATGTTTCGGCCCTTTATTGGGGGTAAAATGGCTACCGTTTCCTATTGCGAGCGCAATATCTTTGTGGTGGGACTCACTAGCAGTCATTCGTGTTAACCTTCTTTAAGATGTTCAATTTTCCTTAGTTCCACTCGAGCTTCCTTGCCAGCGTTGAAAAGCAATTCCATCAGATGGGACGCCTTTACATTACGATACCTTAATTTATAATCGACTTTATAATCTAAAAATGAAGAGGGACGCATAACTCTTGCAGTACGCCGCAACTACTAATTGCGAATTTACTGTGCAAAAATTTTTTTTGAACAACATTTCGAAATCTTTTGCCCTTTCAGTTCTACTCCACTTTCCACTTCGTCTTCGTCTTCCTCGCTTATGTCGTCTCATTTGCATCACTGCTGGTTGTCGCATCGGTGCAGGGACAGGTACGGAGAACAGATAACAGAGATCAAAGATTAAAGATAAGAGATCAGAGATCGTCTTGTTAAAAGACGAGCATAATTAGGTAGTTCGAGCTGTTTGAAAGGCAGAAATTCATTTGGAGGTGATTGTGCAGGAATAGGTCAGGAGAGCAGGAGATCAGAGATCATAGTTCAAATATTGTATTTTTAAAATTATTTTGTAGATAAGGCCTCCTAGCATCGAATGATTCGTTCTCTAGATGCGCATATTCAACTTCTGAAACACATTACAACGCGCCTTGAGAGCGCGCAACGGAGTGTGATTTCCCGTTGACAATCGAAAACATTCAGCTGAAAGTAAGCGAGCACGTGAAGCGAGAGGCAAAGATGAATCTCTACCTGGCTACCACAGGTACTGTTCAATTCCATTTTTATTTTATGATACTTTTAACCATGTAAATTCGACAATAACAACAACATTTTGCGTGTGTTATCAGCTTAGCTTGTGTGTATCTTACTTTGAAGGCCCAAGCGGAAGAAGCGTAAATTTTGATCAGAAACAGCTGGAGAACGAAATTAGAAAGCCATTCAGGGCGCGTGCGTTTTGAGAGCACCCAGTGATCGTTCAGTATCAGTGATCAGACCAGACACTCATTTGCACGGCGTTCTAAAGGGGGGTAGCGAGAGAAAGAGAAGACAGAGAAAGAGAGAGAACTGCAAGAGATACGGTATTTTAATTTCAGCGCCTGGCAATTTGCCAACCCTGCATACGCGGTGCAATCGGGGCTGTTTCCCAGCAATAATGTTTCAAACCTTTTTGGCGGTAAAACGCCGTGCATTTGATCTTTTGCGGGCCCCTTCGTCACACTATCTCACTACGCGATCAGTAATGGAGAGAGAGTTAGTATAATGAAAAAACAATTGCCCGAAGTGCAAAAAAATCATACAGTGAACGTGAAAACAACAATATTAAAAATACGTCAAAACACGTCAAAACACCCTCAGGCTCGGCGATTCTCTTCGTGGCAATCCCGGCTGTGCTGATGCTCGCGATTCGATGGCATTTTTTCGAAGTATTATTTGTAAAATAATTAAAATAATTAATTATTGAATCTCTAAAACAAATTCTTATTCAGGTCGGTGAAGTAGTCTCTTCAGCGGCGTACCTGCTACCGGGGTAGGTCATTAAGGTTGATCTTTGATCTTCGGTTATGCCGTGGTAAATTGAGGAAATAACCCTCCGATTTGACGCAATGATTTCAGAGTAACCGCCATCGGAACAACCATCACGAATCTAGTATTTCGCAGGGACTATCGATCACAGGTACCGTAGTCCTTACCGTAGTCCGAGGTAGTCCGGTGGGTCGACCCCCTTACTTGCAGCTCAAGTCGCTCGTCCGGCTCAATTTTTCCGCACTTCATAAACCAGTCGAGGCGAATCAGGCAAGTGCCTTCTGTCTTTCTCTGTCCCTCTCCATTCCGCATACTCTCTAGCTTTATCTGACCGATGACGTGGCATGTCGGGGGCTAGGTTGGATGAGAACTGTGACATCATGCCGCCTCTTGATATATCATGATGTCATAATTCTCATCCGACCTAGTGCCGGCATGTGGAATAGAGTTCCATACTGAATTATGTAGAAAACGTTTTCGAGCTTCATTCAAGCCATTTCACAATTGGAATCAGGTTTGGAGAAGAAAAAGAACCAGGCGCTCATTTCAGGCATTTACCTATAAAAATGCGCACAATTCGACGATGGCTTCAAGCCGGATCCTCTGAGACTGATCTTTGATCTTCGATGGAAATGAAGACGCGCAATTGAAGATCTCAGTCACTACTCAAATCTGAAAAAAATAAGTCTGATTACCCACACTGATAAATTTTCGTAGATTACTTCAATTGTGTGTAGCCCAAAGATAAAACGAATCGTAAATCAGACTTCCTTCTTCTTCTTCTTGTTTACTAATTGATAAACAAGGTCACAACAATTTATTGAGGCAGTACGGTAACAAAGATCAAGAATGAACAACATGTTCGCAATCAATTAAATTGACAGGGAACATTGAAAGGCCCGAATAGTTATCGATTCCTACTTTGAGATAATTAAAGCATTGGAACGACGGAGCGAATGGGCAACAGGGTCTTATAAGCGAAGACACAACCGAGACGAGAGGTAGTGTAACAGTGCATCAGATACGGTTCGATCGATATCAAATGGAGAGATCAGGGGCATACTGTAGAGAGTGGGATCAGACATGATTACGGTAGCCGGTAGGTCACTGGGCGTTGTTGCGGGCCGACCAAACAACTTCACCGAGAACGAGCTGGTCGGGATTGCGAGAATCCGCTGGAGGGGCCTGGAATAGGGATGGGTTAGCAAGATATGACTCTCTTCATTCTGCGTACTCTATCGCCCTTTTCTGATCGGTGAAAGAGCTCGCAGAATGAAAAGGAGAAGGGGAAGGGGGTTTCAGAGAAGTCGTATCAAATTAGCATTCTGACTGCACTTTACTTCCGTGATTCCCGTCCTATCATAATATCGAACTGGTGGCAGAGCAAAGACTCACTTGATTCTCCATCCTGGGGCGCTTGGCAAGAGGAACCTGGAATGGATGGAATGAGAGTGTATTTCCGGCAGTAGGTCGTATGAGAACTATGACGTCATGACGCCTTTGATAGATCAAAGGCGACATGACGTCATTGTTATCATCCGACGTTGTGCCGTATTTTCATTCCTTATCAGTACAAGACGTAGTGCAATTTCATCTATGATATCCTAACGAGGCGAAATTCGTGTTATTTTCTTCTAATTGCCCGCAACTCATTAAGAGATGGCTTCACAGGAAATAATTGTCTTCATTAAGCCTTCTCTCGCACCGCTCAGGTGAGAGATATCGCAAATGAAGAAAGCCATTTCTTACCAACCATTGCCGGGCAGCCAGAGAGTTAACTAGGGTTACGGTAGGATGGAGGGTACTGTAAGCGCGCCATGATTCCCGACACTCACGTCGTTCTCCTTCCCCACCTCAGCCATTCTCATGATGACCGCCGACTCGTTGACCGACTGGAGGTAGAGGTGTCTGAGAAAAGATTAATCGATTTCTTTTGAATAAGAATGGGATACGGTTGTTGTGGTTACGGTAGGAGTAAATTAGGCACTAGTTCGGTTGATGGCCAGTATTTCCTATTGTGAAGAGAAAGGAGATGGATACTTTTTGATCATCCGAAAAGTGATCGTTCCACCTAGCGTCACATCCGTCCTCAGACTAGCTAGTGTGGGGGGTCAGATAGGTAGCTAGGGTTACGGTAGGATTGCGGGTAAGGTAGGATTACTGTAGCAAGTCTATAGATCAGAATGGAATGAGTCAAAAGCGTTGTAGTTATCAGATCTACAGTGATTACGGTGGAGAGCACTATATGAGTACTGTAGGACTGCAGTTGTACTGGATGAGTATTATAGGAGTACTGTAGGACTGTGGGACTGCAGGAGTACTGAAGGAATACTGTAGTCGTGCCCATCTGGTCTTCTCTACGAAGAACTTCTCGAAGATGAGGGCCAGTTCCTCGTCGGTGAACTCCTCGCCCTCCTGCTTGCCCTCCCGCATCGCCTGCAGTTATTATTGTTATTGTTAATGCTATTGTTATTGTTGCTGCTCTTGTTCATTCATTCATTTATTCCATTGAGCTAGAAGCTAACGTAGGATTGGATCGACTTGTTAGAGGGTTGCTTGACCGGAAGGATTAGGTAGGGAAGGGAGAGGGATCAAAGATCAACTATCAACCTTGTCCTCCTTCTTTAGCGCTGCCCAATGTTCCTCGAGATCGCGCGCATCCTCGAATATGTAGTGACCGAGCGGCTTGTGCTTCTGCGAAGGAGAATCGATGAGACTGTATCTAACCACTTGTGAGAGACTACCTAATCCCACACTACGTCACACTACGGATGATTGCTTACCTACACTAGGGTTCCGAAATTGGTCGTAATTGAGCGTCTTTTGAATCATTTGCGTATATGCTTCATGTACAATATATAGTATCCATATAGAGCGCACATGAAACATATCTGAAAATGATTCAAAAGACGCCCAATTACGCCCAATTCCTGAACCCTAATCTACTCTTCTATAGCGCATTCACCACCTCCATCTACCTTCTTCCCTACTTCCTTGCATATCACCTCCCCTTCCTTCCAGCTACCTCCTCTTCCCTCGCCTTCAGATCCCCAACTCCACTCCTCCTTCCTCCACCTCCCCCTTCCCTCCACCCACCTTATGTCCCTGGTGCCACTCGTAGGCGTCGGAGACCGCACCAACTTGGAACGTGATGCGACACATCGTGATCAAGATTCTGGATTATAGTTCGTAATTGGGGTCACCGTTTCTCCATTCTACACACTCTCGCGACCGATGGAACGGCGAGAGAGTGTGGAGAATGAAGAGACCGTGGTCTCATTGTTCGAAGTCTATTCTGAATGAATAAAGGCGTGCGAGGTAGCGAGACATCTTGAAATAAAGTAGGGCAATTGTAATAGCAGAAAAGTGGTTACGATGTGCTAAAGAGGAAGCAAGTGAGACGAAATGAGGAATGCTCGCGCCCGAGAGGCGTGGAGCGAACGAGATTACGGTATTGTGCATTGGGAAAAGTAGGAAGGCATACCCTCTAGCTGTGCTTGGCATCTAATAAATAGCATTGCATGGAAAGAGGTGGGGGTGAGAATGCGCCCGTTGGCAGGGATTTCCTTGCAAGAACTGCCTATCACAACTCTGGTTGGCCAGAGAGCGCGACGAATGAAGAGAGTGGAAGCAACTCCCTTGGCTGGAATCGCCTTACGAGTAGTGTTCTCTTATTGGAAATTTTTTGTATCATTTTAAGACTTGTTTCATGTACACTATATAGTTCATATGTATAGTGCACGTGAAACATACCTGAAAAGGCAACGAGAATTTTCCCATAAGAGAACCCTACTTACGAGAACTGCCTCTCAATCTCTGGTTGGCGAGGGAGCACGCAGAATGAAGAGAGTGGAAACAACCTCCTGGATGGGATCAATCGGCCATAGAGGGAAAGGAGAGAGCAGAGAGAGAGCATGGGAAATTGATAGAGGGTACTAGCCAGTGAAGCAATGATATTCCATGCTACATATAATCGGAGATGTGATAGCAAAGAGATGAGAGATCATCGTACTATGCCCGTTTGGTGATGGAAGATCATCTGCTCAAGCATTTCTCCTGAAATATGCCATAAAATTTGATGTATTTCTTGTTCTCGCCCGAATCAAGATATTCTTCTTAAAACTTCATATGGAACCAGTCTCATCTGTTCATGGGAAGATAGAATCCATCGAGTTGGATGAGGATGAGTGCGATAGCATGATGAAATAGTGGAATATCACACCGCGACCTCATTGCATCAGGATGACCTCACCCCTTTTGGCGTTTCTCTATCTATGGGATCAAAAATATTGTTTTTAGGTATACAAATAAAGTATACGTTATAAATATATCTAAATTTTGCTAGTGTTAAACAAACAGTCCAGTTTTTTCGCAATATCATTGTTTCAATCTACCGGGTCTCTCTCTCTAACACTCCCCCCCTCCCCTTCTAATTATTCAGCACCAGCTCCCGCGAAAGGGATAGTGGAATACCTAACCCCTTGGATCTTGCGTCCTTTTACTAGTGCACCACTAATTTTGCATGAATGATAATACACTTTTTCATTATCAGTCTGGGAAGCAATCAAATCCGGTTTTTCGTTCAGCTCCTTCTATTTTTTAGATTGAAGATTTGCAATGGGTTCGAACAACAGCGTGGAAGCATCGGCGTCAAACATTCAGGAGGTGGAGGAGGCTCTGATGTGAGTTAATCGATTGGCGGTATCCAATATCCAGTGGCTATTTGCCCTGCTCGAGGTCGATTTCCTAACCGAGCATATCAATTGCGATCTTGCGCAATGATAATTGTCAATATACCAAAATATTATCCATTCTCCATTCTCCATTCTCCATTCTCCATTCTCCATTCTCCATTCTCCATTCTAGCGCTCGTGATGGGCGGTCGTCCCTGACCCCGCTCTTTTCCGACCTAGTTTGGGGAATCCTCTCCCGTCAGCTTGGGCAACCCGGAGAGTATCGCCTACTTGGTACACTTCAAGAGGAGGAGCACGGACGGATTCCCATCGTCTCGAGTGATCTACCGTCAAGAAAGCCTCGCTGTCTGCGTTGTGAGTTCCTAACCGGCGCAAGTCAGGTGTTCGGCGGCAGGATGATCTACTTCGATGCTCAACGGAGATCCGTCACGATCGTCCCTACAGTTGACCAGAGAAGCCAAAGAAGATCCCATCCCTTGACCTAACGACGCTCTGAGACCGAAGATCCCCATTCCCTCCACACTGAAGTCACCCTCCTGCAGGACCATTGTGCCTGACGTCAGGATAAATATGATGATGAATATGATGATACCAAAATAATGTGTGATTCGATCGAAATGGAACTGATGCTAGACATAGTTCTCCTAGACCTAGGCTTCACATTTCACCCGTCTCAAAGTCAACATTTCGCATTCTTCTTTAATAAAACGAATGCTATTTGCAGTTTGATCGCGCCATCCGAGGGCAATTCAGTACTGCAGCAGAACTTCTACACTCGGTTCAGCTCCGATGACATGTACGGGCTCTGGGTCGAGTCCAGCGTCTGCTGGCCTGCGGTTGGCGAGCAACTGGCGCGTCATCTGAAGGACACCGACCAGACGGTCGTCGTCGTATCCCTCTTCGACATGTGGGAAACTGTGGGCTTCACTTACGGTCAAAATAATGCAAATTCGCTCGCAATAAAATGCCGCGGAAGCACGTATTTCGTTTCGAAACTCGACCATCGCCACTTGTACTTCCTCCTTCCCAGTATTTTTGGAACCCAATATTTTTCCTACGGTCTTGTGTTTCTGTGCATGTTGATAAGGATGCGCCCAAGCCTGATGAGAATTCGCAGTTGGTTCGAGAAGTGAAACAAGTGGTGGATCAGATCAAGTCGGGAGGGTGCTTGAATGACCTCACCGTTGAGTTTATGATACCAGATGGATATGAGTGCCTCTGGATCAATCCCAAGTTCAATGAGTAGACCGACTTGTCGCTGTGTTAACAATTGTATTATTAGTGGGAAAGAGCAAGGTGAATGATTACCTCCCTCGAAATATTGTTTTGTTTGTGCCCATTCAGGAATATAATGATGAGCTATAAAGATGTTTAACGATACGGTCTAATTTGCATCTTTCGAACGTTTTGATGAGCCACACATGTTGATTGCATTTTTTTCAAAGAATGAAACAGATTTTGATATCTCGAGTGTAATTTAAAGGGGTACTCAGGGGAATGTTTAGTCACCCATGCTGAGATTTTGTAGATGGCATTAATCCGATCATAGACCACTTTGTCCGAAGTTCCACAGACACATCTGAATGTGAGGCTATTTAAATAAGCTCAAGCTCATTTAAATTCATTAAAAGCGCAGGGTAGTGACTGGTTCAGTTATGTTTCACTTGCTTTATTTAACGTTCGTCTCTTACTCGGGGGCCCCGAGTCGAGGCAAATTCTATACAGTTTCCCATTGAGAGGTCTGAATTTTCGCAATGGGACTCCCTTGCATTAATTCCCCGGGGCACCCCTTTTATGCTTTGAATGTGTATGATAATCAATGGAACGCGTCTTTCTCTCTCTCTCACTCTATCGCTCTTCACTAAGCCCCGCCTCCTGTTCTCACTAACGAGTTCTCGTACAAAAATAATTTTCATACTCTAAATCATCTCTCTCTACCCACTTACGCTATTTTCATTTTCGTGATTTTGTTCCATTATTATAATAAATTCGCCTAACAGAAGTTATTCGGTGTTTTCTTTGTCAGCCACCTTTAATCAGAATGGGAGCCAAAACATCCAGAGTTGAACCAAAGGTTCTGCCCGACACACCCGTTCCTTCTCTATCCCTCATGAGTGACTATAAGGATAATATCGGTGACAGGTCAATCAAATCAGCGACACCGCAAGCAAACGGTAAGGTAACGCTCATGGTTCAAGTTCGTATTGATCAACTAACCTTTTCGATCTTTGCATTCTTCATGCTCGAAGTTAACCGGTCGAGAGCGTGTCCGAAACAAAAATGTAAGTAATGAACGCATTCAGATGGCAATGAGCCTAAAGATGGAGGATCAGTGAGTCAAGCAGCGAAGAAAACAGTTTATGGCGAAGAAGTGTTCGGTTTCGAGGAAGAAGCCTTCTACCGGGAAGAAAGTTACGGGAAGGAGGCAAATTGCAATGGTCTCTGCTTTGCAATGGTCTCTGCAATGGTCTGTTGCAATGCAATGCCGGACGAGAACCAAAAAAAGTACCCTTCTCCAGCATGTTCATAGTAGATGCCCAAATTGTCAAAAATGCTTCTGTGAAAGTCCAACAGAAGTGTCCATTTTTTGGTTCTCATCCGACGTAGTGCCCAATCCTACCTATACCTCTCGGTTCTCACTGTCACTGGCTAGTTCTAGTGAAACGGACTGAAACTCTGAGAGAGATTTCTGCAAAACTTCCATTCATCTCGTCTTCACATCTTCCTATCTCTGTTCAACTTGATGAGCCTTTGCATATGTGTAGGCCACTCCATAGCGATCGAGCATCTGCCTCATTGGCTCAGTGGCAGAGCGTCTGTCTAGTAAACAGAAGGTCGCTGGTTCGATTCCAGCATGAGGCACCAACATTTTTGGATAGCTGGCCAAGTTCAGTATTCATCAAGATAGATTTTAATCTGAAACAAAGTTAAAATAATGGCTTCCCAATTGTCTTTTATTAGCATGGTATGCATTAGTGATGATATTCGCGAGTGCTCGTCGCTCGAGCGATTAATTATTGACGAGCGCTCGAGCGCCGATCGCTCGAGCGATCAATTTAGAAAATCACTCGAGCGAGAGCGGCGCTCGAGAAATTGATTTTTGGGGAGCGCTCGAGTGATTTTGCCATTATTTCTTGAATTTGCATTGATTAAAATCGCTCGAATTCATCGCTCGAGCGCCGCTCTCGCTCGAGTCCCAGAAATAATCGCTCGAGCGATTGGCGCTCGAGCGCTCGTCGAAATTGACCGCTCGAGCGACGAGCGCTCGCGAGCAACGCTCGAGCGAACAACACTAGTATGCATGAAAAAGGAGAGTATTCCATAGCAAACATGTGCCGGCGTTCCGTTTACTGTATCATAATACTATAGGATACGGTAAACGGAATGCCGGCACATTTTAGGCGATTTCGATTTTTAGCGCTTTGCCAAGAGACTTCACAAACATGTTCAGTGACTCAAACACTCTCTCATAGTACGTCCAGTTCCTTCGTTATCAACGAGTACCTCGTGAGTAAGATAATCTTTGATCTTTGATCCCGACACCCACATCCATACCACCTCTCTTACCCTCCCACAGGATCAAAAAAAGGTTTGCATGAACAATTTTATCACACAAAATGATCAAGATAAAATAACATTAGCATATCAAATATTAGGGAACATAACACAGTTAACATGAACGCAAACTACGAGATCCGGTAAAACGTGCGATCGATCTATTAGGGGAACTAACTATATGGCAAATTGACATTCGATAAAACCAGCAGCTCGAAACTACCGCGTGCATATAATACAAGCATGAGATACAGGAAGAGGGAGAGGAGGCTGTGAGCAATGTACAATCGCATAATACAAATCATAGGGTAATCACTCACTGTGGGCGGAGAGGATACGGTAACGGGCGAGGATCCGGGGGGAATAATGTAGCTCTCGGGAGTACGGTATAGTGGGCGGGGCTTGAGCGGTGTGTGATCTACCACTTGTGCTGTGGGTAGCTGCGCGCCAGCTGGAAGCACTCGTCCAGCGTGTACATCGGATCGAACATACGAGCGAGGGGAACCATCTGCAAGAGATCAAAGATCAAAGATCAACCTGGAAGTACACTATCCAGACAAATATCAATCATACAATCCTTGTCCCAGTTCAAGCCCCAAGAGCTAGGCAAACAACAGTGAACAGAATATAGTATCACGCTTTCACAAAATCCCCGCTGTAACCGCAATGTACAGTATCCCATATCTTACAGTACCCCACCATCTACAGTATCCCATCAACTACAGTACCCCGTCCCTGAGTACCGTACCTGTCCATAGACGGGCACCTCAGGGCACTTGGGGGAGATGCTGCCGGGGAAGCAGCGGGCTCCCATCACGCCGCGGAGGTGCTGCGGGGTCGCAGCCAGATGAGTGGGCGTGGCCAGTTGAGGGTACGGGATCAGAGGAGTCGGAGTCGAGGAGAAGGATGACGTCATCGTCGGTGACGACATCGTCGCCATCATCGTAGAGGACGACGAGGCCGGATGGATGACGTGGTAGATGTTCACCTCCTGCAAGGCGATGCAATCAATTTGCGAAGTGCTCCGAGCAGCACTGTGCTCGTGTGTTTTTATTGTACGGTGAGAAGCTAAAAACGATTGTAAAACACCCTGGCGGTGTACCAATGAATAATTATTGAAGCATCAAGCTTCCCTGCCTACCGTACCCCTCTCCCGTTACTCACCGTACGCCTTGGCTAACATACAGTACTCCACCGTGCCCCCCCCCCCCTCTGCCACTCACCGTAACCCTCGACTGCTGGCCGTTGCGTGGGTTCGTCTCGACGTTGTCGAAGAAGTTGATGAAGACCTCGCGGGAGTCGTCCCCGCAGCGCGACAGCGTGACGTCTGCCTGCAACAAGTCGGTTACCGTAACCTCACGTTTTTTCGAGGGTTCGGCGGAGCTCACGGTGGGCCACGCATCAAATTATGCAATTATTTTCCCATCAAGCCAATGAAACCGTTACTAATTCCCA
This sequence comes from Pristionchus mayeri, assembly GCA_036245805.1. Classification (NCBI taxonomy): domain Eukaryota; kingdom Metazoa; phylum Nematoda; class Chromadorea; order Rhabditida; family Neodiplogasteridae; genus Pristionchus; species Pristionchus mayeri. Next base: position 12,643,129 of record BTRK01000003.1, on the reverse strand, counting down.
AACCAAGCAGCCAAATTTACAAAATTATGCAAACCTAAAAAAACGCATCAGCACCGAATCACGAAACACAAGAGGACGAATCAATCAGGATCAGGGTACCAAAGACTAAACTTCTTAGTCCAACCATTGAACTACCGTGCCCCTACCGTACTCTTCCGCACTCCTACCGTACCCCTCCACCCACCGAGAAGATCGCGTTGAGACGCTGGCGCGCCTCCTGCTCCACCTCGAGGTAGGAACCGATCGGCTGCATCATGCGGATCGGCTGCAATGAGTATCGATTAGTGGGCGGAGCTGTAGGGGAGCGGGGTCTCACCAGGCTGCCGTTGTAGCCCAAGAAGGCGATGCGGCCGCGCACCGGCGACCAGTTGACGTCGACGAAGCCGCGATGCGAGAGCGCCACGCCGCGCACCATCTGAAAGAGTATTACGGTAGAGATTACGGTAAGATGGATAAAGATTATCGATTTATGTTAAACCTAACGAGGGCAAATAGAAGGCACAAGGCAGGTAATTGGTTGATGTGATTTTAAGTGCATAAAAAGAGAAATCATCACGCCCATCACTTAGCAGCGGGACATAGAGAAGATTTGAAACCGTAAGTAGGTGGGAAAAGTGAGGATGCGAAATGATCGCCATATCACCGGCATTGGAGGTTGGCAGTTGCTTTATCATATTTCACATAAATATCTTTTTAAGCTTGCCAAAAGGACGAGAGAAAAGTAAGACGGCAACACGAATTCCATACTGAATCACCGTCACCACACTATCCCACTATCCCAAATACAAGGGCACAAGCCGCCATCCAACACCCTACAGTACCTCCTACCTACCGTATCCCTACAGTATACCTGGTAGAGCTGACCGAGCGAGTGCACGCTGCCCTTGAGCGTGATGCGGAAGTAGCTCTCACGCGTCATCGACACGTCGTACTCCTCCGACTGGGGCTCCATCATAGTCTGTAAAAGAAAAAAATCAATAATTTATTTTTAAAAAATCGATAATTCAATTAACTACAGTAACCTCGAAAGATAATCATCGAGTCGCCCTAACTCAAGACCAGTTATTGCAATGTCCACTGTTTACTTTTTAGAATCGTCAAATGCATCTCCAGTGAACGCAGTTCCATACAATTTCAGTTTTAACCATACCCAATCATCGAAAAGTCAACCCAAAGTCAACTTTTACTTAATTGAACTACACTACTCCACCAGCCTCGAGAATCAGCATCATGACACAGTGGACTACTCATCAAGACTACCGTACTCCTGCCATATCCCTACCGTATACCTTGAGTAGCGCCTTGACTACGGCGGGGCTCGTCCTCGCCTGCAGCAGTGTGTTCGCGGGCCGACGCATCGGGAACCGCACGAAGTGCGTCAGGAACGAGCTGAGCGTGCTCTCTGCAACAAGGAGAGGGCATCAGTGGGGTTTAGTGATGCCTGGATCGGGACCAGGTGGGTACCAGAGGGTACAATACAGAACCAGATAGTAAAGGCCCGTAGGAACATTTTTCACATGAAATGTATTTTTGTAGAGAGTGGTCAACAACTCAATCATGACTGGCAGTAGGTGAATCGGTTTGGTTCACTGCGGAAACCACAATGGCACTAGCGTCATTTCGGAACCATTAAAAATTAGACAAGCGATACATTTTGGTTACAAACACAAGACACTTCTCCTACCACTCTCAATTGTTTTACTCGAATTAATGAACCGTCAATAACCAAAAAATCACTGCTTAGAATTAAAATTAATTTTTCTCGTAAAATACCAACACAGCGAAGAAATTGTTTGGAAGCAGCATGAGCTACAAGTAGCATTTGTTTTGAGACCGAATCGTAATCAGTGATAACTGCGCAGAATTGTAAATATTTTCAAATAGTGGAAACCAACAAAATCGGAATCGGCAATATTACTTCCTCAAGTCGAATATGTGAAACCGAGAAGATGAAGGAGGTAACTTATAAAAAATAAAATGAAGCACAGCTATCCCTGGCGTTACTCCTTTCGTTTCGTATCCACCGTATCCCATGTTACCGTAGCATCGCTCCTTTCCCACCGTACTCACCAGAGATGTCGCGCGGAATCTTCGCCTTGAAGCAGTTGGTGGTGCGCGCGTACTGCGTGTCGTTGACCATGCGTGAAATCGATTGCAGGAACTGCTCGAGCACCGAGAGCTGCGGCTGCAAGAGTACGGTAGAGGCTATGGTAGGCCTATAGTGTGGATACTGTAGGGAGATGCACCAACACACAAAGCTCATTACTTCCATTTATGTTTTTTCCCTTATTTTTTCTAAGAGCGATCGACGCTTTAGCAATACCTTGGAGAGTGCCGGAAATTGCAGCCTGACCGCAACGCAAAACCCCTAGTCGCCATCACACCCAATTCACCGGTCAACATGGTCGTTTCTGTGTTTTTCGAAAATCACTATCGTATTACCGTACTCCTACCGAGTCCCCGCTCACTCACCGGTGGCTCGCGGTAGTTGTGTGCTGCAGCGGCTGCAGCTGCAGCACCGGGCGACGCCTCTACGAGCTGCTGAGGGCTGCGGCCACCGGCCTGACGCCCCGCCTCCACGCCGTCCATCAGATCCGCGAACGCGTCCTCGAGACGCTGCGGGGACGCGGCAGAGGCGCCAGCCGCGCGCGCCTCCTCCACGCGAGGCGGCGAGTCGGCGAAGCGAGGCGTGGGCGTGCTCTGCAAGCAATCAGTTAGTGATTCATTGTAACTACCGTAACCAGGATACTGTAATGCAATGTCATCAGCATTGGAACAAAATACAAATACTTTCTAGTGGAGCACGACTGTTGTATGCCACACTATAATACCGAAAGCGGTTCAATCAGTCAGTGTCTACAGTAACCCAGACTACCTTATCCTCGTCCACGTACCGTATTGGGCGGGTATCCGGTGGGCTGAGGGCGAAAGCGCGCGTACATGCGCTCCTCGACGGCCGCTCCGCACGACGAAGCGAACGACGCCTCCAGCGGCGCGCACAACTCAGCCTGACGGGGATACGGTAAGATTACAGTAGGCGATCGATCAATGGATGATATCGATCGATAAACCAACCAGAATTTTCTCAAACTTTGAATCAGTTTCACACAATTGGTTTCGGTTTCAGAGATTCATTGCAAAGAACCGTTTCTGAGAGTTTTCAGTAGTACAAACGACGGGAATAAATCCAAAAATCAATCGATAGTTGGGTACCTCCGTCTCTTCGGTCGCGTCGAAGTACGGCACGAAGGGGTCCTCGAGCGGCACGAACTCTGCAAGGACACGGTAGCCACGCACTATCCGGGGATACTTCCGCATCTCCCGGCAATTTCCCAATAGCAGGATGGTAGATTGCCTCCCTTCTTCCCTCTTTCTAAACCCCATCATTCACCCCTACTCACCAGTGACGATCGAGGAGACGTCCAGATCGGGCTCCTCCAAGTAGTGGTTGCCGTGCTGCAGCTGATGCTGCTGCATCTGCTGCATCTCCTCCTCTGCTGAGGCTGCAGCAGATCGCCGATGACGCCCGCCGCCGCCGCCGCTGCTTCCGTACACTGACGCCATCCCTGCGGAAAGGCGAGCTGCGGGTATGATAGGGAGGGACAGAGCAAAGTAAAATCGATGAAAGAAGCGAGAGACAATGAGCGGACCATGAAACAAGACAAAATGCACACACAGAAGGAAAATGAGGCTGCAGTTATTGTGGTTATTATAGTGCGGAAGAGCAGTCAAATCAATGGGGAGACTCGAGAAAGTTTATGAGCAAGATGTGAAAAGCACAACGCGCAGGACAAAAAGAAGCGTGGAAATCACAGGAAGAGATGTTATTAACAGCTAAATTAGTCGAAATTTGTGAAGTATGACGGATACTAGTCGCGCTTGTTTGAGAGTAATATAATTACCAATGAAAAAGTGGCAAAATTGCCACCTGACCCTGGGGATTGAATTCAAGACCTGGCTGAAACCGCGAAGAAGCGAGCAGCGACGAAATTTTTTTGCCACGCACGAAAAGTTAACAAGTGCGCGACCAGTGGATCGGACGGTGCGTCGGACAAGAGCGAGGGAGATCGAACAGATTCTAGTGAACGAAATAGCCAGAGCAATAGAATGAGCAGAAGCCAAAGCGATTCTCAAAGGAAGGGAAGCGCTTGCGATTCAATATTGATTGCGCGCGCGCGTTTCTAGAACGACAAGAATGGACGGCCGTACTAACAACGACGAGAGAAAGGATCAATAGTTTCCAGCGAACGAAATTGCTAGAGAAAGAACGAAAAGCAGAGAAGGGACTCTCAACGGAAGGGAAGCAGTTCATGAACTGAACGACGTTCACTATTGATCGCAATCGCGCGCGTTTCCAGAACGACAAGAACGGATGACGAACTCAAACAGCGACGAAGGCATAGAATCTTCGAGGCCTAGAAGGCAAGAAAAAGGAGGATGACGGTCAAGAAAGGAAGAGGAAAGGAGAGGGGAGGGCACGCACCAAGCGAAACACCGCCAGTGAGATGCCAACGTGGAGAGGGGACCGATTCCCTTCCTCCCTCTCTCGCACGTTCGCGCCAATCGATCGGATTGCCCGGCGACCGAGCGACTCGGGCTCTGATCTACCCCCGAGTACGTGAGTCAGTCAGCCTTGAAAGGCGCGCGTGCTCTCTCGTCGAATTGCACGCTATCTCGCCACACGCTCCCCTCGTACTTCTGCTGTTTAGTACAGCTACAGTAGGCTACCGTAGTACTCACACTATCGATTGACCACCTTGCTGCTCCCTTATCTTGTTCATGATATTACCGGCGATTATTCCAATTGAGTTATTTTCTTCCATGTCCGGCGGACATTGTCCGCTCAATTTAGCGCTATCTGTTCCTTAATTTGTGTGTCATGTTTCCTCTTTCGTGTTATTTCCTCTATTTTGTTATTTTTTAATGAAATTAATCACTGTGTTATCCGCGCGTTCTTTTGTAACAACTCTAGCTATTAATAGCGGATAATATTTCTTGAGGCCTGTCCTGGCGCAGTCACGCACTCGGCTGCTCAAGGTGTACGGTAGCGCCAGGGAGAAAGAGTCACCGACTGATTCTTTTTATATTTACAATATTAATTTAATCAATAATAAATAAAGTTAGACTGTATATTCAATTAATTTGTCGATTTAATAAAGAATATGATAAATGTGATAAGAAATGAAAGAGGGGTCGAGGGATAAAGCTGCACACGTCATCTACAGTACTCCCAGACATGGTCCGCGTTGAACGAATTGATCTTTGATCGTTGATCTTCCTTGGAGTATAATTTTCTTCATATTTCACAGTATTACCCTCATATCAATGTTGTAGATTCATGAAGAGAAGACCTATCACGGTCAAAGATGGTTATTCAGAGATGTACAGACCTTTCTCCTTCCTGATTTCTGAATTTGCCTTCATCAGAATATAACTTATCAATCGATCAACTTATTTCTGCTAATGATAAATGTCCTAATTAAAAGCCACCTCGTTGTATGTCTTTTGTGTCACGTTTCTGAAAAAAATGGAGATCTGAATTTATGAGAGAGCCAGATTCCAGACGGTTGAAGTACCCGTTTTCACGGGGAAGAAGGCCAGCAAAACATATGGAGCCATGACCTGGGATTGGCGTTAGGGTGTGGGTCGTCGATGCCCAATATAAGGGAGCGGAGGCCCACAGAATGGTCATATCTCTACCATGAGCCACTCTGCCGCCACTCTCATCTGGTGGAACTGTATCAGGGGTACTGTAGTGAAAGTATCTGTGAGCTGTTCGTGATTGACGTACGATCTTGCTGATTTGTAGAAGGACCATAACTTCGATGACGAGGCGATTCGTGTTCTGAAGGAGAAGAGAAACGAGGAGAAGGAGGCGGCTCGGACGAGGCGAATCTTCCAGAGGTCTGCCCCCAAACGATTCAAGAATAAGCACTCCCTCCGGCAGCACATCACCAAGTATCGCCCTGAGGACAACACGGTTAGTTGGTTGTCTACCTATAGTACCACCTCCCCCCATATATTCGTCGACAAGCCACCTCGATCTATGAAAGATAAAATACAGCGTGATGAACTTTATCGTTCAGGGTTCAATCAAGAATGTACGATGTCCGGAGGAGGAATGGTGGAGGGCCTGCAATCGAGGGAGGAACTGGCAGAACACTGCCGGATCGACCACTCAGAGGCTGCAGAATTCGAGGTCATCGAAAGGAACTTCACGACGATGGAGGTGAGTGTAGGAGTGGCATACTGTAGGGGTACTGTAGGGGCACTGTAGAGTCAGTGTGAGGGTACTGTAGGGGTACTGTAGGGGCACTGTAGAGTCAGTGTGAGGGTACTGTAGGGGTACTGTAGGGTCAGCGTTAGGTACTGTAGGGGTACTGTAAGGAACGTACTGAAAAAAAATAGCATTTTGTAAGCTTGCAGACTTGGACTCTCCAGTACTATTGGTGTTCCCGTGGAAACAACGGCAGGACCAAGTAGGACTCACAGCTCAATCCGATTTCCAAGATGACTCAAAGCCACTGCTCGGCTTTACTGAACGTGTGCTCATGCTTCTTCTTGATATGGATGGATCCGCTCGTTCTCATTCTCATTCTTCATTCTCTAGCCAACCAGAAAGAGGGTGATCCATAGACGCATTCAGGTATCGATCGGAGAAGGCTCTCGAGGCTCCCCCCTCGACTCTTTCTCTCTCTCGTGCGACTCTCAAATCGGAAGTGATCGTCTCCTCCACATACCCCCCCCCCCCCCCTCCTTCTCCCCCTACCATTCTTGTCTTGTCTTCTCTATTCTCTCTACCCCTTTTCCTTCTCGCACATTTCTGCATCTGATGAAGCACCTATGTGGTGTACGATAAATAAATAAATAAGAAGGAGTCACGGTCCGCGCTTGTATCGACCACGTCCATCATCAGTGCGATCCTGCTGCCATTCCGCTGAATCAGCAGCAGAAGGACCATCTCAACTTCAGATGTATCAATACCTTTAACTTTTCCCTTACGAAGTGAACACTGTCGTCTGACTCTACTCAATTTGCATGCTCTCTCGCTTTCTCTAACCTGCGAGAGAGTGTGCGAAAGTAGGAGAGTCCGACTATTGCTTGAGAAATTTGCACCTCATGGTTTGGTGTAGCAGTGAACCTACCTTATGCATACTTGCGTGGTCGAGATGGTGTAGCCTCTTTGTTGTTGAGAAGAAAATATTAATTCTATCGTCCGCAAAAAATGCTTTTGCTCACCAGCTGAGTGGTACAATATAAATGCTGAGGAAAAAATTGCAGCGTGTGGGAGCTTTCTCTCTTCCGTTGTTTTGTGTTTCACTGATATTATTTGTTGCCTATATGTGAGCTATGAAAAATGCGCCGAAGGGTTCGTGTAGTTAAAATATTTTGAAAATTTGTAAAGCGCGTTGGATATTGCAGCGTGACCCCTATCATTATCTGGTGATGATCGCCTATCGTGATAAATTGATTTATTGATTGATTGATTGATTGGATTATCGATTGATTGATTGCAGCATGGGGGAGTGATCGGGCTGGCAGAGGGAGTGGCGAAGAACCCCGCCATGAGGAGAATCAGCATCGCAGACAACGTCGCCGGATGGGAAGGAGCCGTCGCCTTCGCCAAGGTATACGGCAGTTAGAAGATACGGTTGTTAGGTACGGTAGACAGCCAAAGCAGGTACGGTAGATAGAAGGAATCATCGGGAACTAGCAGCAGCTGTGAGTACTGTAGAAGGGGGTACGGTAACTCGAAGTTAGTTTCACTCTCATTCCCCTACACCGAAACTAAAATCAACCCCATCACAATGTTCCTTAGGCTCTCAGGTGCTGACTATTGTAGAGGAAGGTATAGTAGCTTGCAATTGATTTCCTTCTCAGGCGCTGCCTAATCTCCAGTCGCTGGAGTCGGCCGACTTCTCCGACTGCCTCAGCAAGGAGAAGGGCTGCAGGGCGCTCGTGGAGGCGGCTGTGCGAATGCCGAAGCTGCAGGTGAAAATGATGGTCAAATGAGAACTAAGACATCATGCAGCCTTTGATATATCTTTTCTGAATGACGTCATAGTTTCCATCCGACGTTGTTCCCAAAACGATGATTTTTACCCTTGAAAGTGAAAACATTCCTCCTTTTTGCTCGTCAGAGCGGGAGGCCTGAAAGTGAGCAGTGAATCTGAGCTGTTGAATCGAGGCATCATCAATTTTTTGGAACAGCCTGATTCCGACGAGCTATTAGGTTGGTGCTAGTGATGCCAAATCGGATTGAAGCCGGCTTCAACCCTGCTATTCAAGCCGGCTTGAAGGACCTGGATGGTCCTGGATGGTCCTTCAACCCGGATCGTCCTTCAATCCGGCTTCATCGTTGAATATCCGGGTTGAATGCGAATTCAAGCCGGCTTGCCGATATCGTTTTGGCATCACTAGTTGGTGCATAAGTTTTTTCCAATTTTGGATGTGAAAATCAAAGCCACCTATGAACCGCCACTCAAATAATATCAGTACAATTTTGTAGCATAATGTAGGGGTATAGTTAGACTCCGCAAGCTCCGCCCACTCGGCTCGGACACTTTACCCTCAAAAGCGAGACAAGAGGAGCACAGTCTTCATTCGCAACCAAATCACACGATCAAAAAAGAATTTGAAAGCTCTTTTCATCCTCTTTCGAATGAGCCTCCGTGACCCTGGAAAATCCATCTCTAAGTAGGTCAGCATACAAGTTTTATAGAGCGACTTGACTTAGAAAACTATAAAACTCTTATGCTGACCTACTCAGAAAAGGAATTTCCAGGGTCACGGAGGCTCATTCGAAAGAGGATGAAAAGAGCTTCCAAACTCAATTTTGAACGAGTGATTTGGTTGGGAATGAAGATTGTGTTTCTTCGAATTCGAAGCGCACATGGCTGGCAACTCTTTCTGCGTTGTCTCATCCCTCTCCCTCCCCTCCCTCCACCCGTCTCTCACCCGGCGTGACTAGAGAGCCCTCTAAATACGAGAAAGCCCCATTTCTTCCTCTGCAGACTTCGGCGAAGCCCTACCCGATCGTTTCGGGAATTGAAAAGACAATGGAGAAATAGGCTCCGCCCCTCTTTCTCTCGTCTCGCTTTTTGGGCCTTTCACGTTATGATCAATTTACCCACATTTTGGGGCATAACTTGGCTCAAACATTAGATATCAACCTAATTCAAAATGCATGGTCCTATTTAGCCCCATACGAACACATTAACAACACAATTAGACCTGTGTGCCGATTTCGAGTGACCACCTTGTGGTCCCTAGGTATAGTCCACAATTATTATTATATATCCGAATTGTATCGTGCTTTTAAATCATACTAGAAATGAAAGGTTAACCAAAAGTTAATTTATCATATAAATATTGAAAAATTTGGGCGCACTCTTGTTTTGCAGCTAAAATTGGCTGGACATCTTCACACACGTTATTGAGAAGCCCCTTCAATGCGCTTTCAAATAATAGGTCGATATCGGTGCTAGCCTAATTAATCACAGAATTAGGGAGTGACTAATCATACAAGCTGGAAAGAAATTCCACGTGATATCTCATTTTTCTTGCCTTATGTGCTAAAGAGACTGGCTTGTTTATAGGGGCGCTTCAATCTTGCATTATGTGGCTACTTTACCATGTGTGAAATTTGAGACATCGCATCATCCCCTTTTTCAAAAAGAGATTTTTTCCAAAATCCGATTATGGGACTATCCGATCAAAATTTTAACTTTTGTTGATTATTTTTAGAGTCCATTTTCTGAATGCACAGGAATTCGGCCACTATGTAAAGCTATTGAGTGATAGGTCCAGGGTAGCTGATGTTAAAGAACACAAAAACGTGGGACCTCTATATATCATCTAATCAGGAAGCTGTGAAATATACTGATTTTGATGTGCAAATTTCGTCATAAAAATGTTGATGACTGCAGCTTTTGGTTGCAGTAATGAATGTCCACAATAACGAAATTTTATACTCCTCATGGGAGTAACTTTATGCTGAGTTAGGTTCGGTTTCGATAAGGCAATTCTAACGGAAGCACGGTGAAGGGGAGTAAATTTGGTCACGATTAACTGAACCCAACAGTTAAATTGGCTCATATTGTGATCAGGCAATTTGCTCCAAACACGATTCACGTGTATATTCGCGATGTACGTTCATCATACATCACGATAGTGTTGATGATTTCACCTGATCACTACACACTGGAAAGCTCAAAACCTGTTAAAGTCATACCGACATTCGTAGTCGAGACTACTTTGACCTCGCACTATGACCACAAGGCGATCTCAATAGGTCTGTACTAAAGTGCGCTTCAGAGAGTATCCATGCACTCATAATATATGAGAATCAAAATGTTGAAATTGGAAAAAAACTTATGCACCAGCCTGATATAATTTACCCTCCGCTCGGGAGTGTTATTCAAAAACATTCTGTATTTTAAATAGGGTTTCCCTGTTTAGAGAATTTTAAATAATTTTCGGATATGTTTCAAGTTCGCTATATAGCTGTTCAACTGTTCAGCGCTCTTGAAACATTCCCGAAAAAATGATTCAAAATTACCCAATAAGCGAAACCTACTTTGAAAGTAGTGGTGGCGTTTTGATTCTTTAAAAGAATCTCAGACACTTTTGGATATTTTTATGTATAAGTCGCTTGACTCTGAGATTCGATGGATCTCTTGTAGGATTGACCATTTACCTCTCACTCCATTCCGTTATCGGCCTGGTCGCCTCATTTCGTATTTTTTGAGATCCATTGGATATCTGAAAGATATTGGGGAGATTCATTCCACTCTACGAACAATTCAGATAGTCGGAATTTGAGAATAATTCCGCTCTTTCATTTTCGAACAAGGGCGGTCCGAAAGAATCAAAATCCCAACATTATTTGAAAGTGTTGCAGCTACTGAATCTCTCCGGTTCCGAGTTGATGGCGAGTGTGGCCGAGGAAATGGTCATCAATTGGAGCCAGCACAGAACAGACGAGGTACAAAGGGGGAGTACGGTAGAGCAGGCAGGGGGGTACTGTAGGTAGCAGGAGAGTGTTCACAATTAAGATTGAGAATTGGACCCTTGCCGATGAAATTAAGCATGACATTCTCTGCAGACGCGCTGGTGGTCGAGGCGGATGCCCATCCCCGCAAGCCGATCCCTGCCATCGTCCAGCTTCTGAATCATATCGTCGCCCATGTCGACCAATCGATCAAGGTACGGTTACGGTGGAGAGAGTTACAGTAGGTTACTGTATTGCTGATGATCAATCGATCAATGCATGGTAGTGAAGATAGCATGCTAGGATTGTGGTAGTACTAAGAATACGTTCGGTTGTAGACCATACTAATTTACTAGGTGAATTCGCGATACACATAGAATTGATATATGTACGCCCGTGGGGAGAATCAATCAGCACAGCTTCGGCGTCAAAGAATAATATTCTATTATGAAAGTAGAATGCGTGGTAACGTGGTGCCACTATGAACTCCTCTATCCTCCCGTTTCGCGAGTATTGATGTACATCAAGCAATTTATCATTACACCATCTTGACACGCATTCTACTCTCTCACTATCAATCGGAGGCTCACTCCCATCCTAAAATTGTTCAGAATTCTGAACCTTGAGGCAGGGTAGGCTGGACCACGCCCATATCTAGGTTGAGAACTATGACGCCATGTCGCCCTCGATATATCACAGGCTGCGTGACGTCATAGTTCTCATCCGACCTAGTGGCCTAGTAAGTCCCATCGGCTTGCAGCGCGAGGAGACCCTTGGCAAAGTGCGAAAAATCGAAATCACCCATATTGTGCCTACATGTAGTACTCGACGAGCATAGCTCGGGTGCCCCATCCTGAGTGTTCTAGATCACTCTCTGCGAAATGGGACACATTTAAATATTAAAAGTGAAATTTCGAATTTCGCCATTTCGAACCCGATTTGAATGGTTGATGTCTCAAAAAATTGCTAATATTCCATGGATTATATGCAACAAATTCTAGAATGATTGGTCATCAACTCTTGAAAAAACTATCGAAAAAAAATATTTTTTAATTTTTATTTTTTTCAGATGGGTTGGTAGCCACCATTTTTATTGTTTTATTATCTCGAGCTTTATGCATACTGTTAGCAGAAAAATTTTTTAAAAAATAAAAAAATACGGTTTTTGAGATATTGAAATATAATCATTTCGTGATCACGACAAGCTACAATACTCGAGTGATGAGAGTGTGTGCAAAATGAAGAGACGATTACACGAATTTAGTTCACGATTTTCAGGGTACGGTATAATGATTGCTGTTTGTTGCATAAATTCATTCCAGCCTGTCCGGCATCTATTGTGCCACTATGGCTTGATTGACACCATTTGGTGTTTCCACAATATTATTGTTTCTACAATATTCAGTAGTGCAGACTACGGTAGCCGACAAGTGATAACTGACACAGTGTGGATGGTGTGCCTCATGTAACCTTAGGAAAATCCAGCATCACCCTCCACCTCAATGCAATTCGTGTAATCGTCTCTTCATTCTGCACACACTCGAGTACGGTAGTTTGACGTGATCACGAAATGATTATATTTCAATATCTCAAAAACCGTATTTTTAATTTTTTTTTAATTTTTCTACTAATAGTATGCATAAAGCTCGAGATAATAAATCAATAAAAATGGTGGCTACCAACCCATCTGAAAAAAATAAAAATTTAAAAATATTTTTTTTCGATAGTTTCTTCAAGAGTTGATGACCAATCATTCTAGAATTTGTTGCATATAATCCATGGAATATTAGCAATTTTTTGAGACTTCAACCATTCAAATCGGTTTCGAATTGGTGAAATTCGAAATTTCAATGTTAAGATTTAAATGTGTCCCATTTCGCAGAAAGTGATCTAGAACACTCGGGATGGGGCACCCGAGCTATGCTCGTCGAGTACTACATGTAGGCACATTATGGGCGATTTTGATTTTTCGCACTTTGCCAAGTACATGTTCACTGACACAAAAAGTCTCTCTTATGTATCTTACTGTGCACTCGACTATTGCTATCGGTCAAAGTATTCCCGTATCGAGACACACAAGTCCTGCGGGAAACACACTGCTAGGACAGTGTCTAAACAAGCATTCAAATTCCACTGTATCTCCGACCTCCTTGCAGCCCGCCTGCGACTCCTGCGACTCCTGCAGCAGCTGCAGCCCGTCTCACGTTCTCCTTCGCGGAATCTCCTCCAATCAGGCGAACGCCGCCGCCTCCCCCGCCATTCCCGAGTTCACCTTCGGCAAGTAGGAGAAGTACCCCATACAGTACCCCCGACTACAGTAATCGATTGTTCGTGAGTACACTAGTTATCGTTTTACCATGTGATGTTTGGTAACGTCGCTTATTTGTGTTACAGTATTGAATGGGCCCTCCGATTTAGGGATGTGCAAACGATATCCGATATATCGGAATGAAGCAATTAGCTATGCGATATATCGGAATTCCCACTTAATTTGCGATAATATCGGGAAAACAATTAATTGCTTGTTGAAACTCATCGTAAAATTTTAAATGGAAACAAAGGAAGACCGATTCCGATGTATCGTAATGGCAAAAATGAGAGGAAAATATCGGGAAAATATCGATATCGTTATTAGGGTGGCGAAAATGACTCTTCGGATCGCCTTTTAGACTCGTGACCTCGGATCAGACTCGGATAGATCGGATAAAAGCGACTCCCTCGTTTACGACCCCCCCCCCCCCCGAGAGAGCGGATGAGTCGTTTTTCACTCCGATCCGTTTCTTATCCGACAGGTTTTCTCAGCTCTCCGTGGACCAAATGAGATAAATCCGGAACCATTGAAATCAGCTCGTCGAGTACTCGCGAAAATATATAAATTTGTAAAAAATTTAGATTTTTTTTTCGTATCAGAATTCAATGCCACTGTTCCCCCACCAACCACCAAAGTCAGAAGACCTGTCAGTCCTATGAACGTGACTTGGAAGAAGATGTGCCTGATGATGAAAAAGAGAACTGTGAATATTGAATTTGCTCCCTTGCCATGTATGTAATCCTCACATGATAATAACGAATTCCTGATATCTCATGTTCCCAAAGCTCGAAAAAATGAATCAAAATATTTTTTGACAAATTTACATATTTTCGCGAGTACTCGACGAGCTGATTTCAATGGTGCCGGATTCAGCTCATTTGGTCCACGGAGAGCTGAGAAAACCTGCCGGATAAGAAACGGATCGGAGAGAAAAACGACTCATCCGAGAGGGAGAGAGAGGGAGGGGAGTCATCCGACGATCGAGGGGTCGTAAACTCCCTCCCCTTGACTCATCCGAGGGAAGGGGTAAACAAGTTCGGATATCCGAGAGTCATTTTCGCCACCCTAATCATTATCGTCTGCGCAACTCTACTCCGATTATGTATTTTTGCTTGTTCAGATCTCGTCTCTGTAGGTCGTCTCTGTAATTTCATCATATCAAATTTAAATTCAATATCAGCTTTCACCAGTCTTCTTTCGAGTTTGTCAACAATGAATATTTGTTTTATAATTTGCGAAATCTCTTACAGAATAACGTCAAAAAACAAATCGACCATGACAATTCATGCAGTGTTGGCAAAATCGATAACATAGCAATTCAGGCGTAGATCATTCCGTTCAATCGATAATCTTATCCGATGGAGTAATTGATCTGCCTCGCTCTCAGGTACTTGTAGTAGTCGCTCTTCTTCGTCCATTCGCTCTTCCTCTTCTCACAATCCTGCATGAGTTGTGTGTTACTGTAATGGCACTAAAGGTAAGCATAACAGTGAAAACAAGACTTACAAATTCGAGTTTCATCGCTGAAAAATTGAAGAATCCGCATGTGCAAATCCAGGCAAATTTGTGCTTTACCACTAGTACGAGACGCGGTTGGCTCGACAATGGGCAATTCAACTGCACTACTTTAGCAAATTAAACAAAAACTCATCTCATCGGGCTCTCCGCTCATCGTCCTGCTCGGCAGCGCGAACCGACGGATGAAGTTGACCTGTGGGATTTCGTATTTTTACTTTGATGTACTCGCAGCTCATATCGAAGGCGCAATTTAAAAGGGTCTGTTGAAGAAAATGTGAAACAGTAATTCTGAAGTTGAATAAAATTGCGATTCTGAATATTACAAAGGACTCCAAAAACAGCCCAATCAAAATACAGTATTCCTATCAATAAATTGATAATTTTCGCTTACATTCGGCTGAATCATTGGCGAATTTCCATTCAGCAGCTCGTAGATCAGAATGGGAAGGAATTCATCGGTGGGAGCAACTGAAAGGGAGCAGTGTTTGATATGGAGATGCTCGCAGATATTATACGGACAAGGTTTTGTTTATTTGCCTTTGATAGATGATCGCTACGAAGGAATTGGATGCAACTCTTGGAAGATAAGATAAACCCATATTGAAACTCTAGTTACACAAATTTTGAATCTCGATTTGTTCCAAATTATAAAAAAATGGAAAAATCCATCACAATCGAGTAAATCCTTGCCCAACAGGGTAGTCTGGGTAATTTTTGGCATCTGGTTTTAGCAATATCAGCAGCCTCTTTGATTTACGTAACTGGCCAAAAGCAATTAAGATATCTTATTTTTTTATTATTGTTTTGTTGTTGTAATTATTATTATGGGCCGTTGTGACGCAGCAGCAGCCTTCTTCTCTGCTGTCGTATCTCGCATGAACGAGGTGAGTGCACAGTGATCTGACTCTCCTCGTGTTACATTCTCGCGCAGCTCAGACGGCGCTTCTTCGGTTTCCATGCTTATCATTGAGTGGTTGAGCGATCCAAAATCAAGGAGGAATACCTAGAAATGAGTGGGCTTGATGGGGAAGAAGGGCGTGGCCTTACACCGAAGAAGTGCCGGTCAGACAATGCGAGAAAGTAATGAAGAGAGTCTGACGATCACTCAGATGAATGCGGGTTTCATGGCTCAGTGATTAGACTAGGTGATGCAGGCTGGTAATGTACGACGATTTTTTCAGTGAAAAAATAATATCAAAATTGCAGGGTATGGTCCTAGTGCGCACTGGTTTCAAGTATCCTATAGGTGAAAAGGGGCTTAATACGGTTGATAGGTCGGTTACTTGCGCACAACATACTATTGTTTGAAGTAGTTCACAATGCAAGCGACCTTCGATAGAAAAAATAGATATAAATAATTAATTTAGTTTAAAATCTTCGTCATCGTCGTCGGCAGTGGAGACGTCAGCGTCGAGAAGGAGGCAGTCGAGGTAATCGGTGAGGAGTCCAAGCTTGTTTTTGTTTGTTTATTGAGTTTATTTGTTTCTTCATGGCACTACTACGGAAGACCGGAACAAGTCAAAAGTGTTCATTCATAGTACTTTCGATGTTATTTAGCTGATCGGTGACGAGAACGGCCACCGACAGCGACGCAATCATTCGAGCTGCAATGGATGAAGGTTACGGTAGCACGAATCAGATGCCGCAGCATCGAATCAGGCACCACTTCACATATCAAAGAGCAGGCAGCAAGAACCTCGGCAATGATAATTTTGAACGAAAAGCGAGATAAAGCGTCAAATGTCAAGTTGTAGTTTCTTTGTGGTATTATCTCTAGATATAAATTTGGTTTCGGAAATCGACCACTCAGAAGGGTTCGAATAGGTAGAAATGATTTCGAAATAACAACTCGGGAATAATGAGAATGCAGATATTTTGTGAGAAATGATAGTTTCGGAAATTTTTTTCTGGAAATTAGGGATTGGAAGCAAATTTCGTAAACCTTAAAAATGAAATTATTCAAATACAGGTTTTTCTGCCATTATGCGACACTTAAGTAGTCGAATACGCATTCCAATTGTCAAGTTGTAAATGTAAGAAGCAATAACAGTACCGGAAATTGTATTGGAACAGGTCCATAAGGTTTCCTATGATTCGCGAAATGTTGCTTCCAATGTCAAACTTCCAGAAAAAAATTTCCGAAACCATAATTTCTCAGAAAAAAATTGCATTCTCACTCTTTCCAAATTATTGTCTTCCGACTCATTCCTTCTCATTCGAATTCTTCTGAGCGGTCCACTTCCAAAGTGGGATTTCCGAAACCAAATGTATATCTCGACGTAATACTTTCTTTGTCGTATTTATACTGTGAGAAAAGAAAACGTAGTCCGTGGTGAGGTGACGAGATTTAGTGCATTTGATTCTAAATATACGCGGAACACGGACGAACATACGTTCCGCGTATATTTAGAATCAAATGCACTAAATCTCGCGACCACACCACGGACTACGCTTTCTGTTCTCACAGTAACACGTTTCTTCTGAGAGTAATTGGTCGCATGATCGACGTTTATAAGAGCCCTCGCTGCTCTCGAACATATGGCATAACGGTTCTGATAGGCATTTGTGACTATAAAAAATTGACGCATTGCTATTTATGGAAGCTCAAGAACATTCTGAGGCCTTCCGTAAATATAAATGCGGTTATGTGATTTTCGGCAAAATTGTTGAGCAGATGTGCTTGCCGAATATTTGGCCGGTATGCAACGTGACACACTAGCTATTTACCGTAAGATTGTATGGAATAATCAAAGTTGAAAAGAGAGCCAAATCCGTGACTTTGCGCTTCACAATTACTTCATCTTGGCATATTGCACGAGAATCTAGTTCAGTGGGGATAGATCTTTCAAAACAAACACTAATATTACAAATACACCATGAAAAGCTGATAACGAACGCGAGCATCCTCCAAGCACATTCCTCGTCCGCTCTCCGAGATGCTGCGCAGACGACAGCATGCCCACTCGCGCGTCGTCTTTCTTGTCATCAAGGTAAGTGGGGTTACTGCAGTAGCTTCCGACCGATAAACTGCACGCTATAGCGAAATGAATTATGCTGGACACGCTGAAATATTATGTATCCCTTTTATCCAAAAATGAAAGCTATTTGAGGATTTTTTCTTCAGAAAAGAGACCAGGCGGGCGTGTGCTACGAAAAGGGGACTAATGGAGTCAAATGCTCAAGGTGGCCAATGTTTGGTAAGAAGACGGTCCAATAAAAAATAATACTGAAAATATAATTTAATTATCATCCGTCAATATAACATTTATCTGCTGATATCAGAGTTCTAATCGATAATTGTTTCCTACCTCTACCGTGCCTGATGCGTAGACGAAGGTGTGAAGGTGGCGAGCTGGAATACCTGTCACAGTTAAAGATCACATGCTAAAATATCAACAATATGGTCCTCGAAGTAGACTATGATTTGTGTCTTCACGAAATATAAACCTCTTTGTTTCAGAATAAAGCTCCGGGTAAATTTGTGATGCGAAAAGTCGCTTAAAGGAGAAATAGAGGAAATGATCCAGTAAATTGGACTGCGTGAGAATTTTGCGTGAGACTGCAACTAAGTGAAAATGCAACTGAAGATATTCGGATATTCCCAGACACTCGGATAGATAGGCATACAATCAATTGGATATCTTAAATAAATAGATGTTTACTTCACCAGCCAATGACAATCAATACAAACATCGAGAAATTAGATGATATCACGTCGGTGGCATAGACAATCCGCAATAATTCACCTGTTTCAACACATTACAGAGAGCTAAAGAGCGGATATGATACAAATTATGCTCAGATTTGGCGTAAAGGCGTCGATAGATACAATAAATACGATGTAAGTTATGCAACAAGCATGTCAGGGTAGCGGGTTTACAATGCTCCAAAATGCAATCCATAGCCTGTATGAAGAAGAAAATGTACAATCAAGCGATAAAGTGCGGCATCAAAGGTCTTGCCAAATACATGGAAATGCAGAAAACGGGTTCGATCCAGCGGAGTTGTTATCGGTATCCTTGTCCCTGCAATCATTCAGTATAGCAGGCAGAATTATGATCAGCTCATTTGTTCTCGCTCACCCCTTCCTACCCTCGCGTTCATTCTTAGCTCACCAACAATGATTGTGAAGGTACTAACTAGGGATATTATCGTTTTCGAAGGCAATCTATTCTGTGCAAATCAACACATTCCTAGCTCACCAAAAAATGAATAGCTTGGTAAGTTCCCGTTTTCGAAGCGAATCAATTCTTGGCAATTCAAAACAGTCAATAGGAAGGGAGTGATCTCCTAACCTTCAATTCGACGAGGTAAGCCTGTCTCTTCTGCTCAATCGACTTCTGCGGGAATGGATTGAGCTCGTTGAATGCGACCTGTGAAATACTCTATTTTAACTTTCTATGTTTTTGTTTATTTCAGCCACCATCTTATAAGAAAAATATGCTCGAAACAATAAACATTTGAACAAAACAAGATAAAAAAACGAACCTGCGCGAGTTTTTGGAAGTTGGGCACGAAATCGGAGGCACGCGAGAGGCACGCGTGCACAGTGCCTGCAGGAGGAGGATTGCGGTAGAACGGATTATGATAAAGCAGCAATATACATTTTGATTTGTATTCCAACGGAAAGATACTGTTAATCAAAGTTTTATCCAGCGCATGCCTATTACGACCTGCTGAAACCTCCATCTTCCCGGAACTGAACTACACAACCCGAATTCAATTTTTTTGAATATTCCTCTTTCCTATTCCCCCATCCCCTAACCCCTCTCCCTTCCTCTGCTCACCGATCGTCTTGCACTGCAGTACTCTCGGCTCTCCCAACTTGAGCAGAGCCAGAGCGAATCGGAAGAGGATCTGCAATATAAAAGTCAATCTTCTTTCGACTGTGAATCACTCAATCGTGAACAATTTGTGATATGTATCGACAAAATACTCCTCGTCTCATATTAGGAACAAATTTTGCATCACTATCACCATCTTGCAGACGTTAGCAAGATGTAGGAGTAACTAGCCCACCTTGTTTCCCTCATAGAGGAAGACGTCGAAGATGTTGAGGTAGATCGAGTGGGGGAGAAT
The DNA here is from genome assembly GCA_036245805.1 of Pristionchus mayeri. NCBI lineage: Eukaryota > Metazoa > Nematoda > Chromadorea > Rhabditida > Neodiplogasteridae > Pristionchus > Pristionchus mayeri. Next base: position 12,623,228 of record BTRK01000003.1, on the reverse strand, counting down.
GTCGACGAAGCAAGTGAGAAACCACGAGAGGGTGAACAGAGAGAGATCAACCTAAACAGGAGATCGGATTTATCCTTTGCACCAAAAATCCTACTCAAAATATGATATTTTGCTGACGAAACGCTTGTTCTAATAGTAAATTTTCTAATTTTTCACTAAAGATATCTAGGATGTAAAACTGTCTCCCGTACCTCGAGCGTCTTGAGGTGATTGGCGAGTCGAGGCAACTTCTCCTGAACGAGATCTCGAAGTACCTGAAAATAATAAATTATTTATCAAATTGCTAATTGGCTTTCTTGGTAACAAGAACGGGACTGAAAATACTTCATTTTACAAGTCATGTTCATATTTTATATGCGCGAATTCAGGTTTCATAAATAAGGGCATACGTCAAATGGGGTCTCGCTGTTCATTTTTTGCCGACGTGCCTAAATTTTTTTGCCGACGTGGTCTATCCGTAAAAAATTGCCGATCTGGACAATCCGCAGTAATTTGTCGTATTTCAGTGTAATTTTTAAACTGAAATTTCGATTTTTTTCGATACGAAATTATCTTGCTCATTAAAAAAACCAATACAATCGTTATTAGAGTTCATTCATATTTTACTGATCTTATGTCCTGACACTCTCGCGCCATGACATATATACCATGTGATATTGAGATGAATTTTTTGAGGACTGATTTCAAATCTGATATTAGTTTTGCATGATCGTTAATTACATTTTCACTTCGAATGCGGCCGCTTTTCATCTCCATTTGCGAACCCCAGAGGCATGCTTCTCCGCCCTAAAAAGATCGAGAGGTCAATGGACCATAAACACTCGGACCATGAATGTTCATAGGGAGAGCCTTGCCTGTGGGCATGCTGACTATTTATACAATGCTATCATCCTTTCCGTCATTCTTTTTCTCTTTAGCGTTGCAGCCAAGCCATTTTTGAATATGGAAACTTATGCCACTGAATATTACATTTGTTATATATGAGAGACTATCCGAGTGAATGAAAATATGCTTGGCACTAGCGAAAAATCGAATTCCTTCAAAATTGGTACATATGTAGTACTCAGTGAGTATAGCTCAAGCGTGGCATATTTAGTGTTCTAGATCGCGCTTAAAGAAATGATGGGCACTTTAGTCCGAAAACCTAAATTTTCGAACTTTTACATTTCGCATTCGATCGAAACGATTGATATCTCTAAAAATGCAGAATATTCAAGTGATCACATATGCCAAGTGCCATAACGATTGGATGAAAGGTCTTGAGAAAAAAGCGAAAATTTGATAAATTTTACGTTTGATAAATTATAGCTCGTTCGGATGGGAGGGTTCAGAAAGTTTTGAAGATTTAAATATGTAGCTGTGGATGCTAACTAACTATTATGTACAAACAATTAAAATCAAAAAATAACTTTGAGAGAAATTGCCAAACAACGGTCGGCAACCAGTTTGTTTGTGAACCAGTTTGTGATAAGGCCGGTGGCCTACCGTACCCCGATCGAAGCTGAAGAAACATGTTCTCGAGTTGTCCTACACGCAGTACTCGACGAGGGAAATACATCAGCATCGACAAAATTTCGCTAAGCATCCGCGCGCTCCAGCGCGCGAATGTTAAATGTTATCGAAGATTACGGTAGTTGTTTAACATTCGCGCGCTGGAGCGCGCGGATGCTTAGCGAATTTCTGCTGATACTGGTGGATTTCCCACATCGAGTAATACGCGTAGGGTAATTCGAGAACATGTTTCTTCAACTTCGATTGCGGTACGGTAGGCCACCGGCCTTATCACAAACTGGTTTTATTTCAAGTTGCCGACCGTTGTTTGGCAATTTCTCTCAAAGTTATTTTTTGATTTTAATTTTTGTACATAATAGTTAGTTAGCATCCACAGCTACATATTTAAATCTTCAAAACTTTCTGAACCCTCCCATCCGAACGAGCTATAATTCATCAAACGTAAACTTTATCAAATTTTCGCTTTTTTCTCAAGACCTTTCATCCAATCGTTATGGCACTTGGCATATGCGATCACTTGAATATTCTGCACTTTTAGAAGTATCAATCGTTTCGATCGAATGCGAAATGTAAAAGTTCGAAAATTTATGTTTTCGGACTAAAGTGCCCATCATTTCTTTGAGCGCGATCTAGAACACTAAATATGCCACGCCTGAGTTATACTCACTGAGCACTACATGTATACCAATTTTGAAAGAATTCGATTTTTCGCTAGTGCCAAGCGTCTTCACAAAAATGTTCACTCAATCAGATAGTCTCTCATATAGAGACCACAACGCATTCTGCCAAAACCATCTCACAAGACAGTTTGTGTGCCCAATGGAACCCTAATGGTATAAATAAGACCATACTTTTTGATTTAGATCGATATCTTAACCCTGCGCCGAATTATAATCTAAAAACCTTAATCTCGCTCTCAATGGAAAAATGCTCGAAATCGGGACAGCCTGAAAACATCGCAAGGGGGCAAGTGGATGTATCATTCTTGATAGCAAATCGCCAGTCGTTCAATTGGTGTAGTGGTAGAGCTGCACCTCTAATTCCCGAAACAAGTAGGTTCGAATCTGCCCGGATGAAAGGTGGTTTGCACTTTTTTGTAAATTTTTGTATGAAATCTTTTAATCATTCCGACAGTCAGGAAAATGATCCATCTGTTCTCTAACTTTGTGTCATGTATTTGGATGATGTGAACTGCAAAATACGAGTGGAGCAGCTGTACACGAGTACAACGGCCCATTTTACGCTTATTCTTATTTTAATTATGCTGACCTAATTAGAGTTGCCTAATTAAGCTGCTCCAGTGGTCATTTGTGAAGGATCCCAAGAGCTATTGAAATCGCTTTTGATCGCCTAATTTGGTCAAGAATTCCGACTGTCGGAGCTCTTGCGGATTTTGAGCGAATTCGGTATTCCCGAAAGTGGGCGTGGCTTGTGGTCTCTAGTTATCACGCGTCTTCTGAGAGATTGCATGAACCTGAGGAACTAGCTGCAAAAGTTTGAGCAATTTCCAAAAGAAAATTATGGCAGATTCTTGTGGAGACGAGAAAACTTTTTTAGCAGCGATTTGTCCCGGAACCGGCTTTTAGGCATTTTCCGGACGTCGTTCCGGCTCTGACTTAACATGGTTCATTTTTGAGCTACGGTGGTCAGCTTGTGCTCAAAATGCGCGGAAAATTATTTTAAAAAACTTTCATGTTCACACCAAAGCCGGGCGAGTGCGAAATCGCGTTGAAAATCTCGAAAAACTAGGTCGAGATTCATTTAAAAAATCATATCTCGCTTGGAACCCCACCCTTTAGTAGATTGTGACTGCAGTTTCAGAATCTACGTACCCATATTAGTCAAGGAAAAATGCGAGTGAGAGTCGGTAGGGGTTAGAATATGTTACGGTAATGCAAAATGTGTGCTCAAGTCGCTAATTCGAGAATTACAATTTCATATTTTTAAGTGGCAATCGCTCATATAAATCGTTTCTTTCATAATTATATTGTTACTAACCTAGATATGCTCAATTCCGTTGAAAAAATCGAAGATTCCCACATTTCAAAAAAATCATGTTTTTCACCTCGATATTTCTCAAATTTGTAGGTTCCAAACTCAAGATTTCGCGGTCATGTCACGTGTTCACTATATGGATTTTATAGCATGCTAAACCTTGAGTAATATCTAGTAGTACGGGCCTGCTCAACGATTTTAAAACTCGATTTTTTGACACTCTAAAACGCTAGATCGAGCGTGTCGGAAAACTAAAAATATCGATAGTGAAGTTCATTTTGAGAATTATGGTTTTCTACAAATTGGAAAAATGTTTCCTTGAAGTACTTAGTCAGGAACATATGCGAAATTCGTCAATGTTCTCGTTTCTAAATTTGCGAATTTTTCGAGAGTGAGAAATTGACATTTCTGAAAAAAACGTGAAATCTGTCGCATTTTCGCCTGTATTTAACGCCGCAGGTTACTAAAACACTTTCCCAATTTTTCCCAATTTGTAGATAACCATAATTCTCAAAATGAACTTCACTATCGATATTTTTATTTTTCCGACACTCTCGATCTAGCGTTTTAGAGTGTCAAAAAATCGAGTTTTAAAATCGTTGAGCAGGCCCGTACTACTAGATATTACTCAAGGTTTAGCATGCTATAAAATCCATATAGTGAACACGTGACATGACCGCGAAATCTTGAGTTTGGAACCTACAAATTTGAGAAATATCGAGGTGAAAAACATGATTTTTTTGAAATGTGGAAATCTTCGATTTTTTCAACGGAATTGAGCATATCTCGGTTAGTAACAATATAATTATGAAAGAAACGATTTATATGAGCGATTGCCACTTAAAAATATGAAATTGTAATTCACGAATTAGCGACTTGAGCACACATTTTGCATTACCGTAACATATTCTAACCCCTACCGACTCTCACTCGCATTTTTCCTTGACTAATATGGGTACGTTGATTCTGAAACTGCAGTCAAAATCTACTTAAGGGTGGGGTTCCAAGCGAGATATGATTTTTTAAATGAATCTCGACCTAGTTTTTCGAGATTTTCAACGCGATTTCGCACTCGCCCGGCTTTGGTGTGAACATGAAAGTTTCTTAAAATAATTTTCCGCGCATTTTGAGCACAAGCTGACCACCGTAGCTCCAAAATGAAAAATGTTACGTCAGAGCCGGAACGAAGTCCGGAAAATGCCTAAAAGCCGGTTCCGGGACAAATCGCTGCTACAAAAGTTTTCTCGTCTCCACAAGAATCTGCCATAATTTTCTTTTGGAAATTGCTCAAACTTTTGCAGCTAGTTCCTCAGGGGTGTCTTTTTCATGCATTCTCTCAGAAGACGCGTGTTATATATACTACACACATCAATATAAGCGATTATTTTTCAAATAATCTTAGCATAAATGATACAAAATTGTGTAAAATATTTTAAAATATAGTTGGAGCATTCAGAACCGGATAGTTCAATAATTGAACAGAGAGCCGTGCATTTGCGTACTCAAAAAATGGTATACTGTACCCTCATTTTTTGAACTCAATCACTTTAACAATTAATAACGCATCGAATTTTGCATTAATTAAGGCGTTTTTTGCTTTAAAATACAATCTGAAACATTGAAATTATACGTATACCAAAGCGCTCGTCGAAAAATGCGTCGAAAAAATAAACGAATGTGATGTGCCCAAAGTTGAACGAATAATTTCAACTCTCGAATGAACTCGTTTTCTATTGTCCCTTAGTTCTCACGAATTAAGGCACCGCGTGGGTCATGTTTTGGGCTATTTATTATTTCAGGTATGGCATTTAAGAAAATATAAGGCAGACCCATAGCGCCGACCTGGAAATGTGACTATATCGGCGTCGAAAAGTGAATCTTTCGCAGAAATCATAGCCCTTGTTCTAAGCAACTAGACGTCCGCATGGGCCAAAATTGTGGCTAAAACTCCATTGTCATATGAAGTATTTATTCTAAAAAGCCTGACCCACGCGGTGACCTCAAAAGTTGATAAATTAGCAATAGTATTCTTCATGTTAGGCACACGCGACGCGTGCGCTCGCGTTGCGTGCGAAAGCACGGCTCAAACTCGTTTTCGATCTTTTATTGAGTTTTTCGGCAACCGCGTGGGTCAGTCTTTTTAGAATAAATACTAGGCATGGGAAAGAAGTTTTAGCCACAATTTTGGCCCATGCGGACCTCTAGTTGCTTAGAACAAGGGCTATGATTTCTGCGAAAGATTCACTTTTCGACGCCGATATAGTCACATTTCCAGGTCGGCGCTATGGGTCTGCCTTATATTTTCTTAAATGAAATACCTGAAATAATTAATAACCCAAAACATGACCCACGCAGTGCCTTAATTCGTGAGAACTAAGGGACAACAGAAAACGAGTTCATTCGAGAGTTGAAATTATTCGTTCAACTTTGGGCACGTCACATTCGTTTATTTCGCATTTTTGGACGAGCGCTGTGGTATACGTATAATTTCAATGTTTCAGATTGTATTTTAAAGCAAAAAACGCCTTAATTAATGCAAAATTCGATGCGTTATTAATTTTTAAAGTGATTGAGTTCAAAAAATGAGGGTACAGTATACCATTTTTTGTGCACGCAAATGCACGGCTCTCTGTTCAATTATAGAATTATCCGGTTCTAAATGCTCCAACTATTTTTTAAACCATTTTACATAATTTTGTACAATTTACGCAGTGATTATTTGAAAATTAAAAACATAAAAACGGTGAATTGCCGATATGGCCTTGGCCAAAGTGCCGACGTGCCTTCTCTCTTTTGGGAGACCCATTTGACGTATGAATAAGGGTTCTTCAAAAGCTCTCGTTCTCTTAGATTATTGACTCGCCGATCCCATAAAATCACATCACTGAATTGAACAGTCCCATACTGTGATAATTTTCATCACCAACAACGTAACATCGCTTAACATGGCAGCACATTTACCAATATCAATTGCCTATTCACAACCAAGAGAAGCATCTAAATGGGCATAGTAATGCATCCATGTAATATTGGCAGCTCTACAAGGGCAAAAATACAATAAATGCGCATCCATTGGGAAATTTATCATTCGACTAGCTGATGTGGGGTGGATGGCATAGACATTCACTGAAAATCGCCTACATCCAATGAAGAATTGGTCAGTTAGCACAAACACAATCCACTTTCTGATCAGCGAGGTGATATTTTTCTGAGGTGATATCTCGTTTCATGACATTAATATCCGCTTCTAATTTCCCCTCAAACAATTTTTCCTTTGTATCGAATTCCAAACAGAGTAACGAATTTCAACCACAGCCCACCTTCTGATCAGCGAAGCGATATCTCGTTTCACGACATTAAAGTTACCCAACAAGGACGAAATTGACCCATTATTTTTTGTCCTCCATCGAATAGCCGATGGCTGAATTAGTATAGAATGAATATACAAAAATGCTAAAAATCAATAATAGCCTCAAGGGAAAGTCGAAAATGATCCGCGCCCTCTCACTTTTGCATACTCTCTCGTGCACGCGACGGGATCAGGGTGGGATCAGGGTTTCGTCCTTGTTGGGTAACTTTAACATAAAGGGTAAATAGCTAATCGGACAATAAATCGGCTTTATTTTCGCAAACACCCCCACCTTCTGATCGGCGACAGCTCCGATGAGCGTGGACGTGTAGTATCCGACGGGCTGCAGAATCTCCACACACGCCGTCAGGAACCTGAGGAAATCGATATTTGAGCTCCACTATCTTTACCCTTTTCATTCCCCTTTATGGGTATGTCCAATGGTAAAGTTGTGTCTAACGAATGTTAAAGGCATTATTGCTGTAAAAACATTATAAATAATTTCTACCCAGTTGAAGATACACATTACAGACTGACCAGAAGGCGTCCTCCTCCGGTAGGTACAGTAACCCAATGGCAGCCAATCGATTCAGTCCCTGACAGTAGCCGACCTCCGAGTTGTGGTAGCGATACGCGTAGAGTACGCGACGCAGTAACTCCACCTGAGAGAGGAGAGATGCGAGATGCGGGGACGACATTTGCGCAACTAAGCACCTCTCGCTTGGAAGAAGTACTAGAAAGTTGGGAGTTGTTGCATTGTAACCAGGATGTGCTCCGAAACATTTTCATATATAAATGCCGTTACCAGGCGATCTTGAGTTTCAATGTATAGGGGTCGTGAAAATTCGTTGATTTGGAGTAAAACTCAAGATCGCCTGTTAACAGCATTTATATATGAAAATGTTTCGGAGCACATAATGGTTACAATGAAACAACTCCCAACTTTCTAGTACTTCTTCCAAGCGATTGCGCAAATGTCGTCCCCCGAGATCGGAAACACTTTCCACAACTGTTTAGGCTTCTAGGAACTCTCTTGTTTCACGGAGCGTACATACACTCCTAAGTGGTTTTGTTTCAATTCAGTTTACATTAGTTTGACATGATTAAAAATAATGCAACTACAGAAAAAAAGTTTCCTCAAAATGGAGGAAGATTTAATAGATGCCAGGGAGATTTACGCATCAACCTTCTATGATTACGAGATGTGGAACTTATTCAATGATGGTATTATCAGAATTATCACTTATAATTTTTCACCTTTTCGGAGCTCGGATCCTCGAAGTACTTGTTCGTGGGGAGTGTGCGAGCGAGATCGAGATCGATCTACAAGAGAGAATAATTATACTTTGAAAAAGTATACTTTATCTAGACAGATTCTCATGCCCTCGATACGTCTAATTGGCCAAGGAGAGCAGAATAATCCGTGCCCAAATCAAGTAATTTCTCATACATAGCCATTAAAACACTAGTCTACCTGCTTTACCAAAATCACATTTTTCCAGTTTTGCATAATTACTGATCAGGACATATAGTATTCTATGATTCCTAAATTTCTACCGTCCTTATTATTCAACCTCCACCGCCTGTTTGATGGGAACCTCGATCACTTTTTTATCAAAGTTAAATCTGCAAAAAACCCACTTCTACCTACATTCCCATAATCATCTCTCCCTGTACCTGTTTGATGGCGGCATCGACCACTTTTTCAAGATATCAAAACCAATTCTGCTAAACCCCACTTCTACCTACATTACATAACCATCACTCTCCTCTACCTGTTTGATAGCTGCATCGAACACTCCCTCCTCCTTCTTCCTCTTCGCTTTCCTAAGCATACACTCGTAGTAGCCATTGCCCATCTCCGCCTGTCGATCACGAACGTGCAGAGAGACCAGTCTGTAAGGGAGGATCAGTAGCATACTGTTATTTACTGAGTGTTTGCCAATTTACTATTTGGTCCATAAGGAGGCTTTGATCACACATAAGAAAGTCGTTTTAAATCCCATGAAATGCACAGGCTATTGGATAATACTACTTTTCTCAAATCTAAATGCAGTCTGTGCAACACGAATCCTGCATGGTGTTCGACTCTCATTTCATGGGGAAAGAACTGTCGCAAATGTCTCACTTGAACCATACCCTCTTACTTCTCATTTGCCGTTTTTCACCTCATTAAATGCACTCTATTGAACACTGGATGGGCCTTGATTCTACATAACATGCGTGTAGCTCGAATCCTCCATTGTGCCCCACTCTCATTTCATGGGGAAATAACTGTCAAAAAGCCCCTTCACTCCCTTGACCCATACCCTCTCAGTTATTTTTCATCACATTGCCCGCACACTATTGAACGCTGGATGTGCCTTGATTCTATATGACATTCGCGCAACACAATTCCTCCATTCTGCTCATCAATACTGCGGGGAAAACCAGAAAGAATTCACTCACTTGACCCAGACCCTCGCTCGATGCGCCAGTGGAATTCCCGTCCTCACCAGCGCCTTCAACTCGGGAGAAGAGGCCACTGCGTTTTTTCTGCAAATATAAGCGTTTATTCGTATCATACTGGATACTAGAGTTTTTCTCGAATAAGTCTGGATTGTGAAACTAGAAATAACTTGGCTCAGCTCCTATTGCTTGGACATTTTCTCGACAAATCCAACTTTTTTTCAGAATAAAATCAGATAACATAGACAAACGCACGTGTTGACTGAGTTCACGAGGAAAGCGTCCCATGACTGCAACCATTTCATGTACTCCTCTGATTGCTCCTGAATGAGAAAAGATCAAAGTCAAATACTTCGTGATTTTACACATTATGATATCGGCAAAAGTTGGAAGACCACTTCGGCAAAAATGTATGAGTTAATCCGCGAGCGGAGCGAGCTAATTTTTTTCTCGAAAAGAAGCCAAAAAGCACGTCGGCAAACGGGAATTTGCATATCGGAAAAAAAATGGTCGGGCGAAACATATTTGACCTAAAAGATTTAGAATTTATTGAGGATGATAAACATAAATCTCGATTTTAACTGCGTGCCAAGTACTCTCTGCACTATTTCAAAGAAATCAATTTCTACAAATAAAGACACGTTACAGCACTACAACCGATCAAAAAATAGATAGTCAATAAAAATCTCACCAATTGGCTGGCTTCCATCAACTCGTCCGCTCTTCTCTGACAATCGGCAGCAGTCTCAAACATGTCACTGCGAGTATCTGAAAAGAATGAGAAAATCGAAGAAATCTGCCCTATGTCGGATGAGAACCATGACGTTATGCGGCCTTTGATATATGAAAGGCGGTATGGCGTCATAGTTCTCATCCGACCCAGTGCAAAGTAATCACAAATCACAACGTCCTCTTCACACGAGCAATTCTAATTCCATAAACGAGAATACTGCAGAGTATCGCTACGATTTACATATAACTCACTCAGACTGATTCCTCCACTCTTCGATGCATCTTCCTCCGTATAGAATCCGAGCTTGTCCGTTGGCTTACCTAAATAATCATTTTAAATTGATCCATTTATATTTGAATATTTGATTTGATGTAATTATTGCTCACTATGATCCAGTACTTATCCTAAGAAACCACTGCACCAAAGCACCTTCCCTTTGTTCGCATGATACTAGGTCGACCATCACCGTCGGATGATCACCAGAGAATAGTACCCTTCCCCAGGACGTTCATAGTAGGTTCCCTAAGTTTCAAAAATGCTTCTGTGATAGTTCTACAGAAGGGTACATTTTTGGGTTATCTTTTTATTTTTTTTGGCCGGAAGGTGATCATCCGACCTAGTGCTGTTCACATCATCCTTTACCCTACCATTCTTCTCCTTCCTTGCCGATCTGGGCGTCCGATTAGCCTCGTCGATCAACTCTCGCAGAACTCCCGGTTCCATTACTGCAAAGCGTTTACGATTATTAATAAACGGAATTTTTCCATGGTTTCCCATTGTATCACCTCTGATTATAAAGATTGTTTTATCATATTTTCATCTACTAATCAGTGAACAGAAAATCAAACTGCTTATCATTCTAATCTGGAACACGAAATCAGACAGCCTAGCTTCCATTTTTCCCCAATTTCAGAAGAAATGTGGTCTCTGATTGTCAGTATCGGCACCGAAGCACGGGAGAAATTAAGAAAAGAAAATAGAAGTGAAACGCACTCTTGCCGGGTTTCTCCGGCGACTTGAAATGGTTGAGAACCATGATGTATCGTGATTTCAGTTGGTAGTAACACGCTTGAGTCTACAAATAAGAGAACATTAGGAAATGAAACTAATGCTAGTTTTAAAATCATTACATAATCAATACATTAATTAGTTAATTAATTATTCTCACCTCAAAATGCGCCCTCGTCAGCTTTCGCTCCTTCTCTTCATACGCAGTGAGCATGTTGTGCAATTCTGCAAAGCATGGTTTTCATAATCATTATTATTTTTATAATGGACTCATTCCCAACCACCCATTAGTAACGCAAAATTCCACATCTAATAAACAACTTTGTGCAGCCTCGAACTGACAAGTGACAAGCTCAATTCTTTCTTTTCTGCTTTCATCAATCGCTAATCGGTCTTACCACTAATTTAAGTCGATCCACAGATACAAACATCTTTCTCCAAAAATTAGACGTGTAAACAACAGTGAAAGAAGGAAATCTAGAGGCAAATTCATGATTTATTACCCATTACCTCCCTCATGCGTAATCTTATCATCACAACTACCTTACCACTCTAACCCCGAACTCACTCACCGACGATTTCATTGTTGAGTGCCTCGTTCTGCATTCGATATCCCTCCACGAGATCGCGCATCTCGTGCACGTCGCGCACCTGCAAATTAGATTATTATCTATTTGTTTTTCCCACAACCGTGAACGACCAATCACCGCGCCCTCATACATCGGACCAAAAGTAAATCGTGAAGCACAACTTCGAGCGGCATACTAAAGCGTCTGAAAAGAAAAATTCAAGTCCTCACGGCTTGTTCCTCGTATATTTTCCTCGCTTCTTCCTCCACTACGATGCTGCTCGAATCTTCCAACGGAATTCCCTCCGGCACTTCCACTGAAAGGAAGATGATGAGAGCAAACAATAATATTTGCACAACGGACGTGTATTGTAGGTAAAAGTTTGCAAGTTGATTGGAAAAAAATTTATGTTTCGACTAGGCGCATTCTCGAATCAAATTTAGTTTTTATTGTAAGAGTTGTGCCAAGATTACTAATCGTCTGGTATACACTGAAGAATACAATAAAATTCTAATCGACATTCTAAACAACAATAGCATTCCGATTTTATCTTGTCACTATAGTCATGTATTAGCTCGGTGCTCCAGTACTTGCTCTAATCGACAAGATTGATATCCCCCTTTCAAACCCATCCATCAACTGACCATCTCCGATGAGACTGTTCCTCCTCTCTCCTCCTTCTCTCTCCGGTTCCTCGTTTTGCTCCGCCAGACGCATGATTAGCTCCTCTTTAGTGCGCACCTGTGAATAATAATGTATCAATAGTATCAACAAAACTGTGAGATTTAGTTATTTAAAATGAAATTAAAATTGGCATACCGAGTCTCGAAAGGCCTCCACATCCGCCTGAAGTCCGCTCACAGTTGACTCGAGCAACCTGAGAAATGTTTAATCATATTGTTTTTGACAAAGATTCACCGCTTCAATCAGGACTGTGATGTAAAAGATCAATTCATTAAACGATGAAACGGAGAACGACAAGGCCGAATATCGGCAAATTCGGAGGTTAAATTTTCTTTTTTGCTTCCAATTTCACCATTATTTGGTAAAACGAAAATCATAATGTGCCGTTAAAAAACTATCTGTAAGTGGCGATCATCTTAGCAAATATTTATAATTACGCATTATGCGAGTAACAATTGGTGTTTTTATTTCCCAAAGCAAGCTACCGTTACTGAGGAACAAGAAACGTTATTATCTCTTCCCCCGTTTGAAGTTTCATTCGAAAGTTTTTACACCTTTCGTGCATTCGTTTTTTTAAAAAATATGATATTTAATAATTAAAAAAAAATAACCTATTCTGCTCCTCTGCATCCTGCAATCTCCTCTGCAACTCATTCACTCGCATCCTCGCCTCGTTGAGTTCCTACGAATAAATTATTCAGTCGCCACAAATCGCATACATTTAATAATTATTTCAAATTTTAAAATTGCCACAAGCATTCGAGAACTTTTGTGCATGTCCACGTGGCACATCGGGGTTCGACGCGGAATACTTCCCCTCTTTCGATCCGAAACAGCGATCACTTGGGGTGTCTCGAGACCAAACCATAAACAAATCTAGTTTTCCACTTCTGAGCTATGACACCATAGAGATCAAATGTAGATAGTTCGGTCCGAACACCAAAAAGTGCCCCTTACAGTACCTCTTCCTTCTCCAACATCATGTCCATCTCCTCTTGATCCTTGTCAGTCATCGAAACGAGCCGACGACTGAAAAAATAACCAGGCACTTCTACGCTTTTGAGACTCCATATGTCCTTTATACCTGTCAGAGTTCAATTCCATCTCTTCATGAGCTTCAATAAATATTTCTGAACTAATATTCGAAATAAATTTTGCAAGTAAGTCCAGATAAGCGTTAAAAATGAGTCAAGATCAGGAGCTTGAAAGACCAGTAAGCAGCTTACAGGGCCTCGTTCTCCTTCGTCGATCTTCTCAGCATACTACGCTGCGATTTCGACTGCTCCTCGAACGCCTGGAATACAGTAATTAGTGCTATAAATGAGTCCCCTTACATAGAGGAAATGTTTTATGATGTTTCAACCCAATGAAGTTGTAATAGAATTACATTCAGACGCTCTTCAAAGTTGAAATAGTGGCCAAGAATGGTAACTAAAGGAAACTTTACATACCTCGACCAGCTCCTCCATCTCCAGTCGGCAGCTCTCACTCTCACTCAGCAGAGTGTGCATCTTTCGACATTGCTCGCAGTCTTTTGCTCCAGTGAACGAACGACCCCGCTCCTAGAAAGAGAAGTCTTATCCTTATCATAGCTTACAATTGAAGCCCAGACATTGTTACAAGTAATTTGATCGTTAACAATAGACAATAATGAATTATCGTGAATAAAAGGCTGGTCTGGGTTTCATCTTATTTACTAAGAATGGGCGTAGAAATTTGATTGATTAGTCGCCAATTTCAACCGAAAACTACCATCATTATGTAACTGGCAGAACGAAAACTAATCACATCAAGATATTCCCTGGCATCTTCAATTCTCGTGAGCCACCATTCTTCTACTGACAATGAATACTCAAAGCATACTTCTAACACCGACAAACTCCATAAGATCCTCCCCACCCTCAGTTCCCTCAGTTCCCTCAATCCCCTGCTGGCCATTTCCTTCGCTCTCCTCGTTGGTCTCTCGATGCTATTCTCTGCCAGTCGAGAGAGAGCCGTCTCCGGGCCGACGATTTCCTGAAAAAAAGTTAATGCTAGAAAAAATTAAAAGTAGTGAACATCTAATAAAGACTGTCTTAAGAGAAACTATCTGAGTGAGTAAACATTTTTGTGGAGACGCTTGGCACTAGCGAAAAATCGAGTTCCTCCAAAATTGGCATACATGTAGTACTCAGTGAGTATAGCCCAGGGGTGGCTTATTTAGTGTTCTAGATCACGCATTGAGAAATGCGCGGCACTTTTGTCCGAAAACTTCAATTGTCGAACTTTTACATTTCACAATCAATCGAAACGATTGATACATCTAAAAATGCAGAATATTCAAGTGATCACACATGCCAAGTGCCATAGCGATTGAATGTAAAATCTTGAGAAAAAAGCGAAAATTCGATCAAATTTATACTAAACGAATTATATATCGTTCTGATGGGAGAGCTGAGAAAGTTTTGAAGTTTTAAATTTGTAGCTATGGATACTAACTATCTATTACATTAATATAATTAAAATCAAAAAATAAAGTTCGGAGAAATTGGCAAACAAAGGTCGCAACTTGAAATAAAATCAGTTCATGATAGGATCTGGTCTACCGTAACCCAAAACAGAAATGGAGGACAGGTCTTATAGGGTTATCCTACACGTAGTACTCGATGAGAGAAATGTAACGGCACGAAAGGCATTTCGATGCGCATCCGCGCGCGCGAGAGCGCCGCTGGTAAATCAAATCGAGAGATTACGGTAACTATTTAACATGACCGCTCTGGCGCGCGAGGATGTGTATCGAAATTGTATTGACTCTGGTGCATTTCCCTCATCGAGTGCTACGTGTAGGATCACCATAGAAGACCTGTCCTCCATTTCTATTTTGGGGTTACGGTAGGTCATAACCTATCATGAACTGATTTTATTTCAAGTTGATTTTTTTTCTGATTTTTTTTCGACCTTTGTTTGCCGATTTCTCTAAACTTTATTTTTTTGATTTTAATTATATTCATCTAATAGATAGTTAGTATACAGAGCTACAAATTTAAAACTTCAAAACTTTCTCAGCCTTCCCATCAGAACGATACATAATTCGTATAATGTAAATTGTATCGAATTTTCCCTTTTTAATCAAGACTTTTCATTCAATCGCTATGGCACTTGGCACGTGTGATCACTTGAATATTCTGCACTTTTAGAAGTATCGATCGTTTCGATTGATTGCGAAATGTAAAAGTTCGAAAATTGAAGTTTTTGGACGAAAGTGCCGCGCATTTCTCAATGCGTGATCTAGAACACTAAATAAGCCACCTCTGAGCTATACTCACTGAGTACTACATGTATGCCAATTTTGGAGGAATTCGATTCTTCGCTAGTGCCAATAGTATTTGCATTCACTCAGATAGTCTCTCTTAAGGGCACCGATCTCCTGAAAGGGAACAGGTGACTTCTAGTTGCAAAAAGAGGTAATGTGGCAAAGTGGATATCTAATCGAGGTATCTCGGCAAGCGCAATAATAATACAATGTCAAATGCGAGCAAAGTCTATGCGATCGTATGCCACAAGGAGAGATAAAGTAGCAAAGCATGTGCGGATATCTTGTGAATCACTAGTAGTGTTACATCGAAAAATTCTAAAATTACAAAATAAAGCAACCTTTGGCATTTCGAAGCTGTTCTCGTTGAGACTTCCATCGGGAGCGACGTAGAATTTGGCAGAGGGAGAGGAGGGAATCGGTATGGGAGGAGACTGAAGAGAGGAGGGTTATTCGAGTTTCGAAGAGAAGAGAATATAAACATGAGCAGAGTGGTACACTTCAGCCGTTTTCGGTTCAATTGAGTCAAATTTTTTTTTCGGTTCAATTGAGTCAACCGAATCTCAAACCATCCTCATTTCCCTTACCGTTGGTCTCTTTCCTCTTCCATCTGAGATCACCGTTACATCTTGATCGTCTAATGACACCGAGGCCGTGTCCAGATCTGAAAAGGGTTGTGATTTACACCAAAATTTTCAACTTTTACTATAGGACCTAGACTTCCATAACTAAACATGATATCTAGAGTTTCAGTTCCACCAAATATCCACGCTGAAACAACGCCCGCTAATATATGGCCGTTTTCAAACTCTCAAAAATCCACAATTTCTCCCCTCGATCACCTGACTCATCTCCCCTTCTTCCCTCCTCCTTCTCATCTCCATCTCCACAGGTGGTCGGCCCGAGTTCTTTCAGTAGATCGTTCACTGACTCGGTGAATGGCTCCACCTACGAAGACACTTTACTTTTAGCTATAAAATGGGGTCTTTTATATAATTAAGCTCGGTTGGTTCAATATTATCACCACACTGATCTCAGAATGCAATCAAAGCGGCACTTTCCTACTTCCGCGCCAGGCTCCTCCCCCTTCCTTCCCTTCGCGATCTCTGACCCGCCTCTTGCCCCTCCCCCCTTGCGCGCCCCTCGTCCCTCCTCCTCCCTTTTCCCGCGCCCGTCCCTCCCCTGCATGAGAGGAGAGGAGGCACTCCCCTCTCTCCCTCTCTCGTTCCTCCCAGCGCTCTCTGACCCGGCGTGACTAGAGAGCGCGCGCGGCTGACCTTATCTCGCTTCTCCTCACTCCTTGGAACATCACGTTCCTAAGTTCGAGGGGGAAACGTCTCGGCAAATTTTTGGAGAGAGCCAGACTCCACCCCTTTCGGGGTGCAGCCTGGTTCCACCCCCTCCCGCTCCCTGGGGGGGCGGGACCCAGGGGGCGGTGCCTGGCGCGGAGCTAGGAAAGTCCCATCAAAGTTAATCTCTCTCAAAATAATCTTTCATAATGCGTTTCCTTAAGTACCTCATCACTGCTCGCAATCTTCTCTTCCATCTCCTCTTGCTTCCCTCCTTTCCTCTCCGTTCCTCCTTCTAGGAAGTGACCATCGAATGGAGAAAGAGGAGAAGCAGCCAGTGTGAGAGAATGAATCTCCTGGAATTAGAAGAAGCAGTCGAAAATAAAAATTATCGATATATATCGCACGCAATCGAGCTCTGATCAAAAAGTGGCATTGCCCATCGTGGTCAGTGCCCTTGGAAACTTCACATCACGCAGAGACGCAGAGACGTAGAACAGGTATTTTAACTGTGAGTCACAGTCTGTGACAGTTGCGTAAAATTAGGCGAACGGTTTTCAGCCACATTCAATGATGGCGGCACTTCTCCATTGTCATTGCAGCTCTATCAGTTAGCAATGAAGTACTCATGTTTGAAAATAGGGTAAATATTGCCCCCGCAAGTGCAGTCTCTCACCTTGTCAATGTCGATGTGCGTGTTCCAGCTGCGCTTGCGCGTTTCCTGCAATATTTTAATCATAGGTGGGCACCATCGAAGCCAGCTGCAAAATACCCCCCGGTTTTTGGAAAATTTTGTCACAAAAACGATAATTTACGATCACCCCCCCCCCCTCCTTTTTTTACCCTAAACACCTCCGGTTTTCGATTTCCAGCATCAACCCCCGCCCACCAATGATTTTAAATGAGCTGTACGTTAATACTCATATCGGCCAGTTACATTAATGTCAAAACAATAGTCTCAAAACCTGAGCTATTTTTCTGACATTTTACACCAGGTTGATTCGCCACACACAAATAGTTTATAAGCAATCTCGAATATTTTGCATTACTGGTTCTGACATCCCGTATTTAAACAAACTATTTCCAACCTGTAGTGCGCTCATCCAGTCTTCTCTGAGCGTATTGCAACCAGTCTCGAAGACGTGCTCCTCGTTGTGAGAACTTCAAATGTTATAAATGAGAGGCAGGACCCTTTCAGCTCATCGTACAATCTTTACATTGATTTTATGAAAGAACGAAAGGAAAAGTACTATTGATTTTGGACCAAATTTACAAAATAAGATATATTAGAGAAACATGAAACCCACAGCACGGTGAACCGTCCCTTCTCCCGTGCATCAAAGGTGAACGCGGCTCCGCTCAACTGAATTCGGCCCACACATTGGACATCAGAGCGATCCTTGAACCTGAATAGGGTGATGAACATTGGCAATTTGCGATTGGATATTCAAAACAAATCCTATGAAGTGGTCTCTTTTTAATTTTCCTGAATTTACCCAAAATACTGTTGCAAAGAACAGAGTAGTCTTCGCAAGTAGTCAGCAAGGAAACACACCAGTATAGGTAGGGCGATCCCTCCGCGAGGGCGAACCAGTATCGCTTGCGAGTGATTACTCCCAGCAGAGGACGAGTCTCCACCTGCGATGGTGCTGTTACAGCATGACCATGTTAAGGGATTTAAGAATATAGTTTTGAAAAAAAGTGGAGAAAACAGCGAAATAATCACTTAAAGTTACCCAACAAGGACGAAACTTTGATCCTAAAACGCGACGCATTGTGCGCGCGTCGCGTGTATGAGAGAGTATGCAAAAGTGAGAGAGCGAGGGATCAGGAAACTTCAACCTGATCCATTCCGGCCTTCCCCTAGTGCTATTATTGGTTTTTTTTCACATTTTTGTATATTCTTTCTCAACTAATTCAGCCATCGGCTATTCGATGAAGGGCGAAAAATAAGGAGCCAATTTCGTCCTTGTTGGGTAACTTTAATGCAACGTATGTATTTGGTGCTAGCGAAAGCCCGGGGGTCCTTGCTTAACATAAAAACACATGTGAGTAACGCAGCATACCTTATACTGAGAGAAATGGCAACTTTGCAATCAACAAACCATTGAATTTATGTTTTAAACTAATGTTATTAATCAACCTAATCCCACCTTCTGAATCCATCCACTCATCGTCTGCGATGCACTGGGCATCACCAGCGGATTCTTCGGAAGCGAGGAGGAGGGAGGAAGAGGCGGGACGGGACGGGATCCTGGATTTGACCTACTATAGAAACCAGGATGAAGCATGCGAAGGATGAAGTTGAACTCAAACGCGTTAAGCGAAGGTTTCCTAATATGATTAATTCGTTTTCGAACAAATCCCAAAAGTCAGTGCAATAGAGCGTCACGTAACTATTAAGGGAGCACTCTGAAACGGCAAATCACACATTCACCTCCTTCACTTCCAATGGGGATCGGCTTCGGAGGAGCGGTGCGAGTTTTCCGGGGCGCCGGGATGGGAGGGGGCTGGCTGGCGGGAGACTTATCCGGGCCTGCAGTCGCCTCGAGAGCGCTAAATACAGTGATATTACAGTAGACAGTGATAGTTTCAAGGTTTTGGCATTAATTTCCCCATATTATCGTCCAACAAATGTTCAAAGTAAGTTCATTCCACGAGTTCGACCAAAGGCGTTCATTTTTTCAGTTTGTAAGTCAAGGCGAGTAGAACAGAGCATTCGAGCATGGCCACACGTCAAATGATGATAGTGAAACGTAAACCGGCCATCGTCGGCACTTCAATAGAGCGTTGTATCAGAATGAGAGGCTAGGACGCACAATAAGCAAGGAAATCTACCAAAATGCATTCACTCAACCACCCGTAACGTGGGGGACATCCTACCATACGTTCTCCTCATTTCTACCCTTCTTATTGTGGTACGACGTTCTATGGAAGTGCCCCATCTCCTCTGACTCACCTTCCATCTGCCTTCTCCTCTTTCTTCATCTCTTCCTCATTTTCCGGCAGCGATGACTGCCTTCCGAAGAGCGAGGAAAGCATCCACGAAATTACTGGAAGAGAATTGTTTAGTCACTGAAACCGAAAACTTCAACGTTAAAATAGTACAAAAATGAGCAAGAAAGCTAGCAAACGATTACAATGAGAAAGCAATAAATGCCCTACTTGCGAAGGTTACAATCGTATCAATAGTACGTTTCATCGTATTTCTGCTACCCTCTTTCTCTGAACGCTCTTTTGTGCGCCGCTCTCTAACAGGGGTATGCGGTTAGTCACTCTTTTATAAACAAATCCGGCGTTGCTAGGAATCATCGAATGGATTCCATCCTACTAAGAGGTTTTTCAAATCCTCCATTCTTGGATAAGCAAATTTTGATAGACCTTGGTTCCCAGTCATTGGCAAATAAAAGGAAGGATGCACGCGGAATGTTTCTCATCGTATAAACAAACCGTCATACCGGCGCGGGGATAGTCAACAATACCATTCACTGACTCAAATGAATCAAGGGCACTAGGTCGGATGAGAACTATGACGCCATACCTCCTTTGATATTGTATATCAAATACGGCATGACGTCATAGTTTTCATCCGACAAAGTGCCGAATCAAGGCTCTCAGGGACTTCATTTAGGGGTGCAAAATCAGGCAATGGTTTTCCATCGTCGGAAAAAAACCACTTGCGCTTATTTCGTTTGCCTTCTTTTCCTTCGTTATCATTTTTTCCCTTCCAAAGTGAACGGCGCCACTAAATCTTCGACATTAGTACCAGGAATATTTGTTGTCTCATGATGGTTATATCACCAACACATAAAATCGCAAAATATAAAATCAAAGGTAATCAACATGGAGCACATCGACCATGACACATCCATGCACTACTCACAACGAGTACAAACTTCAGGAAACACTTTATTGTGTGAAATCGATAACAGAACAATTCGCTAACAACAGGCTAATCATTAAATTCAGGCGTGATCATTCGGAACGATCGATAATCTTATCCGATGGAGTACTTGATCTGTCTCGATCTCAGGTACTTGTAGTAGTCGCTCATCTTGTCCCACCCATCCTTAGGCTTCTCACGACCCTGCAAAAACACATACGGTAATGCAATTACAGTACTCCAATCTATTGTCTTCAACCAAAGCTCATTCTCTAGATTATGAAGCGTTTGAAAAAGGGGTTTCATCCATCAAATTTTCCAAGAACGGAACAGAAATTTCCGCAGCCGCATTGTTGGGTAGCTAATACAAAATATATTCTCAGATTTAACCTTGTCTACCGTACCCATCACTCTGACTTCCGTACCTTTCACCCTACCTACCGTACCCTTCACCCTGACTACCATACCTTGTATCCGGGTCCCTCTCCCTCCTCCAGTCGGACGTACAGGTGGGTGTATCGATAGCGGATCGTATTCCAGGCTTCGTGCGCGTGGCGACGAGCTCCTGAGAAGAAAATGAAATGTAGATCTCTAGATCTTCTCACTTTTCTACCGTACCCTCCATTTACAGTATCCTACTATACCCTCTATCGTAACTCCGACCTACAGTACTCCTACCGTACCTTTGATGATGTTGCTCTGGATGGGGAATGCCTCGGCGACGTGCATCCTCGAGGGGTGCTCGATGTGGAACTCGTTGGCTGCCCGATCCTTCGCCTCCCTCAGCACCTCCGCCAGAATGCCCGTCGACTGAACGGATTGAAATTCGTTAATTGACTAATTACAAATGTATTAATTAATTTTCCTTGTCTCTACAGGGATTCATTTACTCACTGTATCGGAAAAATAAAAACAAATCTTTAGGAAAACAACACTTCTCAAAATATTTCAATTTGCACATTGAGGTTTCAACTTGGCTTCAAATTCAAACAGATGAGCATTGTCCCAATTTATACTCCACTTGCTTCAAAAAATGACAAAAAATGTGCAATTTTTCAGATGTCATCTCGGCGGTCATTAGCGACAAAAGTCGATAATCAATAACTACCGTATACCTTAATCTGCTGCAGGTCGAGCTGCACGAGTGCCTCGTCCACGTTCATTCTCCACACCAGCTGGCAGGCGTACCAGGCACGACGGGGCGAGAAGTGAATCGACTGACGACAGTGGAACACCTGAGGGGTTATCGAAGTCATTTGAAGCAATCTAGTGATAAGATAATGATGCAACTGAAAATATCCGGTTAGGTATTTGAAAAGAAACCAACAGTGGTACACTTGGGAAGAGGGATGAGAGTATTTTTTACGACTATTGAATATCACACTATTGAATTCCTCTGGAAGAATCCTCTGATAGGCAGATGGTGAAGCACAAAAGTGAATGTATGGGTGTTCATTTGATTGAAATCAAAGACAAAAATTGATCCGATCAAACAAAGGATAAAACATAACTCTGGGGTTTAGGAAAACATTTTAGATGTTGAATCGTGGCGTGCCCTCATTCTTCCGTTTCTCAAACGTCGTCCCCTCACGCACCTCTCTGGTCTTTGGCAGTCCCGTCTCCGGCACGACGTATCCCGGCGGCCACACCACCTGGTTGTAGTGCTCCCACTTCTCGGGAGTCATGCCTGCAGAGATATTGGGAAATATTATAAAACTGTAATCAAAGGAAGCATTGAATGCAGGCTGCAAGTTTGCTCATATCGAGGTTGCGTAACACAGATTCACCTTCCCAACCTCTATTCAAGAGCACGAATTATGTTTAATTCAAGAATACGAATAATACAGTTGAATTATTTTTAAAGCATTTATGTTCACTCCTTTTTTCAAATCCCACGAAACATCGCTGGCATATTTACCAGAAAATTAATGCCTAATTTCCTTTGCTTTTTCATATTGATTTATTTTCTCAATCGAACTGACAAATAATTGGCGATCGTCTGCACCGATGCTTAATACACACATTGTGAATCGCATATGCCACTGTTTCTATACACGCTCTACTGCCAGAATTCGTATTCGAACAACTCGAAATATCGTCAATTCTACATGGCATATCCTACCGTAACACCGAGCCCCTTGTTTTTCCTTTCCTCACGAGACCCGCTACCGTATACTTACCGTATTCCTTCAGCGGATCCGGCAATCCCTCGTCGCCGTTCGCCTTCTCGTCCAGTCTCCATTCAGGCGCGTAGTACACTTTGGGCGGGATCTGCAGGTAAATATAATCAGTTATCGATCAGCCAAGACTACTGTATCCTCCAATCGATAATCATCATCTACCGTACTCACCACTTCGTCTCGCTGCAGGACCGGCTTGTGGAGAGCAGAGCGACGCCGCCATTCCTGAATCGAAATTACTGATATTTGTTCTCGTATCATAACGCAATAACAAAATGAGATTGACAGAAATTACTAGAGAATTCATTGCAACCAAGCATCTCCTATTTGACTTCCCAAACAATACTAAGATCTTGCGATATTTTATTATAGCCATTACGACCTTCTCAGCACTTGGATAAGCCAACCAAAGAATATTGATCATAAATAATAAAAAAATGCTCAAACGGAGTTTATATTCCTCTCATAGCATTTGCGAAACACGAATCTTCCATTCATCGTATATCTCACCTCCTCCCTGTCGACTGTTTCAGCCGGGCGGCCAGTGGTCTGACGCGTCACCTCCTCTTCCGCGTTAGGCGCGGCTGGCGACCAGAAAATGGCGCGCGATGCCGTGAGAGCACGCGCTGCGGTCGCGGATGTCGATGGACAGAGCACTCGCGACAGCATCCTGAAGAAGGAGGACAAATTATAATTTTGAGGTTTCACAAGCTTATCAATATCGATCTGAGGAAATCACGAATAAACACAGATGAAAAACCCACCGTCCCATCTAAAAAAATCAAGAATAATTTATTCTTTTCTGAATAAACAAAACCCAATTATTCAATCTATGATTTTTCTGAATACACGAATCCGATTTATTGGCCCAAGCTTACACATTGCATTTCAATACATCACCGAAACACAAAAATAACTGTTAAATATATCACCGATCAAACGATTTCTTCAGAATACACACTACTGGAGTATATGGTCAGTGGAACCACAAATCCAAAATATATTTTCCGTGAGATTACAATTTCACCTTTCGTTCACGCTCATTCAGAATCTGATTAAAAAGATGAATTTCAGATTTCGAACATGAATTTTCACTCAGAATAGGAATCTCAGGGCACTAGGTCGCATGAACACTATGACGTCGTGCCGCCTTTGATATAAGGGGGGGAATTATTACAAACCCCTTATCCGGTTGAACTAGTTTGCGAAAGCCCGAATGGGTCCTCACATCCCCTTAAATATCAAAGACGGCATGACGTTATAGTCCTCATGGGAGCTAGTTCCGAATTTCAGATAGCTTTCGCAGGTCAGTGACCACTTCTCCTGACATCACAACACTTATCATCCACTCTTTATGCACATTTACAGAGAAAAAAGGCCGTGTGATACAACGGTCGTGAGTGGGCGTGGTCTACAAAAGGGGCGGGGCCACGAATGGGCGTGGCCTAGGGCGTCTTCACAGCCTCCTTCTCCTTCTCTCCTCCCATCTCGACGTCGACGGCCACTGGACCGGGTAGCGTCTCCCCGGGAACGAGCAGGGGCGTGTCCAGACGGGGAACCGGCTCTGAGATCGCAAGAGTTTTCTCGTATAATCAAAATATGAGGGAGCAAGACCAATTTTATTGCATGATTGAGATCAACAAACCCACAGAATGATTGATCTACATTCCCTGAAGAAGTGTAATCATGGTCAAATTTTACTCCACAAACAGAGCGATGACGCAAATCCCCCCCCCACCCTTGCTCCGATGTCTCCTGTGCCTCTTGTGTCCTCCCTTGCTTCTCTTCCCTCCATCGCCCTCCTCGGAGTCCTCAGACGATCTGCAAAAGCATGACCACTTATTTGATTCAGATGCTCAAGTCGCAGCACTTTCAAGCTTGTTGCCTTCCTGTTTCACATATACTACATCCATTTCAAGTGACAAGGAACTTCAATAGCACTCAAAGGCGATTCTACAAAATCCATTTTCGAAACTCGCCTCTCCCTCTCCTTCTCATCGCGCGATCGATGGCGGTGGTGGCGTTTGTGGTGGTGCCCGTGGTCTGGAATGCAGATGATTGGGAGGCCGCAAAATCCATCATACACATATTCCACTCGAAATGATATGTGATACTTTGTCCCAATGCTACGCAGATTCATGTTTTCAAGTTTCATATCTTCCGATCATTGATAGGAAAGGCAATTCGAGAACGTTGACGAAGATAAAAATACTCTATACACAAATTAACGGATCATAGAGGTGCAGTCCCACTAAGTTCCCCTTCCCCCCTCCCCTACTCACGTTTCTTCTCTCCCTCCGCTTCCTTCTTCGCCCACGCCTCCTTCGGATCGAACGTCTTGTCGAATTCGAGCTGCAGCAAGTTATCATTACTACAAGTTTACGCGTTATCACTAAGTCCAGTGTGATCACGAATCAACCCAACAATGAATCAGCGAGTACAAAATACTCCTTCTTCTCAGGTAATCCGCCCTGATCACTACCGTACACCTACCGTACCCCTCTCCCCTACCGTATCCTCACCGGTGTCTCCACCTTCCTCGCAGCCGATGCAGCCTCGCTGCTCATCGAGACGGCCGTGCTGGCTGCAGCAGTTGAACGACCAGCGGTCGTGCCCTGGGTCTGAAACTGTGGAATTAGTTGCAGCAAACACTCGCGCAGCTGCGCAAATTACATTTAGGTTGACAGAGGAGCATTCCAAGGATTGTTCATCCCAATCACCTCCGTACAAGACGATTAAATGTAACGAGAAACCCGCTGGCTGTACAAGACTTGGCCGGCAATTCATTGCATCCCAGTATACAAGACACTGTTTTGGAATAGTACGTTTTTCGTAATAAAATAAAATTCCCATTTATTACCTCCTCGGTGGGGCAGGTCGTTGCCGTGAGCGAGTCGATGATCTCCTGAAGCGATTATCTATTGATTACCGTAACCAGACTATTTTTTTAAAGTTCAAGCTATTGTACCCTCCGATCAGTTCCCGATAGTCCCCTTCTACCGTACCATGGTGTGCTCGCTGAGCGTCGTGCTCTCCCAGCTCCTTGCCTTCCTTCTCCTCCTCTTCTCCATCTCTCCCTTCAGTCGCTGTCTCTCAATCAGCTGATCGATTGCTTCATCGACTCCCTGGATCCCGACTGGCTTCTGAAGTCGATAAATGACTATTTTGTTAACCACCGTAGCCCAATCGATAGATAAATGATCTACCGTAACCCTTACAAGATCAATAACTCACCATCACGATGACACGCTGCACGAAGAGGTACATGAGCACCCCGGCGACTACCGTAAACGCGATGAATAGCATCGTGGTGGGAGTCGCGAGAGGGAAACGATCGATAAAAGGGAGAAGAAGACCGCCTGCGAGAGGCGCGCGCATTGGAAATGAATGGAAAATGAGAGGGGAGAGAGGGAGAGAGGGAGAGAGAGACAGGAGAGGGAGAAGAGATTGAGACGGGAGAGAGAGCGTGGAAAGACCGTAGTCAAATTCATGTATATTCCACAATTGAGATTATTACAAGTTAGGTGAATGGTACAGAGCAAAATTTGTAGCCGAGGGGAGTTATTCTGACAATTCTGTAGTTGCACAACGATAAATCACGTATACTTAATCCGTCAATAGTCGCTTCACTGGGGGTCACGTGTAATACGGTAATCGGGTCGGGGACATGGAATGGTTACGGTACAGACAATTGCACAATAGGGGCACACTTATGGCATAATCATTAGGGCCTATGATACAACGGCGATATTAGCCTAATAGGATCGAAGATAGAAAGCGATTAGAGAAGTGAGTTAGCACATACGCCGTTAACATTGGTTCAATCAAGGCACTCTACCGTACTTGTACCGTGTGTAGGACGAATCGCCGAATGAAAGATGGTTATTGTAGCAGGTCCACTGGCTGTTCTGGAACGGAAATCAATCAATAATTGATACCGTAACCTGTGGGAGGTAGTCTGTCTGCGACTGTGAATCAGGTCTCGTCACAGTTATCACATCCTCTTCTGCTACTCTTCGAGATCAAAGTGTCTGGGTTCTCATTATAGGATGCCCAGGGTATCGCTATCTCGAAATTACACAATGCTATATTCGAGGAATGATAAACCTCGCCTCAACACACACCACTTAAACTTAGATTCTAGTTCAATTTTCGAAAAGGCGACTTTTAGTAAAAGTCGACTCACTCGGTGCACTCGACTCGCTGCTGTCGGTGCTCACGCGCGCCGAACTGCTCGTTGAATTGAGCGAGCACGCGTCGTTCGCCGCCGCCTCCGCGCGAGCCACCTTCAAATGCATGTTCTAGTAAAAGTCGTCGGTCATTGCGCACTCGGCGCACCATTCATCACACCACTATTCTATCGTACCTTATCACGGAGGCCGATCCATTCGGGCGAGGGGAATGACGAGATCAGATCGCGGATTCGATCACACAGAGATGTCTCCTCCCTACAGATCGACGTTTATCAAATATCTGCTCCTTCGCACACCATCCGGTTACGGTAGCTGGCAACTGTTCAAGGTTATCTGTCTGCGGGCGGCACATCAGCGCGCTACAGTTATCTTATCCTCAAAACCTCCCAAAAAGGAAAATAAATCATCTCCGAGATCAAAGTGTCCACTCGGCGGGAGGACGCTCGAGCGGGGTATCGCAGTCTCGGGGTGCATCGAGTGCGACGTTTGGAATTTGTCGCCCTCACTACACCACGATTTTTGCAGTTCTGTTGAAATTTCGACAGAAGTGCTAGCATTGGTATTCGTCGTCCACTACACCACACTCACTGTGAGACTTGTCGCTCGAACTCGTCGATGCGCGTCGCTAGCTGCTTCTGCTCCGCGATCAGCTTCGTCATGCGAGCAAGCGATGATTCCATCGAGGAGAGCGCCTGAAATAGGGACTACGGTAAGATTTAGGAATTACGCTAGGACCGTGAATATTCGAGGTTCCATTGTATACATTTTATGGCACTTTCCTACTTCCGCGCCAGGCTCCTCCCCCTTCCCTCCCCCGCTCTATCTTTAGCGCGCCCCTCGTCCCGCTCCTAGCCTCTCCCTAGGCAGCGCTCTCGCTCTGCCCCTCCTCTCTCTCTCCCCCGCGCCTCTCGCACTTGCCCTTCCCACGCTCTCGTTCGCCTCTCCCCGCATTCTCTTACCCGGCGTGACTAGAGCGCGCCCTCCCCATAGCTGTTTTAACTCACGCCCCCTCATGAAACCATGGCGTTTCCATGCTCGAGGGGGGAACCTTTCGGCGATTTTTTGGAGGGTGCCAGACTTGTCTGGCTTCACCCCCTCCCGCCCCTTCGGGGGCGGGATCAAGTGGGTGGAGCCTGGCGCGGAGCTAGGAAAGTCCCCATTTTATAGTATGTTCATTCCTGGAATCAAATTGTTTCACAGTCATCCTTTCCACCCATGCAGGCCTGCCACAACGTGAAACCGCCGTCGACTCCAAATCGCACTTCGACACCGCCATTCATTTCGTACCGTATCGTATCTTTCTCTTTTCATCGTATTCCTCTAACATACAGTACCCGCTACCGTACCTGATTGCATCCGCAGGTTCCCTTGTTAAGCGGGGGCGCCAACTCTCCACTCGTGTAGGACTCGAAGTCGTCCTTGGACATCTTGAGCGACTCGTGATTGATGTTCTTAATTAGCGTTAATTAGCATAATTAGATTGATTATAATTTTTAAAAAATATTGAAATAAAAGCTCACCTGCACGTAGTGAAGCGCGCCCGAGACGTTGGTGAAGAAGTAGGCTGGAAAGAGAGATTTACTTTTTTTTAAAATTATTATTTTTTATTTATTTTAATTGCGAGATTCAAGACAAGCGAACGCTACGTTCAAGAATTTTTGTTGCAAATCGTATTTCAGGAACCGTTTATGTTCAGGCATGGCGAAAAAAATTTAAAAGGCAAACTCCAAGTGAACATTTTAATTCCAGAGAACATTCGTGTTTCAACACTAGTATGAGAAGCCTGTGACTCGACATTCAACAATCTGTCGAATGAAATTGGGGGAAAACAAAACAAAAAAATCTCACCGGGCTCTCCGCTCATCGTCCTGCTCGGCAGCGCGAAGCGAGAGATGAAGTTGATCTGCAGGATTTTGTATTTTTATTGGAGAAATACCGCCCCACCAATCAATGACAGTGTGCACATGCGTATATTGAGAACCATGTGAAACATAAATTGGAGTACCACGCATTTTCGCGCAAGGCATTCAAGCATCGAATCCGATCAATCGACTGTATTCTTGCCAGACAATCGATAATTTCCGCTTACATTCGACTGGATCAGCGGCGGGTTTCCCTTCAGCAGCACGTAGATCAGAGCGGGCAGGAATTCATCGGCCGAAGTGGGCGCAGCTGAAAGGGAAAAAAAAGATCGATAAATGTATACCGTAGTTGCCTTTAGCATCGCCATTCCTGGTATTATTTCGGCTACCGTAGCCTTTTGGCAACAATATACACAATGGTATTCAAATATGGACTGCTGGTTCCGAGTAATCGATCGATCTACCGTACCCGACTCTCGCAGACTGTCGAATATCTTGTGTGAGCACCGCAGAAGGCACTGCAGTTTCTCCTCCACTCTTCGATGGCTGTTGATGTCGATCATCTCGTTAATCGCCTCGTCCAATCGATTGCGCGCCTGATTGAGGAATTATGTTAGGATAAATGAAGCAGCTAGTTTTGTGTTTCACTATCTAGATCAATAGTAATTCGCCATCTGTCTCAAACAATTTCCAAAACATTTGCAAAGTGTACTCATTTCTTTGCAGTTTCAAGGCCTCATTAACCTTCTTTCGATAGGATGGGACTTGATCCTCGCAGAAACTGCAGTTTTATCAAAAAATAAATTTAAAATAAAATCAACCTGCTCCTTGGTGAGATCCAGTCTCGTCTCGAGGAATCCGAAGGTGACCCAGTGCAGGGAGCGGATGCGCTCCTGCAGAGAGAGATCCGCCACCTCCTCATCCGAACTGCAAAAACACTTATTTACAATTTTATTCGAATATAGTAGTAGCGGAAGTAGCAGTGAGATTGACGCCGCACGTTTCTATTCTATATCCCAGTTACTGACGCTATGTGATTTCGTGATAGAATTCGAGCCTTAAAATCACTCACTCTGCCCAGAAGAGTCGCTGGTAGCAGGCGGTGCACAGGTACCGCTCCACCGCCTCCATCACGTCACCCGCGCGAATCGAGAGCTCTGAAAATAATTACATTCAATGATGTTGTATTATCAACCTACAAAGAGGAACTAATGTAGAAAACAGTGAATAACATGAATAACTTGTGATCCCGCAACTCAAATATTCCAGAGAAAGTTGTAACTACCATAATCCGTATTTCACTAACTACCGTACCCTAACGTAACCCCCACTCACTGTTCTGGATGAAGACTGTCTGCGAGTTGAGGTACGCGTCCAGCTGCGAGTAGTACGCCTGCACTGCAGCAGAGAGATCCTCCGCGCCCATTCGGGGCTGCAAAGCAAAGGTTGCAGATTCATTTTTTGGGGAAGCAAGTACCCAGCCCTTTCTTGTTTCAAATACTCATAGTATGCTAGCGAAGGAACCGCAATTCAATTCTGCGTCGGCTACGTCTTCTAACCAAAAAATAAACAAATAATTATAATACGTCATCAAGTTCCTATCGAAACTGTTAGTAATCTTCTAATGAGGACAATTTAAAATTGTCTTTTCAACCAAAAAGTATCATTAATTTTATACCCTCTTGTTGTCCCCTGCTACCGTACCTCGTAGATGTTGACGGTGAGCTGGGAAAGACTCTTCGAGATGGTCGCCGCGATCGTCGGGGGGGCGTTGCGAGAGAGGAAGGAGGAGAGATCGTCACGGGCCATCTGATGCATAGATACAGAGATTGCCATCTTTATAATATAGGCATCAGGCACACTGTTCCTTCAGGAGGAAACTTCGGTAGGGAGGGGGATTGAGATCTTCTGTCTGGCCATCTGACGCAGGTTGTGTAAACAGCAAAAGTATAAACGAATACAAAGAGATGAGGGGAAGCGTAGCATCGTCACTGGTGTGAATTCGATAAAAAGTGTGGGAAATATTTGATCAGATATCATGCGAACACATTTACACAAGTTGTGTTATTTTTTTATAAACTGCTAGCAATACTCGAAATGGCTGAAATTCCCGGCTTGTGAGGTAAACCCGTTGTGACGCTCCAATTACGCAGGGCAAGTTGTACATCAAAAGTTGAGATGAATCACAAAATGCATAAATATAACCTATTCGTGCGATATAATTTTATCAACAACCATTGCTACCAACTATTGTTATCCATTTCATGGCAAGTTAACCACTTGTCGAAACCGGCTTCCACCGGTAACAGTGAATGGGAAAATGACACACCTGGCTCTCCGGACTGCGCTGACGCGTGCGCGGTCTGCTCACGGGCGAGGAAGAACCTCCTCAAATTAATATTTTAAATTTTAAAATTATTTAAATATTTCTCCCACCTCCCAGCTGCCCAGCAGAGGCGGATGAGTGGAAGGCCGAGGACGAGGACACATGCGGAGATGCGGAGGAGGACGTGCCGTCGGGGCCTGCGAATTGTAATTATCACGTGTTCTCGCGTGTCTATCAATCCATACGCCACTGCTATGACATCAAGCATCCGTGTGCGGCGGGAAAGCGCCGGTACATTCCAATAATATTTTTGCCCACTTTTTCTCACCTTGAGACGCGACCAACGAGGGGCTCTTCTTCAGCAGATTCTTGATCGTCAGGGAGCGCGACTCGGTGGACAGCTTGCGGCGTTCCTCGAACTGTCGGAAAGCCATCCTGAAATTAATTATTGAATTATTATCCTGTTTTTGTCCACTCATTTCTATGTTTTCCTCCATGATTTTCGGGTGCTCAACCCCTTAATGATCTGTGGGGATGGGAAATGAGAGGGGGTGGGAGATGGCCATAAACCGAAGAATTTCAGGATTCTCCCACATCCTGGAATTTTCATTTCCTCATCATCTTTGACGCCTTTTGCACCTGCATCCCCCACAGCTCGCGTGATAGCTACCGAGCGAGGAGGAGGAGGGGATTAGTGACATGCGTCAGGCTTATGGCGGGCTGGAAAAAGCAAAAAAAACACCCGTTTCTACTAGTAGTAGTCGCTGTGCATGTCGTGCAGAGACGGCAAGCGACCATAACTCATTTCCGAACACGCATCGAACACTCGAGGCTCATAAAATAGCAAACTCATTTGTGCTCTCGCAAACTTGGTGGCTTCGTGTTCCTTCTCATCTTAATGGTCTCGAGCGCTAGGGGGAAGCCAATAATTTTATCATTGGAAAGGCAAAGAAAAACAAATAACTATACTATCAAAATGACTTTTTTCAATGTCACACTGATGCATTGATCTTGGAGGCTGTCTCTCTTCGACTTTTAATAGTCTTGCGTACAATGAGGAACTCATTTACGTACGCTCGATTTGCTAGATATACAACACAAACATAAAGGCAGCTCTGCACACTCTTCCCGTTCGTGACGCATCGCTCCGGCTGACTTCGTGTCTCGTCTACTCATAATAGTCTACCTCACGATCAAGGATCAATTTCCTCCGCGTTCGCTCCCATTTAACAATCCAAACAGCACCAAAGTCAGCTGTACTGCCTTTCCTTTCACCGAGTCATCTCTTGGTGGCTTCGTGTCCCTTCCACTCTTAATATTCTAGCCAACGGTCACGAACCAATTTACTCCTCGGTCGTTCGAGTTAATCAACACAAGCACCCCCAAATTCATCCGTACTTCCTTCCCCCATCGCTTACTCACCGCACTTTGTGGATTCGTGCCTCTTCCACTTTTAATAGTCTCGCGCACTATGGGAAATCAATGTAGGCCTCATTTGCACGATAAAAAACGCAAGCGGCCCCGTAATCAACTGTACTTCCCTTTCACTGAGTCATCGCTCGTGACTCCGTAACTTGGTGGCTTCGTGCCTCTTCCACTCTTAATAGTCTCGCGCACTATGGGGAACCAATCTCAGCCTCCTTTTTTAGAATAAACAACACAAATACCCCACTCATTCGTACTTTCCTCCCCTTCGCTTACTCACCGCTCACACGCCTTCGCTTATTTCTCACTGCTACAATTTCACTTTTCTGTTTTTAACCCCTCTTTTCGAATTTCAATTTCGCTAGCACGGAGGAGCGAAGAGACACAACAACCAAACCCCGCAAATGTGCAAAACGGGGCAACAACAGCAAGACGACACAACAACAACGATTTCGCACATTTCGAATCGGCATCTAACTGTCATTATACCTCCCATTTCGCAATCTAAAATCACATTAACTGCCACTTCCTCCATTCAGTGCAGCTCTCTACTCGAAACGAGCCAATCTCCCGATCATATTAGCCACGCAAAAAGGCGTAGTGTATCACGACTGCGCTCTCAATATCTTTTTTTGCCCGCTTTAGTCAGTCGTTTTTCAGAGAATTCCTCGGGGACCAAATCTGATGGAATTGAGAAGGGAGATCCCTCGCAATTCCCGCTTCACTCTATCAATATTTCAGCAGCGCGGGTGACACTACTAGTTACCCCTCCTGCTCTCCTTCCATCGCGTCTTCATTGTCCGAGTGGCTGGCATGGTGGCGGCAAGAGTGCAAGTAGCCGGCTGCACTCTCTTAATCCCGCATACTATCACGTCTTCTCTGACCATCGAAGGGTCTCGGGAAGCGATAGAAGGCGCGTGTGCCGACTTGCACTTTGCCTCGAGGGGTCCCTGAAGCACGCGGGGTGGCAGGCGAGAAAGTACACGATATGAAGAGAATCTCCCATTTCCGTCGTTTCTCTCCCGCAGACTCTCCAGACGCAGTCTTACGCACTCGAGTCAGTTATTCAGACAAAAGTGCAGCTATCCTTGGCTTCCGACTCCTTTGGCTGCCCTCAGGAACAAGGGAAAAGCCACAAAGTGAGGACAACAAACAGAATTCAGAGTACGATATATACCAGGAACATTCTGGTTTCAACAAAATTATATAAAAATTTACACGCTTTCGAACTTCCCGCTCTCACGAGCCATGCCTTGTCCAGTAATGTGACCTGCGCTGGGAAATTCCCCCGCTTTTCCAAATATCGGGCAAATTCCCAGAGTTCCACGAACTCTGGTCGCCGTATCATGTTTCCGCTCTCCTACTCTTTTTCCTACTTTTGCTATTCTCCTTTCTCCCACATGCACTTGGCAAAGCCTTCGCCAACAACAAGCACTCAATCATGCGACACACACAAGCTGCACTCTACGACCAAGTCCATTTCGGATTCAGCTCCGGCATATACCGATAGTGAAATGTGCGTTAACAATTCAGTACCATTTCACAATCCAATACAACCACCATCGCGCGCTCCCTACATTGGGAAGAACATTAGTAGTTCACACGACCCCCTTCAACCCCCTTTCCATCTTCTTCGCTAACATGAGCACGAGAGGGAGTGAGGAGGACCCGCACAAGAAAATAGGAGCGGCCCCCGACCCCCTCGGCATAAAAACAGGCCACTTATCTTGAGCGCGCGGTCGAATTACTGAGTAAATCTCCGAAAGCGGCGGCCCTCTTCCCGTCGCACGGCCCCTTTATAGCTCTGCTCTCCCGGAAAACACAGAACACTCCGTCGAAATTCTGTCAAAACATCATTCAAGTGAAAATTGCAAAACATTTCAGGTCCCGCCACTTTCCTGCGTCGTGCACACCTTATCGCGTTCTGTTCACAGCTCGTGCAATAACAAAACAATGAATTATTCATCCACAACATCAGAAATCTCGTGCGCACGTTTTTCGTAATATTTTCCTGACATACACTTCAGCTTCCTTCTGCTCCCCAAGACGTCCCATTTATCTCCATGATTGAAGCCTCCTAACACGCGTCTTTCCAGGGGGTTTCATGCACTACGCGAGCTTTCCTACTCCTTTAGCCCCTACATCTCGGCAGATTAGAAATCCCTCTCGGTTCTGCTCTTCCCCAAAGCG
Organism: Pristionchus mayeri; assembly: GCA_036245805.1. Lineage (NCBI taxonomy): Eukaryota > Metazoa > Nematoda > Chromadorea > Rhabditida > Neodiplogasteridae > Pristionchus > Pristionchus mayeri. Next base: position 12,588,290 of record BTRK01000003.1, on the reverse strand, counting down.
GTGTTTGAACCCGTGCGCTCACATGACCAATCCCCCTTTTCCGGGCGTCTTTTTGCGACTCTCTCTCTTCCTCCTCCAGCCTGCCTCTAACCCCCTGAGGCACTCTAAGCGCTTTCTACCCTGCCCCCTAACACCGGTTTCCGGCCGGTGGAGCCATGACATTCCACTTCATCAGAAGCAAAGACCAACAAATAAATATAAGAAGCATTTGTTGAAGAAATATTGTTTCAAAACACAGTCACAGGGGAGAAGAATTGCTGGATGCAATAACCGCACGCCTAAGGCCCGCAAGTGACACCCCAGTTCACCAGGACTTTCCCCTCTTCTTCCAGTCGTCTTTCTGACGTTAGGAATGCATTACTCTGCTTCGGAAGAAGACGCGGAGAGGTGTTTGAGCGCTCTAATGCAGCATTTATGAGGGAAGCAGTAATGCGCATCTGAACACGCATCAACTCACGAGAGCGAACTCTGGAAGAAGACGATATGACACCATTTGATGGTGATAGCAAACTTCCAAAATTTGAACAACGCAATGGTTCGTCAACTCCTGTGTTCAGGTTTTGACAACGTCGATTTATCAATGTATCCAACCCTCTCATCGGTCCACGTTCTGGAAGCATGCACTTGGCAGTTTGCGTAAATAGCCCCCGAGGATGTATTCAATCCTCGCGAACGTTCTTCATGCCATTCCCCTGATCGCACTTCTCGCTTCCATTGATAACAACATCCCTAGTTCATCATCCTCTTCCCATTATATCGCATCCGCCCACGCCATCCGGTCATGCCATTCACCTTTCCCTGAATTCCACACATCACATGTATTCAATTCGTTTTCTGAACGAATAGCCTACTAATGCGATCTTGGGTAATGTAATACCGTATTATGTCTCTGATTCTAATTATCCCCCGGCATCCCACGCTAATACATCTGTTCTTTACAGAGACATCCATTAGTATTATCGCCATATTGGCTTAGACAATCAGCTCGTATGTCAATGGTTCTGTTCTCTGAGCTGTTATTACAATCTTCCCTACTGATCAACGAGCAAGCGTCGCTTCTCCCCCTCCGCCTCTCCCTCATACTCAATCTGTCTAGCATCCACAATCTAAGAAGACGACAACGAGGGGGAAAGCACAGTGCCTTTCCCATCCTCTTTCCTCTATTTTGCCGCCTGGGAAAGTGTCAGCACAAAGAAAGACGGCGGGGCTGTTCACGGCTCGCCTGTTGTACTACTGTCAACTGCGGCTAGCTACTTGACTTTCGTGCCCAAAATAGTTCATGGGAATCCGGAGAGCCAGAACCGTCGTTTTGTTTACGGAACTAGCCTCGGTTCACCCGAGAGTCCGTAATTGCTTATGTGTTCAGATTCCACGAACAGTGCGTGAACAACGATAATTATGTCTTGTATTCGTCTGAGCAATGGTCTGGCTCTCCTCATATCACACACAATCTTTCGCCGGTTAGAGAAAGCGAGGGAGCATGGGATTTGGAGAGAGCCTTACAATTACTCATTCACCTACAAACAACCAGAGACTGCGTCGTCGCTCAATCAAGCCCTCGTCTAGTCACTCATGCAGACAGACAACGACTGGCAGCACCTGCATTCACTATAGCATTGTTTGCGTCTGCATGGGAAGGGCGACGAATACGAGAATCCGACGCACTACAGTACGCCTGCACTTCCTGAGACACGACAAGCCCCCTAGCACTTGGGTTTCCGCTTCGCTTGGCATTGAAAAACAACCGAGATCAAATGAGTCAGTGCTTCGCTCGCTGTGTGCTCTCATTAGCATTTGCCTCTGAGACGCCGATCGGCCAACTGTACAGTGCCCCTCTCTAACCACTCAACTCTCTTCATTTCCCATGCTCTATCGCCTTCTTTCGTTCCAGCACGCTTTTTGTACTGGGGAAAGAGGCAGACTATTCGCCCTACTAAATCAGCTGGCAAGGCTATTTCTGGCCGCACTATTGCACGAGTTCTGAGGAATACAGTCAGGACTGTACGCGCGAGCTGTGTTCTAGTTACGTCAAAGACTATGGCTTCCAAAGAAACGAAATATGTATAACGGATCAGAAACCGTTCGATGCCATGAAGTAATCAAAAGGATAGAGCTCAACACATTCAAAGGCGTTAATGAGATTCCAATAGCACTTAGGAGGGAAAATCTCCAATTCAGTCAGTATTACAAGGGCAATGGGCGTTAAGCCGAACAAATTAATTCCCATAGCATTAACGAGAAAACCAATTCTAGAAAGCAATCCAGTTTTTCAGTTTCTAATCAGTTATCAATCAGTTTTTAAAAAGCAATTTTGTGTTTCACTGTTCCAAGGTAAGTACTGCCAAAGATACAAGGATTTGTTCTGTTGCGTTTCACACTTTAAAGATAAGGATTTGACCCAAGGGGTAGCAACTCACTTGTTCTTGAGGTAGTCGTCGTTGCGCTTCTGCGTGTTCTGCAGCAGCTGCCAGCACTTGCTGCACCGATTCTCCCACTGCGGCGTGCCGTAGAAGCCGCACCCGTTCACGCACAGCTGCAGAATAGTAAAATATATATAAACCGTCAAAATCATGAGTTTTGGGTTGCAGGACAACCTTATGCCGTTCGTGTACAACTGCAGATTAGCAACCATAGGACAATCTGCTTTGCAGTTTTGCGCTTCAGACGAACCTATTAGTCGGACCTATCAACGACGAGAACTATGCACCTGGCAGATTTGGGCCTTAGAGAAACCTATTATATTCAAATATTAAGCAACAACCGCCCAGAACCATAAGTACTGGGTTAATGAAGGTTGAAATAAGGACGCTTTTATTCGCTCCATCAATGTACCGGAAAATACTTGTTTCCACAAATTCCCTGCCAGAGGGCTGATTAGGCGTCATTCGAAAACCCATCTCCTCCTTTTTACGATCGCCCTTGTGCACTAATTATTTATTCCTTTCCTGTTGCCTATTCGTATTAACTGGTCGTTGTACTGCATATATGGATGTGACTGCCTTCTTTCTCCCTACTAAGGCAGGCGCATGGAAAAACAGCAGCAGACAGTCAGGAGAAGCGCGTAAATAAGCAGCGGTCAGCCGGAAGAAATATAGCAAGAAGGGTCAGTAGCACGATATACTACTAGTAATGGGACAACGTGGCTCTGACCAGAGTGAGTGATAGGGTACCGCGTAGGCTTAATGTTAGATTATGGTTTGATCCTAGCTTGGAGCGAAACGACGAGCTAGGATAATTTAGGCTTTATTGCTTGGGCTAAAGTTTTCAGGCTTAGGTTTCACTTGTAAGGGCTTCAGCAGGACACCTTTATAGCGTTGATTCCCAATAATCGTGAAACGCCGACTCACCAAGTCGCGATTGCTGAAGTTGACGCGCAGCTTGTGGTCTTCGGACGAAGAGGGCATGGTGATCCTGGAATTTAAGTAGTGAATTAACACTAAAAAGGAGTAAGGAAATGGAGGCATGCTTTCACAAGAAATCGCGAAACTCTCAAGCCATGTGACTCGGGAAGGAAATTATACGGAAATAAGTGCCGGTCTCTAATCGCAATGTCGGAAGTACAAATTATGAGTTGTAGTGGGGGAAATTATCACCGAGCGCACGAGGACGGCGAAGTGAGAGGGGAAGAAGGGGTCTTAAAAGGTGGAAGGGGAGGAGACGGGGAAGAGAATTGAGGGGCGGAGCTTGCGACGAGCGGAAAGTGCGCTTGTCGTGTACGAGAAGTACCTAGACACAGCGACACAGTAACAGGAAGCAATAACAGAAGCCAGTGAATATGCGAACAGAACGAACGGGAAAACCAAACAAAGAAAATTAAGGATGACCTGGCTGATGAAACATTAGACATCTCATGAGAAATATATATTGAAATATTCTGATAATAAAAAAAAGGATGAAGAAAAGGGAGAAACGAGCTGAATAACCATGGATGAAAAGCCAAATCCCGCTCTGAATATTCAGTGAATTCACGTGAACCAATTATATATTTTAGGAGAAGAAAAAGGTCAATATATCGGAACCAACACGAACGTCGATCACCCAACTTTCGGGTGTGTTTTTAGTACGTTACTTGTGGCATATATAATGCTAAATTAGAGAAGTAAATTAAAGTAAAGTTAAAAAATTAAAAAAGGTCGTGTGATCGAAGAGTGCACTCTAGGCGAGGGCGAAATCCGATTTTGACGATTTTTCTTACAGTACATGGTCTCGACATGCCTCTCTACTTTATGATCGACAACTGACTTTTTATATTCTTTTCATTTTGTTTTAATAAATTCCTGTAATATCCATAGCTTGTCTTGTGCTTTCTTCATTCGGGCGATCAACTCCTTACTGGAACTTTACATTCTACTTGCCATTTCCCTTTTCTGACTTTTAAAATGCTAATTCAGTGCATGCCTATGTGATGGTGCTCCTTTCGCGACCGCTGCTTCTCGCTTCCCTCCGGCCGCTGTCCGTGTCCTCGCGGGCGCCGTTCGAGCTGCCGCGCGTGCCGCACGCGGCCGAACTCGTGGCGCGCGCGCCACCGCCCGCCCAGAAGTACCTCCGTCTCATGCGCGCCGACAAGCCCACAGGTACTTTTGTCGTATATGATGAAGAGGAGGACGGATAGCGATTTACTAAATAGGATTTTCATTTTTATATCCTGACATACAGCTGGATATTAGCGACAGGTGTATCAACTTCCTCATATATTCTCTTGCTAAAACGGGAACCTCGATGGTAGCTGTTTGAGACTTTTCTGAACTGCATCGAATGAATGCATGCAAAATATACGTGTAACTGGCTGTGGCATCGTTAGACACTATTTATAGCTATTTATTAGGGTACCATCACGCACCGTTGTACAATCAGTGCCTGAATATCTCTTGTCGAACGTATGACTTGATTTGTGGAAATAAGTCTTCTATCTGGCAGGCACGATGCTAATGTACTGGCCGGCAGCGTGGTCTATTGCTGCAGCAGCTCCGGCAGGCTGCGCGCCATCAATAGGGCTGCTGGCGCTGTTCGGAGTGGGCGCCTTCACGATGCGCAGTGCAGGATGCATCATTAACGATCTGTGGGACAGGGACTTCGATAGACAGGTACGGTATCGATTGATTGACTACTGTAGGATTGCAGAACACAAGAATAATGTAATTGTGAATAGGTACGGTATCAATGGATTAGACTGCAGGCTTTAACTCGCTTGAAAACTGTGTTGTTTAGGAAGATGGTATGGATGTATGGCCTAACGTACACTAGAAAACAAGTATCGATTTTTTGTTTCTCGATAATTTCTAGGTTGCGAAACGCACATCTGCATAGAGCGATCTATTGCCATTATGTTGCGCCATTCTTTGTGTAAAATGGAATGACAACCCGCTAAACATGTACGCTTATTTGGGAAAGCGCTTTAATTATCTAAATATTCTTCTAATTATAGTATCCTTTGCCAGGTTGAGCGCACTCGTTCGCGCCCTCTCGCCTCCGGGGAGGTCTCCACTCCTCAAGCCGTCGGCCTCCTCGCGGGTCTCCTCTCCTCATCACTCGCGATTCTCTGCACATTGAGCACTAAGAGGTCAGGGATCTGTCAATTCACATCTAGGTGTTCTAATAGAAAATACATCTCGATATATCTTCATTAGAGCGGGGTTGGTTTTGTTTTATTTCAGAGTATGGGGATGCAGAATCACTGCGTAGGTTAGCTTCGACCATTACTGGGGTTGTGCAGCACTGATCAACCTAGAGCTGCCTACTGAAATTACGTCGGGATATTTTGCGCGTTGACAATCTAGATTCGAGTTCTCCTTTTCACGGAACGTTTTCTTTTCACGGATGAAGAATACACTCTCTTCTTGGCAATCTCTGGTTAGAATTTTCATTATCTGTCCTCACAGCTGTTTTCAGATCTGATCGCCAAATTCTTGACTATTGGCTCCTTTCTATCTCCCACCGAATATGATAACCCCTTGCAACGCCCATTCGCCAAGAGTTTTGCAAGCAGCCAAATACTTTCGCAATTCTATGCACCCACTTTTTCTAAACAATAGATAAGAACTCTGCCCATTTCGAGTGCTCTAGCTATTACGAGAAGCCGCTTGATGAATCAACTAGTAGAGTAAGGTCCTTTCAGCTGCAAATTATTTTGTATTTTTTTGCCCTGGCTAGAATGATATAATTGCCTCGCTAATCTCTGTTTATCCTTTCATCAAGATTACGCAGCACTGATCTGCCTAGTGCGTAGATGTGAAGCAAAGTCAATGTAAATTTGGGATTTCAACTTCGCGTAAACTCCACTCACTCATTTCATACGTTCTAATCAATAATTCCATCTTCTTTACTTGTTTCTACAGTATACCCCATATACCGTAATCTATTACAGTATCCTCGTGGGCGCTTCTTCGATGGTTCTCGTGGTGGGATATCCGCTCGCGAAGCGCTACACCGACTGGCCACAGATCATTCTGAGTAGGAGCTATCTTGGATCTCTGGATACTGTATATCGTCTAAAAATGCATTTGACTCCCTCTCAGAATCCGGATAAGTTTCGATATTCGTAAATTGTGGTTTGATCTTTGATCTCAGGCGCGACACTCAACTGGGGCGCACTCATCGCCTGGGCGCATCTCATGCCGCCGGAACAGTGGTGGAAGGTACTGTAGCTTGATCTTTGATCTCTGGAGAGTATGGTTTTGTAGTCCATCTTCGAAAATCTCTAGTTTCATCTATAATCTTTGCAGTTTGGTTTTTGATCTTTAATCTCCCTCAGATACTTCCTCTCTATCTCGCCACCTGCCTGCACACCTTCATCTACGATACCATCTACGCGCATCAGGTACTGTAAATTTATGTAGGATGCAATTATTTATTAGAACCCGAATGGCATCAGATTAATGTTATATTGTGCTGATTCAACAACTTTTTAAAATCGTTTTTTTAGAAAGTGCGGTGTATCGTAATTGATTAGTTTGAGTATTTCCCTACATTAGTCAAGTTTGTGTAGCACACGCCCGCCTAGTCTCTTTTCTAGGCAAAAATTCCTCAACGTCTTTTCTTTGGACTTGAGATTTAGCTAATGTTTTGGCATGGTCCACATGTTTAATTTACCATTTGCTTTCGCATGCAATACTGTGCGAAAAAATCGAAATGAAGATGCTACAATAACCTTACTTTTCCGTTCAGGACAAGAAAGACGACGCGCGAGTGGGCGTGCGGTCGACAGCGCTGCATCTCGGAGAGCGGACGAGGAATGTGCTGGGAGGGTGCACGGGTTTGTTATTCGCTATTAGTAATATATTTGCATTATCACGGATCTCCTGTAATAATGCAGGAATGGATGCGACAGAAAAATATTTTGGTCATGGATTTCGCTGAAAACATAAGGACTGTCCAAAGTGAGGATGACGAACACGACTATCAACTTCGTTTTTCAAAATTTGCATATTTTGACCTACCACTTTGGAAGGCTGTATCTCCGTCAATTGTTGACCAACGGCGACCGAATTTTGCCAATCGATGCGCATTCGTGTACCCTACAAATAAATTCTCTTGAGCTAAGTGAAGAAATTACGCATTCACATTGTTTTCCTCAAAAAAACTGATTTTACGGTCGTGATCTACCTTGCATGATGAAAACTCTCGATTTTTATCCTTGATTCGGATTCCCAACCCCAGAATTTGGGTACGTTCATAGTTCATTGATCATAACACGGGGCTTATCATATCGCCGCTCAGTAGGCAGAATGAGAACTTGGTTCAATTTTTCGACGCATTATGCAAATTTGCAAAGTAGGATTACTAATCGACAGCTCTAGAGCAGGTCTTCAAGAATCACTAAGAGGGCCAAGATGCCCAATTTGCCCGTTTTCGAGATACGGCGTAAAAACGGATTTAGTAGAACACCGTGGAAGTTGAGAGGACTCGCTCCACTGTAAATCGGTGACAGAGCGTTTCACGCCGTATCTCGTAAACGGGCAAATTGGGCATCTTGGCCCTCTTAGTGATTCTTGAAGACCTGCTCTAGAGCTATCGATTAGTAATCCTACTTTGCAAATTTGCATAATGCGTAAGTGAGATACACGCCGAAAAGTGTTTTATTCGAAAAATTGAACCAAGTTCTCATTCTGCCTACTGAGCGGCGATATGATAAGCCCCGTGTTATGATCAATGAACTATGTACGTACCCTAATTCTGGGGTGGGGAATCCGAATCAAAGATAAAAATCGAGAGTTTTTCATCATGAAAGGTAGATCACGACCCTAAAAACAGTTTTTTGAGGAAAACAATGTGAATGCGTAATTTCTTCACTTAGCTCAAGAGAACTTATTTGTAGGGTACACGAATGCGCATCGAGTGGCAAAATTCGGTCGCCGTTGGTCAACAATTGACGGAGATACAGCCTTCCAAAGTGGTAGGTCAAAATATGCAAATTTTGTAAAACGAAGTTGATAGTCGTGTTCCCTATCCTCACTTTGGTCAGTCCTTATGTTTTCAGCGAAATCCATGACCCAAAATATTTTTCTGTCGCAACGGAGTCTCATTTTCCTGCATTTTTACAGGAGATCCGTGTTATTAATGTTCGTATGGGAGATTTTATTTGTTGCATTAGATCCCCTACGCCAATGATAAATAATGGTGAATCACAACGTCACGGATTTCGCTCATATCTTTTAGCTCCCATTTCCACTATCAATCTAATGTCAAGTGGTTAAACTATTATCAAGTTAGCTCATTAAGTTAGGGAAGGTCATACAATCTTGGCGATATTAAAGATTTTTGTCGATTCAAAATTCTGATTGGAATCTATTTGGCATTTTCTCTAGTTTAGATGTTGTTTGCATACGGTGAACATGCGAATGTTTAGAAGAATGAGTTATATTTTCGTGATATTTAACATTTAAAAAAAATATTTTTGTGGATGGACAATCGTCTACCAATCGTACCACGAGCTTCATGTCCATGTTAAGGAATGCGCGAAACTTCAAATTGACAATTGAAATGTTTTCTCCTTTTTCCGTTTTAACGACACAGTTCTTGCCTCTTGCTCTTTGATTGTTATTGAAAACCCGAATTCACCTCCTGTTCAAATAGCAGAAATATGTGAAAATAAGCCTAATTCAATACATCGTCATCTCTTTCATGCTACCGTAATCCCTCACTAATTGCAGCTGGAATGCTCGCCTCGCTCTCGGTGGCCGGCCTCGTCACCGACCAGACCTGGCCGTACTTCGCAGCTGCTGCAGGTGAGAGGGGCACTGTGATGAAGGAGAAAATATAATGTTTTGGAGTGGAGGTCTTTTGACTAATATTGCTGAACGCTTTCGAACTCGGATATTAAATAAATGTGAAGCATCGATTTCCTTGGTATCAGTTAATCAAATTTCGTTAGAATATTTGGGGGAAATAATTTAATTAGTTTTTATGGTAATTAAAATGAGCAAAATTGTAGCAACTTGCGCGCACGTCGGCTGGCAGGTGGCAACTGTAAGGACGGAGGACCCGGAGGACTGCTGGAACAAGTTCAGGTGGGGGGCATGATCTTTAATCTTAGGGTGGAGTTTTGTATTTTTGTATCCAAATGAATGGAGTAGCACTGTTCAGACGATTCTCTAGAACCTAGTGAGGGGCCTATGAAACATGGGTTTCGCTGCTCTGATTTGACGACTTTGAATTGAAGTGCTTCATGCTTCAAGAATGAAGAAATTTAGGTCCGATAAGCCATTTTGATATTTGACTATTGTTAGGATAATAGGCGTAATTTTTATTTATTTTTTCATATTTGAAAAGAATCTAATGTACGCTTGCATGACTAGATCTTAACGAGACTCATATGAAACGGTGCATTGCCAGGTCTCTTTCGGCGAACTCTCCTCTCCTCCTCTTGTATTTTGATTGAGAAAGTAGATGCTCTCTATTACTCCGAAAGATGGAGCAACGATAAATACGCCTGGACCTAAATATTAGGTTGTTGCAAAAGTCTTGCGGTTTTTTGATATTTTGCCTTCCATCTTCCTTTCAGTTTGACTGATGGACTTCCGAATATTTATTACTAATGAGGCCTTGTATACTCTTTCATATGCGCGCCCTATCAGCATTGCCCAATCGGGGAGGCAAGAACAGGACAATGTTAAAATCGCGAAAATTTATCCATCGAAAACGACACATTTCTCAATATTGTGTTTCCTCTGAAGCATGAATGCTCAATTCCTTGTGGTTTTATGAAGCTTCCATCTTCACCCTATACATACTTTTTCTCATGGATGATGTAAGTTACATACTTTCGAGGGATGCATTGAATTGTACATGACTACATTTTGCATTTTTATGTTGATTTTGCATCTTTTTGAAAAATAAGAAATTCAAATTTTCTGAAACGTGAAAGGTGCAGGCGCCAATATTTTTTCTGGGAATAAAGCCTCTTGGTGGATGAATATAGCGCACTCATAGTGGAGCCTATATGATTGGTCTTCGATGCAAAAAATCTGAACAAGTTTCATGTAACCAGAATCGACAGCATATTTTCAATATCATGTAATTCGGTCCAATCTTAATCGAGACACAGTTGAAACATATTTTCTGAAAGGGTATACGTGATACTTCCCATACATTAGTATGGGTAGGTTTCGTGAATTTTGCCAGCAAATATCCAATAAAATATATTTAATGCAAAATTTTGAGAATCAATTGCAATTGTGTTCATCATAATTTATTGCGTTGATCGCGATATCGGATTGATTGAAACGTATGCATGTAAAGTACAAGCATACCTCTAAACACTGCTATGTTTGTTAGTGATTGTGATTTGTGACAATATAATTATGATAGTTCAAATTACGGACACAAAAAACCGCAAGACTTTTGCAACAACCTAATAATTTATGATTAATCTCTTTAGGAGCAACACCTGGCTCGGCGCCGTTCTCCTCAGCGGAATCATCGCCGGTAACTTCATGAAGAAGGACAAGGAGAAAAAGAAGGAGAAGTGATCAGTCGATAGTGTGAGTAGTGCTGTAGTATACTGTATTTTCATTTGTATAGCCAAGCTACTGTTAGATAATTTATATCACTTGTAAACCGGTTGTTGTTTTCAACTAATAAAGTACATAAATAAATACGAAAAGCGAGCAGAGTGTGAATACATGAATACCCTTGACTTTATGACCGAATATCCAGATGCAGGCATCGATTATTTGCAATAGACATATATGATGGGATAACGGCAATGATTGGCGCGAATGATAGCGTACAATGCTTATAGTAGAGTAGAAGTAGTAGGGAGAGGAAGAGGGAAGTGGAAGACTTCCATATATGTGGAACTGTTTCGTATAATTAACGAGTCGTGAGATTATCACTTATGTGTGCGAAAATGTATATTTGTTTTCCGCGAGGGTTGAATTGCAGTGTAGTCGCTTCACTTCTTGATGAGACACCCATGTATCCGCAAAGTAGCGGGCCGGATATCGTCAGAACGAAGTGGTTTCTGCAGTGTTTCACGATGTTTTTCGCTCTGTCGTCCGAACTGTGCAGTAGAATGTTTCCAAAGTAATGGCTGCAGATTGTCTCACAGTTGCAGTGCATGCGTACTACTCCCAGCTTGACACTTATTTCAACTCGTATCATTCGGATTTCGCATTAGAAAAATCGATCCGAGCGAAGAGCAATTTGGAGATGATTTATTTAAATATTGAGATGTTCAACAACAAACAATCATTCGTTATCATAACGAAAGATATTTATTGATATTTTGAAACAAGAAGTGAACACTTCAAAATTTATTCTCAGTGACTGCTAACTGAGGGATGATTGAGATACCCCGCGACCATTGTTGTCTTGCGATGAGCGTGAAACGCTTTTCTTACTGCTCAGTTCAATCTTACTTTAAAGTATCTAACTCAATGTTTAATAACAAACTGATGCTCACACAAGATATTCACATCGTATGCACACCACAAGAATCTTGAGCCTTCAATTTGTGAACAATCTTTTTGAATATGCTAAATTGCTTGCCATTTTCTTCTACAGACATGTTTGTTTTGAGTGGCCTGAAGAGTTTGTTGGCGGAAAAGTCCAGTTTCTTGTAGTTTACTGGCTTGAAGGTGGGAACAATGCTCTGATTGCACACTCTATTGCCGGTTAGAGAGAGCGAGAGAGCATGCAATTTGGAGAGCGTCAGACGAGCACTCGAAAGGGGGACGTCGAGATATTTTAGTTTGTAGTTTGTGGGTTGGTCTTTGATCTTTGATTTCAGGCGCGACACTCAACTAGGGCGTACTCATCGGCTGGGCGCATCTCATGCTGCCGGAGCAGTGGTGGAAGGTACTGTAGGTTGATCTTTGATCTCTGGAGAGTATGGTTTTGCAGTTCATCTTCGAACATCTATAGTTACATCTATAATCTTAGTAATTCGGTTATTGATCGTTAATCTCAATCAGATACTTCCTCTCTATCCCGTCACCTGCATGCACACCTTCATCTACGATACCATCTACGCGCATCAGGTACGGTAGATTATAGTAGGAAGCGATTATCGATTAGAGCCTAGATGCCATCAAATTACTGAGTTTATTTTGATTGTCGATGCTTCAATGATTTTTTGTTGAATTTTTTTATGCACTAGGTACATCGTAACGTAATTGAGTCATTAGACCATTTCACTCCATTAGTAAAGTTTGTGAAACACACACTCGCCTAGTCCTTTCTGGGCACAAATTCCTCAGATGCTTTTATTTTGGACTAGAGATTTAGCGAATGCGCTGGCATGGCTCACATATATAATTTACCATTTGCTTTCGTATGCAATACTGTGCGAAAAATTGAAATGAAGCTACCGCAGTAACCCAACTTTCCATTCAGGACAAGAAAGACGATGCGCGAGTGGCCGTGCGCTCGACCGCGCTGCATCTCGGAGGGAGGACGAGGAATGTGCTGGGAGGATGGACGGATTCGTTATTCGTTATTAATAATATATTTGTATTATGTGAAAATTTTTTTTTCTCCCATTAAATATTCGTCCACTTCGTCATGGTTAAGTAATGGCGAATCTCCAATTATCACTGTCAATTAGTGTTGTTGACAGTGTCAATATTATGCCAAGTTTTTAAAGCATTTTAAGTTAGCGCAGTAAGCTAGGGAAGTCATACCATCTTCGCGAAGTTAATGATTTTTGTCGATTCAAAATGCTGTTTGTAATCTATTTGACCTTTTCTCGGGAGCAGTTAATGTTGTTTACATACGGCGAGTTGTTTCACCGTATGACTAAATTTATTTTTGTGAATGGAAACCCTCGGAAGACCGCTCAGCAAGCTTCATTTCCATGTTAAGGAATGCGCGAAACTTCAATTTGACTGTTGGAATTGTATCTGTATTTTCGTTCTAGCGGCACAGAGCTTTCCTCATGCTCTTTGATTGTTATTGAAAACCGAATTCGCCTCCTGTTCATATAGCTGAAATAAGTGAAATGATGCCTGATTCAATACATCGTCATCTCTCGATGGAGGAACAATTTTTTTGTTGATGAGGCTCTGTGAGAGTTATTGCTGAACGACTTCGAACTCGGATATTAAATATATGTGAAGCATCGATTTTCTTGGTGTTAGTTACTCAAATTTCGTTAGAATATGTGGAGGAATATATTTAATTCTTTCTATGATAATTAAAATAAACTAAAATTTAGCAACTTGCGCGCACGTCGGCTGGCAGGTGGCGACTGTGAGGACGGAGGACCCCGAGGATTGCTGGAACAAGTTCAGGTAGGCGCATGATCTTTGATTGGAGTTTTGTATTGTTGTACCCAAGGGAATGTAGTAGTTACTGTCTACACGATTCTCTAGAACCTAGTGATGGTCCCTTGAAACAGAATTTCGCGAGTATGATTTGACGACGTTGAATTGAATTACCTGTTTCAAGGAACGAAGAAGTTTAGATCTACTCATTCAACTTTAGTGATAATTCGACCGTATTTATTATTAGTGAAATTGTCGTAATTATATTTTTCCACCCACGAGAATTGATCAAGGAATGTTCGCCCGCGTCTTTCCATCTTTCCCTCGTCGCGAGCGGTCGGTTCGCGCCGCGCTCCGTCGAGTGAGAGGGAGGAAAGAGGGGGCGACAGTCCACGCAACGGGGCGGCCCTTCTAGTTCGTCTAGTCTTCTCCATCGGTTGCAACTACTCGTGAGCAGTGCTCGGTCCTCGGATACTCGGTTGAGGTGGTGCCTTTTTTTTTTTCTCGGTGTTGCAAGGCTTGTTGTTGGGTCTCGCTTGTTTTCCTCGTTTTACCTCTTGTGTCGATTCTCGTTTGCAGTGTGAGTCGGAGAGGAGAGGAGATCCCAGACCAGAGCGAGACTCGGTTCTGAAGGGCTCGGCCGAAGAGCCAAAGATCAAAGATCAGTCCGTGGTAGCGCCCGGTTCTGCGAGAGGCCAGGCCTGAGAGCCAAAGATCGAAAGATCAGATCTAACCGTGGTAGCACCCGGAACGAGAGGCCAGGCCCAAGTGCCAGAGTTCAAAGATCAGACCGTGGTAGCGCCCGGTTCTGCGAAAGGCCAGGCCTGAGAGCCAAAGATCAAAGATCAAATTTAACCGTGGTAGCGCCCGGAACGAGAGGCCAGGCCCAAGAGCCAAAGATCAAAGATCAGTACGTGGTAGCGCCCGGTTCTGCGAGAGGCCAGGCCTGAGAGCCAAAGATCGAAAGATCAGATCTAACCGTGGTAGCACCCGAAACGAGAGGCCAGAGTTCAAAGATCAGACCGTGGTAGCGTCCGGTTCTGCGAAAGGCCAGGCCTGAGAGCCAGAGATCAAAGATCAGATCTAACCAAAGTCGCTCCTGTATCTGCGAGGGCAGGTCAAAAAGCCGAGAAAGAGAGATCAAAGATCAGACCGACGATCAAAGATCAACGGAAATCCACCGGTTGTAACGGATAATTCGACGCGATTTGCGCTCCCTCGATAAGAGACGTAGCAAAAGATACGCAAATTACTCATTGTTCGCGATCGATCAGAGAGACAAAGGGATCGGAGATCGAATCAGAGATCAGCGTCTGCACTTTGACTGCGTCTGAGATAATGAGATTGAGAAAGGATGAGTGCACTCGATTTGGCACGTTGAATATTGGAACTCTTTCTGGAAGGTTGATGGAGGTCATAGATATGATGATGAGAAGGAGAGTCGATGAGATTTGTTTACAAGAGATTCGATGGAAAGGAGATGAAAGCCGATGGGTGAATGGATATCAGATTGTGTGCGGAGAAGGAGATGGATTGAGGAATGGAGTCGCGATTGTGCTATCCCCTCGATATTCCAAATGTTTGGTGGAAGTAGAAAGGGTGAATGAACGACTGCTCAAAGTGAAATTGGATATCGAAGGAGAGGTAATTTGCATAATTTCTGCATACACTCCCCAGACAGGATTGGACAAGAGAATGAAAGAAGAGTTCTTTGCCAAAGTTGGTGATCTATTGGATGAAGTGAAGCTTGATGAGACTTTGATCCTGGGTGGTGACTGGAATGGGCACGTAGGGCGAAGTCCCGAAATTTTCGGTGACCTGAGTGTGCATGGTGGAAAAGGATACGGTAGACAGAATGTGGACGGACTCAGATTGTTAGAGTTCGCGCAACACCACCACCTTGTTGTGTTGAACACACTGTTTGAGAAAAGAGAAAGTCAGCCTACTATTCTGGTAGTGCTAAAACGCAGATTGATTATATTCTCATGAGGAAAGGGGACAGATGGAGAGTGCGAGATGTGAAAGTAATCCCTTCTGAGGACACGGCCCCTCAGCATAAACCAGTGATCTGTGACGTGAGGCTACGAGGAAAAGCAATGAAGATAGACGTCGGAATGACTACAATGGAAAGAAAAGTGAAATGGTGGAAGCTGAAAGATCAAGATTTGAAAGATGAGCTTGAAAGGGAGATAATTGTTAGTGGAGCACTCGGAATTGATCCACTAGATGATGAGATCGATATTAATGATGTTTGGCTCGAGACTAAAGGCAACATTCTGAAATGCGCAGAAAGTGTCCTTGGTGTTACCAAAGGGAAGCGAAGAAATGACCAAGAGTCTTGGTTTTGGAAGGATGATAGTGTGAGGGTGGCGACCAGGGAGAAGCGAAAGGCATTCCAGAGATGGTTTAGAAGGAAGACTGCGGAAAGTAAGAATGAATACGTTAGAAAGAAGTTGGTGTGCAGACGGGCAATTCACGAAGCTAAGATGAAGGCGTACGATGAATTGTACTAAATGCTTGATAGACCTGAGGGAGAACAAGCCATCTACCGTCTTGCAAAGAGTCGAGATCGAGCAAAGAAGGATTTGACAGAGGTGAAGATGGTATGTGCACGAGATGATTCAGTACTGAGAAAGGAGCAAGAAGTGAGAGAGAGATGGAAAGAGTACTTTGACGAACTCCTGAATGTAGAGAAGGCACAAACTCGGCTAGAAGAAGGTGATAGAGTAGATCGACAGATAATGGAATGGTCCTTGGAAGAAGTTAGATGGGCAATTGGAAAATGCCCTTGGAGGAAAGCGTATGGACCAGACAAAATACCAGTCGATGCGTGGAAAGCAGCAGGAGAGGCCGGAGTTTGGTGGCTATCCAGATTGTTCAATAGAATATTGAGATATATGAAGATGCCTGAGGAATGGCGAAGGAGCGAGATTGTGACACTATTCAAAGGGAAGGGAGATATCAGAGACTGTGGGAATTATTCGATGAAGATCCTTGAGAGATGTGTGGATAGAAGATTGAGGGAGTTGATGGATCTCAACCCTTCCCAATTTGGATTCGTTCGCGGCTCGTCCACCTCAGAGCCAATGTTTTTATTGAGTCAGCTGGTTGAAAGGCATACAGAGTTCAGACAGGGATTAGCTGCGGTGTTTGTAGATCTAGAGAAAGCGTATGATCGGACGCCACGAAGGCAAATATGGAGGAGCCTGCGAGACAAGGGAGTACCGGAATTGTATGTGAAGCTGATTCAAGAAATGTACAAGGATGCAACAGCCTTTGTGAGAACTCCATTCGGTCCAACAGAAGACATTACAATCAGAGTGGGTGTGCACCAAGGAAGCGCTCTAAGCCCCTTGCTGTTCATTGTCGTCCTCGAGTCGGTTCTGGGAGACTGTATGGGGAGTGCACCGTGGTGTCTGGCTTATGCTGATGATCTGTGCTTGATTGACACAGATGTTGCAAGACTGGAGAGTAAAGTGCACGAGATACAGAGGCGGCTGCAGGCGGGAGGACTCACATTAAATACGAAGAAAACGGAGTTTATGGTGATTGGTGGAGGAAATGGAGTCATGAATGATGTGAATGGTGAACCGATAAAGAAAGTGAATGAATTCCGGTACCTAGGATCGATGATTGATGAGAACGGTGGATCGGAAAGAGACGTTAGTAACAGAAGTGGCTGGGCAAGATTCAACGCATGTGCAGGAATATTGCATTCGGTGTGGCTGGGCAAGATTCAACGCATGTGCAGGAATATTGCATGATAAGAGAGTGAGAATGCGTTTGAAAGGAAAGGCGTACAGAACTATTATCCGTCCAGCGATGATGTATGGAAGCGAGAACTGGGCGATGACAGTGGCACTGGAAGAACGATTGAGTGTGGCGGAAATGAGGATGGCTCGGTGGATTTGCCGAGTAAAAATGAGAGACCGAGTGAGAAATGAAATAATTAGGGCTAAGCTCGGAATTGCGCCAATAATTGAGAAAGTGAGGGAGAAGCGATTGCGATGGTACGGACATATGATGAGAAGGGACCGAGATCACCCATGCCGAAATATCCAAATATATCAACCACCAGGGAGACGGCCAGTTGGAAGACCGAGAATGACTTGGATGAGATGCATTCGGCAGGATTTTGCAACCAAAAGATTGACTGAGAGACACGCACTCAATCGTGATTTGTGGAGAGAGCGAACTGCTCATCCAGACCCCGCCTAGCGTGGAGAGGAAGAGATGACGACGCGAGGACTACACCAATATGAAGAATTGAAGAAGAATGTATTTTCCCTTTCGTTTCTTTGTTGTTTTATTGTACGACCCCCATTGTTTTCTTTTTCGACCTGGATAAAAATGATGATGATGATGATGATGATGATGATGTCGCTAGATCTTAATGATACTCATATGAAACGGCGCAATACCAGGCTTCTTCCAGCGATATCTCCCCGTGTAGTTCAAGGGGCAAATGGGTGCTTTCTCGATGGAAAAATGATAAATATATTTGTTCTTGCCACACATAGTTTTCATGATTGATCTTTGATCTCTGTAGGAGTAACACCTGGCTTGGCGCCGTTCTCCTCAGCGGAATCATTGATTGTTGAATCCTTGGTGATTCAGAAACGGTTTTATGTGCAACTGCAATTTATGTTTGACATGGTTTTCAATATTCTCATGCACATTTGTACCGTCGATAGGCGCGATGCTCATAACCTAATAAAAAAGTTTAAATCGTGCACCTACCGAGCGGAGAACCTGATGAGAATTTTTATTTTATTTTTTTATTTTCAAACATCTCTACCGATGCGATTGTAGTGCGACGAACCATTTGTCTCTCGTACTGGTGCTGAAGCACAAACATGCGCTAGAAAATAGACATGCTTTGAGTTTCCTGTTCAACTATCCAACTTTTATGCCCATAAACAATTTATAAGAATTGATGAGCGAGAAAATGAATGCAAAGCGGTTGCCTGTCTGGACTGTCGCTGCAAACATATCACGCCTCTCATGAGATAATCGAGCTATTCAAGGGAATGGAGCGGAAATCGCCAAAATGGTTCTAAGAAGTTTTGGGCACCTTGAGGCATCCCTAGCACTCCCCCAAAGTATCGTTGTGCATACTTCATTTTGGGGCACCTTGCATCATGTCGTATATCTGCAGCTCCCTCTTTGAGTGCATCGTGCTTATACTGATAGATAGAGCAAAATTGACTTCTCAGTGAACCCCACTCATTTTTCGAGCTCTATCTTTTTTTTCTTCTAATTTTCTAATCTATTTCTACACCACTGCATCGCGCATGCTGTATTACATACGGGTGTGCCGCTTTGCTATGTTATACTTGATAAGTATTCCTATCAAGAATGGTGAGGGTTGATACAAACAATTACAGTGTCCGTTCATATTCATTTATCGATCGTTCCTCTTGCAGCTGCTCCCACTTACACTTGTTAGGCCGTCGAGTTTCTCACCGCTCTGATCTACGTGCTGCGTTAGGGAAGTACACAACTGATTCAGTCGAATGTAAGTGGCGATTATCAATTATTTTGTAGGAACACCATTATAATACGATAGTGTGATTAATAGTCGTTGGTAATTAAGAAACAATGTTGTGTACCCCCCACCAATTTTGTGTTTCACATGGTTCTCAATAGTCTCATACATTTCCTTTGATAAGTGCCGCGATGAGACTCGCAATTAATTAATTTTAAATCCTACAAATCAACTTCATCTCTCGCTGCCGAGTAGGACGATCAGCGGGGAGCCGGGTGAGATTTTGTTGTTTTAATAAGAATGGCTTTCATTCGATAGATTGTTCTTTGTGTGCCGATTGACTACCATACAATTGCTGAAACACGAATGTGCCTTTGAAAATAAGACACGCTTGGAATTGCTATCTTCAATTGTTCAACACATCCGATTGTTAACAATTGTTGCAATTGATAAGCCGCTACTTGTGTGATGCGTTCGCCTGTATTGACTCTGGTTACAAAAATATAATTTTGAGCAGTAAATCTCTCTTTCCTCTCTACATCCCCACAAACGTTCTGTGCATTATCTTCGAGATGCATTATCTTCAGATATGCCGCTTTATTATGCTTTATGAAATATGTATGCCTTTCAGGAATGGTTAAGGGTGACATGGATGTTCGTTCTTCTCTCGCAGCTGCTCCCACTTCGCCCGATGAATATCTTACCTCTTTTCTGATCTACTTGTAAAATCCGAGGAAAATCCGAAACTAATTCACTCGAATGTTGGCGGAAATTATCGACTGATTAGTGGGAATGCTTCCCACATCCCTTGCTTCCCACGCGTGTTCGGTTCCGGATGTATTGTGCTTTTCTGAATAATTAACTCTTGCGCTTGTGCCAGTTTACGGGGCAGAGCAAGTCTGCCACTGTTCTAAGAAATTGAGGGTCCAACCCAAAACGTTAAAAATAGCCAATCTCGGATGTTTCATTTCTGAAAATTGTCAACCTCTTACGGTGAAGCGTAGTTTGAAAACAATTGTATGGAATTACTCTACTACCAGCACCATAACACATGGTTTTGAGAAAATCGTGAGAGTCTACATACGGCAGAAGAAATTTGAAAAATAAAAAAAAAAGAAACTTTTGCATCAACCTGATAATTAAAATTGCAAAATTGCAGCAACTTGCGCGCACGTAGGCTGGCAGGTGGCGAATGTAAGGACGGAGGACCCGGAGGACTGCTGGAACAAGTTCAGGTCGGTCTTTCATCTATGACCTTCGATTGGAGTTTTGTATCGTTGTACCTAAAGTAATGCAATACTCATTGTCTACACGATTATCTAGAACCTAGTGAGGTGCCTGTGAAAGTTACTTCTCGCTGGTCTTATTTGACATTGAACTAGTGGGCAACTACATCCATATCAGCAGGAAAGTTTTCCAGGAAAATTTTAAAAATAATTATTGCAAAAATGCCGGCAAAATCACGGATCGCAGACCGCGTCTCACCCAACGCTTGAACTTACGGCAGGGATATGGCATCGATGTTTTGAATTGACTAAACAACGAAATCATAAATCTGACACAACATCTGACACAGCGCCACTGTGTACGGTAGGTTTCGGTTACTGTAGGATTTCAGTATTGATGTTTCCCATTCATCAGCCGACGAAATCGTGAATCTGACCCAGCGTCTGACCTACGGCTACGGGTTACGGTAGCTTACGGTTACTGTAGTAGTACTGTAGTATAGTGTAATTTCATGTGTATAGTATTGATGTTTACGGTTTCGGTATTGACGTTTTGGTTCGACCTCCCGATGAAATCATGAGTCTGACACAACATCTGCTCCAACGCCACTTCCAGGTTACGGTAGACGGACGGACATAGCAACACCATATTTGTGGTCGTACAAATTTTTCTTCTGGAAATTTCTGAAATCTTTTTCGTCTGCTGACCTTGTATTTTGATTGCACAGAAACTATCAAAATCTCGCTCGAAACCAACGCGCCAGCCAAAAAAGCTTTCAGTTTATGGTAAGGTATGCAACTAGCGGGGAACTACGCTATGTCAGAAGAAGACAACTATTGTTTTATGAGCTTAAAATAACGGACTCATGGCTTGGATACAGTCCTTTCAGTTTGAAAAATCTTAGTAATATGCTTGACACAGCGAAAAATATCTGACCCAACGCTAATTCTGAACTACCGTAATTACAAATTATTTTTACCACTATTCCCAGGCTTTTCGAAGCTTGGCAAAACGTTTTGACGACGACGGGCATCGAACCCCCAACTTCGTGTTTGCCAGTCCATCGCGTTAGCCACTCGACCATGGTAAAAATACAAAAATATATTCTAAAATTTTTAAATATTTGGACAGTCATTATTTACCAAAGAAACAATTTAATTGCTGCCTTTTTAAAAAAGTCATGAAGTCGCAACTTGGAATAATAGTTGCCCCAGTTGACTTTTGGGGAGTACGGTAATCGATTGGTCTGCTATTCTGAGAAAATAATTGTCATCGCCAAGCAAGACGATCGGCACTAGGATTGTGGATCTGATGCGAGAGTTTTGGCAGCTAAGAAATGAGTAGCTACCGTACCGAACAGACGGAATGACACATGTTTTTTGGAACTCCTGAAAAATTTCCCGAGGGGACCAAAGCTGCACTTGTGCGTAATGGGCAAGTGCCCCGTTGCAGCTCCCAGCGCCCCCACTCCCACACCCCCACAAACCCCACAACGAAAAAGCTTACGGGTTACTGGTAATATAGCAACGAAATATGTTTCAAATTTTTTTAAATAATAGGACGGTCATTATTTCTCAAAGAAACAATTTAATTGCTGCATTTTTGAAAAAGTCATGAAGTCGCTCCAACGAAAATTAGTTGCCCCACCGGACTTTTGAGATGTACGGTAATCGATCGGTCCGCGGTTTTTGGGAAATGGTTGGGTCGGCCAGACAAGTGCGAGCGCACTTTTGGATTTCGGACAGAGCACACAGTTTTTGCGCAATAATGTCAGTTGAACACACAGACAGAATCACGCACGTTTTTCGGATGTCCTGAAAAAATTGCCGAGGGGACCAAAACTGGACTTGGGCTGCACTTGTGCGTAATGGGCAAGTGCCCCGTTGCCGCTCCCAGCGCCCCCACTCCCACACCCCCACAAACCCCACAACGAAAAAGCTTACGGGTTACTGGTAATATAGCAACTAGCGGGGAACTACGTTCTCTCAGAAGTAGGCAACTATGTTTAGTTTTTATGAGCTTAAAATAACAATCTCATGACTTGGGTACAAGTATTTCAGTGTGAAAAAATGTTATTCATATGTATGACCCAGCGAATATTACCTGACCCATTGCAATTTTTGACCTACCGTAATCACAAATTATTTGTTCCACCATTCCCAAGCTTTTCGAAGCGTGGCAAAACGTATTGACGACGACGGGCATCGAACCCCCAACTTCGTGTTTGTCAGCCCATCGCGTTACACATTCGGCCATGATAAAAATACAAAACTATATTCTAAATTTTTTTAATAATAGGGCGTTCATGATTCACTAAAGAAACAATTTAATTGCGGCGTTTTTGAAAAAGTCATGAATGTGCTCCAAAGAATAATGGTTGCTCCATCGCTAAAATCGCCATTTTCACTCTATGTGGTGGAAATTTTGCCCGGTTTTCGACGGTCAATTGATTCTCAGGGCCGGATAGGCATAATGACTCCTGCAAAAAGCTAGATATCAAATGTAGTTTTTGTGGCAGAAGTCAAAATGTGCACGCACACACGGACGCACGGACGTACACACACCACTTTTCGGCATTTTTCTCGTTTCTTTGCCCATACACTCGGTCTTTTTTCCGCATGAAATGTCTTGTCTCGCCGACGGCCACCTGTAGCAGTTTGGAAAGTGCGAGTGTGTGAGGTCGTTTTCGCAGGACAGAAAGTCCGTCCCATCAGGATACTGTAGAAACGCACATTTTTCGGCGTCCTGAAAAAAATGCCGTGGGGACCAAAGCTGGACATGTGTCTGCTGGACATCTGCCCCGATGCCGCTCCCAGCGCCCCCACTCCCACACCCCCACAAAACCCACAGCAAAAAGGTTTACGGTATACTAGTAATATAGCAACTAGCGGGGAACTACGTTTTGCTACATGCATAACTATGTTTTATAGGCTTAAAATGACGGATTCATGACTTGGATACAGTTATTTCATAGCGAAAATTTTTAGCCATATGTATGACCCAGTGAATATTATCTGACCCAGCGCTAATTTTGACCTACCGTAATCAAAAAACATATTTCCCATCACTCCCAGTCTTTCGAATCGTGACAAAACGTTTTGACGGCGACGGGCATCGAACCCCCAACCTTGTGTTTGTCAGTCCATCGCGTTAGCCACTCGGCCATGATAAAAATATGAAATATGTTTCAAATTTTTTTAAATAATAGGACGGTCATTATTTCTCAAAGAAACAATTTAATTGCTGCATTTTTGAAAAAGTCATGAAGTCGCTCCAACGAAAATTAGTTGCCCCACCGGACTTTTGAGATGTACGGTAATCGATCGGTCCGCGGTTTTTGGGAAATGGTTGGGTCGGCCAGACAAGTGCGAGCGCACTTTTGGATTTCGGACAGAGCACACAGTTTTTGCGCAATAATGTCAGTTGAACACACAGACAGAATCACGCACGTTTTTCGGATGTCCTGAAAAAATTGCCGAGGGGACCAAAACTGGACTTGGGCTGCACTTGTGCGTAATGGGCAAGTGCCCCGTTGCCGCTCCCAGCGCCCCCACTCCCACACCCCCACAAACCCCACAACGAAAAAGCTTACGGGTTACTGGTAATATAGCAACTAGCGGGGAACTACGTTCTCTCAGAAGTAGGCAACTATGTTTAGTTTTTATGAGCTTAAAATAACAATCTCATGACTTGGGTACAAGTATTTCAGTGTGAAAAAATGTTATTCATATGTATGACCCAGCGAATATTACCTGACCCATTGCAATTTTTGACCTACCGTAATCACAAATTATTTGTTCCACCATTCCCAAGCTTTTCGAAGCGTGGCAAAACGTATTGACGACGACGGGCATCGAACCCCCAACTTCGTGTTTGTCAGCCCATCGCGTTACACATTCGGCCATGATAAAAATACAAAACTATATTCTAAATTTTTTTAATAATAGGGCGTTCATGATTCACTAAAGAAACAATTTAATTGCGGCGTTTTTGAAAAAGTCATGAATGTGCTCCAAAGAATAATGGTTGCTCCATCGCTAAAATCGCCATTTTCACTCTATGTGGTGGAAATTTTGCCCGGTTTTCGACGGTCAATTGATTCTCAGGGCCGGATAGGCATAATGACTCCTGCAAAAAGCTAGATATCAAATGTAGTTTTTGTGGCAGAAGTCAAAATGTGCACGCACACACGGACGCACGGACGTACACACACCACTTTTCGGCATTTTTCTCGTTTCTTTGCCCATACACTCGGTCTTTTTTCCGCATGAAATGTCTTGTCTCGCCGACGGCCACCTGTAGCAGTTTGGAAAGTGCGAGTGTGTGAGGTCGTTTTCGCAGGACAGAAAGTCCGTCCCATCAGGATACTGTAGAAACGCACATTTTTCGGCGTCCTGAAAAAAATGCCGTGGGGACCAAAGCTGGACATGTGTCTGCTGGACATCTGCCCCGATGCCGCTCCCAGCGCCCCCACTCCCACACCCCCACAAAACCCACAGCAAAAAGGTTTACGGTATACTAGTAATATAGCAACTAGCGGGGAACTACGTTTTGCTACATGCATAACTATGTTTTATAGGCTTAAAATGACGGATTCATGACTTGGATACAGTTATTTCATAGCGAAAATTTTTAGCCATATGTATGACCCAGTGAATATTATCTGACCCAGCGCTAATTTTGACCTACCGTAATCAAAAAACATATTTCCCATCACTCCCAGTCTTTCGAATCGTGACAAAACGTTTTGACGGCGACGGGCATCGAACCCCCAACCTTGTGTTTGTCAGTCCATCGCGTTAGCCACTCGGCCATGATAAAAATATGAAATATGTTTCAAATTTTTTTAAATAATAGGACGGTCATTATTTCTCAAAGAAACAATTTAATTGCTGCATTTTTGAAAAAGTCATGAAGTCGCTCCAACGAAAATTAGTTGCCCCACCGGACTTTTGAGATGTACGGTAATCGATCGGTCCGCGGTTTTTGGGAAATGGTTGGGTCGGCCAGACAAGTGCGAGCGCACTTTTGGATTTCGGACAGAGCACACAGTTTTTGCGCAATAATGTCAGTTTAACACACAGACAGAATCACGCACGTTTTTCGGATGTCCTGAAAAAATTGCCGAGGGGACCAAAACTGGACTTGTGCCTAATGAGCATGTGCCCCGCTCGCGCACCCAGCGCCCCCACTCCCACGCACCCACAAACCCCCCAGCAAAAAAGCTTACGGGTTACTGGTAATATAGCAATTGAATTGCATTATGTTTCAAGGAATATAGGAATTTTGGTCTGCTCAGTCAATTTGATATTAGGTGATGTGACATGTTTATTGTTAGGAAAATAAAACAAATATTTAAAACAATAATCTTTCACCTAATGAACGCCTGCGTGCCTAGATCCTGATGTGGGTCATGTGAAACCGCGAATAACAGAATTCGGTACTTCTTCGATATGTGCCCCCCCCCCATTCCTCCCCTACCCCACTAATGTCTAGGTATCTCTCCCTTATTTTCGGTCTCGCAACCCTTCTGTGATGGGGAGGGAATGAAAAATGATTGAGGAGGGGGGGGGGGGGCTGGGCCAAATATCGAAGATACTTCCGGCGATCTCTCTCCTTGTAGTTCGATGGAAAAATGAGCTGCTTTCTATTAATCTCGATGGAGCAAGGATAAATAGGCTTATTCTTATCACAATTAGTTTACATGATTGATCTTTGATTTCTGTAGGAGTAACACCTGGCTCGGCGCCGTTCTCCTCAGCGGAATCATCGCTGGCAACTTCATGAAGAAGGACAAGGAGAAAAAGAAAGAGAAGTGATCAATCGTAGTACTGTATACTGTAGTTTTCGTATATAGTTAAGTTAATGTCCTGTAAAACAGCGGAGTTGGCGAAAACGGAGAGGAATTGGATGCTAGGATTGTGGTAGTTGTTCAGAGTA
The DNA here is from genome assembly GCA_036245805.1 of Pristionchus mayeri. Classification (NCBI taxonomy): domain Eukaryota; kingdom Metazoa; phylum Nematoda; class Chromadorea; order Rhabditida; family Neodiplogasteridae; genus Pristionchus; species Pristionchus mayeri. The sequence goes on along the minus strand of BTRK01000003.1, from coordinate 12,561,932 downwards.
CACACAATACGGAAAGCTCATAACGATTGTAATATTTAAAGAACATGATATTGGAAACATTGCCAACGCGGAATGCGATTTCGGGAATTGATTGTAGTGAATCAAGAATCAGACCCGTGATGTTGCCAATTTTATGCTTGGGCTGATTGACAAAGTGCTTTCGTGAGGGCTATATTATATCCCACTGCCAAGTAACGGTGGGAGATAATGGAGCTAGTGATTGATGAACGATGATAGGGTTCCTTCCGTTTTTTGCCAATTTTTTATTTTATTTTTGAATCTTCTCGCAGCGACCAAATAATGGTTTGACTATGGGACTCGAGAATATTTAGAACTGAAGCGGCACGAAGTCACCATGTTCGTGTACAGAAATGAGTTTGCTGTTTTACTGAGTGTTCCAGGTGCGCACTAAAAAGTAAGTGTTGCACGCGCGCCTGCACGATATTCACAGTGACTACTAGTCGAAACATGCGTTTTCCTTTTCAAGTCCAACTGGTTTATGCCATATAACTCCGCTGCGTGGACTGATAGGCATGCTGTTCAGACTGACTAAAAGCTATCATTCACAGATCCCGACGGCACTTCTTCCTCCTCATCTCAGCATGTTGATTGGTGGGAATGGGGTAGTATTTGGTGCCGTATGTGAAATTTTTTGAAACGTTGCTTTGTTCAATTCCAATTGATGTTTCACATGGTTCTCAATAGTCACCGTACACAATACCTTCGGTAGTCGACGTGGTCCTTCTAAATAAAAAAAGTTTAATTTCTGCAGATCAACATTACGATCAACATCACTGTTTCACACAGCCGAGTAGGACGATAAGCGGAGACCGGTGTGATTGATTTTGTTTAGTTTTTCGCCTAACTCGCTCGTCCGATTGTTGTGTGACGAGTCAATAGGCTCTCGTGCTAGTGCTGAAGCGCGAATTTGATGTGGAAAAAACGCGATTGAAGTTTTTCTTTTCAGTTGTCCACTAGATCTGAACATAAACGTTTCCTGAGATACGATTAGCATCAAAATGACCGCAGACTTTGTCACCTTCGGATTCCTCGATGCGAGACTGGATCTGAACAGTTTAACAGATTGATTGTTTAAAGTTATAACAAGGCCGGCAATAATCGTTTTCTGTATTCACGAAAGATGCTTAAGGAGATATTGAAACTGCAAAGTAATGAGTTACATCAGCAAACATTTATTTTTTGAACCTATTTGTTATATTGCTAGTTTTGTGCACAATTTAAACCCTTTATAAGTAGTGTCACGATAATGATCTTGATCACTACTACCCAGCTGATTAATTTTTTTACAATACTTATTTGATTTTGAAAAAATGATAAGCCCAAATCTACGCGTGGAATCGAATGGACGAAGCGATTTTCTCGACATCAACAGCCATCGAAGAGTGGAGGCGAAACTGCAGTGCCTCCTGAGATATTCACGTAGGATATTCGACAGTCTACGCCCTCCAATTGTCAGATGTAGATGTACAAGCGCGAAAGTACGTGCTCTCGAGTCGAGAGCTTGTGATGGCCATGAGATCATGAACAACGCACCTAGGGGCATTGTCGTCTTGAATTTTACAATACCCTCAACTCTCCCTATTAGCTATTTAAAATAATCCGTCGCGGTCACGCGTCCTGTACCTATCTCTGCGAGTGCGTCGTTTATGTTTTCGAAAAGCTTTTTTCTCCTCACTTTAAGAAAAATGAGGACCCGTAATGTTTTTGAAATATTATCTGCAGATACATTATTTTTTAAAGTTCAGTCACGTTCGTTGATTTATGACCCACTCATTTCAAATTTTTTCTTGTTTAAAATTGCATCGGTCTAGCGAAAATAGTTCGTCCAAATGAAAATATAATGTATAATTATCCTCCCCGGGCACAAACTCAGGAGATATCAGGTAAATGTTTCCCAGTCAGCAACCCGCAGATATCTTACTGGGACCACGGGATTACACTGGGAAACTCACTCTCCCACAGTCATCTCACTGACATCGTGCACATTTTAGCACGGCCACGGTGATACCTACAATATCTTAATCAATAGCGTGATTAGGTTATCGGGAGAAGAAGGTAGAACTAGTGCCTCCCCAGCGTTAGACGTCCCAAGAGGAGCGAGCCTAGCATGCGAAATCATACATACATATTAGCCAACACTATTTGACTCGTTTCGATGTGCGTTCAATTACCGGGAAATAGGAGCGGCTTCGATGATTGACCTACCCGATGGAACTTCCCTACTCTTTGAAAAAATCCGATTTTATCCATGTTCAAAATTGGATGTTTATCAGATCTATCAATGCTATTTTTCATGAATTATTTTTGTAACCATTGGCGTAAATCTGTTCAGTTTGCTTATAGATCATGTCGAACTCTACAATGGTATCTATTCAAGATCCTGAATCAAAAATGTGCGAAATCTGTTATAAGGATTTAGCGACAAAGGTTAGCATATTTTGTATCAATACATCACATATTACTTTTTTATGCTTCTCGCCGAATTGTGCTCTTCTATTGTATTAGTGCGTTCGCTTTAGAATCTAGGGACCCTTAATTCAACGACAAACTCTTCCTACAATTCTTAAATGGTGTGCAACGGAACCGCCACTAAAAGAGATTAGATAGAGTCTTTAAATTTATTGAACTTCGTTTTTAGCAAAAATTTTTCAAGGAAAAGGAAACGACCGTATTGAATTTTTGTTGAATTTACGACCCCTCTTTTTCTCTTTTTTTCCCGAATTACCTTTCAAGTTCAATCTCAAAACACTTTTTTAAATAAGCTCGCAATCCATCGGAATCATCAGCTTGGATAACTTTGGTTGTAAAAAGATTGAGGTAAGATCATAACCAGGTATCAGTAAGTGATTGGGTTTCCTCCCTAAAGTGAGAGAGTTTCCTCTCTACTCTCTTGCTTTCGCTCTGCCTAGATATGTGAAGTCTCTGATTTTATTGAGTGCTCTACGCTGCAAAGACCTCTATCATAGCGAACATTTGATTGTCTGCGGTGCGCAGAAGCCCCGCAATAGGGTTGATCTAACCGAGCCGAGTCAGTCGAGGGTCCGACTCTCAAACTCGACTCGAGCCCGAATACTCGGGCCGATCGAAAATGGTGGTGCTGAAGTATATTGTCTTCGAGCGAAAAGTTCTTAAACGATTAGATATCGAGAACATACAAAAAATACGCAGCGATGTGTGACAAGCGTGAAAGCGAATTCTAGAAACGTAAATTAAAGGATAACCAATTAAATACATTTGTCATTCCTAGCTCCCTTTTCAAACATTTTCCCCGAAAATTAGTTTACAAATAATTTTTTTTGTTTTCAAAAATGAACTCTGCAAAAATTAAAATATTATTTTAGCCAAATGAATACCTACTGGCTAGACTTCTAAAGGATTCAATTGCTAATCAACACTACTTCGACAAGCTGATGAGAATTACGGCGTAAGTTAACACGCGTCTTCTGAGAGATTGCATGACCATGAGGAACTAGCTGCAAAAGTTTGAGCAATATGGCAAAGAAAATTATGACATAGTGTAGGGAAAGTGAGAAAACTTTTGTACTAGCGATTTTACCTGGAACCGGTTTTTAGTCATTTTCCGGACTTGGTGCCGGCTCTGACGTATTTTTGTTCATTTTTGAGCTACAATGATGGCACGGTGCTCAAAATACGCGAAAAATTATTTTAAGAAACTTTTATGTTTACACCGAAGCTCAGCTACTACGATATCATGGTTAAAATATCGAAAAACTCAGTCGAAATAATTCATATCTCGCTCGGGACCCCACCTTGCACAGTTTTTTAATTGCAGATTCTGCATCTACGTACTCATATTAGTCTAAGAAAAATATGGTTGAGAGTCGGTAGGTGTTAGAACAGGTCTCACCAGACCAAAATATGCGAGCAAGTCGAAAAGTCTAAAATTAATCTTTCTTGCATTTAAGTCGAAATGGCTCAGATATATATTGTATTTCATATATATGTCATTACTAGTATAGATATACCAAATTCCACACAAAAAAGGACGATTTCCGTACTTTAAAAAATCATGTTTTTTCACATCATAATATCTCAAATTTGAAGGTATCTAACTCAACAATTCGGTAGTACACCAAGTGCTAACTATGCACGTTTTAAAGTATGCTTAGACATGTCTAAAAATTTGTAGTACGCAGTTCTCCCATGACTTCGGAGATCCATCTTTTGACCCTTGAATAAGGGTTCAGCGAAGGTCCGGGAAAAATAAAAATTCGTTTCTGAAGTTAATTGTACGAAATACGATTGACAATATGTTGGGAAAATGTTTTCATAAAATATTGAAACCGAAATCAATGATCTCCATACAAATTCTCGTTTCTAAATTTGTAACATTTTTGAGATTTGTGGAATCACATTTCAGAAAAGTCGTGAAAATTGTGGCTTTTTCATGTGTATCTAATTTCTTAATTTACAAAGACATTTTCCCAACATATTGCCAAACGTAATTCGCAAAATGAACTTTAGAAACGAATTTTGATTTTTCCCGGACTTTCGCTGAAGCCATATTCAAGGGTCAAAAGCTGGATCTCCGAAGTCATAGAAGAACTCCGTACTACAAATATTTAGAAACTTCTAAGCATACTTTAAAACGTGCATAGTTAGCACTCGGTGTACTACCGAATTGTTGAGTTAGATACCTTCAAATTTGAGATATTATGATGTGAAAAAACATGATTTTTTAAAGTACGGAAATCGTCCTTTTTACGTGTGGAATTTGGTACATCTATACTAGTAATCACATATATATGAAATACAATATATATCTGAGCCATTTCGACTTAAATGCAAGAAAGATTAATTTTGGAATTTTCGACTTGCTCGCATATTTTGGTCTGGTGAGACCTGTTCTAACACCTACCGACTCTCAACCATATTTTTCCTAGACTAATATGAGTACGTAGATTCAGAATCTGCAATTAAAAAACTGTGCAAGGTGGATCCCGAGCGAGATATGAATTATTTTATGAATCTCGACTGAGTTTTTCGATATTTTAACCATGATATCGTAGTGGCTGAGCTTCGGTGTAAACATAAAAGTTTCTTAAAATAATTTTCCGCGTATTTTGAGCACCATGCCATCATTGTAGCTCAAAAATAACAAAAATACGTCAGAGCCGTCACCAAGTCCGGAAAATGACTAAAAACCGGTTCCAGGTAAAATCGCTAGTACAAAAGTTTTCTCACTTTCCCTACACTCTGTCATAATTTTCTTTACCAGATTGCTCAAACTTTTGCAGCTGGTTCCTCGGGGTGGTCTTTTTCATGCAATCTCTCAGAAGACGCGTGTTAAACGGGTGAAAAGCAACACTTGTTAGAATGAAAACATTCATTTGGCCAGTCACTTCGGATGTGCAAAATGGTTGAAGATCGGATTGAAGGCTTCTATTAGCCTAAAGTATGGCTCACCAAAACAAATATTTTCGTGCTACTTTTTAAATAAAAATGGTAATTATTTTGCCTCATTTCAGAGGATTTTTGTCCGAAGTTTCTGTGGTATTGGAGTATTCTCGAGGTAATAATAAGCCTGAGGAGTATTTGGACGATCTGGTTGAGGAGAGAGGGAAACTGTTGAATCGACTGCAAAGAATTGCAAAGCTACAAGAGAAACAAACCGACATAAAGGTAAGGATATATCCACTCATTTTAAAGAACATGACGTACTCTGTTCACTATTCAAAGCTTATCGGAATCTTTACCTATACTTTTTAGAAAAGTTCCTTTGAACGTAGCGCTGTTCAGAGTCAAAATCGTGAGATCTGGTTTGTGCAGTTCGATAGAGCGTGGAAAAAGAGTGGGGGTCATTATTAGAGTAACTTCTCGCTAAAATGCACCGGAAGTGAGATAAACGCGTTCAAAGACAGGTTCCAGAACGACCGACCCGGTGCCATGGTGCCCAGAATGAAGTTGTGGTTTTTCTACTTTGGGGATCGAAGTTACTTACCTAGAGCACCCTAAATCCATGATAATCCAAACTCTGACTTTTTCTCCCATCCCCACTTTTGCCGGATTCAGCTCAATTCTCTCGTGATAGGCGTGATATTAACTGAACTGCGATCTCTCGAAACTCTGACAGCTCGTCTCCAGAGCGAAGTAAAAACATTATTTTGTCATGAATAATTTGGCATCGTGATCTTTGGAATTAATTCCACATTATTATTAATTATAACACGCGTCTTCTGAGAGATTGCATGACCGTGCGGAACCAGGAGCCCCAACTTTCAGCAGTATCCACGAGATAATTATGCCAGAGAATATTGGGTATGAGAAAACTTTCTACGTTGGCCGTTTTTTTCAGAACCGGCTTTTAGGCATTTTCCGGTTCGCAGCCTGCTTTATCGTATTTCAGCTCCCAGATGAGCTAGAATGGTAGCCTTGGGCTCAAAATGTCGGGAAAATTATTTCCAACAACTTTTATGTTGACAAAAAAGTTCGCCAACGTCAACTTCATATTGAAATTTTCGAAAAACTGCAACCAAAAACATAAAATAAATTCTACCGGCTCGGGGACCCCACCCTTTCAAGTAAGCGGTGCTCATATTCGGAATCTCCATACCCAATTCTATCAGGAAAAAAATATAGCTGAACTCCTTAGGTGTGACAAGTGGTCTTCACAAGGCGAAAATTGCGTCCAAAACGCTAAATTTTTTTTCTTTTCTGAAAATCGTCGGATAAAAGCTCCAAAACTTGACTATATTGGCGAAAACATCATAAATAAGTAACAAAACTCTAAATAACTCGAATGGGATACATTTTGGTTCTTTTTTAAAAAAATCGAAAAAATTTCGAAAAAAATTGTCTCGATTTTCATGAATTTCTACTTTCATGATTTTCATGGATCTTTTGTAACCAAATTATATAAAAGTATGAGATGGTAATGCAGAGACATGATTTCTTCGAAAAAAATCCGATTTCGGTCACAGAGCCGGAAAATACAAACGTGCCGGTTTTGGTTTCCGAATTTGGACAAAACTATGTTCTCTATGGAAAATTAAGCCGTCTAGTTATTTATATTTATTAGTAACTATAAATAAACACATTTTACGCTGAAAGGATGATTTCTGACAAGATATGACAATCCTGCATTGTGCAAATTGTAATTGTATTGTCGAAGTGTAATTTCAGCTGCAACTGAATCTAAGCTGAAATGTATTGTCAGAAATCATCCTTTCAGCGTAAAATGTGTTTATTTATAGTTACTAATAAATATAAATAACTAGACGGCTTAATTTTCCATAGAGAACATAGTTTTGTCCAAATCCGGAAACGAAAACCGGCACGTTTGTATTTTCCGGCTCTGTGACCGAAATCGGATTTTTTTCGAAGAAATCATGCCTCTGCATTACCATCTCATACTTTTATATGATTTGGTTGCAAAAGATCCATGAAAATCATGAAAGTAGAAATTCATGAAAATCGAGACAATTTTTTTCGAAATTTTTTCGATTTTTTTAAAAAGAACCAAAATGCATCCCATTCGAGTTATTTAGAGTTTTGTTACTTATTTATGATGTTTTCGCCAATATAGTCATGTTTTGGAGCTTTTATCCTATGATTTTCAGAAAAGTGGTTTTTAAATTGAGCGATTTGGACGCAATTTTCGCCTTGTGAAGACCACTTGTCACACCTAAGGAGTTCAGCTATATTTTTTCCTGATAGAATCGGGTATGGAGATTCCGAATATGAGCACCGCTTACTTGAAAGGGTGGGGTCCCCGAGCCGGTAGAATTTATTTTATGTTTTTGGTTGCAGTTTTTCGAAAATTTCAATATGAAGTTGACGTTGGCGAACTTTTTTGTCAACATAAAAGTTGTTGGAAATAATTTTCCCGACATTTTGAGCCCAAGGCTACCATTCTAGCTCATCTGGGAGCTGAAATACGATAAAGCAGGCTGCGAACCGGAAAATGCCTAAAAGCCGGTTCTGAAAAAAACGGCCAACGTAGAAAGTTTTCTCATACCCAATATTCTCTGGCATAATTATCTCGTGGATACTGCTAAAGTTGGGGCTCCTGGTTCCGCGGGCTGTTCGTTTTCATGCATTCTCTCAGAAGACGCGTGATAAGCTGTTGTAGAACCGTTTTCGTGCTGGACAGGTTCCGCAACCATCAATTGAAAGCGACGCTCCAGCAGATCCAAGTGATGAACTGCCGAATGTATTTAACAATTCATCTCACAATGATGATGATGCTATTTGTGTAATATGCTTAGAAGATATGCATATGAAGTTGATCAAGGTATAATTTTCAAGGTATTTTTTATATTTGATATATAATGAGTCTAAATAATTTTTTTCAGTAAAAAATAAAGCATAGTATGCCATTATTTCAGAGATCAGCAACTTTTATTCCATGCAACCACAAATTTCATCAAACATGTGCCATGAAGTGGATCGATTTAATGGGGGTAGGTTTGCAAAATAACTGGGTGCAATGATATAACGCAATTCTCTTGCCAATGCAGGAAACCAGGAAAATGCAATTTGAAAAATAATACAAACAATTCGCAGAAACCAAAATGCTGTAAATGCCGTGCTCTCGTCTCGAAAACTATTAACGAACAAGGTGTGGAAATTGGCCGGACGTATCCATATGAAACCGAAAACGTGTGTTTATTTGCCCTAATGCCAAAGTTGATTAATACATTATGGGTGTATTTAAAAAGTTTTTACAACTATACGTCATTAACAATTAAAATAATCATGGTTAAGTTAATTTTTTAAAGATACAACTTTCAGGACAGGCTGATTAGAACTGGAAAACACTTGTCCACGTTGAGCGTTAGAGGCGACATAGTGCGATGCAAGTAATATATTTCGTCATTTTTTTAGCCAAGAGAAACATGCTTTGTTTGACTATATCCAATTTCGCGTTCTTTCTCGTATAGGAAGCCGTTCCTCAAAAAACACCCGGGTATTTCCAAAAAAATACTACAAATATTTCATGGGCCTAGTTGCTCTAGTGTGAGCGTCCAACTTGGAATCAAGTATTAGGTTGGTAAGAAAGTTCTGTCGCGTTTCACGTATTTTACATTTTGTTTTACCTGCCCTTCAAACTTGATCAATCTTCATACGATCTTCAGTAGTCTAATAGTGCTTGGTTACTCTTTCGAGAAAACGTTATCACAGTATTCTCCAATTACTAATTCTGGCATAGTAGATTGCGAAATTCAGCGATATTGATGACCAACCCTATTTTTAATTTGTTCATAGTTGAAAGAAGAAATGTAATATGGGCATAACTAACATGCTGTTGTGGAGTGCAACAAGTGGGCATGTTTTGTATTGCATAACAATAAGAAAGACCCATTATTCCAACTTGGGATCAGTGCTAATTTTGAAAATTTCACTGAATTGAATTTTGTTGTTAAGCATTTCTCATCCCTGAAGATTTAGCGATTGATCCAGTAAGCTCAGTTGTAGTGAGTGATGAAGTACTCGGCATGATTAGTGTTTACCCTAAATGAGAAAGTGATGCACCTAACTGTTCGTAAGCTACATTTTTTCAAATGAATAAACCGAAAATTGTTCTTTGAAATCAGCATTTTTTGCAATCTGCAGCTTCCCACGCATATCGAATGCCGGATGTTATGTGATAATATGGGTGTACAACCCTAGTGTTATCACTCTTCAAAGCAGTAGCAGCAATTGGCAGCTCTTATTCAAACGGCTGAGTTCAAAAAATTACACCATAAAATCGTCATTTTCAGAATTTTTTTTCAGAATTGAATTTTGTTGTTAAGCATTTCTCATCCCTGAAGATTTAGCGATTGATCCAGTAAGCTCAGTTGTAGTGAGTGATGAAGTACTCGGCATGATTAGTGTTTACCCTAAATGAGAAAGTGATGCACCTAACTGTTCGTAAGCTACATTTTTTCAAATGAATAAACCGAAAATTGTTCTTTGAAATCAGCATTTTTTGCAATCTGCAGCTTCCCACGCATATCGAATGCCGGATGTTATGTGATAATATGGGTGTACAACCCTAGTGTTATCACTCTTCAAAGCAGTAGCAGCAATTGGCAGCTCTTATTCAAACGGCTGAGTTCAAAAAATTACACCATAAAATCGTCATTTTCAGAATTTTTGAGATTTTATTTATTTACTCGCTTTGTATGCGAAATAGAATCGACTTAAACCTGTTGACGTATACTACTTACATCACTTTACCTTATGTTAAATTGAATTTCCAGACAATTAATTCAGTCAAGAAAAAATGGAAAAAAAGTACGCGACAGAACTTTCTTACCAACCTAATAACTTCAAGTGGCGCACAAATTTGGTCGCCACCTGGAAACGACTCTGCATCTTCTGTACTCTCTATTATTCCTCTCATTGTCTCGCTCTCTCGTTCTGGGATCCAAGTTGGAATCAGGTAAGCTTCCAAATTGGTTCCAACTTGAATCGAACTTTGGTGAGCTGTCAGAGGAACAAGAGAGCGTTTAAAAAGAGGAGGGAGAGCTCCCAAGTGGCGACCAAACTTGTGCGCTACTTGGAGTTACTTGATTCCAAGTTGGACGCGCACACCAGAGTGAAAAGGAAATGACCCATCTTTTTCTTATACTCCGTTTATTTCAAGCGTCTCATGTAATTTATTACGGGAAATTCTAGCCAACTTACCCTTTTTGAATATACATGACAAAAAATAACAGGGGCAGAGAGTGAGATGAATCGTCTCCCCACTTGTCATACCTCATTTGCTTGGGCTAATTAATAATGCGACTATGTAGATACACTGACAACACAATGGAAGAGATGATATAGCAATGTTTAGATGTGAAATGTTTATACTTGCCTGGAACTTGAAATCAGATTGCTCCAAAAAGATCTTTTTTTATGCTTCCTCCTCATAGCCATATAATCATGACATAGAGTAGGCATTGTAAGAGCGAGGAAATTCGTCAATAAACAAATTCAGACTTAACACGCGAATCATTCTAAAGGATAAAATTGCTGCTATCAGAGATGGAAAAGGTGATGTCTGGATAACTGATATTGATGAAGAAGTGGAAAAAATCAACATCCGTTGCCAGGCTGCATCGGAATACTACTTATTGATATTCGAAAAGGTAATCTGCATTGCTGTTAAGATAACAGATGTAAAATTTAATTTGGAGTGCGGAAAAGAATCGTGCAAAGAGATACAATTCAAAGTTGGTCATTTTATGCGGCCTCGAACCAACAAAGGGTGCTACACTTAATAAAGTGAATATATCGTAGAAATGTTAATTTTTCTACGCTTCCGCCAATTGCGAATCATGGCTAATTATATTTTATTGAATTATCAGGAAATTGAATGGACACAAGCCATTTCCGAAGATACGAAAACATCTGCAAGCGCCAATATACCAACCTTACGATCTATTGAAGCATCAACTACAATTAACGATAATACAATTTCGGCTGCCAATGTCTCAACCAGCTCGTCTCAGTCTGAAAATATTACACTGGCAACCGAAGAGGGAACTGCGGTTCAGGAGGGAATAGCTGTAGTCGATCCTGTCGCCATGTCTACATCTCCACAGAGACCATCATCGGGTGAGCAAACAATTATTGATTGGGAACATTTTTGACGACTTTTCGAACAAAATTAATTAATTTCAGATAATGACGACGACACGACACCAGTTGTTGAGCCGAAAAGACGTCGTATTTGATTGCAAATTTGAAGAAAAAACAATTATGGTCTCAATTATTGACACTCTGCAATGCACATGACAATGTTTTCCTTATCGTCCTTCTTCATTATTCACATCGATTAATGCACAGCAGAAGACATTTAACCAAATCTGTGTATTAAGATTTCCCCAAGTGGTAAATTTATTTTAGTAAATCTGAAATTATTTTTCGAAGATTCTCATTCACAATTCAATTCGTTAGTATTATATGAGCTGTGAACGAATCACTTTTTTTGGGAACATTGGCATCACTGGCCAAGTTTTGGAGATTTACTGAGTGACATATTATTTACCACGGAGGGTGGACTCTCACAATTTTCGAGCTCTTCCGTGCTGTACATATATATTTTATCTACGCTCGGCGGCGCAACGAAAGACGAATAATTACTTATGCGTTATGATACAAGAGAGTTGACTCTCCTCACACTGAGGTCGAAATACGATAGGAAAGGGGGGGGAGGAGGTGCAATCGTAAAATGCGAAGATCCAATGCAGTGAGAAAAGTGACTGCTCTCACATTCGTTTTACACACTGGAATTTTTTTGATATGCCTTCATAGCATACGCGTTGGATGGGAGTTCAGGCCAGCTGTAATTCTAGATTTTGCTTTCCGAGCTTGCAAATGCTTGCGCGAAGGACAGATTGATGGAGAACACGGGGGGGGGGGGGCGAGAGATGAGAGATGAGAGAGCGCAGAGAAAGAGAGCAATCTCTCTTGCAATTGGCCTAAAATCTAATTTTTTTTTCTGGAAACTTGCCATAGAATGAATGCAGTGAGAAAAGCGATACCGAAGCATAGCGAGATTGTTTAGAACACACGTATGCTCTCCAATTCGTTAGGTAATTGCCGCGGTATTCTCTCCGATCTGAGGCGAGGTATCAGCCTACAGCACGAGACACGAGTATGAGACAGTCGCGTCATCGGCCGGAGGGTCGGCATCATTGAGTGGGATCATTGAGTGGCTGCAAGAGTGTTTCCCAGCGGATGAAAGTGGAAGACAGTTTCCCATAGGGATACATGCAGGCTGCTCGTACAGAGGCCATTGCACAGTGCTTCCAAAACACACTGTGTCGCACCAATGAAATAATAAATGGTCCTTCTCTCTTCGAATAAGAGAATTAGCCCTTATCAAAAACACGACAGCGCAGCTCGACAGGAATGGAGCTAAGATTTGATCCAACGAGCGAGCTGGGACTTCGCAAAGTAGTTAGGGGCAAAGAAATGTGCTGTGTGGCCTAACAATCTTCCTCATAATAAAGGGAACGCATGATGATGTTAAAAAAGGGTTCCCATGAAACAGAATCATGGACTCTCACAACGACTGTATTGCATGCTGAGTACTGTACGGTGGTTTTCGCTAAATTCTGCGTACAGCACTATTTGCCTAATTCGACTTTATTATTATGTAAATTGCATTAAACTGGATCGCACATTCCATGTTTTCACAATAAAAATTCATTAAACTCAATAATAAGGAAGAAAACCGATGCTAAGCAACGTGGTGTAACGTAGCGAGCATTTCGAAATTCCGTCTTTTCCGAATCCAACGGCCGTTTCCTCAATCAATGGCTTGAATGCCTACAGTATTTTTAATTTGCCTGCATTTTCAATGTACTTTAGAAATTAATTGTGCAGCTTGTAGACATTTATTTAACTTGAAAACAAGTGATTTCTGATCGGAAAAGCGCCCTCTATAAGCCCATCGTGTTTGTTGTTGGCGAGACTCGTGGGAACTAACTCTTTTTTTAAAATTTTGAACACGACTAGGTGGAAATATCGCTAATGAGGATTTCATTCTCGGAATATGTTTTTATGCATCACGAATACAACCAGTACAAACGCCCATTTTCTGCATTCCCTGATTGAATTGTTGTTACGGATCGTATACATGAGAGAACAGGAATCTGCTGATGAAGAGCCCCTCGTCGTCTATGTCACACGGTGTGAAATCATGAAGATTGGTTGTTGGTAGATCTGTGTTCGATCTCGTCAGAGTGATCAAGTGGGAGACTGATCTTCCCTCCGAGATAGGTGGCTGATTCAACGAAATCGAACTGTAGATTGTTGATAATGATTGGATTTCGGGTTGTTGTACAGGAAGTGAGTAGGTTGGTCTTATTTGAATTCACCTCGAGACCAACTCTACTGCAACCGTCCATCAGCTTTTTCAGCATTCTTTCCATTTCCGGGCGAGACTTCGCAACAAGGGCTACGTCATCGGCATATTCCAAGTGGCAAAAATTCCTGCCATCAATTCGAATCCCGTCGTTCTCCCACTCGATGTCATTCATGGCTGAGCGAAGCACTGCATTGAAGAGACGAGGGGAGAGGGTATCCCCTTGCCTGACTCCTCTTCGCACAGTGACTGGTACGAGTTCCTCGTTTACTCTGATGAGTGTAGAGGAAGACTCGTAGATGCGGCGCAGCAGGTGGACGAGGGTAGGATGGGCTCCGAACGAGTAGAGGGCTTGCCAACATGCACTCCATTCCACGCAATCGAATGCTTTCTTGAAGTCGACGAATGCGAAATAGACCGGGATACCGTATTCCGAGGTTCTTTCTGCGACCTGATTGATGGAATGCAGGTTGTCGAGGGTGCTATACCCGCTCCGGAAACCGGTTTGCGTTGACGACTCAGTCTCTTCGAGCACTGCCTCGAGTCTTTTCAGAATCACCTTGGTCATGGTTTTCAGGGTTACGGTGAGCAAGGAGATTGGGCGGAAGTTTCCGACGTTGGTGGGATATCCTTTCTTGTGCAGAGAGTAACCACTGCTTCGGTCAAATCGCGTGGGACGGCTTCATCTTCTACCAGATAGTTGAGGAGATCAGCGATGATGGGGGCGAGGTGGTGTCGCGAGTGGAATAGCATATCAGGGAGAATTCCATCCGACCCGGGGGAGTGACCACACTTGAGTAGAGACATCGCTTCGCTGACCTCATCGGGTAGGAAGGGCGGAAGAGGATCGGGTGGATAAGGGGGATTGTGAGTGGGACCTGAACTGCAGGGGTGTAGAGATCCTCGAAGAAGCGCTGGACAGCTGTCTCGGTGGCTGCTTGAGAGAGAGCACCAGTGACAGGGTCGGGGACGAGGAGGCGCTTCTTTGAGGTGTGCAGATTCAGCATGCTCTTCACGATGCTCCTTCCCATGGTTGCTGCTTGCCGTGCTTGTGCCTCCTTTCGCTTCCTGATGTCATCGATGAGACTCGTCCGGGCAGCTTTGCAGGCAACTGAGTAGGCGACAGTTCCTTGGGGATTGGATTGCAATTGATGCCGCATCGCTAGGAGCTTCCGTGTTCCACTCGAGATCCAAGGCGGGGAATGGCGCTTCCTCCAACAGTTCATTGCAGCGGTCTCCGTGAAAGCCTTGACCGTAGAGTAGGCATCGGCAGCAGAACTGGGGCGGGCAAGGGGCAGTGACGCGAGAAGGGATGCGTTGGCAGTAAAAGCAGATCGATCGAAATCTAACCGCTCCTTGCATCTTTTCTGCCTCATCTTGCCAGGGAGGGAGAGGCACATCCGGACAAGGCGATGGTCGGAGTCAAACTCAAACCGGCCAATAACTCCGCAATTGACTACTCTCGCTGTGGTGGGCGCTGCAACGTAGTCAATTTGGTGGAATGAGGAGCCGTGGGGGGATCGCCATGTCCAGATTCGACCGTGCCGTCTCTTGGGGAACGTGTTCTGGATGCGCAGTCTATTCCTCACGCAGAGCTCAGTGAAACAGCGTCCGCGTGAGTTCGGTGTGGGAGAGGCGAAGTTACCGACAAATCTTTCATTGCCAGGTTCCCTCGCTACTCTACAGTTGAAATCACCGACTAGAACTGGCATAAGCCTCTGGCCTCTGGCATAAGCCTCTGCAGAGTGCCTCTGGGCGCACTCTGCAGAGCAGTCTCAACCTGGTCTAGGAAGTCATCGTAAGCGTTGTCATCGTAGGAAGACGTGGGAGCATACGCGCAGACCAGGAAGAGCCGTAGATCGGGGAGGAGGAGAGTGGCCAGACGAGGGGAGAGGCCATTGAACACCGCTCCGCGCGCAAGGTGCGGTCGAAGCAAGAATGCGACGCCATGGGAAGCAGTGGGCCCGCCCGAGTGGTAAACTACAGTGCCTGAGGATGTAAGATTGAACGAGGCACAACCCACAATCCTTGCTTCCTGCACTGCAATCACGTCCCACTTGATCTTGTCGAGGGCGAGCTCCATCTCCGTCTGCTTCTCCCTTGGACCGAACGTCCTGACGTTGATGGTGTAGCAGCGGCGACCCATCGTAGTGGCGTACAACTCCCGCGTGCCAAACGCTTCTGGGAGAGGGACTCTGGGCGGGCGGAACCGGAGACGGGGAGACGAAATCGCACTCGACCACTCTCCACACACTTGAGAACCCAAAATGACGGTAATGAGAGGTGAAAGGAGGTGATGAGAGGTGAAAGGAGGTGATGAGAGGTGAAAGGTACGGTAATGAGAGGTGAAAGGAGAGGCCAAGAAAGTTCGGTATAGAAACGATGAAAAGACAATTTGGATCGAATTGGATGTATTCATAAGAAGATTGCTAACAGTTGGGAACGTGATGATTTTTTAAACAAAATTAAAATAGCTTATGAGAATAAAGTGTATGTTTGCTATATTGTGGTTGATTAGGATTCCCAAAAGCAATTGACACATTTAGCGTTCGCTTGAATACTATGAGTAGGTGAAACAAGAAATGGCGGAGTGATTCCTGCTGCGTACTCTGAGTGCACATACATCCTTGCTTTGCAGTATGGGCGCAGAGGAAATCTGTGCTATAGTGTATGCGCACTACTCGCAGTTGAACACTTACCTAAACTGGTAGCAAGTCTCCAGAATAGTAAGCAACTCGACTATTATCCGATAGTGTCGTTGGTGATTAAGAACCGATGTGTGTGCCACTCCAATTTATGTTTCACGTGGTTTTCAATAGTGTCATGCGAAATGTGCCTTTGATGGATGGATGCAGCGTTGCGACTACCAATTAATAAATTTTAAAGCGGGAATATCCGCAAAACTAGCCAGAACAAACTGACAACGCAGTTTCGAGACAATCGTAAACCGTAATCCATTTCCGAAATTCCGATGTTTAAATCTCTATTCAGAATTCAGTTATGCTTCCATTCAAACATTCAAAATTGACCCTGACGCACAGGCAACGAGTGAGAGAGCACGCCACTTGAAGAGAGTACTATCCCTATTTGAAACATATTTCAACCATGAGCATTTTTGCTGAGAGTCCTGCTGTAAGTCCTTCAGATCAACTTCATCCCTCTCTTCGCACTTCCAAGTAGGACACTGAGCGGTGAGATTGAGCTATTTTTGCTTGAGAACGAAACTGCTCTGCTCAAATTGCTGTGTATCTAGCCATGGGCTCTTGCGCTAATTCTACAGCACGAATATGAACTGGAAAAAAAACGCACTTTTCCTTTACATTGATCAGATCATAAACAATTACTTATGCTAATTGAAGCAAATTAAGAATATGAATCACGAGTCGCTCAAGATGCCCAAAGACATTCATTTCCATCAGCAATCGCGACCTCTCGCTTGTCTCGATTATCGCTACAAAATGTAATTTTGAAATTCAAATTATTTTTCAACCTACTTCTTCACTAACTCATCGTTATAACACAACTCTTTCGAGGAGCGGTCGAAATCGTAGTATATTATGCTGAGAAGATCGACGAAGAAGAATGCAAGAATTATTGGGGTATTAGTAGAATGTAATGTTTTTACAGTCGTCGTTTCGTTTCGATGACGGACAAGGATCAAGTGGAGATGGTCATGACATTGGAAAAGGAGGAATTACTGTAAGCGATAATTGTTCGAATTCTGACCTACTTTACGTAATGTAGACTATATTTCATCATCAAAGAGTGTCCTAGCACTTTCAAAAGTTGGATACTTGAATTATTTGTGGTTTGGTGTCTCGATCCGATCACAGTTCCTATTCGAAAGAGCGAAAGTATCCTGCATGGAACACCGATGTGCCATGTGGAATAGGGTGTGACCACTTAACTTGATTTTTGCGCTATTCTCACTCAAAATCTTATAGTTACAACTTTAATATTTAATAATTAAATATTATTGTTAAAATTCTGTTACGAATGAATTATCGTTCTTTTCAGGAACTCCACGAGGATAGGATGCGAGTGAATGAACTGCAGAGGAAATTACAGGTTGCAGAGGAGCAGAATAGGCATTTATTTGTTCTTTGATTTCTTTGATTTCAAAGCAAACGACGAACTGAGAACTCGTGTTTCACGATTGGATCTAAAGTTTATGAGCGGTGGTGCCATGATTCGTACAGCTCCAGCATTGAAAAAAATAACATTTCGAAGACCATTTCGTAGCATCCCAGACGAACCGTTCGCCTCGAATAATCCTGAAGCTAGGAAGGAAGAAATTACTGGAAGGAACGAATTGTGAGTAGGGTCAGAGGAATGGGACTACAATTTAGAAATCGTCTTATTAGTCGATAATTAAGGTTATATTTTGTAGCAGAGTGCCCCCATCGATCAATTGAACGTGCACGGAATCGTAGTATCATATTATATTCGGAAAACACCGATTTCGCACTTTGATTTGACAGTGATTTCCTCGCTTTGGCATCCTTCCTAGCAGACAGTGATTTCCTCGCTTTGGCATCCATCCTAGCAGAATATCAACTGCAAGAGAAGTGTGATCATCAGTCAGGTATGGAGGTGACTGTGTTGTAAATGTGATTGCGGGTCGGTGGTTTCACGTTGTGGAACTTTCTCATAGAAGGATTCATAAATATGGTGAAATGATCAAGTGGTTGTATCCTTTGCAATACGATCAAATCAATCTCGATCATTGAGTGTCTATCATTTGGCGAACCTGGCATAATGCATCTCTTCCTCTCGGGCGCCCTCTTCCTTTGAATGAGAGGAGAAGGCGCAACTGGCGAAGCTTGTTTGCTTGGAGGCTTATTACGAATGGTATTGGCATTTCTAAGTTGTGTCATGCGCCAATTGCTGTTTCAGAGATTTCTAAAGAGTCTTATATGTACAGAGCACTCGATGGAATTGTATCACTCCTTTTCAAATAATATATTTTGCAGATCAATGTCGTCTCTCGCTTCGCAATGTCGATGAGGACGAGGAGCGGATAATTATTATTTTTGTTTTCCTTCAAGTGTCACCGTCGAATTGCTACAACTCGAGTTTCTTCACTATTGTACTAACGCTGAAGCCTAATTTTCCCTGAGACAAAAAGATCGTAACTTTTCAGTAATTCAGAATTTCTGATCAGAAGCAGATAATAAGACTATTGCTAAGTAGGTATGCTCACGACATCCTCAATAACCAAGGAGTACGTTACTCATATTGCTGCACACAGATGCATTTTCTTTTAAAAATTTAATTGTGCTACCACCCAATTCGCATGAAATAATTGAGTAGTTGAGAGAAGAAAGGGTTCTCACTTTGTAGACCCGAATGGATGCCAAGGATCTCGCTACTGCAGCGTGAGCATAACAATCGTGGACGCATACCTGAACAAACAATTTGTTGAGGTATCGGTGTTGAGTGATGTACGGTATTGAGGGTCTTCCTTCAAGGTAAAAATATCACTTCAATTTAAAGGAGGAGTAAAGTCAAAATTCAATTTTTGAAACTTTGATATGCACGGCCTAGATCTCCATAACGATAAGAAGCTCCTAAGAGAGACTATCTGAGTGAGTGAACTTTTTTGTGTAGACGCTTGGCACTAGCGAAATATCGAATTCCTCCAAAATTGGCATACACGTAGTACTCGGTGAGTATAGCTCAGGCATGGCTTATTTAGTGTTCTAGATCACGCTTAGAGAAATGCGATACACTTTAGTCCGAAAACGTAAATTTTCGAACTTCTCCATTTCGCAATCAATCAAAACGGTTCATACCTCTAAAAATGCAGAATATTCAAATAATCTGCTCTTGACTGATCCTGCACGCAGTACTCGATGAGGGAAATCCACCAGCATCAACAAAATTTCGATACGCATCCACGCGCGCGAGAGCGCTGATGTTAAATATTTCGATAAATTACGGTAGTTATTTAACATCAGCGCTCTCGCGCTCGCGGAAGCGCATCGAAATTGTGTTGATGCAGGTAGATTTCCCTCATCGAGTACTGCGTATAGAATAAGTAAAGAACATATTTCCTCTAGTTCGATTGGGGTGCGGTAGGACACCGGCATGATCATAAACTGACTTCATTTCAAGCTGCCGGCCGTTATTTGCCGATTTCTCTGAACACTATTTTTTGATTTTAATTTAAGTTTATGAATAGTTAGTTAGTATCCAGAGCTACAAATACAAATAATAAAAATGGTCCACCCCTACCCATCTGAAGGAGATAAAATTGAACAAAGGTAAAATATATCGAATTTTTCGTTTTTTTTCACAACTACTTTTATCGAAATTGTATGAAATTTGGTAGGTTCGATCTCTTGAATATTGTGCATTTTTAGAGATATAACTCATTCTGATCGATTGCTAAATGACACATTTCGAAATTTGACGTTTTCGGACTAAAGTGCGGCGCATTTATCAATGCGAGATCTAGAACACTAATTAGTCTACGCCTAAGCTACACTCACCGAGTACTACATGTATGCCAATTATGGAGGAATTCGATTTTTCGCTAGTGCCAAGCGTCTACACAAAAATGTTCACTCACTCAGAGAGTCTCTCTATAATATTTTAAAGTCGTGCTCGTAGCATTCCCATTTGGGATTGTGTTTCACGAGAATATAGATTGTCTATGTGGATGGACAAACGCAATCATCGACCATTGACTTGTTGAACAGAAATTGCACTATTGTCAAGAATTGTTTGCATGCCCGTTCTGCAACTGCCAGCACGGTCGTATCGATGGGCACCGAGAATGCAGCTGCAGCGAGGAAAGTAGAGACACCGATGAGGACACGGTACAGAGAGAGTAGGAACGAAACAAGCGCCAAAAATACAGGAAAAATATATATTATGGGTAATATTATGGGACATAAAGAAAAAGCGATTGTTTCGTGCCCGCTTCTAAACTAATGGATCCGATTTGGGGCACAAAACTGTCAAGAAATTTCAAATTTAATGATGATCTTGCTAATAGATTCGATTCAGTGTCTATGCCATTATGTTCTCCTCGAATTGACTTTGCTCAATCCAATATATTATATTAATCCAATATATTATATTTGCGAAAAGTAATTCCATTATTCCAGATGAGGAGCAGCCTTCGTTGCCTCTGTAGTTCATGTTGATTCTTGTGCATAATCATGTGAGTGTAGAAAAAACTCTCTTTCTCCTCTCTAACTACTGCTGCATCTTCTGCATCAGATGCAGTCGATATGACTACTGGATACGGTAAGCATTATTAAAAGTTGATATTATTTTTGTTTTGGACGAAAGATGATAATTGTGATATCTCTATCATCATATCATATCATATTTATCCTGACGTCAGGCACAATGGTCCTGCAGGAGGGTGACTTCAGTGTGGAGGGAATGGGGATCTTCGGTCTCAGAGCGTCGTTAGGTCAAGGGATGGGATCTTCTTTGGCTTCTCTGGTCAACTGTAGGGACGATCGTGAAGGATCTCCGTTGAGCGTCGAAGTAGATCATCCTGCCGCCGAACACCTGACTTGCGCCGGTTAGGAACTCACAACGCAGACAGCGGGGCTTTCTTGACGGTAGATCACTCGAGACGATGGGAATCCGTCCGTGCTCCTCCTCTTGAAGTGTACCAAGTAGGCGATACTCTCCGGGTTGCCCAAGCTGACGGGAGAGGATTCCCCAAACTAGGTCGGAAAAGAGCGGGGTCAGGGACGACCGCCCATCACGAGCGCTAGAATGGAGAATGGAGAATGGAGAATGGAGAATGGAGAATCTCTATTATCTCTATTATCTCTATTATCTCTATTATCGAATATCTCTATTCGGGAATCAAAACTAATGAAACCTATTTGGTGCACGAAACTGCCAAGTGCGAAATTCAAATGTCAAATTCTCCTTTGAAGGTTGATTATCTAATGAATCTGATCTTCAGTGTCGAGGTAATTATTTTCTTCTCGAATTGGCATCACTCAATCAATATCATTTCGTTTCCTCGAGAAAAATATTTCCATTATTGTAGAGTACAACATTCGTTGTCTTGCATGCTGCTTCGTGTGCAGAATCAGGATAATGTATGAGAGACTTTTTGGCTCAGGGAACATATTTGTGAAGACCCTTGGCATTAGACCAAAAATCGAATACCACCTACATGTGCCCACATGTAGTACTCGGTTAGTGTAGCGCAATGGTGGCATATTTAGTGATCTAGGATAAGCGCTGAGAAATTCACCGAACTTTCTCTGAAGGATTACGGTATTCATTTTTTTCTCTTTCGCTCTCGCTTAGAACGGCGCATATCTAGAAAGACTCGCCGTACTCTGCTCATTATCTGACCCAAGTTTCACCTCAATTGGATTAAAATCCATCGACGGCAAAAAATTAAAATTTGAATTTAAATTTTAGCTCGTTCAGATGGGTGGGTAGATACGTTTTTTATTCCTTTGGTTTTTACTGCGGGCTGTTAGCTATCTATTAAAAATTTTCAAGAAAAATAAAAAATACACTTTTTGAGAAAATGGCAAAAATGTAGAAAAAAGTCAGTTCATGATACGGTCAGTGGCCTACCGTACCCCAATCGAATGGGAGGAAAATCGTTCTAGAATTGTCCTACACGCAGTACTCGACGAGGGTAATCTACCACCACCAGTAAAATTTCGATACCCATCTGCGCGCTCCAGCGCGTGAATGATGAATATTATCGAAAAATACGGTAGGTTTTTAGCATCAGCGCTCTTGCGCGCGCGGATGCCTATCGAAATTCCATTGATGTTGCAGGTATTCCCACATCGCGTACTGCTTGTAGGATACCTCTAGAACAATTTTCCTCGGGTTCGCTTGGGGTACGGTAGGCCAGTGGCATGATCATGAACTGACTTTTTTCTACATTTTTGCCCTTTTCTCAAAAAGTGTATTTTTTATTTTTCTTGAAAATTCGTAATAGATAGCTATCAGCCCGCATTACAAACGAAAGGAATAAAAAACGTATCTACCCACCCATCTGAACGAGCTAAAATTAAAATTAAAATTTTAATTTTTGACCTCGATGGATTTCAATCCAATTGAGATGAAACTTGGGTCAGATAATGGGCAGAGTACGGCGAGTCTTTCTAGATATGCGCCGTTCCAAACGAGAGCGAAAGATTTTAAAAAATGAATACCGTAATCCTTCAGAGAAAAGTCGGTGAATTTCTCAGCGCTTGACCTAGATCACTAAATATGCCACCACTGCGCTACACTCACCGAGTACTACATGTGGGCACATTTAGGAGGAATTCGATTTTTGGCCTAATGCCAAGCGTATGTTCACTGACTGAAAAAGTCTCTCATAAAAATAATGCCCCTCTGTCCATTTCAGGAGCTTTCTCTAACATCACACAAACAAATCTGAGAATTAGAGAGTAAAATCATCTCAACCTTTGTTTATGGTTTATGGTGGTGATTACGGGTACCTGGTTAGCCTAAGCTCCGCCCACTCCAACTGGTTAACAACTGGTTAACCAGTTAGAATGGGCGGAGCTAACCAGTTGCTAACCAGAACCTCGACCAGTTGGTAACCAGTGCCCTGACCAGTTGCTGGCGTGTTCCCCAGCAAATGGTTGGGAGAAACGAGAGCACGTCCCTCGACTGTAATTAGATCTGGGGTAAAGGTCAGAGTGAAACATATCCTTCATTCGTCACTCTTTGTGCAGAGAGCGCGGTGAAATGTCCATACATGACGTGTAAAAAGACATGTAACAAAAAACGCCGAACTCGAACCTCTTACCCTGTATACGAAAAATGATCCTCGACACAAGGCGCATCTCCCTGTATAGTTCACGTCTTTGGTTTCTGCCTTGTATTCGAGAACCGATTTTTTCCAACTGTTAACATAAAACAAAATATGTTAATTTAGTATTAACAGAGTCGTAGATATCTTATTTTACTAATTCAAATTTCAAGTGTATTTCTCAATCGGTTGTTGAGTTACGTATGGAAAGGTAGATGCAGCCTACGTGCAGCCTGCCTCTATCGATCGAGTTGGAGCGAAATGAAGTTGACCACGATGATCAGCACCCTCGAGAACCCTTTTCCACAAATTTTCGAAAAATCGATGTGCCAGGTCCTTCAGCTCATTGCTCGATTTTTACGCGACCGCCGTCATATGAATGATGTTCTTTCATATTATGAAATAAAAATTCGTTTCATGCGTGATGGTGAAAACAATTATTGTAGTTTTTTATTATGTTTTCAACATAAGTTTTTAACATAAAAGTTGTTGGAAATATTTTACTGAACATTTTGAGCTAGATGCCACCTTTCTTGCTCATATGGGAGCAGATGTGAGAGACTTTTTGACTCAGTGAACATATTTGTAGATACCCTTGGCAAAGTGCGAAAAATCGAAACCGTCCTAAATGTGCCCACATGTAGTACTCGACGAACATAGCTCGGGTGCCACATCTGGAGTGTTCTAGATCGCTCTCTGCGAAATGGGACGCACTTGTGTCAGAAAGTTGAAATTTCGAATTTTGTCATTTCGAAACCGATTTGAATCACTGATCTCTCAAAAAATCACTAATATTTTATTGATTATATGCAACAAATTCTAGAATGATTGGGCATCAACTCGTGAAGAAACATCGAAAAAAAATTATTTTTAATTTTTAATTTATTCAGATAGGTGGGTAGCCACCATTTTTATTGTTTTATTATCTCGAGCTTTATGCATACTATTAGTAGAAAAAATTTTAAAAGAATGAAAAATACAGTTTTGGAGATACTGAAATAAAATCATTTCGTGATTACGTCAAACTACTGATGAGAGAGTGTACAGAATGAAGAGGCATTACACGAATTAGTTCACGATTGTCAGGGTACAGTATAAGGATTACTGTATGTTGCATAAATTTATTCCACCCTTTCCGGCCTCTATTGTGCCACTACGGATTGATTTGCACCATTTGGTGTGTCAACAATATCGGTGTTACAGTAGTTCAGACTACGGTAGCCGACAAATGATAGCTGACGCACTGGATGGTGTGACTCATGTAACCTTAGGAAAATCCAGCATCACCCTTCACCTCAACACAATTCGTGTAATCGCCTCTTCATTCTGCACACTCTCTCATCACTCGAGTACGGTAGTTTGACGTGATCACGAAATGATTTTATTCCAATATCTCAAAAACTGCATTTTTCATTTTTTTAAATGTTTTCTACTAATAGTATGCATAAAGCTCGAGATAATAAAACAATAAAAATGGTGGCTACCCACCCATCTGAATAAATGAAAAATTTGTAGCAGATTCCATCAGCTACTTCTAATTTATTGATCAAAATCAATAAATAAATAATCATCTTAAAATACAATCATTTTCTAATTCACTTTCCACCATACAGTCATACTGTAGCCAAGTTGGCAGCGGCCTCTTCTCGGCACAACTTCTTCCCTTCCATTATTTGAATTTTCCCGCGTTCTTGTTGAGTCATTCCAAGTTGTACCGTCTTCATGAGCGTCAACGAAAGGAGCGGCCCAAGAATTGCGATGATTTTTCTCTCCTCAGAGACCTCGTCGTGCTTTCATACTGGCATGTGCTCTCACTCACGTTCTGACACGTTCACACTCGTGCCTTTTTACGTGATTGACGCTTTTAACGGTTGCATAAAGCCGTTTCGTCATTCAATCATTTTCTGGCTAGACTCACCAGTCTAGCTCTCATCAGTATTTGCTTCCTGCGTATGTTCGCGAACCAATACGCTGTCATTTCACGTGTTCCCTTGTCAGACCTGTACAACGGTCGCCGAGGGACTCACCCAACCATCGCACACATAAGCGTTTGGTTGCCAAGGATCAAGTCCAAGGTACCGTTCATTCGTTCTACCAATCAACATTGGTCAGCCCATCCCACCCCACCTTAGTTTCCCTTTTCTTTCCATATTTATCTTGTAAAACCAGTAATAAATATAATTGTTTATCGTTCTTGCGTCACTTCGCATTACAATCTTATCACTAGTGAGAGCATCTCCACACGCAATCAAATGTGTGATATGGTGCATCGGTTCTACTAGAACTTTGACAAATCAAGTCCCGCGTGGCTCACAAGCATTCTGAATCATTGTCATCATTGACCCCATCATTTCACTCCCACCTACGGTCACAACCCGTCATCGCAAAATGGGAGAGTTCGTGCCAGAGTTCACAAATGACTATGACAAACTCTACTCCTTTCTCGAGCAACTCATCCCCCTTTTCGAAAGCATCGATTCGGAAACTTCCAAACTGGCACAAATGACCAGCAAAGACGACATCACGTCTCTGAGCTCCCAGATGGTCACTACCATTTTTTTTGACGATTACGCTAGGTGGTGTAGTGCGGTGAGGTCGACTACTGTTTGGACTACGTATACCTGCTGTCCAAGGTGCTTCTAGGGAACGATACATTTCGCGACCTGGGTCACTGCCAATTTACCGACCCCGGAGGGATAGAGGGCTTGGTCTGCCTCGGCGGGGGATCGAACTCAGGTCCCTTGTATAGCGAGTGGCGCCTCACACCACTGCGACACCAATACCATTGGTGACGCCGAATCAATCATCGCCGATTATGCAGGTATCGTCGAATCGATCAAAGAGAAGATCGACAGAATGGCTGAGCGCATCGAGAGCAGGGACCAAGCAGAGAAGGAGGACGAGCACCACAAGGAGCTGAACAAGGCCGTGCACGGATCCAAGGATATACCGATGGGCGCGGTTAGTTTAGAGTCTCTTCTGAAAAAGAAGGAGTCCCGTTACGAAAATACGTTCACTAGATCAGTAAGACGCGTCAACACGCTTTCTACACTAGTACCTTCGTCCCCACCTGCCCCTCTCACTGACCAGGGATCATCTCCCGCTAGCTCCAAAAGCACTTCACAACCAGACAATTCTGATCCTTCCACTCCGCTTACCGCTATCAACTCAGCGGCGCCCAACCAAATTGTCGATCAGTTCGCACCATAATCTGACGCGATCATTTCATCATCGATCCAGTCACCTCATCAGGTCGACTCAACGTTGCATAGGACACATCTGTCCCTCCCTCCAGTCAGACTTGAGATATTCGATGGCAGTGACATAACTCGCTGGCCGGCATTCAAATGCCAGATCGAATCCCTCGTCCTCACTCAACCACAGTTGTCAGAAGTGGAGAAGATCTTTCATATTAGATCTAGTCTAAAAGGAACAGCGTACTCTCTCATTGCATCAATGCCGGTGCAGACAAACTTCCTCAATGGGATGCTTACTAGACTAGAATCAGAATACGGTCGCCATGAGCTCACATAAGCTCGACAAGAAGGACATTCTTAGGGGCAAATCCCTTTGTTTTGCTTGTTTCTCACCCGCGCATTCCTCGGATACGTGCAAAAAATCGTGCTCGCAGTGCAAGGGGAAGCATCACAAGTCGCTGTGCACCAAGCAGCCTAACCCCAATCAGTCAGGAGTTCATTCTATAACCACTGGTCATTCCATCCAACTGAACTCGAGACTGTTCACTGCACCAGTCAAGGTAGTCAACACTACCTCGCGTCACTACGCGAATGCGAATGTACTACTCGATGCAGGCGCACAAGTGTCCCTCATCTCGCGCTCATTAGTTGCGAAGCTCCATCTCGAACCAGTCGAGAAGTTGCGTGCATCCATCACTGGGATCACGAGTACTGAGCAGAATTCCCTCCCATCCAATCATGTTGTTCAATTCGATATCATTACGGATCGCGGAAGGGAAGCCATCAAGGCCATTGTTCATGATACTATACTGATACTGATATACTATACTGATACTATACTATACTGATACTATACTATACTATACTATACTATACTATACTGATACTATACTATACTATACTATACTATACTATACTGATACTATACTATACTGATACTATACTATACTATACTATACTATACTATACTATACTATACTATACTATACTATACTATACTATACTATACCAAAAGCAAGTTCATGATCCCTAGAGCCAGGCCACTTGCCAAGTCAACACTGAAACAATGTGTGCCATGCAGGAAGACAAACAACCTGCCGTTCACCTACCCTGAGAGTCCACCACTCCCTCACGATAGAGTATCTCAGAGTCTTCCTTTCGCTCACTGCGGAATAGACTACGCTGGCCCATTCCATCTCATCGACGAGTCCAAAGTGTGGCTTGTTGTGATCACCTGTTTCTCTACCAGACTCACGCACCTCGAGGTAGTAACATCTCTACTACCGTCTGCATTCATATTTGCATTCCGTCGTTTCTGCTCACGTAGAGGAACACCATTGCGAGTCACATCTGACAAAGCAACGACCTTCCGACTATTTAGTACACTGCTATGCAAGTCTGAGATCGACCCAGATATCAATTCTCTCTTTTCCTCACTAGGAATCACTTGGCATTTCACAACCGCACACTCCCCATGGAAGGTATCTATGAGATTGATCAAGATCATCAAGGATTCCTTCTCTCGATGAATTGGAAAGAGAAAACTTGATAAAGACAAATTCGAGACCATCACTTGTGAAGTTGAAGCACTCCTCAATTCGCGTCCCCTCACTTACGTCTCATCAGACGAGATTGAGTCATTCTCTGGTCCCCGTGCTCAGATCAATCGATCCTATCCAACCCGCATCAGTGCTTGGATGTTCACTTTCTCTCACTGGAAAGGATGACTACATCCCTCCCGAGGAAGAAAACTCGAGCAGGGAAAATGCAATTAAATTTCTCAGACGATCGATCAATATCGTTGAGTCATTCTGGAACAGATGACACAATGAGTATCTCATCACTCTAACAGATGCCAACAAGTCATCTGACCCACTACAATCACCACGTTCCACGAACACATACCCACTACTGGGTTCCATTGTTCTAGTCATTGACGAGAGTGGCACTACCCCTCGATCCTCATGGAAAATGGCAAAAATACTCTCTCTCACTGAAAACTCTGCCAAGTTACGCTCACATGCAGGCAGAGTGATCGAGAGACCACAGCATCTCTTGATTCCTCTTGAAATTCAGTCGACAGTAGAGACTCAACCTTTTGTCACAGCAGAACAGGCACATCACCCAATGGTGACCAGATCCAAGAATGCACATCGCAAGTAAGGTCAGTCAAATCTTCCTTCTCCCTCTTTCCCTTTCCCTTCCCCCCAGGATTCCACTGTGACATACACACTGTAATTATAGAATTCAAATTTTAAATATCATGATCATATCCTTCACCATCTCTGTTCAGCCTCCCAACCTCATCATGGAGGACGAACAGATGGATGAAGAGGCGGCACTTCTCGCCTTCAACAACGATTCCGAGACCAAAGATCTTATCGAGTTCTCCCACGATCATCTGGCTCAAGAGCTAAACGACGTCAAGGAGGATATCAATGACCTCAGAGCGTACATCAGCAATGAGTTCAAGTCGATCAAGGACAGCATAGAGACTTTGACATTCAACGTCTCCACCATCCTGATTAAAGTTTCCCAGCCTTCCCCCAATCTCCCTTCAGTGGTCACATCCACTCCCCCACGAAGCAAATCAAAATTCTGCCTCGTTCCCATTCTATTCATAAGCCCAAAATAAGTAGACCGTCCCACTTCAACTTGTGGTCGTTCTCTGATCACTCCCCGTAGCACCAAACACCTTCAAATTGCCCAGACCATCAAATGTACTTTCTGTGACTCAACTGTTCACTACACTCGTAACTGCACCAATGCTACGAGCAATTCCGCACGCCTTGCTCGCATCGCCCCCAATCAGTGTCTCCGGTGCTTCCGTTTCAAGGATACCACACACAAGGCTTCTTGCGAACCGGACGTTTGTGTCCACGGATGCACTGACGAGATGGGCCGAGGCGTGCGCCATCAGTACTACTTCTGCCCCAAGAATCCCGATCTCAAGCCATAAGTGGCCATCAAGATATCTCCACAAGTGGAGCCCCCTAGTTGACCCCTTCATTACCCTTAAAGGGACCTGGCACTCTTAGAACATTGCCGCCCATATGAAATGTATCACCTTTCCGTTCATCTTTGTCAAAAAATAAAAAATAAAAATCAATAATTAAGCTAAGAATGAACATCAAAGTTCAAGACCGGAGCCGGAATTAATATTCGGGTTGAAAAGGTATTAATTCCGGCTCCGGTCTTGAAGTTTTATTTTCACGGGCTAAGAGTCTCGGCTTACTGTGCTTTTTGCCTTATAGATCTTTTATATTTTTTTGTAATTTTACTTATTTCCATTTTTGTTTGATTATGCTCGCCGAGACCCAATTCAGCATGGCTAGCGTTAGGAAGAGACGTTGCTTCCTCTGTGGGGAGGAGGCGGAGAGTACAAGGAACTTCCCTCATCGGTCGAGACCTCTGCTTCAAAGGGAGTGGCTGCTCAGACAGGGGCTAGATGAACAGGGAACAGCTCGTCTAAGGGATAGACACTCTTCGGTGAAAGAGCCTAGATGGTGTTTGCGCCACTTCGACTCCCCCTCCGATGAACTACCCAAGGACGTGAGTTCTATAAATTGTTTTACTAAAATGAACCTCTTCTGCCCGCGTGACGAATACACCTGCCCATTGCTTCAGCGCCGAAGTGTCGTTGTCCGCCCTGTTTGCATCCCTACTGTCCCCCTACGCACGACTAGACCAGCGGGTCTCGTTCCGCCATCCCAATTCGCTGCCACACAACCAGTTTACCATCAACCCCCACGAAGACAAGTGAGTTCAGCTGCAGCCTAACGATATCTGAATGAACATCAATGGGAGATTTATATCTACGATAAACTGCAGTAAAACTATAAGGCGCACAACATCAAACTATTGATCGATCTTGACACAGTAGAATCATCGACCTACAATCCTAAATTAGACATACTAAATCGACTGATCATGGAGCACATGCCCGTTCCAGGCAGGACCAGGTTCGGTTCGTCGCTCCCGATCACTTTCTCCAATCGCTTCGCATACAGATGTAAGTGGAAAGTATATTATTCAGAACTCAAAGAATACATAATCAATGATTTTACATAAATGTCATCATGAAAATTTTGAACAATAAACTTTACATAAATGTAATCATGAAAATTTTGAACAATAAATATCGGGACAACTAAGCATGCAATAATGATACGAAACAATTGATGAAATCTAAAAAAACAAAAGGTTCCTCGATGGCGCCTCCCCCCTCCCGACTCCGACGACGATCCAGACGACGTCGGTTCCTGGAATCAAATGGATGAGGTCATACCAAAGAGGTTCAAAAGTGATCGCTCTACTGCAACAATGGGTACTATCCAGTCACAGGTGAGTCATTTCGGGGTAATTTTGCCAGTTACTAGTTGTAGCACTCGGAGTACCGGTACTCTCAAGATTCTAACCAAGGGGAAGAGGATGAGGAAATGAAGGAGGAAGAAGAGATTGTGAAAGAGTTGGGCCGATATGCCGTGATAGAAGATGCTTGCCTGAAGCGGCTGCTAAAGCGGTGTGAAGAGTGTGGGGAGGTACTCGACCAGAGTCTGATCGATATGAGGAGAGAGGGAAGTGCATGGGTTGTCACCTATCACTGTCTGAACCACAAATGCAATGCCGTTGTGACCATTGAGACCCAACAGAAAGTGGGAAAAGGGAGAGGACAAGTATTCTCGTTCAATCATTCTCTCGCCATTGCTGCATTTATAACTGGAACCCCTACTCCGGTAAGAAGCAGTATCTGTGGCTAGGAGGTTTCCTGTTTTACAGACGTTGTGTGACCTTGGATTTCTTCTCAAACTCGATTTGCCATCTGACCGCATTATGCGCAAGACAGTTCGTGAAATTGGGAGCGTATCTATCGAACGAGTATACGATTCCTGGCAAGAAATGGCAAGAGAAATCGCGGTTGATGCATCTTTGGTATCCTCATGTATTTTTGAAAATCTATGATATTTCTATAATAGGGTAATGGACTAGAAGTATCTATCGATGGACAGTTTGATGCTCCCGGCCACACGGCAACTAACAATAAAAACACGGTCATCGATTGCCATACGAAACTTGCAATCGCATCGGCCGTATTACACAAGGGATTACCAGGAATAGGTACAATTGCCGCACTAAAACGAATAATCTGCAATCTCAGACGGAGTTTCCTGTCGTATGGAATCAGTGGGCACCCACCAAGCGCTTGTCAAATTAATCGATAACGGCATAGAAATAAGGTGATGACGTTTATAAATAATAAAGCCATTCATCCACGTATTCTAGACGGAGAGTAGGTGATCAGAATATGATGGTTAACAAGATATTGCGCGAGGATCCAAAGACAGCGAATATAGAGATGACGCTAGACTGGTGGCACGTTCAGAAGTCCCTGAGAAAGGAATGGTGGCAGGTCGGGTGTACACGAAAATCTAATAAATTTCGTAATCATACACCATTCAAGATGGTGAAAGCAAATCCCGCCCTCGCACCCTTCTACCGAATGTTTTTCAACCACCTGTTCCATGTGCACAAGACATATACCAAGAAAGAAGATCGCCCTCGCGCCCTCGAAGTTGTTCAGTCGTTTGTTATGCATATCCTGGGCAAACACAAGTGGGCTAAGGTGATACTAATGCAGAAGAGTGTCATCGGTAGGTTATGTTTATAGAGTGATGAGTTCAAATTGATCACGAAGTGCGAACATGGGAAACTGAAGAGGATGAAAAGGGGAGAAAAGCGACTGACATTGAAGGTTTGAATAGGGGAAAGCTAAACTATTTCGAGCGTGTCACTAATTGTAGGCTGGCAGCAAAGAATTAGAAACGGTTAGAGAGATGCTGTTCGCCCCCAAATTTGTAAAGGCTTTCCTCTCTGCTGCCTCGCTCATCGACACTTCAATCAATGAATCTTTTCACTCGCTCAGTCTTATGTATTCGCCGAAAAGATTCGCTTGGTCAGTGAATGATCGAAAGGAAATACTATTCGATTGCAGCGCTCCCCACTATTACTCGTTGAAGACCAGTGTCCATTCTTCACTATAATAGTCTCGCTTTTGATGACATATTAGGGACGAGAGGAGAGATTGGAAATGCGCTCGTTTCTAGGAAGGGAAGATTAGTAGCAGCGATTAAGAGAAAGAGAGGAAAAGGCACCCATTGTTGGAGGAATGAGGTAAGAAAGACTGTTTTCGGAATTATATGTATGAGCAATTACAGATTATGGAAGAAAGTCTACGCGTGAGAGACGAGTTGAGCGAGCAACGGGTGATGCGAAGAATGGGTGTTCCCCGAGATGATGTCTACGATGAGCTCATTAGTTGGTGGGAGTGAAGGAGAAGGCTCAGCTGGAGTCGGGTTATGAGGATTATGAGAAAGAGGGTTTCGATTTCGGGGACTCTAGTGAGGAAGAGATGGGACCTCAGGAGAATGCGGGAGAGGACAAATCCCAAGAATTCTAGTACTTGTGATTCTCGCTTATATGTTGATAAAAAATACAAAGCAATCATCCATCGGACACCTAATTTTAGAAATTGTCAAGGGATATTGAGAGGAAAGAATACGTGTTTTCATATAAGCGAAAGTAACCCACTCTCGGGGTAGATCTCCTCGAGGGTGGTGGTCTTTCTGTCCTTGACGAGACGTCCGAGCTTGCTCGCGGGCATCCGTTCCTTGTCTCTTTCCTTTCCTCTGCATCCACAGCTGCAAAATGAATAAGAATATTTTTTACATGGCACATTGAGATAAACAATATTTACGTGATCGGGTACCACGTGGTACGGTCATCATGTGATTGATTCCTGGTACCACGTGATATGTTCCCAGTACCTCGTGGTACCGTCCCGGGGCGGTCGGGTTCCGAAATGGTACCGTGAGATACGGACCTGGTACCGACTTGGTCACACATGATACTTATCAAGGACTGATATGCTAGAGACATGAAGCCGAGTCCCCACTCACGGATGGCGGTGGCCCCAGTCCGACGTGACCGTTGTAGTCTCCGATAGCGGCGAAGGCCTTGAAGCGGGTTCGCTGTCCGGCTCTGTAATGAACATATTTACATAAAAGTAGACTATGTCGGCAATGCTCGAAGTAAACAAGTACAACAAACGACCTTGTACATATACTTCCTATGTCAACGATTTGTCGGCCCAGGTGAGGAAAGTTTTCACCGATCAGCAATATCACAAACCTGGTCTGCTTGTGGACGGGGATGATCTTGAGGACCTCATGGGTTGTAGCAGAGATAGTCGATGAGCTCGAACTCCTGAAGTGTTGTAGAAACTGGTAATGCTCACATAAAAAAGTTTTTTTACTCGCAAGCACATTGGTGCGGGGAAGTGTGTCTAAGCCTAGCCTTTCCCTATGAGGCCATTTTTCTCTCCTAAAAAGCCAAACTCAATTCCACGATATAATCAAACATGTTGTCAGTATAAAGTCAAAGCGTATTATCCTATCGATTTTATGTTTACGCCACCTTAGCAAGTTTTAGAACGAAAATGAAACATAGAAAAAACATGAAAAATCATGTCGTATTTTTTCTTCAAATCAAGTAGGTAGGTGTCAATTTCGATATTTTTCATGCTATGTTACGCACAGCACCATTTTCGAACCGCAAAAATACGGAGAACATTTTAGTAAAGTCGAAAACCATAAGGACGCTGAATCCAAAAAAAACGATAATCGGAAAAATGTTTTCGAGCTGTAACATTTTTTAACTTGAACATTTAAATTCTATAAATAAATATAAATATTAATTGCATAGTAAAGGTAATAAATAACCTATTAGTGAGCTATGAACGCAACTTTGCAAGGTGTAAAATGAAAACACATGAATGCACTACGCTGCGATTGACATCCGAAGATATTCCCGTCAAAGAATAAAATGGAGCCCGCTTATCCTCAATCTCTACCAAACTAAATAAATTATGCAAGATTCGGGGGCAATACATGCTATGGTATACTTAGAAATTTGAATATGGAACGTAATTTTAATAAATAAACGTAAACTAGCCTTTGTTGAAGCAGATCTTCTTGAGACGCTCGAGTTCCTCACGCCACTTGTTGTCCATTCCGGAGGGGAGAACCTAAAGCATATCCATGGTAACCTCTACAGGAACAACATGTTTTGCAATCGCCAAATGTGAAGATATAAACAAATTAAATATGGTTCTAAGAATATTACACACCTGGGCAGTCTTTCCGCCCTTGTAGTCTTTCTTTATGTTGAGGAACCAGTCGGGGATATTGTACTGGGTAGGGTTCAGCATGGCGGTGGTGATCTTCTCGATCTCCTCATCGGAGAGCTCTTCAGCTCGTCCGGTCAAGTCCCTGAAAAACAGCAGTACATAGCAACCAGCGTTATCACGAACTTGATTAGCCTGACCCTGACTCTAAGCATTCTAATCATGTAAATAAGTACTCGAACAAACAGAGTCTAATGTGAAGTTCAGGGACCAATAACCGAAATTAAATAGGAGCAAACCTTGACGAGCGCCAGAGCGAAGGGGTCATCTTGTTTCCATCGATGTTGCTGTTCATCACGCGATGAATGTGCTGGAACTTCTCGGGCATGATGAGGGACGACATGGCTGTCGTGCCTTAACTGAAATGGCTCGAGTTAAAGCGAATTCTCACGTAAAAGAGCGAAAACTGAATAAAACATTGGCGTCAGAGGGATGTTGTGTATTCCCTAGTGTGGTACAGAGAGGGGCCGCAGCGTATAAGTGACTAGTTTATACAGAGACGAAAAATAGACATGGAAAGACCGGGCGACTAGATAGCTCGAGAAAAAATAGCAATTGACGAGGGGAGAGAAGGATGCACTTCGCGAGAACGCGCGGGAGAATAAGAGTGCGAGAGAACGAGCGGGCGCACGTGCATTCTAGTCAACAACTTGCACATGGAGCGTAAACAACTGGGGGAATGAGTAAACATGCGACATGTGAGTGTCTGTGTACCGGAATAAGGGTAAATCGATATTAGCATGATCCCTATACAACACGGGCATTAATTGAAGCCAAAACAGTATGTTTGCCGTTAATTAAGGTGTTTACCGGTCTCGGTAAAAGAAGAACGGAAATAATGCACGAAATACGAGTGAAAAACAGGAAAACATCAGCGAAATATGGGCAAACTTGACGCAGAGTCGAGGGCGCAGTCGCGTCCTCCCAACCCTGACTGCCGATCAGCGGGTCAGCATGGCCGGATCCAAGCAGCCAACTGATCCGAGCATAACTATGTTTATCGTAATCGGGGCGAACACGCGGAACAATTAATTCGAACCGTATTTTTTAAATCACGAATTAAATTTAATTATTTTTTGAAAATTTTTTTATTATTTTTAGTGATGTTTTTGGATCATTCTACGCGCACAGGGATAATATGGTTTTACGTTTCCAGGTCCCTTTAAAATTGAAAGATGTAGTCAAATATATTGACATCGACACCGATAAAAATGTGATTTCAATTTTTCTTCTGGACACTGAGGACATGCCTAATACAACGCAAAATATATTTTGAGTCTTAGTTTATTCATTAAGAAATTATGAATTTTCATCATTTTTCAATGTACCCGCACCTGGCGCGCCACTTTGCGAGCAACTGAGAAAATAGTTGCTAAATTTCAATTCAACACTCAAAGTACTCTAGGTCCCATGTGTGAGCGTGGTCTCAATCGTAGCCCTAAATCAATGTCCGGGCAGTGATCACTGTTCTCGGATCCGGACTCTTAAGGCCGCTTTTCGTACAGACATTATTATTTATATTGAATTAATTTCACTAAGTACTGGCACTAGTCAATTTCATGAACCACATCTAGTTCATAAATGTTGATCACAGAATGGGATGATATGGTTGACATTACCTGTTCACTAAATAAATAGCAAAACAAAAATCGAGAAAGTAGTCACCTCATCCACTGTTGTAGCAGCTGGCTCATTCTCATGCGCTACATCATCGGCAGGCCGAGACAGCGCGAAGAAAGCGAGGTCACCTTCAACTCGACCAGGCTGAAAATAATCAAATCTTTTTTAAAGATATTATATTAGAATGGTATTAAGTTTTTAGCTCTTCATTATTACACTTTAAAATTTATGTTATTAAATTGGGATAGAACACATGGAAAACATTATCGGACTCTGAACAATGAACCTAAAAAAATCTTTCTGCACTACAGAAGCACCAAGCGCACACTGAACAATTTTTCGATGGATTCATTGCAAATACTGCGCAATAACGTACTGTGTCAGTTGTAGCTGATGCGTTGTACGGGAAACACGTCGGTCATATCACAGTTTTTTACCAGCTCTTCCTCCAACGAATGACTATTGATGCTTTTAAAAAATATAATCTCATTGCACACTTGTCAGTCGCATGCACCAAAATGGTTTCATAGGTATTTTTACCAGAATGTCATTAATGGGGGAAGTTTTTCCTTTTCTTTCTAAAAAATACTCATTACATCAGCAGGCTTCACTAAGTGCAGCAGCTGGCAGCAAGAGCGGAGAGGGCTTAGCCTGCTTCTATTCAGCGCGCGAGTCTGCAAATCGCAATATCATGTTGGTGCATCTGCATAAGCGAAACTCTCCGTATCGATGTATTCCATCGTGAAGTTATATCCCAACAAGATCGTCGCCCAGTGATACAGTCTCCTCGCTGTATGCACCGGTATTCCATTCTTCGATCCGAATATCGTCAGGAGGGGCTTATGATCCGTTTGCATCACAAATCTCCTTCCAAATAGGTATCGATGGAACTTCGTCACTCCGAAAACCAGAGCCAGTCCTTCTTTCTCGATCTGGGCGTATTTGATCTCGGCTGATTTCAAGGCTGTTGATGCATGTGCAATCGGCACGAGTCTTCCATTGACTCGGTGGGCGATCATCGCTCCGATTCCTTTCTCACTCGCATCAGCAGCTAGCACCAATTCCTTCTGAGGATCGTAGTGAATCAAATTCAGATCTGATGCCAGAATCGATCTAATTTCCTTGAATGCTTTCTCGCATTCTATCGACCAATTCCACTCAACACCATCTCTGAGCAGGTAATCGAGAGGTGATCGCAACTTGTGCATCCCATCGATAAAAGACCCGTAGTAGGATACCATTCCGAGAAAAAATCTCAATGAGTGTACATCTTGTGGCGGTGGCATTTCCCTCACAGCCTTCACCTTTGCTGGGTCTGGTCTTCTTCCAGCTTGATCAATAATGAATCCGAGGTACTTGATTTTACTCATTCCGAATGAGCACTTTTCTGGTCGAATTCTGAATCCATAATCTTTGATTCTCTCGAGTACTCTCTTCAGATTCATGTCGTGACTTTCCTTGTTCTTTCCAACGACCACGATTTCATCCAGATACGTCTGGGCGTTGTTACAACCGGCAAGCATCGTGTCCATCGCCTTCTGAAAGATTCCAGGAGCTACGCTCACTCCGAATGGCAATCTCGTGAAACGGAACAATCCTCTATGCGTGCACACTCCAAGCAGATCTCTACACGTCTCCTCCACTGAAATTTGCAGATATGCATCACTGAGATCGATCTGACTGAAGAGAGTGCATCCTTCCAGACGAGTGAATATCTCTGTCATAACCGGCAACGGGTGATTATGCGGCTCGAGATTCGCGTTCAGACCAGTTGAGAAGTCTACGCACACTCTCAACTTCCCGTTCAGCTTCGGAACCACCAGGATGGGTGCTGCCCACTCGAGGTATTCCACCGACTCGATTACACTCATCGCAAGAAGTCTGTCAATCTCTTCATCGACTTTGGGGAGTAAGGCAAGGGGAATGTCTCTTCTCTTGCAGAAGACGGGAATCGATCCTTCTCTCAAGCGGAACATCGCCTTAGCCTTCTCACACGTTCCCAATCCTTCCTTGCAGATGTCACTGTACTCCCTCTCAATCCACTTCACGTAAGAGTCGTCACTCTTCACTGCATTCACTCGCACTTCGCGAGGAATCAATCGGAAGAATGTGACTATGAAGTCCCTTCCCATCAGATTATCCGATTCTTCTGAAGTGTATACACTTCCCTGAGCAGTGCTTCCATTCAACTCAAGTGTGAGATGGCACTTCCCAGTCAGTTCGAGAGGTGTTCCACTGGGGCATCTCGGGAATGCATCGTGCTCACTTCTCTTGGGAGCACCGATTTCTCTCCAAGTTGCTTCAGAGATCAGAGTTATATCGGATCCTGTATCCACTGTCATTCTGATCACTTTTCCATTCATGATCACATCGGTTTCAAAACGTTCCAGATCCTCTGGAAGGCCGCCGCAAACAAGGTTCACCTTACTTGGCTTTCTATCATTGAACTTCTTGATCGGTTTCGTGCACTTGATTGCGAAATGACCGATATCCTTGCAGTTGTAGCAGGAGGAATTCGCATTCGGGCACTCTGCATCGGTGTGATCATGACCACATCGACTGCAGCCTCCATCAACAATTACTTTCCGTTAGAATTTCCTCTGCCACGGTTTCTTCTTATCCTTACTGCCTGTGACCGCATTCACTTGGAGGTCATTCTGCTTGGACACTGCATGAGAATCACTGTATACTTCCTTGTACACATTCACCACACTGAGTATCGTCTCAATCGTGGGTTTCTCTTCCGATCTCATTTCATTCATCACATGGAACATTGTTGCTGTATGTCTCGGAAGATCCATTCCAGTCAACATCACAATTGCTTTGAACTGTTCCAGAGGCATGTCCTTGATATCTGCCTCTTCCACTACTCTGTTCACGATCGCTGAGAATTCCTTGATATCATTGCACTTCAGCTTTGACATCTTGAGACCGAACACGTCTAGTCTCTTCTCGAATACAGTCTTTCTGTCTCCAAACAAATCCTGCATTTTCGTGATGATCTCTTCGAACTTGAGATCCGATGGTTTCTTCGGTCTGATGTGATCCGTGAACTGCTTGTACACTTTGTCATCTACGTGACGCAGCAGTAATGTTCCCTTATCACCATCAACCATCTCCGCCAGATCATTCTCGAATATCTTTCTGTGACGATCGATCCACGTGTCGAATGTCACCCCATCCTCTGGGTTATACGAGAAGTTCCTGATCTGTTTCTCGAGAGATTCGATGCTCGGTCCTCTGTGTCTGGTTCCTTCCGACATCTCCGACCTCGCTTCCGTTCTCTCCGGTCTCTCATTCAGCAGCACCTGAATGGCCTCATTCTGTTTCTCCATTTGCTATTTCTGGCTTTCCATTTGCTCTTTCTGTGTCTCCATCTGTGCTCTCAACAGTTCATTCTGTTCTTTCTGTGCCGCGAGCATCTGAGCGATAATTTGCATCGCCTCTCCATTTGCATCTCCGCCGGTCCCACTCGCTCCACCAGGCATTCTTGTGACACGTGTGCTATCTATCGAGTGAGTACAGTCTCGGAACGGTTCACTACCACTAGTGAAACCTCACTGCTTTCGAGCTCACTTTCTGCCACGCACTCAGAAGGGCAGAAAGAAAATCGAGCAGCGCCTCCGGCCGACCTCTACAAATCACTGTTTCCAAACGCTCAGTTCCACAAGGAACCTACAATTGATGTGCTTACTCGAGACACACAGTTACGATACGCTCAGTTCCACACGGAACCTACAACTGATGTGCTAACTCGAGACACACAGTTACGATACGCTCAGTTCCACACGGAACCTACAACTGATGTGCTCACTCGAGACACACAGTTACGATACGCTCAGTTCCACACGGAACCTACAACTGATGTGCTAACTCGAGACACACAGTTACGATACGCTCAGTTCCACACGGAACCTACAACTGATGTGCTCACTCGAGACACACAGTTACGATACGCTCAGTTCCACACGGAACCTACAACTGATGTGCTCACTCGAGACACACAGTTACGCACACAAGAACGAGAGGAAACGTACTGGACACTCGACTCGGAACACGAAACACAAGAACGAACACAGGAAACAGGCAACGCCTAATCGTGAGTACTGATCGCCAATATTGTGTAGTCGCCTGTCCCGTACTCCAAGAGCAAAGAGGGAACGAAGCTTTATCGCAGACAAGGGGGGAGCAACCGCTCAATACAAGAGAAACAGGGGAGAAGGAAGAAGAGAGGGCGAGAGACGAGTCGGGCGGACTCGTCTTGAATATGCGAGACAAGGTCATTAACAGGTGGCATGCTAATAGACAATGGGGAGAGGAGGGGAGAGTGCAGTCTGCACTAGACGAGGGAAGAGGGGAGTCTAGTCTACACGTATGGTAATTGACTAAGGGTACAAGGCAAGGGCCTTTACACAACACTCGGAATCTTATTTCGTCCTCGGCTGGTACCTTTAAAGGTATAACTAATTTCTTCAGTCTCCCAATTTTTACCTATCCGATATAACGTTTCAAGAGAGGAAAGCACATGATCATTTGTTGTTCTAGGGGTATGTGATATTCACATTTTCCAACGAGTAATCGATTTTTCGTTTACAACATCCCGTGTAAACTTTCAAAAAGAGCTCGTAAGAGCGGCATTGAAAAAAAGGCTGTGCTTACTCCGACAATGCTGTGTTTTCTCATCACCATTCATGAAACTCCTACTTCAAGAAGTGATCGCCATAGCGTGATCGTCATCATCGGGTGCCCTGTCAGACCCCGCCATCTCCTCTTTAATTACAGCTACAGCTCCGCATCGGATTTAGGCGAGATACTGCTGGATACGGTGAGAACTATTAAATGTCGATATTATTTTGGGGTACTTAGTGGGGAGAAGATTATCTCCGCATCAAGTCTAATGAAACCAGATTGGTGCACCAAACTGTCAAGTGTCCTATAAAAATTTCAAATTCTCAGTCTATATTGCGAATAGATCCGATTCAGTGTCTCCTCGAATTGGCATTATTCATTTTTTTCGTGTATTTGCGAAAAGTTGCATTCTAGTCAACAACTTGCACATGGAGCGTAAACAACTGGGGGAATGAGTAAACATGCGACATGTGAGTGTCTGTGTACCGGAATAAGGGTAAATCGATATTAGCATGATCCCTATACAACACGGGCATTAATTGAAGCCAAAACAGTATGTTTGCCGTTAATTAAGGTGTTTACCGGTCTCGGTAAAAGAAGAACGGAAATAATGCACGAAATACGAGTGAAAAACAGGAAAACATCAGCGAAATATGGGCAAACTTGACGCAGAGTCGAGGGCGCAGTCGCGTCCTCCCAACCCTGACTGCCGATCAGCGGGTCAGCATGGCCGGATCCAAGCAGCCAACTGATCCGAGCATAACTATGTTTATCGTAATCGGGGCGAACACGCGGAACAATTAATTCGAACCGTATTTTTTAAATCACGAATTAAATTTAATTATTTTTTGAAAATTTTTTTATTATTTTTAGTGATGTTTTTGGATCATTCTACGCGCACAGGGATAATATGGTTTTACGTTTCCAGGTCCCTTTAAAATTGAAAGATGTAGTCAAATATATTGACATCGACACCGATAAAAATGTGATTTCAATTTTTCTTCTGGACACTGAGGACATGCCTAATACAACGCAAAATATATTTTGAGTCTTAGTTTATTCATTAAGAAATTATGAATTTTCATCATTTTTCAATGTACCCGCACCTGGCGCGCCACTTTGCGAGCAACTGAGAAAATAGTTGCTAAATTTCAATTCAACACTCAAAGTACTCTAGGTCCCATGTGTGAGCGTGGTCTCAATCGTAGCCCTAAATCAATGTCCGGGCAGTGATCACTGTTCTCGGATCCGGACTCTTAAGGCCGCTTTTCGTACAGACATTATTATTTATATTGAATTAATTTCACTAAGTACTGGCACTAGTCAATTTCATGAACCACATCTAGTTCATAAATGTTGATCACAGAATGGGATGATATGGTTGACATTACCTGTTCACTAAATAAATAGCAAAACAAAAATCGAGAAAGTAGTCACCTCATCCACTGTTGTAGCAGCTGGCTCATTCTCATGCGCTACATCATCGGCAGGCCGAGACAGCGCGAAGAAAGCGAGGTCACCTTCAACTCGACCAGGCTGAAAATAATCAAATCTTTTTTAAAGATATTATATTAGAATGGTATTAAGTTTTTAGCTCTTCATTATTACACTTTAAAATTTATGTTATTAAATTGGGATAGAACACATGGAAAACATTATCGGACTCTGAACAATGAACCTAAAAAAATCTTTCTGCACTACAGAAGCACCAAGCGCACACTGAACAATTTTTCGATGGATTCATTGCAAATACTGCGCAATAACGTACTGTGTCAGTTGTAGCTGATGCGTTGTACGGGAAACACGTCGGTCATATCACAGTTTTTTACCAGCTCTTCCTCCAACGAATGACTATTGATGCTTTTAAAAAATATAATCTCATTGCACACTTGTCAGTCGCATGCACCAAAATGGTTTCATAGGTATTTTTACCAGAATGTCATTAATGGGGGAAGTTTTTCCTTTTCTTTCTAAAAAATACTCATTACATCAGCAGGCTTCACTAAGTGCAGCAGCTGGCAGCAAGAGCGGAGAGGGCTTAGCCTGCTTCTATTCAGCGCGCGAGTCTGCAAATCGCAATATCATGTTGGTGTATGTTGACACAAAATGGATTCATGTTTTACCGCCTCAATATATTTAGGATGTATTGAGCGCATAGAATGGGTCATTAAAACGAATCAATAAATTTATTTTATCCGACGCTCGATATTTCAATTCATATTCAATTCTTTATCCACCAGGGGTATTTGTGAGGGGAGTTTTGGGAGATTCTTCAGCTGATTTCGGCGGAGTGAATGTGACTGCCTAAGCCGGGGGTCAGGCAGTCACATTCACTCCGAACTTAGAACTGATTATTTAGAAATCAAAACGTAGATGTCATGAAAATTTCAACAAAAGGCGTTACGGAGTCCACACCCAAAAAAACTCAAAGATCGATTATCAACATCCAAGGGCAGAGGAATCAATGATTTCAGGCGCATTACGTGCAAGCATTGTTCGACTCTGAACTATTCATCTTACAAAATATTCCTGCAACTATTGTTCGCCATGTATTTTGGCAAGTCAAGCTTGAGAGGATTTGCCTCTGCATTCCGCAGGTTCTGGGAGGTTTTTAGAAATTGAGTGAAATGGACAGAGGATAGAGGGATGTTCTTGTCTCCACTAACCAGATCCTTTTTGACATGAATGAG
Organism: Pristionchus mayeri; assembly: GCA_036245805.1. Classification (NCBI taxonomy): domain Eukaryota; kingdom Metazoa; phylum Nematoda; class Chromadorea; order Rhabditida; family Neodiplogasteridae; genus Pristionchus; species Pristionchus mayeri. Next base: position 12,517,951 of record BTRK01000003.1, on the reverse strand, counting down.
CATGTACGAAAGAATGCTGTTCCTCCGCTGGAATAAAGGAATTATTTTTCTTTCAAAAAAAGAAATTAACAGTGAAGCCACTTCGAGTAGAACACAATGACCTCAACACTAGAGATCAGATCCGTTTGCAATATCCGCGTTCAAAATAGAGTTTGAAATTTTAAGTGGTACTTTGCAGTTTCAAGTAACAATCCGGTGCCATTAGGCTTGACATCGACAAGGAGATAATCATCCTTCTATTTTTGAATGCAACACAAATAATATCAAGAATAATGGTTACTAGCGCTCGCTTTCTCCAACAGTTCCCGATGCAGCAGCTGCAGGGAAAGCGGAGTCTGGCACGATACCCGATGCTAGGTAATCACGCTAAAGCGATCACTTCTTTAAGTAGAAGTTTCATGAGCGGTAATGAAAAGGCACACAATGTTGTTGCAATATTTGCATAATGCAAATTCAATTATGTTGATTTATTTTACAAACGGGCGGAGTCTGGCACGATACCCGATTGATATTGATGAATAAACTCATCAGCACTCTAAAAAGAAGTAACGCATTTTAATTTGAAATTAAAACTTTTCCTGATACTGGATTTATGCAACATTCTTAACATGTCCGGGATTTATGCAACATTCTTAACATATCCGCCCATTACACCGAAACACTGATATGTACGGCATCGCCAATCTACAGTACCTTACAGTCAGTCTGTCACGATAAGAGTCCGGCAGTAGAAGCTTGAGAATCCAGAAAGTAGCTGGAAAGAACAGTAAAAGGTTAAATTATATTGAAATGATCATATGCGTTATCAATTATCGACACCAAATAATGTATTTCGTTACAAAAACGATGAACTAACTGGCGCTTCACTTTTCATTTGTATGTTTTTCTGAATTAAAAAAAGGTTGGGTAAATAAAAAAATTCACGCCGCATTCCTGAATAAGTTTTGACAGTATTCTACTCAGATATTGTAATGTCCATTCGAATTTATTTGTAAACTTTCCTCAACGAAAATGGCTATGGCTGCAGAGCTGATGCTGGAACGTGCCTGCATCGGTACTACCCCGATTTGTAAAATTTATTTTGGAAATTTCATTTTGTAAACGACTTTTTCGTAAAATTAAAATTTAGAAAAAACTATCTGGAAATTTCCTTTTTGGAAAAAACAGTTGTGGAAAAAAATAAATTGGAAACACATTTTTAGAAAGACCCGTTTTGGAAATTTTTCCACTGGTTACGGTATTTTTCGCTGCATCGAGAGAACCGCGAAATAGAACGATTAAATTCAAACATTGATTTTGCATTATTTAGTACATTTTCTTTATTTAATTATTAGTAATGTTAATTACAATAATAATATAATAAAGGAAAGTAGTACTATGTTACGATTTTGCTGATAAATGACGAAAATGATCCATAGGTTACGATAGTTTTCCGCTCGGCTACAGTACTACCGGTCATGGAAAAATTTCCAAAACGGGCATTTCCAAAATGGGAAATTCTGAAATTTATTTTCCATTTCTTGACTTTCCATAAAATGAATTTCCAAAATTTTGTTTCTAAATATTTTTTTCCAAAATGTGCATTTACGAAATGAAATTTACATTTCGGGGTAATACCCCTGCATCTGCAAATATGGAGTCGAACTGAACAACCACCTGGTCGTTCGAATCCTGCAGCAGAATGTTTATCAAATGAAATTCACCTAAAATATCACTTGGCACGTTCCTGTTTCAACCACTCTATAGAGCAGCCTGGTTCATGGACGATCCAATAGATGATTCAGTATCATTGTAATTAAAACATATTGTATGCTGAGAGAACGATTACTTTTTCTCGCAATAAATACCCCAAAAATCATCGAACTGTTTAGTGAAAAAAGTAGTATAGAGTAGATAAATTATTTAGAGGAAAGAACTGTTCTGATTAATGCAGTAAATAAGCAGCTGCCGAACATCAGAGAGCGAAATTTCTTAAAATTTGACAACATTATTCAGAATACATCCCAAATAGCATTACAAAAATGTTCTGCAGGTGCAATTCATAACAATGAGAAAAGAAAAGTGATTTTAATCGGTATGAAGAAGCAGTCTTCTCTAGTGCTGTATTCACTTCCTGCGATATTTCCGATCGAACAATAAAGTAGTCATTTCATTTTCGAGAATGCTGCTAACTTTGCGAAAGGCGGCTACAGTATTCCTTACACCACAATTCGAATTTATTTACATTTTAAACTTTTTCGAATATAGTGTATTTTTTTTTAAATTACGAAATTAATAGATTATATTCGTTGATGCTATTAGAAGATGTGGCACAAATAAAATTCCTGCTTTTTCCATAGGAAATATTTTAAAAAAATAGATATGTCTCAATTAAAAGTGGAAATATCGACTTTCCGACTTTCGTTGGAATCTGATCGAAAAATTCCCCGAAGTAAAAAAGTCTTAGAATTTGTCAAAGAATGCAGCGCCCCTACCGCCGCAGTGATTGCCATCGATATAAAAATTTTCGAGGATTACGGTAGTTTTTTTCAAGATCCGCGCCGCCGCGCGCGCGGACGCGGATGGAAATTTTAGCGACGCTCGTATGTTTTTGTCATCAGCAAGAGATTTATTCTACAATTCACGCCGAGAGCATTGCGCCCATGCCGTTAACAATGCATATGAAATAACTTTGTTTCACCAAACTGCAAGGAGGCCGGGTTGGCACAGTGGTTGTGGGTCAATCCCGCGTTCGAAGGATCATGATCGCAATAATCTGTGTCGAGTTTCTAAAAAAACATCAGATGTTTGCTATTAAAATTCTGCCCAATAATAAGCCTATCGAGCCTATTGAGTAGCCTGCAGCAGCTGCATCCGAACCAAATGCTGTGGAATGAGTGAACTTTCAAGTTTTATTGTTAGTTTTTATTTTTGTAAAGCGTATTTCTGGTACTATATCTGGAACTTATTGGCCACATTAAGCTATCAAGGCTAATGGAACCAGTTTGGAGCACGAATCTGCTGAGCGTAAAGTGAAATATGAGCAGCGTTTTTATTAAAATCATTAATCGGCAGGGGCGAGGTGTTCATTGGCGAATGCAAGAGTGTACCCGAGATTCATGTACACCCCGAGCAGCAGCTCCTACTGCTTATAACAGAATATCTCTGAAAATCAAAATATCCTTGGCAATGGCTGAAAATTCGAATTCGTTGAAACTTTGCCAATAGGTAGTACTCGACGAGAGAAACATACGAGCGTCGCTAAAATTTCGATCCGCGTCCGCGCGCGCGGCGGCGCGGATCTTGAAAAAAACTACCGTAATCCTCGAAAATTTTTATATCGATGGCAATCACTGCGGCGGTAGGGGCGCTGCATTCTTTGACAAATTCTAAGACTTTTTTACTTCGGGGAATTTTTCGATCAGATTCCAACGAAAGTCGGAAAGTCGATATTTCCACTTTTAATTGAGACATATCTATTTTTTAAAAATATTTCCTATGGAAAAAGCAGGAATTTTATTTGTGCCACATCTTCTAATAGCATCAACGAATATAATCTATTAATTTCGTAATTTAAAAAAAAAATACACTATATTCGAAAAAGTTTAAAATGTAAATAAATTCGAATTGTGGTGTAAGGAATACTGTAGCCGCCTTTCGCAAAGTTAGCAGCATTCTCGAAAATGAAATGACTACTTTATTGTTCGATCGGAAATATCGCAGGAAGTGAATACAGCACTAGAGAAGACTGCTTCTTCATACCGATTAAAATCACTTTTCTTTTCTCATTGTTATGAATTGCACCTGCAGAACATTTTTGTAATGCTATTTGGGATGTATTCTGAATAATGTTGTCAAATTTTAAGAAATTTCGCTCTCTGATGTTCGGCAGCTGCTTATTTACTGCATTAATCAGAACAGTTCTTTCCTCTAAATAATTTATCTACTCTATACTACTTTTTTCACTAAACAGTTCGATGATTTTTGGGGTATTTATTGCGAGAAAAAGTAATCGTTCTCTCAGCATACAATATGTTTTAATTACAATGATACTGAATCATCTATTGGATCGTCCATGAACCAGGCTGCTCTATAGAGTGGTTGAAACAGGAACGTGCCAAGTGATATTTTAGGTGAATTTCATTTGATAAACATTCTGCTGCAGGATTCGAACGACCAGGTGGTTGTTCAGTTCGACTCCATATTTGCAGATGCAGGGGTATTACCCCGAAATGTAAATTTCATTTCGTAAATGCACATTTTGGAAAAAAATATTTAGAAACAAAATTTTGGAAATTCATTTTATGGAAAGTCAAGAAATGGAAAATAAATTTCAGAATTTCCCATTTTGGAAATGCCCGTTTTGGAAATTTTTCCATGACCGGTAGTACTGTAGCCGAGCGGAAAACTATCGTAACCTATGGATCATTTTCGTCATTTATCAGCAAAATCGTAACATAGTACTACTTTCCTTTATTATATTATTATTGTAATTAACATTACTAATAATTAAATAAAGAAAATGTACTAAATAATGCAAAATCAATGTTTGAATTTAATCGTTCTATTTCGCGGTTCTCTCGATGCAGCGAAAAATACCGTAACCAGTGGAAAAATTTCCAAAACGGGTCTTTCTAAAAATGTGTTTCCAATTTATTTTTTTCCACAACTGTTTTTTCCAAAAAGGAAATTTCCAGATAGTTTTTTCTAAATTTTAATTTTACGAAAAAGTCGTTTACAAAATGAAATTTCCAAAATAAATTTTACAAATCGGGGTAGTACCGATGCAGGCACGTTCCAGCATCAGCTCTGCAGCCATAGCCATTTTCGTTGAGGAAAGTTTACAAATAAATTCGAATGGACATTACAATATCTGAGTAGAATACTGTCAAAACTTATTCAGGAATGCGGCGTGAATTTTTTTATTTACCCAACCTTTTTTTAATTCAGAAAAACATACAAATGAAAAGTGAAGCGCCAGTTAGTTCATCGTTTTTGTAACGAAATACATTATTTGGTGTCGATAATTGATAACGCATATGATCATTTCAATATAATTTAACCTTTTACTGTTCTTTCCAGCTACTTTCTGGATTCTCAAGCTTCTACTGCCGGACTCTTATCGTGACAGACTGACTGTAAGGTACTGTAGATTGGCGATGCCGTACATATCAGTGTTTCGGTGTAATGGGCGGATATGTTAAGAATGTTGCATAAATCCCGGACATGTTAAGAATGTTGCATAAATCCAGTATCAGGAAAAGTTTTAATTTCAAATTAAAATGCGTTACTTCTTTTTAGAGTGCTGATGAGTTTATTCATCAATATCAATCGGGTATCGTGCCAGACTCCGCCCGTTTGTAAAATAAATCAACATAATTGAATTTGCATTATGCAAATATTGCAACAACATTGTGTGCCTTTTCATTACCGCTCATGAAACTTCTACTTAAAGAAGTGATCGCTTTAGCGTGATTACCTAGCATCGGGTATCGTGCCAGACTCCGCTTTCCCTGCAGCTGCTGCATCGGGAACTGTTGGAGAAAGCGAGCGCTAGTAACCATTATTCTTGATATTATTTGTGTTGCATTCAAAAATAGAAGGATGATTATCTCCTTGTCGATGTCAAGCCTAATGGCACCGGATTGTTACTTGAAACTGCAAAGTACCACTTAAAATTTCAAACTCTATTTTGAACGCGGATATTGCAAACGGATCTGATCTCTAGTGTTGAGGTCATTGTGTTCTACTCGAAGTGGCTTCACTGTTAATTTCTTTTTTTGAAAGAAAAATAATTCCTTTATTCCAGCGGAGGAACAGCATTCTTTCGTACATGCTCATTCATGTCAAAAAGGATCTGGTTAGTGGAGACAAGAACATCCCTCTATCCTCTGTCCATTTCACTCAATTTCTAAAAACCTCCCAGAACCTGCGGAATGCAGAGGCAAATCCTCTCAAGCTTGACTTGCCAAAATACATGGCGAACAATAGTTGCAGGAATATTTTGTAAGATGAATAGTTCAGAGTCGAACAATGCTTGCACGTAATGCGCCTGAAATCATTGATTCCTCTGCCCTTGGATGTTGATAATCGATCTTTGAGTTTTTTTGGGTGTGGACTCCGTAACGCCTTTTGTTGAAATTTTCATGACATCTACGTTTTGATTTCTAAATAATCAGTTCTAAGTTCGGAGTGAATGTGACTGCCTGACCCCCGGCTTAGGCAGTCACATTCACTCCGCCGAAATCAGCTGAAGAATCTCCCAAAACTCCCCTCACAAATACCCCTGGTGGATAAAGAATTGAATATGAATTGAAATATCGAGCGTCGGATAAAATAAATTTATTGATTCGTTTTAATGACCCATTCTATGCGCTCAATACATCCTAAATATATTGAGGCGGTAAAACATGAATCCATTTTGTGTCAACATACACCAACATGATATTGCGATTTGCAGACTCGCGCGCTGAATAGAAGCAGGCTAAGCCCTCTCCGCTCTTGCTGCCAGCTGCTGCACTTAGTGAAGCCTGCTGATGTAATGAGTATTTTTTAGAAAGAAAAGGAAAAACTTCCCCCATTAATGACATTCTGGTAAAAATACCTATGAAACCATTTTGGTGCATGCGACTGACAAGTGTGCAATGAGATTATATTTTTTAAAAGCATCAATAGTCATTCGTTGGAGGAAGAGCTGGTAAAAAACTGTGATATGACCGACGTGTTTCCCGTACAACGCATCAGCTACAACTGACACAGTACGTTATTGCGCAGTATTTGCAATGAATCCATCGAAAAATTGTTCAGTGTGCGCTTGGTGCTTCTGTAGTGCAGAAAGATTTTTTTAGGTTCATTGTTCAGAGTCCGATAATGTTTTCCATGTGTTCTATCCCAATTTAATAACATAAATTTTAAAGTGTAATAATGAAGAGCTAAAAACTTAATACCATTCTAATATAATATCTTTAAAAAAGATTTGATTATTTTCAGCCTGGTCGAGTTGAAGGTGACCTCGCTTTCTTCGCGCTGTCTCGGCCTGCCGATGATGTAGCGCATGAGAATGAGCCAGCTGCTACAACAGTGGATGAGGTGACTACTTTCTCGATTTTTGTTTTGCTATTTATTTAGTGAACAGGTAATGTCAACCATATCATCCCATTCTGTGATCAACATTTATGAACTAGATGTGGTTCATGAAATTGACTAGTGCCAGTACTTAGTGAAATTAATTCAATATAAATAATAATGTCTGTACGAAAAGCGGCCTTAAGAGTCCGGATCCGAGAACAGTGATCACTGCCCGGACATTGATTTAGGGCTACGATTGAGACCACGCTCACACATGGGACCTAGAGTACTTTGAGTGTTGAATTGAAATTTAGCAACTATTTTCTCAGTTGCTCGCAAAGTGGCGCGCCAGGTGCGGGTACATTGAAAAATGATGAAAATTCATAATTTCTTAATGAATAAACTAAGACTCAAAATATATTTTGCGTTGTATTAGGCATGTCCTCAGTGTCCAGAAGAAAAATTGAAATCACATTTTTATCGGTGTCGATGTCAATATATTTGACTACATCTTTCAATTTTAAAGGGACCTGGAAACGTAAAACCATATTATCCCTGTGCGCGTAGAATGATCCAAAAACATCACTAAAAATAATAAAAAAATTTTCAAAAAAATAATTAAATTTAATTCGTGATTTAAAAAATACGGTTCGAATTAATTGTTCCGCGTGTTCGCCCCGATTACGATAAACATAGTTATGCTCGGATCAGTTGGCTGCTTGGATCCGGCCATGCTGACCCGCTGATCGGCAGTCAGGGTTGGGAGGACGCGACTGCGCCCTCGACTCTGCGTCAAGTTTGCCCATATTTCGCTGATGTTTTCCTGTTTTTCACTCGTATTTCGTGCATTATTTCCGTTCTTCTTTTACCGAGACCGGTAAACACCTTAATTAACGGCAAACATACTGTTTTGGCTTCAATTAATGCCCGTGTTGTATAGGGATCATGCTAATATCGATTTACCCTTATTCCGGTACACAGACACTCACATGTCGCATGTTTACTCATTCCCCCAGTTGTTTACGCTCCATGTGCAAGTTGTTGACTAGAATGCAACTTTTCGCAAATACACGAAAAAAATGAATAATGCCAATTCGAGGAGACACTGAATCGGATCTATTCGCAATATAGACTGAGAATTTGAAATTTTTATAGGACACTTGACAGTTTGGTGCACCAATCTGGTTTCATTAGACTTGATGCGGAGATAATCTTCTCCCCACTAAGTACCCCAAAATAATATCGACATTTAATAGTTCTCACCGTATCCAGCAGTATCTCGCCTAAATCCGATGCGGAGCTGTAGCTGTAATTAAAGAGGAGATGGCGGGGTCTGACAGGGCACCCGATGATGACGATCACGCTATGGCGATCACTTCTTGAAGTAGGAGTTTCATGAATGGTGATGAGAAAACACAGCATTGTCGGAGTAAGCACAGCCTTTTTTTCAATGCCGCTCTTACGAGCTCTTTTTGAAAGTTTACACGGGATGTTGTAAACGAAAAATCGATTACTCGTTGGAAAATGTGAATATCACATACCCCTAGAACAACAAATGATCATGTGCTTTCCTCTCTTGAAACGTTATATCGGATAGGTAAAAATTGGGAGACTGAAGAAATTAGTTATACCTTTAAAGGTACCAGCCGAGGACGAAATAAGATTCCGAGTGTTGTGTAAAGGCCCTTGCCTTGTACCCTTAGTCAATTACCATACGTGTAGACTAGACTCCCCTCTTCCCTCGTCTAGTGCAGACTGCACTCTCCCCTCCTCTCCCCATTGTCTATTAGCATGCCACCTGTTAATGACCTTGTCTCGCATATTCAAGACGAGTCCGCCCGACTCGTCTCTCGCCCTCTCTTCTTCCTTCTCCCCTGTTTCTCTTGTATTGAGCGGTTGCTCCCCCCTTGTCTGCGATAAAGCTTCGTTCCCTCTTTGCTCTTGGAGTACGGGACAGGCGACTACACAATATTGGCGATCAGTACTCACGATTAGGCGTTGCCTGTTTCCTGTGTTCGTTCTTGTGTTTCGTGTTCCGAGTCGAGTGTCCAGTACGTTTCCTCTCGTTCTTGTGTGCGTAACTGTGTGTCTCGAGTGAGCACATCAGTTGTAGGTTCCGTGTGGAACTGAGCGTATCGTAACTGTGTGTCTCGAGTGAGCACATCAGTTGTAGGTTCCGTGTGGAACTGAGCGTATCGTAACTGTGTGTCTCGAGTTAGCACATCAGTTGTAGGTTCCGTGTGGAACTGAGCGTATCGTAACTGTGTGTCTCGAGTGAGCACATCAGTTGTAGGTTCCGTGTGGAACTGAGCGTATCGTAACTGTGTGTCTCGAGTTAGCACATCAGTTGTAGGTTCCGTGTGGAACTGAGCGTATCGTAACTGTGTGTCTCGAGTAAGCACATCAATTGTAGGTTCCTTGTGGAACTGAGCGTTTGGAAACAGTGATTTGTAGAGGTCGGCCGGAGGCGCTGCTCGATTTTCTTTCTGCCCTTCTGAGTGCGTGGCAGAAAGTGAGCTCGAAAGCAGTGAGGTTTCACTAGTGGTAGTGAACCGTTCCGAGACTGTACTCACTCGATAGATAGCACACGTGTCACAAGAATGCCTGGTGGAGCGAGTGGGACCGGCGGAGATGCAAATGGAGAGGCGATGCAAATTATCGCTCAGATGCTCGCGGCACAGAAAGAACAGAATGAACTGTTGAGAGCACAGATGGAGACACAGAAAGAGCAAATGGAAAGCCAGAAATAGCAAATGGAGAAACAGAATGAGGCCATTCAGGTGCTGCTGAATGAGAGACCGGAGAGAACGGAAGCGAGGTCGGAGATGTCGGAAGGAACCAGACACAGAGGACCGAGCATCGAATCTCTCGAGAAACAGATCAGGAACTTCTCGTATAACCCAGAGGATGGGGTGACATTCGACACGTGGATCGATCGTCACAGAAAGATATTCGAGAATGATCTGGCGGAGATGGTTGATGGTGATAAGGGAACATTACTGCTGCGTCACGTAGATGACAAAGTGTACAAGCAGTTCACGGATCACATCAGACCGAAGAAACCATCGGATCTCAAGTTCGAAGAGATCATCACGAAAATGCAGGATTTGTTTGGAGACAGAAAGACTGTATTCGAGAAGAGACTAGACGTGTTCGGTCTCAAGATGTCAAAGCTGAAGTGCAATGATATCAAGGAATTCTCAGCGATCGTGAACAGAGTAGTGGAAGAGGCAGATATCAAGGACATGCCTCTGGAACAGTTCAAAGCAATTGTGATGTTGACTGGAATGGATCTTCCGAGACATACAGCAACAATGTTCCATGTGATGAATGAAATGAGATCGGAAGAGAAACCCACGATTGAGACGATACTCAGTGTGGTGAATGTGTACAAGGAAGTATACAGTGATTCTCATGCAGTGTCCAAGCAGAATGACCTCCAAGTGAATGCGGTCACAGGCAGTAAGGATAAGAAGAAACCGTGGCAGAGGAAATTCTAACGGAAAGTAATTGTTGATGGAGGCTGCAGTCGATGTGGTCATGATCACACCGATGCAGAGTGCCCGAATGCGAATTCCTCCTGCTACAACTGCAAGGATATCGGTCATTTCGCAATCAAGTGCACGAAACCGATCAAGAAGTTCAATGATAGAAAGCCAAGTAAGGTGAACCTTGTTTGCGGCGGCCTTCCAGAGGATCTGGAACGTTTTGAAACCGATGTGATCATGAATGGAAAAGTGATCAGAATGACAGTGGATACAGGATCCGATATAACTCTGATCTCTGAAGCAACTTGGAGAGAAATCGGTGCTCCCAAGAGAAGTGAGCACGATGCATTCCCGAGATGCCCCAGTGGAACACCTCTCGAACTGACTGGGAAGTGCCATCTCACACTTGAGTTGAATGGAAGCACTGCTCAGGGAAGTGTATACACTTCAGAAGAATCGGATAATCTGATGGGAAGGGACTTCATAGTCACATTCTTCCGATTGATTCCTCGCGAAGTGCGAGTGAATGCAGTGAAGAGTGACGACTCTTACGTGAAGTGGATTGAGAGGGAGTACAGTGACATCTGCAAGGAAGGATTGGGAACGTGTGAGAAGGCTAAGGCGATGTTCCGCTTGAGAGAAGGATCGATTCCCGTCTTCTGCAAGAGAAGAGACATTCCCCTTGCCTTACTCCCCAAAGTCGATGAAGAGATTGACAGACTTCTTGCGATGAGTGTAATCGAGTCGGTGGAATACCTCGAGTGGGCAGCACCCATCCTGGTGGTTCCGAAGCTGAACGGGAAGTTGAGAGTGTGCGTAGACTTCTCAACTGGTCTGAACGCGAATCTCGAGCCGCATAATCACCCGTTGCCGGTTATGACAGAGATATTCACTCGTCTGGAAGGATGCACTCTCTTCAGTCAGATCGATCTCAGTGATGCATATCTGCAAATTTCAGTGGAGGAGACGTGTAGAGATCTGCTTGGAGTGTGCACGCATAGAGGATTGTTCCGTTTCACGAGATTGCCATTCGGAGTGAGCGTAGCTCCTGGAATCTTTCAGAAGGCGATGGACACGATGCTTGCCGGTTGTAACAACGCCCAGACGTATCTGGATGAAATCGTGGTCGTTGGAAAGAACAAGGAAAGTCACGACATGAATCTGAAGAGAGTACTCGAGAGAATCAAAGATTATGGATTCAGAATTCGACCAGAAAAGTGCTCATTCGGAATGAGTAAAATCAAGTACCTCGGATTCATTATTGATCAAGCTGGAAGAAGACCAGACCCAGCAAAGGTGAAGGCTGTGAGGGAAATGCCACCGCCACAAGATGTACACTCATTGAGATTTTTTCTCGGAATGGTATCCTACTACGGGTCTTTTATCGATGGGATGCACAAGTTGCGATCACCTCTCGATTACCTGCTCAGAGATGGTGTTGAGTGGAATTGGTCGATAGAATGCGAGAAAGCATTCAAGGAAATTAGATCGATTCTGGCATCAGATCTGAATTTGATTCACTACGATCCTCAGAAGGAATTGGTGCTAGCTGCTGATGCGAGTGAGAAAGGAATCGGAGCGATGATCGCCCACCGAGTCAATGGAAGACTCGTGCCGATTGCACATGCATCAACAGCCTTGAAATCAGCCGAGATCAAATACGCCCAGATCGAGAAAGAAGGACTGGCTCTGGTTTTCGGAGTGACGAAGTTCCATCGATACCTATTTGGAAGGAGATTTGTGATGCAAACGGATCATAAGCCCCTCCTGACGATATTCGGATCGAAGAATGGAATACCGGTGCATACAGCGAGGAGACTGTATCACTGGGCGACGATCTTGTTGGGATATAACTTCACGATGGAATACATCGATACGGAGAGTTTCGCTTATGCAGATGCACTCTCTCGATTGATGGTTGATTCAAGAGATGGACAAGATGATGAGAATGTGCTCGAAGATGCAGAGACACTCATCGTGAGAATAATCAGAACCAGCATCGAGAAATTGCCTGTAACTTCTGAGGACATCAAATACGCGCTATCGGCGGACCAGCTGCTGTCTGGAGTCAGGAATTTCCATCTCACGAGATGGCCGAATGAGAAGGCTCTCCGTGAGGATAGTGAATTTGACCAACTGAAGCCATTTTACTCAAGGAGAATGGAGTTGGCGGTGGTTGACGATTGTCTAATGGAGAACAATCGAGTCGTAATTCCCAGATCGCTCATCAAGGAAGTGCTGAAAATGCTGCATGCAGGGCACCCAGGTGTTGTCAGAATGAAGTCGATAGCTCGACAGGTGTGCTACTGGTATCGGATGGACGGAGACATTGAACAAGTTGTTCTTTCGTGCGATCAGTGTGCACAGGCACTCAAGAGACCGACGAAGGTGCCACTCGAACCATGGCCGAAGACGTGTGATCCATGGGAGAGAATCCACTTGGATTATTGCGGTCCTGTGGACGGTAAATATCTCCTGGTCATAGTCGACTCATTGTCGAAATGGCCCGAAGTCGTGGTGACATCGTCGATGACGGCAGGTGCCACAATTCGTATTCTGAATGAATCGATCGCCAGGAACGGCCTCCCCAGAGTGATAGTGACAGATAATGGCCCGCAGTTCAATTCGGATGCGTTTAATCGTTACTGTCGTGAACGTGGAATTATCCACATGAATACTCCTACGTACCACCCCCAGAGCAATGGTCAGGCGGAGAGATTTGTCGATTCCGTGAAGAGAAGTTTGCTGAAGCAAAAGGGAGAGCGATCACTCGAGGAAGCTCTCCAGCTGTTTCTCTACAACTATCGGAAAACTCCAAATCCCCAGTGTGATGGGAAGACACCGAGTGAAATGATGTTCGGAAGGAACATTCGATCAGAGGTGGATCTCATGAGTCCCATGAGAGTAATGACTGGAAACGATGAACGGATCGACCGAATGAGGGAGAGATTCGATCAGAAACACGGTGCGAAAGCACGATCGTTCAAGATTGGAGATAATGTCTTGTACGATATGCAAGTTTCCCCGAATGGTCGGAAGTGGACTAAAGGGATCGTGAATGGTCGAATCGGGAAGACCATGTACGAAGTGACACTGGATGATCGAACAGTGAGGGCACATGCTAATCAGCTGAGAATGAGAATGGACTCTGATCGAGAGATCGAGTATGTGACTAATCCAGTAAGGGATGATGAGGCACAAGTTGATGACGTTGATGTGACGGACACGAAGGCCGATGCCGAGCAGATCGCTGGCGACAAGAAACTCGAAGAAGACCTCGATGGACTACGCGAACAGGACGATCGCATCAACGACCAGCCCGTGCCGAGAAGATCTACAAGGACGAGTGCACCACCGAAGAGACTCAATGTCAGTTTCAAGAACAAACGATACGACGAAGAATGAGTTCCCGACCAAAAATTCTTCAATCGTGGCCCATTGATTATTGCATCGTCGTAATTGTCTATTTTTTTATTAGATTCACTCTCAGTTTGAATCTTGGAGGGAGGTGTTGTGTAAAGGCCCTTGCCTTGTACCCTTAGTCAATTACCATACGTGTAGACTAGACTCCCCTCTTCCCTCGTCTAGTGCAGACTGCACTCTCCCCTCCTCTCCCCATTGTCTATTAGCATGTCACCTGTTAATGACCTTGTCTCGCATATTCAAGACGAGTCCGCCCGACTCGTCTCTCGCCCTCTCTTCTTCCTTCTCCCATGTTTCTCTTGTATTGAGCGGTTGCTCCCCCCTTGTCTGCGATAAAGCTTGGTTCCCTCTTTGCTCTTGGAGTACGGGACAGGCGACTACACAATACCGAGGTTGTACGCACTGCACGACAGAGTGTGTAAAAGTGATGGAACTTCAACCTGATCCTTTCCGGCCATCCCCTGGGGATATTATTTATTTTTCGCATTTTTCAATATCCTTCACATCTTATTCGGGTATGATCTATCTGATAGTAAATAAATAATAGGGGGTCAAGTTCATCCTCGGCTGGTAACCTTAATCCACTTGTCAAACCCCTCCTCAGCACCCATGAAAGTGTTTGAGAATAAGCAGTGCCTGAGGCTGCAGCGTCCTCAGAAGACATGAATAGAATCAATGAAAAGCGCTGGAATGATGATTGTTATAGCATGGCAACTCACTAAATATCAGTGCCCAAAGGACAATTCCGGATGTATCTTGTGGTTGAAACGAATATGCGGCAAGCAGCAGGAAGATCCTGCAAAAAAGTCATGATCCACGAGGAAATGAACAGCCACTGACGAGCATAGCTGTAGAAGTCATTTTAGCGACTGCAACAGATCGTGGCGTGTATGAATGTGTGATAATGCCAGTTAGTTATATTTATTTCCTTTTAATGATCGATAAAATTGTCACTAAGCGAACCCGCGTGCGATAACAGATTTGCGAAGCTTTAATCGATCAGGTCATCAGAATTTGTTTCAAACAGAGACAGACAGAGACAAAGGGATTAAGAGAGAAGATACATTAAACTCAATCAAAATCTATGTACATCCTCGACTGCTGCAGGTGTTTGCAGCACGCCTGCATCAGTCGGAGTTACTGCAGGACGATTATCTTTGGTCATCCCCGAGCCGTCATTCGTCTCATCGCCCTACACCTGACACTTGAAGATTCCAAAAAAAATTCAAACATTTCATTGAGTACTTTGTTTCATGCTCCACATTGGTTCCATATGTATGTTACCATAATGCCAGCAATACAATGCACTTTTCCAATCCTTACTAAAAAATACTCACCACATCAGCAGGCTCGGTCTCAGGAAGTGCAGCAGTCACAGAGAGAGGGAGCGGATTGGGAGCTGCTTGTACTCGGCGAGCGAGTCTGCAAATCCCCATATAATTTCAGTGTATTTCGTGCAAAAATAATTCAATTTGTTCATGTAAACTGGGTGTATTCGATGTGTAATCACCAGCTAATGAGTAAATAAATGCAACTAAGATCTAAAGTTCAATATTGGCAATAGCATCCTTATGCGGGCCGTTCATCGTGGTATATTAGTTAGTGATCTACTGAACAAAGCATGATGTCTCCATAAAATATTTTCTTTGAATTTCATAACCCACTAGGGAGTTTCGCGCACCGAATGGTTTCCATAAGTCTTGATAATCATACGGGGACAAAAGGGTTATCTCGTCTTTCTCCAACAAAGATAATGGTAAAAATGATACAGTTTCCAGATTGCCTGTATCTGATGCTGCATCTGCAAGGCGAGTGGAGACTTTGAGAAGCAACATCAATGAGAATCGAGGACTGAGAAGGGGAGACGATAGGGGAAGGCTTGATTTTAAATGCAGATATATCATGAAACAATAAGAACAAGATGGAGTACTGTAGGAATCTGCACTAATTTTAATTAGTGCAGATTCTACTCCGTGCCACCTACTCCGACGTTCTTAGGGAGACAGCGTTTTAAAACACATATTGATCTCATTCATTACCTCAAGGAGACTAAACAGAGAAACAGTCCCTTTATGATCCCTGAAGAGAAAAATAATGAAAAAAATAGAGAATAACTCTTCAAATCACCAAATCCTTCCTCAATATACACGAATTAACGAGGCAACGATACATCCGAGGTTGCACACGCAGCACTCAAGCCGTAATGAACATTTATTGTTTCAGCCGAGAGGACAGATCGCCATTGGCTCGGTGGTATGCGTAATTCTTATGTGACGGCGTAGAATCGAAAATCAACCTGTTGAGAATTATCAGTGCATGCACATCCCATCTGATTGTAGTGATCGTTCTTCAAGCAAGATGATAAGGAATGATTATTTTACAATGAACACTTTCAGAGAGTTATCAGATAAAACAAATATTTCGACTGGTACATGGAAAGCGTAAACCAGTTTTTGGCATACCCCTAATGTCCCCTTCCCTCCGGTAAAGAATTTTTCGCGCATAGCATGAAGAATCACCAATAGAGTCGTGTTTTCATTTCATTATTTTCTTATGCATGTATTGCTCTAAGAAGGACCAATGGGTTTGTGTTTCACTCTTACGTTACATTCATGACGATGCATTCGTTCATCAATATTGCTGAACTGTACAGTATAAGGATTCCAGAAAGGGCAAGCAAAATCAAGGTAAGGAAGGACATACGTGCGATAACATTTTATAAGAATATCAGGAGAGTTAACTGAGAGAGCACGGAGCATAATATGGAGTGCAGTCTTAGCCCTATTAGCACGATCAACAATGGAGGCGTTTTTGAGAAGGGAAGGAACAACTTGAATGCCAAGATCACGTTGTGGGGAATTGCTTTTGAGAGCTACATTGTTTATGGTATAACAAGGAGGGGTCGATCCTATGTGAAGATGGGTACACTTAGATTCAGAGAGAGAGAGCTGGTTAATAATAGTCCAAGAATAAATAGCATCAAGAGCACATTGAAGTTGGGCAGTCTTAGATTGAGATGATTCAAGTGGGTATGAAATGTACAATTTTATATCATCGACATATGCTTGAATGCGTACATCGGGGAATTGGGAGAGTATGTAAGTGATATCAGAAATATATAATGTGAAAAGAATTGGTCCTAGCACGGAGCCCTGGGGTACACCGGACAGTACTGGGAAAGAGTCAGAAATACAATCACCCAAACGGACTGCCTGTCAGTTATAAAGGAAGATATCCAGTTAAGGAGATTCCCATAAATACCTTAATGAGAGCATTTGGAAATCAATTTGGTAAATGGAACTGTATCAAATGCACGAGAAAAATCAAGGTAGATAACATCAGTAACTTCTTTACGGGAGTTTGCACGAGCCCAATCATTTTCACAGTCAATAATATTAGTGACAACGGAGGCACCGGGACGATATCCATGCTTGTACTTAGGTATTATATCAAATCTATATAGGTATTGCTCTACTTTATCTTTGACTAACCGTTCCATAGTCTTAGCACGCCTCTCGCCTAACGTTCGGACGGAGCTTGGCATTGAGCCAAAATTCAAAGTTGAGATTAAAGCATTTTCGAGGTCCTCGTCACCCCACTAAGATCCCCCCTAGGCTAATTAGTGTCTATGATCATACCTCGTCGAGTTGCTGCACCGGTCGGAAAGCGCCCTTCAACATTGAGGTGCAATTTCTCCCCCTTCAACGCAGTCATACTAAAAACTTTTCTTCAGATGGTCCGGCTACTTTTTCACGCTCTATCACCCAGTAAAGTTCATTTTTCGATTTTTTGTGTTATGATCATGCAATTTTCAACGTTGCACCGCTTAGAAACCGCTCGAAAGTCACGCAATTTTTTTGCATGAATGAATAGAGCTTGACGAGAGGATTCGAATGAGTACTTTGCGCTCGTATATCTAGTTACGTAAGGGGTGATCAGCACGAAAAACGACTTTTCCATTTTTTGAACCTAAATTTCAACACATTTCAACACGTCATTCTTCCCTCACTCGAACAAAGAACCGGTCTCGTCGCCGCTCATTTTATTGTGTTTCAGTTGTCCATTATCACTGATTCAGGTTTGCTTCTTCAGAGCTTCTTCAGAGCTTTATATACTTCATGACGAAAGAAGGAAATGTTGGAAATGAATCGACGGCGAGGGTGAGAAGGGATGGAAGGGATCACGCCATCGTCAAGAGCAAAGTGTGTCGCAAAATTAGAAGCAAGAAGATTGGAAATATCAGGAAAGTTTGATACAAGAGAGCCATCAGAGGATTGAAGCTTCTTGGGAATAATAGACTTGGGTTTGGTAACGGAGCTGATATGGCGGTAGAGGTCATATTTTTGTCATCTCGCAAAATTGGTTGTTTTAAAATTTGAGTCAAAAGATCTCTACTGCATTTTTCATACTGGATACAAACAGATGGGAAGTGAATCTTAGAAACTAGTATATTCCTGTGACGTATGAGGCGTTGAATGTGTGGCGGGTAAGAAGCAGTAATAGGACTAGGTTTGTGAAAAGGTACAAATGTCTGAATACCTTGAGTAATAATGTAAACAAAAATGGTATACATCGACTCAGGATAATTGCATTTACTCTTTTCCAGGGTATTTTCTCCATCATCGTATACTGCCCATTCTGACTTTTATTATAATTAACAATCACGTCATATGGTATACCAAATAAGAAGCTCTCGCGTTATAGCATGGAGAAACGTATCGAACTACGAGAGTCTGCCGATAACTTCAACTAATCTCTCAATGGCGTCATCATATGCGACAGTCAACAGGAGCATCCTGCAGCCTATCATGATCCAAAAGGAAATGAGCAGCCACAGACGAACATCACTGAAGAAAAATGTCAAGATGCAAATTTGTATCTTCTTTTTCCATCGCAAGGTCTGCAAAATTGCCATTTAATGAACCCTCGTGTGATAACGGGATTACGAGGCCTGAATCGATCACGTGAAATTTTGTGTTCAAACAGACTCCAGACAGAGAGGGGACACCAAACTACGAAATAAGGACAGCCTGCAAAAATCAATAATATTGTACAAGATATTGTAAAATATTGTTAAAAAAAATAATATTGTAAAATCATATTATGAAAGGTCAGCCTCAACCTCACTCTACAGCCTCGACTATTGCAGGCGTCATTTCTGAAGCACGGCTGATGCAGGAACTAGCACGATTATCTCGTTGACCATCCCCGATTCGTACTCCTTGTCTTACGCATTACACTTGCAAGTTCCATAATATGTTGAGAAATTTATTTCTTGTGAGTTTCATGCACCAAGTTGGTTTCATAAATAATTTTACCGGAATGCCAGTAATAGGAGGCGCTTCACCTTTTCATGTTAAAAAATACTCACCACATCAACAGAGTTGTCCTCAGTATGTGCAGCAACTGTAGCGAGAGCGGACTGGGCTCGGCCTGCTTCTACAAGATCCTCTAAAATCGGCATAATATTTTAATTATTTTTGGTGCGATCGACGTTCTGGTTCCATGTCATGTAGAAACATTCCTGTGAACGTTTCGCAAAAATGGGATCCGAAAATAAACCATTAAAAGGACTTCACCGTATCCTGCATCTTATTCCATGTCAGCCGATACAGCAGCTGCAGGGGAGAAGAGGGAGTGGCCAGAGGAGAGGGAAGAGGGAGAGAAGAGGGAGGGAGTGGCCGGCATCGAGGGCGAACCTGCAATTTATTTCTGTTATTTAGTTTTCAAATAGCAAACGAAAAATTCGGTTTTCATCGTCGTAACTGATAAACTTCACAATGAGCCAACACTCGTGGCCTCAACTAATTTTAATTAAAGTAATCGGTTTATTGGCTTGATAAATTCAAAGAACTCGATGTGCTACGCCCCAACCCCCCCCCCCCCCGAATTTTCGATAAATATAGTGAGCGATAACGCAAATTATTCGACAGTGAAATACTCATCTTACGAAACATTCCTGGAACCACTATTTCTCATCACTATTCACTTCTCATCACTATTCACGAATTTACCTCATGATGCAGAGAGAGAGAAACTTTATTTTCTCATTGATACTCTTTTCAAAAACGCAGGATCCGAATATCTCGTAGTCCATGGAAATTATGTACGATATGATAGAAATAATGCAAGTACCACTGGAAGGTCATATCACAAAGTTGACGTTAAAGGTATTATTGATTTCATCCTTAAAAACTCATTCGCATACTATGGTGGCCAATTATACCAACAGCATAAAGGAATACCCCAAGGAAATAACGCATCACCTCAGATTGCGGATCTAACTTTAGCAATTATGGAGTACCAATATATTCGTAACAATATAAAAGTTGGTCACACCTTAGCCTTTTCCTTGAATCGTACATTCAGATACATTGATGACCTATTCCATATCTCAGAAAAACGCAGCGAATTTATGAGAATAACTACATAAATGTACCACCAGTGGCTCACATTAGAACAGACTAATTCTGGTCCCCGTGAATCAGCTTTCCTGGATCTGTCAATCATTGTCAAAAACAATGGAAAGGTTTAAACCTCATTATATAATAAGACAGATGATTATTCATTCTCAGTGGTTAGATATCCACATTATCAATCAAACATTCCACGATTTATGGGAGCCAACACTTTGCACGGAGAAATAGTGAGAATCTACCGTAACTGTTCTTCCGTCGAACATTTTTTGGAGAGGGTTCGTAAAATAGTCAAATACTTCATAACAATACAGTATCCCAAAAACATTGTATTTTCTCGAGTTTACAAATCGCTTAATAAAACACAAACTATATCGCTCAAATATGCTGTTCCAAATAGTGAAATGAGTCTTCTCATAACCACTGGTATCTGAGGATTCACCACACCCACATATTCTTTCCCTCGCTCACATATCCTTCCCTATCTACCGAGTCGAATCGATAATGCCCATTCCCTTCTCTCTCTGGCGAGTCCAATCGATTGTACCCCCTTCCCTTCCTCTCTCTCCCTGTCTGGCGAGTCCAATCGGTTGTACCCCCTTCCCTTCCTCTCTCTCCCTGTCTGGCGAGTCCAATCGATTGTACCCCCTTCCCTTCCTCTCTCTCCCTGTCTGGCGAGTCCAATCGATTGTACCCCCTTCCCTTCCTCTCTCTCCCTGTCTGGCGAGTCCAATCGATTGTACCCCCTTCCCTTCCTCTCTCTCTCCTTCCCTCATTCGATAAGACGATCGAACGAAGACACCCTTCCTCATTCTTGTTTTGTTCTAATTTCATATTCGAATTTCGTCGCGTTGTTTGTTGTCAGTTCTTCTTCCCCATCCTTTATCTAACTATAACTTTATTATTCAAACCATCCTTTTGACTAGTTTCTTTTGTTCTCCACTTGCAACGGGCATCGTACTGACGAGGTCCACCCGTTGTGAGGCGGGTCGGTGTCTGCGACCCAGGACCGAAACACCAACCCGTTCCATTCTAGGAAGTCCACATTTTACCCTCCCTTCTAAGCAGTACTCTCTTTGTCTTTCCCTCATTACTGATTGCATTCTTAAATTCACCATATGCACCAACGAATGTTGTGATCCATCAATCCATTCAGCAGGTTTTGTGGGCTATTCGAGAAAGTGAGTGAATTGCAGAGATTTCTTCCTTTCTTCAGCTTACCAGATTCTTCCTCAGGACTCACCGGTCAATAGAGGCGATAAAAGCACCTATGCTGCAAAACCAATCAGCCCTAATAGAATAATAATAATTGCTAGAATAATAATAGTTGTTTTTAAAGAAGAACGGGCGAAGTATCGGATTAGTGCCAAAATCATAGATTTCTGTAAAAACGGGAACTGAAATCTGCCTAGTCCAGTTTTATATACATTCCCGTCTCATATATCGTAAAATAGATCAGTGTTGATACAACTACCTGGATTTTGATCATATTATTATTGTGTGAACAACAGCTACACGAATTATGGATTAGGTATCGCCAACAACACGAGCTATTGGAGATGCAGCAGGGAGTGAATCCCGTCTATCATCTGACGACCAGCAGGCCACTCGTCCCACACCTGCTCAATGATGGTTAGAAAAATAAAATTTCATAAATTTCATGGTTTACTTTGCTGTTTCGTGAACCATATTGGTTTCATAAGTTTTGAAACAAGCTGATGTGAGGGGTGACACGGGAATTTCGCTGGCTTCACCCAATGGCGATTTAAAAAATTGGTTAATTTACATTGTGCACTTGGCAATTTCGGGCACCAACGTTGTTACATACGTCTTGATAATAGCTTGTGGACAATCAATCGGTCGCTTAAAATTCAATAGAGATACGATTATCGTTAAAACTACACTGCTAACCGTTCCCTCAGAACCAGACTAGGCGGGCAGAGATGGTGTGCATCACATAGGCAGACAATCTCTTGTTCTCGGTGGCCATCTGTAGCCTTGACTACTTCCGATGTTGTCTCTGCATCATACAGAGCAAAAGCAAGGAGAGGCACGAGAGGGCCATCACCCAGTCGTCCATTAGTTTTCTTGTCACGCGCATGACTATTGCAAGATGCAAAATATGTGATTACAATTTCATTACGCAATAGGCAGTTTAGTGAATCAAATTGGTTTCATCAGCCTTGCTAACGGCATAGCAACGATCTGCAATTGTCTCGTTACTCAAAATAATTAAAACGTGTTATCTTTTAGAACGGGAGGGGGGTGGCACAGGTTTTTCAAAATGATCTCCCAGCATCCATACTTTAGGTATGGAGTCACCAAGAGTGGACTACACTTCAGCCGGAAAATGTTTCAAAAATGTTAACTTTTTGGCGCGAAATTTGAGAAAAAATTATTTCCGATTTCAGAGACAAACTATACACCATTTCAAAGAGCGTGAAAAGTTATACCAAAATATCAGACAGTTTTCAAATTTACCAAAATTTGACTGAGCAATGTCGAAAAAACCAAAATTGTTGATGACCAGCTGTGATCATCATCTCACTGCTCGTCTGAAACGCAAAAGTTAATCCTGAATTTTCGATATGTGGTGCTCTGTTGCATGCAGATTCTGAATCTGCAATGCAAATTTGGAATTTCTTGGACCGAACACGCTTTTCGATTGATTTCATAGAGCGCAATCCCCGACCAGGGTTCGATCCCCGCCGGCGCATATCTTTTGCAAAGTGTTTTGCTTGCTTTCAATCATTACTGTGGTAGGGGGAAGTGGTCGGCGACCAAATTCTAAAACTTTATTACTTCGAGGGTTTTTTCGATCAGATGCGATCTACGGCCGGAAATCGATATTTTCATTTTTGTTTTCTACATGAATACAATATCTATTTCCGGCCGTAGATCGCATCTGATCGAAAAACTCTCCGAAGTAAAAAAGCCTTAGAATTTGATCGCCGAATCAATCCCCCCACCGCCGCAGTGAAATCGATTAAACACTTTTTTGACGATTACGGTAGCTTTATACCATAATTCTAAGACATTTTACTTCGAGGGTTTTTTTCGATCAGATGCGATCTACGGCCGGAAATCGATCTTTGCATTTTTGACGATTACGGTATAAAGCTACCGTAATCGTCAAAAAAAGTGTTTAGTCGATTTTACTGCGGCGGTGGGGGGATTGATTCGGCGATCAAATTCTAAGACTTTTTTACTTCGGAGAGTTTTTCGATCAGATGCGATCTACGGCCGGAAATAGATATTGTATTCATGTAGAAAACAAAAATGCAAAGATCGATTTCCGGCCGTAGATCGCATCTGATCGAAAAAACCCTCGAAGTAAAAAAGTCTTAGAATTTGGTCGCCGACCACTTCCCCATACCACAGTAATGATTGAAAGCAAGCAAAACACTTTGCAAAAGATATGCGCCGGCGGGGATCGAACCCTGGTCGGGGATTGCGCTCTATGAAATCAATCGAAAAGCGTGTTCGGTCCAAGAAATTCCAAATTTGCATTACAGATTCAGAATCTGCATGCAACAGAGCACCACATATCGAAAATTCAGGATTAACTTTTGCGTTTCAGACGAGCAGTGAGATGATGATCACAGCTGGTCATCAACAATTTTGGTTTTTTCGACATTGCTCAGTCAAATTTTGGTAAATTTGAAAACTGTCTGATATTTTGGTATAACTTTTCACGCTCTTTGAAATGGTGTATAGTTTGTCTCTGAAATCGGAAATAATTTTTTCTCAAATTTCGCGCCAAAAAGTTAACATTTTTGAAACATTTTCCGGCTGAAGTGTAGTCCACTCTTGGTGACTCCATACCTAAAGTATGGATGCTGGGAGATCATTTTGAAAAACCTGTGCCACCCCCCTCCCGTTCTAAAAGATAACACGTTTTAATTATTTTGAGTAACGAGACAATTGCAGATCGTTGCTATGCCGTTAGCAAGGCTGATGAAACCAATTTGATTCACTAAACTGCCTATTGCGTAATGAAATTGTAATCACATATTTTGCATCTTGCAATAGTCATGCGCGTGACAAGAAAACTAATGGACGACTGGGTGATGGCCCTCTCGTGCCTCTCCTTGCTTTTGCTCTGTATGATGCAGAGACAACATCGGAAGTAGTCAAGGCTACAGATGGCCACCGAGAACAAGAGATTGTCTGCCTATGTGATGCACACCATCTCTGCCCGCCTAGTCTGGTTCTGAGGGAACGGTTAGCAGTGTAGTTTTAACGATAATCGTATCTCTATTGAATTTTAAGCGACCGATTGATTGTCCACAAGCTATTATCAAGACGTATGTAACAACGTTGGTGCCCGAAATTGCCAAGTGCACAATGTAAATTAACCAATTTTTTAAATCGCCATTGGGTGAAGCCAGCGAAATTCCCGTGTCACCCCTCACATCAGCTTGTTTCAAAACTTATGAAACCAATATGGTTCACGAAACAGCAAAGTAAACCATGAAAAAAAAAACACTTTGCAAAAGATATGCGCCGGCGGGGATCGAACCCTGGTCGGGGATTGCGCTCTAGGAAATCAATCGAAAAGCGGGTTCGGTCCAAAAAATTCCGAATTTTCATTGCAGATTCAGAATCTGCATGCAACAGAGCACCACATATCGAAAATTCAGGATTAACTTTTGAGTTTCAGACGAGCAGTGAGATGATGATCACAGCTGGTCATCTAAAATTTAGATTTTTTCGACATTGCTCAGTCAAATTTTGATAAATTTGAAAACTGTGTTTATATTTTGGCATAACTTTTCACGCTCTTTCAAATGGTGTATAGCTTGTCTCTGAAATCGAAAATATTTTTTTCTTAAATTTCGCGCCAAAAATTTAAAATTTTTGAAAACAATTCCGAGTGAAGTGTAGTCCACTCTTGGTGACTGGGAGATAATTTTGAAAAAACTGTGCCACCCCCCGGCCTTTTCGTTACATTCTTACAGAGAACGCGTTTTAAAGCAATAAGATGCAAAAAGTGCTCACCGATTCCTCAGAATCTTCACGAATGCAGGCTGCTCAACGAGCGGTAAGGGCGTGACCTGCTTGAAATATATAGGTGGCTGTGCAATGCGGGCATCAATGGACAGATTGTTTCACAAACGACTGCCAAATTCGTCGCTGACTGTACCGTGTGCAAAAGTGACGATTCACGATTCAAAGGGCAAGCTAGTGTTCGATGAATCGAGAAGCGTATTTTCGAAGAACTCGCAACAAATTCATGCGCAATACCCAAGCATCAAGCGGACATTGATACATTTTATGCAGCTGCATGGTCGAAATACATTGTTCAATGATGAATAATTCAGCTTACGAAACATTTTAGGAACCTTTAATCACCAATTAGCCAAATATGAAGATTGGGAAGATTTGCCTTATAATCCTAAGATTCTTTGCGATATTAGAGAAATTTCGTGAAATGGACATAGAGTCTTTACTTCACTCTTCTTTACTCTCCTGATCCTTACACACGAATCAGCAGGACCAACAGATGCAACGAAGGGTGATCCTCAGCTGGAATAATCGAATTGTTTTTTATCTCGAAGAAACGAAATTATATTGGATTGAATATCAATTCGAGGGGAACACCATGGCCTCGACATTGAAAATCAGATCCGTTCGAAACATTCATGTTCAAAAAATAATTTGAAATTTTCGTTTCGTACATTGTTCTTTCATGCTCCAAATCGTTTTCATTAGTTTTGATGCCGGCACTGATATACTCTCTCTCCCGCACGTCACACCACAAAAACATTATCAACATTTAATTTTACTCACCAGCAGTCATTTCAGGTGCAGCGATGCAGCAGCTACGTCTACAAGGCGAGTGGAGAAGGTGGGGTCTGGCACGAATCCCGATGGCAGGCGATCACGATATATCAATCTCTTCTTGGAATAGAAGTTTCACGAGTAATCATGAAAATATAAACTCTTAATTACAACAATCACAACGGCCGCTCTCTATAGAACTCTTTTGGATTTTACAATTGATGTCGATTTACAATCGAAAGATCGATTGATCAGTAAGCCGTTTGCAGTATATCGAACATCACCAGAACCACAACTGGCCATGTGAATCTCACGAAAAATTCTATCTGACAGGTTAAAGTGTGTGGAAATTAAGAGATTCCTTCTCTTCGTTCACTTACCAAACCCTTTCTCGGCGCTCATGAATCCGTGGGAGGAAAAATGTCGAAGGCTGCAGCGTCCTCTGAATTCACGGAAAGAATTGAGAACAAGCGCTGGAATGATTTTAGACTGGCAACAGCGAATAAATCGGGGAATATAAAATTATCATTAATTTAATGTATGGGTGAATCCACTATCATCCTGGTGCAGCTATTTCCCATGTTGGAACGAATGCTTTTCTAGAGGCTGCCAGGAAAGAAAACAGCAAACAAGAGAGTCATGTAACAGATTCCTTCTCCATCACTTTCCATTCACTTCGCTTTACTTGCAGAGAGCCACGATCGCATTCGAAAATATATTGATTTTATCGGAGGGGCCGCGGCGTGGTCGATTCTCTCGCGATTCCTCTCATATGATTAGCTTTTTAGAATACATCGTATATCTAGCCTGCCTCACCTCTTTCCGAAGGCTGCAGCACCGTCAGACGACACGATATCTGGTTACCTAAGAATCAGACATTGATAAGATTATATTTATTTCCCCCTCTCCCGTAATTTATTAGAGAAAACTCTAAAACTCAGGCTAATAACCCAGCAGCGAAACACAACTGTGATTGGCTATCGAAACTCTATTTGGTTTCCAACTATGGTACTTACGATTATACAGCAAGATCCTTAGTGTTCTTCTCTCTAACAGTGTAACATTGGAATGAAAAAAAACTCAAAATCACGGCACCTTGACGCGCTATTCCCTTAATAACTGCAGTATCATCAGCTTTTCGCTGTCGCTAAAAATAATCACCAAATCGGAGGGCTCGTCCTCAGTAAATGCAGCATCTGCAGAGAGAGTGGATATGGCTCCCAATCGCCCACTGTCCTGGAAAGTGAAGGTTCCAAATTTTTTGAATTTAATTGTCTCCTGGGATGTTTCGTGCACCATACACGTGATATAAGTCTTGATAAAGGCATGAATACCAATAGTTACCGATGCCCTGCCAGAAAATTTTTTTTTTTTGGGGTTTTAAGTTCCGTACCGATTGTAAAGACGCTGGAATGACTTATTAATTTCAATATTGCTTGCTTTCAAGCAGGTGGCTCGATTGCAGTCGATGCAACAGCTGCAGCTGCAGGAAGAAGAGAGCCGGCATCGAAACACAATACGACAATTGATAAATGATGAGGTAGAACACTTCATTTCATTTACGAAATATTTTCAAGTAATTATCGCTCGGGGATATAATTTCTTTCAGTTTTCAATGTTTACTGACCTAATTATAACAATTTCCATTGAAAAAACCGAAGATTTCAATACTTCACAAAATCATAAAATTTGAGAAATTTGGCGAAAAATGTGATTTTGTGAAGTATTGAAATCTTCGGTTTTTTCAATGGAAATTGTTGTAAATAGGTCAGTAAAGATTGAAAACTGAAAGAAATTTTATCTCTGAGCGATAATTACTTAAACATAAGAAAGTGAAATTTTCGATTTTGCTTAAAAACACGAGTTTCAGCATGTTTGAGGCGATAAAAAAGCAAATATACCATCATGAAATTTCCTGAAAATGATTTCATGTGGGTAAAACGGTACGCAGATTCAGAATCCGTAGAGATCTCAACAGGATGTGGAACATTTTTTTTCAGGGCCTTCAATTAGCATGTCAAAAAACATTATTTTTTTCGATTTTTCAAATTTTCATATATTTGACATCAAAGTTGTTGGGCTCGACGAGCCGAACATTTTGCTTTTTTGAACGACCTTTTTACTCAACTTTTAAAGAAATTACGAATTTTTGAATTTTCAAACTGGCCGGAGCCGAATTTTAGGCAGTTTTTAGATTTCCGGAATTCTCTCTTTAGAGAAAGTTATGTGAACTTAGGGACATCTACCACCATTGGCTTTGAGATTAAAGCATTTTGAACATTTTGTAAAAGGCCACCTGCGATCTCTCAGAAGACACGTGATAAATCATTGCTCAACTCGAGCACATAATGACATGTGGACAATGCGTCGCACTCTTCTAATTCCAAAAGTATGCAAATCAGCAACGCGTGAAAGTATTCACTACATAAACATTTGTGCATTCCTCAGGTTCCATAAATACTTAAATGATAAATATTTCGAGTGTAAAACGGGTAAATAAGTCAATGCGTCAGCCGCACCTTCTGGAAGTTCCATGTTCGTCCTTCATCAGCTTTGAAATGCTATGTAATTTAGAGAATGTCATTTTGTTTACGATCTATCCTCAACTTATCAGCGATACAACAGCTCCTCTATGCTATAAACCAATTCTGAAACATAATTGACACATACTTAGCAATATTTTACTTTTCTGCCATTTTCAAAACAATACTACAATTTACACTGTATTTTCTATAATAAGTAATAATAATTTATTTAACTATGAAACGCCATAGAAGTAGAAAACATACGAAATGCCCATGCAATAACCGAAAGTTGATATGTCACTTTCATTGGTTACGTTCAAACTTTTTTTTCTTAATAGGTAATAATTATATATAGCATCTTTCAGTCGCAAATATGGTTTCATAACCCCCTACCACAACAACTACAGCACACTTTCAACTCCCTTTCTCACGTTGACGCGCAACTCCTCCATCAGCACCTCTTGGGTGAGCGTCGCAACGGTGTCACTGGTGATAATTAGAGTGATGATGTCATCCACGATTAGAGAGCATGAGAGAAGAAGAAGTATTTGCATTTAAAATTATTGGTTTATTCACTTCGAAGAATATATCCGATTGAATTAGCCCCCGCCACAAGATTGATCACTTGCAAGTGAAACGCAAATCTGTGCATTCACTGCAATTTCAGAATCTTCAAGATATACTGGGAAAGATTAGGTCATGAACACTTACAACATACATATCGGAAATATTCATAACTAATTAGAACTAATTGTATTCACTACTGTTCCAATTCCTCGCATAAGGATATCATTTCCTCGAATGGAGCCCCTGTCGATTGTTACTTTCGATAAGCAAATTTTTCGGAAGACTGCAAAGATCGGAATTACTAGACAATCAACGATCTCGTCTAATAAAGCATAGCTGATGCACAGATGTAATTGTCAGCTCGCAATCTCCTTATCGCAACACTTCCAATTTGTTTTCGTACAATAACATCTTAGCATCTTCAAGCTGCTTTATTTGTAATCGTTTTCCTTTCATTCCCTCCTTAATTGCCATTCATTTACGCTCTTGCCTTCAGTGGCTGCAGTATCAGCAACTATAGAACGGCGATTTCTGTGCAAGTGAATGTGATGATCTCACAGTTCAGATGGCATGAGAAGGAAAATATTTAAGTTATTGCAATTAATATGTGTCATTGTTTTATTTCCTAAGAAGTACCGGAGCCATCGGAGCCAGTCCGCTACAATATTGATCACTAACAAATGAAACGAAAATCTGTGAGTTCGCTGCATTTCAGAATCTACAAGAACAGACTATTTCAGAAAATCAAAATATGCTTGGCACTGGCTGAAAAATCAAATTCGCTGTAACTTCGCCAATAGATAGTACTCGGCGAGGGCAACATAGAGCGTCGGTAGAATTTCGATCCGCATCCGCGCACGCGGCCGCGCGGATCTCGAAAAAGACTACCGCAATCCTTGAACATTTTTATTTCGATTCCAATCACTGCGGCGGTAGGGGGAATGACTCCGCGAACAAATTCTAAGACTTTTTTGCTCTAGACAGTTTTTCGATCAGATTTGATCTATGGACGGAAATCGAAATTTTATTTTAAATATATTTTTTTAAAATATTTCCCATGGAGAAAGCAAGATTTTTATTTGCTCAAAAGCAAGCTTTTTATTTGCTTCTAGTGTTATCAAGTCGTCTTTGATTAAAATATAAAATTAAAAAAAATATATATATTATATTGGAAAAGGTTCAAAAATGCAACTAAATTTGAATTATGGTGTAAGAAATACTGTATCCGCCTTTCCCCTAACTTTTCATTTTCGAGAATACTGCTAACTTAGGGAAAGGCGGATACAGTATTTCTTACACCATAATTCAAATTTAGTTGCATTTTGAACTTTTTCGAATATAATATTTTTTTTTAAAATTTTTATATTTTTTATCAAATACGAGTTGTTAACACTGGAATCTTTTGAGCAAATAAAATTCCTGCTGGCTTCATGGGAAATATTATTGAAAAATAAGTGAAAGGTCACCAATTTCGACCTAACTTGGTTCATGCACATTGTTGGGGGTAAGGAGGAGGCCTATCCGCTTAGTTTGGTCAAATCTGCACATTATCGATTTTTTTGATCTACTGCTTCCAAGAGGCATAAATCAGTTCATTTTGATCGTACAGCGAACTTTTTTTTACCATTTTAATCGTAATTAAATTTCCTACAAAATCCTCAACGTGACCCAAAGTGAGGGAGAACGTCTTCATCGTCATTTCCTCGGAAAACTGATTTTTCGAACAAGAAATAGGTCTTATCTCCGTTGGGACCCCAAAGCTTTTTATTTTACCAATCGATTCTGCGGTGAAAATTAGGGGGTGTTTATGTTCACCAGTTTTTATATATCTGTCATCTCGATATCGATTTACTAGTAGGAGTCCCGGACTTCCCGGTCATTTTTTGCGAAAAATGAATTTTTTTACATTTTCTCGCTTCAGAGTGGTCCAATCAGGACTTTAAAAAAAATTAATCGATAGCTCTTCGAAAGACGCATAAAACATTCAGGGGCATGAAGACGATCTGACTCAAAGTTTAAGAGATATTCAAGAAAAACGAACCTTTCCTTGGAAATATTGCCTTTTTTCGTGAGGCTCGTTACCGATTATCACACTCTGATGATGCCAGCTTGTCTCACATTCGTTTTCGAATATTTTGTACAAATTATATGAGCAATGATCATAATTCCACCCAAGCTTTGGGTTTTGGGGTCCCAACGGAGATAAGACCATTTTCTTGTTCGAAAAATCGGTTTTCCGAGGAAATGACGATGAAGACGTTCTCCCTCACTTTGGGTCACGTTGAGGATTTTGTAGGGAATTTAATTACGATTAAAATGGTAAAAAAGTTCGCTGTACGATCAAAATGAACTGATTTATGCCTCTTGGAAGCAGTAGATCAAAAAAATCGATAATGTGCAGATTTGACCAAACTAAGCGGATAGGCCTCCTCCTTACCCCCAACAATGTACATGAACCAAGTTAGGTCGAAATTGGTGACACAAAATATTTCCTGGTAGCCAAATGGGGAAGTTTACCTACACTTTTACAGGAGACCCGTGATATCGCATAGAATCCGAGGATTGGAGAGGCAAATCCTTCCAACCTTCATATTTTGCCACTTGGTGATCGAGTGTTCCTGCAATATTTCGTAAGCTGGATAGTTTGTCATTGAACAATATTTGTCGGCCATACATCTTCGTAAAATGTATCAATGTTCACTTGATGCTTGGATGTTGCACATGAATTTGTTATGCGTCCTTCGAAAATGCTTTTCTCGATTTGTCGAACAACTTCTTGCGCCGGCACTCTGTTTGAGAGTGAGAAAGATGCCAAAACGTAGCAGCGAATAGTTGATTTATTGACACAAAATATTTCCTGGTAGCCAAATGGGGAAGTTTACCTACACTTTTACAGGAGACCCGTGTTATATAACACCGTCAGTAAGGAGGTACATTCTTCATGTGAAATCCAACTCTAGATAATTGTCTAATTGGCATTCTTAAGCTGCAATTTTCACTAATATCTGTTGAATAATGTCAGGGATCTTTCGAAGATGAATAGTTGATTGTTGAACTATTCATCGATAGTACGCTTCATTGGAAATATCCGAATCCTTAACAGTTATATGGTTAAATTACTACTATATAATATGAAAATCGTTGATATAATAACTGTATCTTGTTGTTCGAAGCGGAAACTACTGAATGGGGAAATGAATGGGGAAGGTACCATATTAATGTTGAGATTGTAGATTGAATTCGCTAGGTGTGAAAATAAACATATGAGCAAGACTAATTCTAGTTGAAATTTAACGCCAAACGGATGCAGCTGCTGCAATTGACTCAGCTGAATGAGGCAATTAATTCAAGCATTGTTGTATTTCTTTTAATTTATGATACTTCTGTACAAGGTATTGCATTTGTTCCGTATCAACACATATGCAATTAATTTGGTGCATGAAATAGTCAGTTATGAAGGAATCGGAGGCAGTGAGAGCAGTGATACGGCACCCGTTTTGAGTGCCTGAGGGAAGATGTTTTAATTTAACAACTGTTTATTTTCTGAGCAAGAATGATCCTTTGAATTACCGCCGGCTAGTTGATCGATCACTTGCAAGTGAAACGCAAATCTGCAAGTTCGCTGCATTTCACCATCCTCAAGAGATAGTGGGGAATTTGACATAATGCAATTATAGTTGCACTTCCTGATCCACAAATAACCAATATTAAGAGTCCGGATCTGAGGAGAGTTACCATTTCGGTCATTTTCCGGACATTGAGCTAGGGTCACGATTCAGGCCAGGCTCACCTATAGGACCTAGAGTACTTAGGGTGTTTAATTGAAATTTAACAGCTATTGTCTCAGTGGCTCGCAAAGCGGCGCGCCAGGTGCGGGTACAGTGAAAAATGATGAAAATTCATTTTTTCTTAAAATTCAATTTCTTAATGAATCAACTTAGACTCGAAATTTATTTTGCGCTGCATTAGACATGCGGGCGGTCTCGAAGAAACCCGCATTCTGGAAGAGAGGAATCGAGACCCTGCCCAATCGCTGGAGGGAGGTAGTGAGAAAGAAGGGTGCATAGATTGGTCACTGAGAATTGTAAAGCATTGAATAAAAAATAAAAAAAACGAAAAATTATACGAACTTTCCGGACACCCCAATATTATCTGTCAGGTGATAAAAGGGAGAATATGAGAGAGCATATAAAGTGAGGCGATTAAGAATGAATAAATCGCTATAAAATTATTCATTAATTCTCAATCGCCTTTCTCAAACAGAGACTGCAGTAGCTGCTGCAGTCGGAGCAGCAGCACAAAGGTGCCATGGAATATTGTGGGCCTTCTCCGAGTCGTCCATCGACTCCTCGACGCACTCCTGACAATTGAAAGTTCCAAAAACGATTGAAATTTAATCGTGTACCAGTTTCGTGAATCAAATTGGGTTCATGAGTCTTGATAACGGTACGGCAACAATCTTCGACGAGCCTCAAACTTTAAAATAATCCCAGTTCACGAAAGCCCTCACAAAAAAGCAGTGGTAGTCGCATGGGGAGAGATCCGGGGAATACGGTGGATGGGGAATCCTCTCGATCTTCAGCTAGTGCATTTTCTTCTGGGTCATCTTCGCTCGATGTGGGCGAGCATTGTCCATCAGAAGAAGAATTTTGCCCTGGTTCAGGAGTCTGGGAGGGACTCTGATCGCGACATCTTCCAGTTGTTCAGAGAAGAGATCGGCATTGAAGCTGGTGCCAGGGGCGAGGATCTCCCAGTAGATGGGACCGAGCACTGAGAAGAAGAAGCAGAGGAGTTCCTTCTTTCCGTGCTCTTCCTTCTTCGGGACGGGCGTGGCCATCCACCCATTGCAGTCTCCTCACAGGGTTACCGTACGTGATCCACTTCTCATCTGTAGCGATGATGGAATTGACCTATCGAAGATTGGATCTACGATGGAGTAATTCCCGACAGATTTGAACACGATTTTTCAGCTGTTCGGGGGAGAGGTCATGGGGAATCACTTGTGGGAGTTTCGGCTTCTTCCCAGATCGATGGAGGATATCGGACACCGTTGATCTGGGAGTACCAGTATCCTTCTTCAACTCACGCACATTGGCCATGGGCTTGCGCTTCAGTGTGAGGAGAACGAGAGGCTGATCGAGGGAGGGAGGGCGTCCAGAGCGGGGTTGATCATCGAGACCAAACTCCCCTTTCTTGAAGCGGGAGAACCACTTAGCAGAATGGTATGGAGGGGGCGTCAGTTCCTTCCGACTGGGCCAGGGCAGAGTGGGCCTCCTTCACAGATCGGCCAAGTCGGTAGTAATGAAGTAAAACTGCTCGGAGGTAGAGATGGGAGTCCATCACAAGAATCAATGTAGCAACTAGGAGACTGATTAAATCCTCTCACTACTCAACGTCAGAATGATGCAATACATTGTTGACAAACAGATTGCGCAATCACTGCATTTGATCGCGAACTGACTTTTTTCAGAAGCATTATACGAACTTTCCGGACACCCCAATAGTATCACCTATCTTGGTAGTGTTTCAGTGACTGTATTAGGCTAAGTGATCACGATTATCTTTTGGTGCGTGAAACGGCTTAAAGGGGTGCTCCGGGGAATGTTCAGTCACCCATAGTTATAGCGTGGATGTTATAGAGCTCACTCACCCGATCAGAGAGATCTTTGTACGAAGTTCCACAGACGCCTCTAAGGCTATTTACATGCGCTTGCAGTTCATTGATGGCGCAGGGTCGCGCCTGGTTGGTTTATGTTTCACTCGTTCTACTTAGTTACGGCATCCTGCTAGGGGTAAATTCGATACAGTTTCCCACTGAGAGCGCAGAATTTTCGTGGTGGGACTCCGTAACATTAATTCCCCGGAGCACTCCTTTAAAGCAATGATCATTTAATGTTTTTGGAATTTTGAATCGTAATAATATTCTCTTGTTGGCGTCCGACTATTGGGAGATGACTGATGATATTGTTAGATATTGCTATGCCTCTGCACCAGCTCCGACTTCCGCAGTTACCGCTGCATAGGTTATATACAAATAGGCGTAATTCGAGAAAAAAAAACATAGCAACTGATGGCTTTGAGTTTCCAGAGGGATACATACAGTGGCCGGATTAATTTTGTTGCTTTTGCCCCTAGTAAAAAAATATTTCCGATGAAGCTATATTGCAGCTCTCTCTCTGCTTTCCTCACCCTACAATTCTCCATTCTTTCAGCATTGATAGTTGCTGGTTGCAGGCTGCACTCCAGTAGCACTCGATGAAGCTAGAGAGAGATCCGCTGAAGTGAGCCAGTGGCTCTTTCCTTTGTTAATTCAGCGACAACTCATAGAGTAACAGTCAGCACAAGAATGATGTTGCCAAGTCCGAGGATACAGAGTAGCGACAGCCAGATATTTTTAAAATTAGTGAAAAAGCTTCCTAGAACTGTAGCGCTAATATGTGGATGCTGTGAAACATGAATTAATACTACAAATTTAAAAAAAACGGTACAAGGATTTGCAGACTCAGAAGGCGTGGCGGGTTCGTAACCCGCTACGCCTTCTTCACGCTCTCTCGTACTGCAACTGCTGCATCAAGAGAAGATCAGCCAGCCTTTGAAATAGTGAACGCGGTGAGTAATTTCACGATTTTCATGATTAGGGTTATTTTTGGACCTAGAAAAACCGAGTATATTGTTCACATGCTTCAATCAATACTTATCAAACAAGTTTGGTGCGCGAAACTGCGAAGTGTGCAATGAAATTGGAACAGTATACTTGCCGGCTCCTGAAATTTCGAGAATTTGGACTACTGTAACATGGTTCATTTTTGAGTAAACGAGACGTTGAAAAAAGCAAAATGATCGCCTTGAGCAGCTAAACAACTTTACTGTTGAGAGTGAAAAGGTACGAAAATTCGAAAACGTGCAAAATTCATTTCGTCGACCACATTTTCGATATTTTTTCGATCTGGTGGAAAAAAAGATCCCATGTGCAAATGAGATCTCTACATATTTGAAATCTACGTACTTTTCTGGTCCGGAAAATGTTCGTGCCTTACCAAATGACGAGTAAGAATACACTATTAAATGGCCTCAAACGTGGAGAAACGCGTGATTTTTAACACAAGATGGAATTGCTCAATCATTGATTTCACATTTCCGTGTTCAAAACGAGTTTGTACGTTCAAGGTTGATACAATTCAATTTAAGAAACTTCGTTTTTAAGGTATGGAACCGTAAATTGCAACCAAACCTAAAAGCCGGTTCCAGAAATTTTCAACATTCGAGACACCGTATCATGGTTCAAAGTTGACGAAAAAATACATTTAAAAGTCATACATTACCGTCATGAAGAACTGGATAACTTTACTGTTGAGTTCGAAAAGCTTAGAAAACAATAATGAAGGGAAAACTTCAAAAATTCAATTTTCGGCTGTGTATGTCGTCTTCCATCACACCGATATGATCACGAAAGATGAAATATACAAGCGTTATGGCACGTACGAGGGTCCATCAAATGTTAACATTATTTTACGCTGTATACAATTGCCACTCATTGGACACGTAGATGGACGAAATTCTCGTACCAGTCCCTGCAGAAGCTACGACTGCTGTCGTCTTCGATTATGAACGTTGAGTGAGAAGGAATCCCTCCCTCTGTTCAAATCTGATAGACGTCGTATCACCAGTAGGAGTCATGCTTCACCTTCACTATTACAATAGCTTACCACGCTTTTCCTTTGATTGTTTCATCGTTTCAAATACTAAAAAAAATCTTTAAACACAACACGGGTCTCCTGTACAAGGGTAAGAAAATGATTTTGCTACTATAAAATATATTATGTCACTGATTTCGTTCAAACTCGATTTTTGGATACCATTAGGGGGTCCAAAGACGGCCAACCCGGTTGGTTTGGCAAAATCTGCACATTATCGATTATTTTATCTACCACTTGCAAAAGGATACAAATCGATTATTTTTGATCGTAGCGGAAATATTTTGTAATTAATTATATTCGGAATGACGAGCTTTACAACTTTGCTAGCAACATACAAAGCATAGGAAGTGATTTTCATATCGATTTCCCCAAAAAAAACGTTTTATCTACCCAAAAATCTATGTTTTGAGCATCGCATATACCAAATACAAAGGCTTTTATTGCATCAGTGGATTCTCCAGACAAAATAAGGGGTTGTTCACGTTGAGCATTTTTCATGTAAGTGGCACCCTACTATTGATTTACTATTGGATAAAATGAACTGTTCTGGACTTGGTCGATTTTTTCGAGATTTTTGTTTTTTGGCCGTATCTTGGTTCAAAATTGTCCAATCGTGCACTTAAAAAGCGAAATAGATGCTACTGGAGTAATGACTATTGTTATCCAAAATACTGGAACGATATTGGATTGAGTGAAAGCAATTAATAATTAGCTTGTGAAAGATTCCAAAATCCGCCATGTCCGACCGAGCTTCTCCTTCGGGCTTGAATGGCAGCAAATCTGGCATTATTTAACTAATCACATAAATTCGAACCAAAAGAGGAATCGAATGCAGAACAAGATAAATTATGGTAAAAACTGAAATAATAATGCGATCGCAATCTTAAAAATATGCATGATGAACATAAAGAACTCTTCGTACAACATCGAAGCACCGAGTGGACACTACAATTGTGGTGTACTAAGTTCGAACACTTCTGAATACTTGCAACAGTTGCATCGGTCGGAGCTGCCCACGCTTGATAATTAAATGTTCCAATTAGGGTTGGTGAAATCGAGTCGAGCCAGTCGAGGGCTCGACCCTCAAGCTCGACTCGAGATCGGCTCGATTCGAGCCTGAGTACTCGAGCCGCTCGAAAATGATGCAAACCCGATCGAGCGGCTCGATTGCGAGAGTGAAGGGTCGAGCGGCTCGATTGGCTAGACTAGGCTCGACTGGCTCGACTAGGCTCGACTAGGCTCGACTCGGCTCGACTCGGCTCGACCTTTCGAGCAAAATCATTACGGCAGATCTGCGTCGTTCTTACCATTGTAGTTATGTGTTCCCAGTCCGAGTAACCGGTTGGTAAAGTGGTTCTATTTTGCACCTTGGGCAAAAAAGCTGGTTCGATTCCGGTTGATTTGGTTACGTTTTTGCTCATTTTTTTATTCATCTTTTACTCACTGTAGCCTAAAAATATAACAAAAACGAAAAATTATATGCGGAACTGAACCAGCATCTTGTGATTACAAGGTGCAAAACGGTACCACTACACCAACCGGGCACTTATCTCTGTTGCGTAAAACGATAATGGTGAGAAGGGCGCTGAAACGACGTAATGAGATCGGCTCGGCTCGAGTCGAGCCGAGGGATGTGCAATATATTCTCTCTTAGAGAGACGTGTCGAAAGATCAGAAGAAAACGCGATGTAGACTACTTCAGCATCATGTTATGTGTTATGTTCATGATTTGAAATTTAAAAAAAAATGTCTCAGATTTCTTCACTTACTGCGTGCGTACATTATTATCTGCGATGATCAGCGCAATTGTATCAATTGTATCGCAATTGCATTTATTTAATTACTCACAATTATAGAAAATGGAATAATGCGAATAATAAGTATTTCGTATTTCGATAAAGTTAGCATTCAACGATGGCTCATTTGAGAATACAAAAGTAATACAACGAGGTGACGATGCCATAAAGTGCACAACTTTAGAGTCATAATATAAAATAATTGAGATAGTCAAGCAATGATTACTGTGAGTGAGAATTATTACTGAAAAATTTTTCATTCATTGATCGCGCGTGCCAATGAGTATGCTTGCGCGCATTCTTCTGTTATTTTCTGAGATCAATTCGCCATTGAACATAGCCTGAAAGTTAAAGAAGAATTCTCAGCAAAATTCTCAGCGACTCTAATGTCAGACAAGACTGTCCTTTTGAATCACCAAAAATTATCGAAAATTTAAAATTAGGCATCAGCCATGGGACAAGTGTAAACAATAGCATTTAGCATATCTGATCTAGTGTATTCCTAACAAAAATAAAAAACTATTAAATACCAAATTAACCTTAGTCTTCGTCGCACTCATCATCGTGTCCACTTCCCTCTGCCATTCAAGCTTGAAAATATCGAATGTTGAATCATATTCTTCCGTTATTATGAACTTAAGTGAAGAGACTTTACCGAGGGCCTGACGTTAGGGAAAATGAGTTCATAGGCAATATGCGTTTTATTCCAGGTGTCTTGCAGGTGTGCGAAGTACAATAATCAACTATTCTTAAATCTATTCGGAATGGCAGCATATTTTTTATAAATAACAAGTACTCATTTCTAAAATTTTTATGATACTATTATTTCCCGAATGTCGAACACTACCTGACGAATAACGAACGATCTGAGGAAGGAATGAACGGATGGGCGATCTAAAAGTGATATTATTATCAATACATATTGTTCGGCACTAGGTCGAATGAGAACCATGACGTTATACCGCCTTTGATATATTAAGGCGGTATGACGGCATTGTTCTCAACCCACTTAGCATCATATTGTTCTAGGAAGGAAATAAAATGCATATCTCACTAAATGAATTCGCCATTTTCTCCATTTTATCTTTCTTTCTCGAAATGTAGATCTTTAGATGATGAAGGTTGAATTTCTCAGATACTTGCTGGATAATCGGTCTGGAATTGATATGAAGATGTAGCGTCTTCACTCTTGACTGCACATTTTTAAAAATATTTTTATGTATTTTTCTGTCATTTTCGTATGTTCGTATGATATTATCACCTACAGTTCGTCGTCCAATAATTCGAGTTCCTCGATTGCGAGCTCTTCCACTACGCAATTTACCGGTTGAAGCAGCTTATGATAAACAATATCTTTGGCCATTTCAAGATCGATTTCTAGTTTCTCCACACGCGAGCATCTCCCGAGAAGACGATATATTCTATTCATAAGTGTTGTTTGATCGATTATATCCCGGAATCGAGCATTAAATTGTGCACGCAAAGGAAAGGAGCTCGCGCGATGATATCCTTTCGGAGGTGCCTGCGGTTTCATTGTTGGGTTACTGCTAGGGTTCCCCTTTTTAGGTGTATTGGGCATTTTTTATTCTTTTTCGGGTATGTTTCATGCGCGCTGTATATATTCAAAACGCCAAACGTGCGCAAAGGGTAGCCCTAGTTATTGCCCAATTGCACTTCATGCGCACAGAATTTGAAATCCTTGGAACAAAGCAAATAAAAAATATTCGACGCAATACTCCTCATGGTTGTCGGGAACGTGCATGAACAAGTTTGCACTATGATCCCAATTGAGCCGCATGGAAAATATATCCACGACTGGAAGGCCTTTCGAACCATTGAGGTACGCAAGCACCATCAAGTGCCATCGACGCGATATCTAAAAAAAATGAAATACATCAAAGGCAGCATGGCGTCATAGTATTATCCGACAGAGCAACTATCTAAATGCCGATGAATTTCGCAAATCAAGCATCTTAGATCCAAAGAAATAATTGTGTATGATTATTTTCACTATTTTTCAAGTCCCAAGTTGTTCTGTAAATACTGACCAGCTTGCAGTCGTCGAGTTTCTCTAGTTCCAATAATTTGATAATATTCCTGATGACATCGGACGGAAGAGTGGATAAATTGAAGATATCTTGACGAGACGACATGACGAGGAATACCTTACGTAACAATATTGCGGATACGTACTACTTAAGTACACAATATGGCGCCCAAACGCGGGTGGTACATATTCGTGAAAGGCGAGTGGTATTGTGAGTTGCTATATTCAGGGAATATACCGCATACTCCATGGGGATGGCATACTGACGAGAAGAAAGGATATGGAATAGTGTGCAATTGGCGTCATTCTGTGCGCATGAAGTGCAATTGGGCAATAACTAGGGCTACCCTTTGCGCACGTTTGGCGTTTTGAATATATACAGCGCGCATGAAACATACCCGAAAAAGAATAAAAAATGCCCAATACACCTAAAAAGGGGAACCCTAGCAGTAACCCAACAATGAAACCGCAGGCACCTCCGAAAGGATATCATCGCGCGAGCTCCTTTCCTTTGCGTGCACAATTTAATGCTCGATTCCGGGATATAATCGATCAAACAACACTTATGAATAGAATATATCGTCTTCTCGGGAGATGCTCGCGTGTGGAGAAACTAGAAATCGATCTTGAAATGGCCAAAGATATTGTTTATCATAAGCTGCTTCAACCGGTAAATTGCGTAGTGGAAGAGCTCGCAATCGAGGAACTCGAATTATTGGACGACGAACTGTAGGTGATAATATCATACGAACATACGAAAATGACAGAAAAATACATAAAAATATTTTTAAAAATGTGCAGTCAAGAGTGAAGACGCTACATCTTCATATCAATTCCAGACCGATTATCCAGCAAGTATCTGAGAAATTCAACCTTCATCATCTAAAGATCTACATTTCGAGAAAGAAAGATAAAATGGAGAAAATGGCGAATTCATTTAGTGAGATATGCATTTTATTTCCTTCCTAGAACATTATGATGCTAAGTGGGTTGATAACAATGCCGTCATACCGCCTTAATATATCAAAGGCGGTATAACGTCATGGTTCTCATTCGACCTAGTACCGAACAATATGTATTGATAATAATATCACTTTTAGATCGCCCATCCGTTCATTCCTTCCTCAGATCGTTCGTTATTCGTCAGGTAGTGTTCGACATTCGGGAAATAATAGTATCATAAAAATTTTAGAAATGAGTACTTGTTATTTATAAAAAATATGCTGCCATTCCGAATAGATTTAAAAATAGTTGATTATTGTACTTCGCACACCTGCAAGACACCTGGAATAAAACGCATATTGCCTATGAACTCATTTTCCCTAACGTCAGGCCCTCGGTAAAGTCTCTTCACTTAAGTTCATAATAACGGAAGAATATGATTCAACATTCGATATTTTCAAGCTTGAATGGCAGAGGGAAGTGGACACGATGATGAGTGCGACGAAGACTAAGGTAAATTTGGTATTTAATAGTTTTTTATTTTTGTTAGGAATACACTAGATCAGATATGCTAAATGCTATTGTTTACACTTGTCCCATGGCTGATACCTAATTTTAAATTTTCGATAATTTTTGGTGATTCAAAAGGACAGTCTTGTCTGACATTAGAGTCGCTGAGAATTTTGCTGAGAATTCTTCTTTAACTTTCAGGCTATGTTCAATGGCGAATTGATCTCAGAAAATAACAGAAGAATGCGCGCAAGCATACTCATTGGCACGCGCGATCAATGAATGAAAAATTTTTCAGTAATAATTCTCACTCACAGTAATCATTGCTTGACTATCTCAATTATTTTATATTATGACTCTAAAGTTGTGCACTTTATGGCATTGTCACCTCGTTGTATTACTTTTGTATTCTCAAATGAGCCATCGTTGAATGTTAACTTTATCGAAATACGAAATACTTATTATTCGCATTATTCCATTTTCTATAATTGTGAGTAATTAAATAAATGCAATTGCGATACAATTGATACAATTGCGCTGATCATCGCAGATAATAATGTACGCACGCAGTAAGTGAAGAAATCTGAGACATTTTTTTTAAATTTCAAATCATGAACATAACACATAACATGATGCTGAAGTAGTCTACATCGCGTTTTCTTCTGATCTTTCGACACGTCTCTCTAAGAGAGAATATATTGCACATCCCGGGGAGAGTAAGCAATTTTCGTACCACCTCGCCCCTTCAGGGGTCAGAGCAAAAAATTAAGGAAAAGAGAAAGAAAGCGAGTTAGAGAAAGAGTGAGGTGATAGTTTCATCAGAGACTGTCGAGTAAACACCTTGACGAACGCGATACGGAGCACCGACCTGACCGTTTCACCTCCCAGTACGCAATTCAAGTGCCTGATAATACTCCAGGCGTTCTTACCGCTCTAGCAGTGGAAAAGACGTGTAGAAAGATAATTTCAAACTCTTGGGAAAGCGCTATATGCTCTCTGACCAATCAATCAATTTATCTTATCAGGCGGAAACGCTCAGAAGATGATATCATGATAGGTCGGTAGTCTTCATAAGTTACACTTCACCAATGGCTGACTATGTTCACCAAAGGCTGAAAATGGCTCGGGATAGGTCGTATCTCCATCGAGCGCAAGGCTTACCTGTGTTTCTCTAACCTGAGGATGCTCTTCCCCTCTCGAGAGGTGCTCTGTTTGCGCAGAGTAGGCGAGACTACCCTTCCGGGGTTAATGTACTTAGTGATTCTTAGCTTCTACTCAGCGTTTCTTCCCTTCGGTCAACTCACTTTAGACTGTCCGTCTTCGTTTACCTAATCCCTTTCTCCTCCTCTCTTGATTCAACACTCTCGATTTACCCGTATCTCTCACTTTTATGACCCGCGCGCGTGCTAGCTATCATATTTCCCACGATAGCATCTCACCGCTAGCTTCTCATTCCCCCCCCCCCTGAGTATACCAGGAAATTCACTGAAGAGTTCGAGATGGACTGGCTTGAGGTATTATTATGTTCGTAATATCAATGAATAGTTACGCAATCGTGAATTAGGAACGTATTATGTGTAATGTTGTCCAGTTAATCGTTCTAGCTCTGCCAAGCTCTAATATGTGAAATTTTCTCATTCCCCATTTCATACAGTCCGGTCAGATCCCTACATGAAAACGGGACTCCCCGGGAGTCCCCGGATGTCCCCCCGTGTCCCCCCGCCA
Source organism: Pristionchus mayeri (assembly GCA_036245805.1). Taxonomy (NCBI): domain Eukaryota; kingdom Metazoa; phylum Nematoda; class Chromadorea; order Rhabditida; family Neodiplogasteridae; genus Pristionchus; species Pristionchus mayeri. The sequence continues at coordinate 12,473,984 of BTRK01000003.1, read as the reverse complement.
TTTTGCGGCTCGGGCAGAGAAAGAACTAATTCGAATTTTTGGTTTTCAGACTCAGGAGGTCCTTCCCGATCGATTGGCATATAATTCATAAATTGATAAATTTGCGATAAATCGTAGTTTAATTTTGAAAATAAGGGATAATTAATCGGAAACGAAGAACTACGGTAGTTAATTTGCACATTCGCCGGTCCGGCTCTGGATCCATCTAGTTAACTACCGTAGTTCTTCGTTTCCGAGTAATTATCCTTGATTTTCAAAATTAAATTACTATTTATCGCAAATTTATGAATTTATGAATTATATGCGAATCGATCGGGAAGGACCTCGTGAGTCTGAAAACCAAAAATTCGAATTAGTTCTTTCTCTGCCCGAGCCGCAAAATGGCGGGGGGACACGGGGGGACACCCGGGGACTCCCGGGGAGTCCCGTTTTCATGTAGGGATCTGACCGGACTGTATAATAATTACCAATGTGTAAAAAATGCACAACTCCCCATACGCATCGTTTGCGTCATGATACATAATTCCAGTAGCGCAGTTAGTCTTGCGGCTGAATTTGACTGCAAACGAGGGTAAAAGAAGCATTCTTTGATAAGCCATTTCTTTCGGCCAATACCTTCTCAGATGCTGAACAACACGATCTCATTCCTGCTCTCGCTGCTCATTCAGACCACAGCAGAGCCGATGACCGTGCAGCACAGTGCGGATGTGGCGGCGAATGCGCTATGGTATATATTTTGAATGATTATCAGCAATTTATTGCTTGGCAAATACAGTCGTAAAACTAAAACAAAAAAACAAGCGAACAGTTTATACATCGTTTGAGTATTTACGGAGCCACATTTTCAACAGGGTATACATCTGGAATCAATTCGACTCTCTTCATCGCGTAAAGAAGGAGTCTCGGCAACCGCGCGCGGTTAGAGAAATGAGAGGGTTACTCTCTCGCCTCGCACTCTCTCGCGCTCGTTCCATGAGCTTTTTCCCCTGATGTCCATGGCTAGCAATCAGCCAAGTTGCGATTATTCAGATCAGAGGAGAGACAAAAACGTGCAATTTTGAAAGTATCTTATCGTTAAGGAAAGCTAAACAATGGTAATGAAAGAGCCACATTTTTAGTTTTTCCTTTATTCCTCCTTTAAGATATTTTATGTTTGTTTGAACAAGGTAACTCCAATACATCACCGATCACCGTAAGTAATGCATTTGAATTAGAGGTGAAACTCATAATGCTCAGTCAAATTGAAAATATGGTTGCAAATACTGGCGATCGAAATGCTGCAAATACAATACGTTTCACTTCTCATGAAAACAAACGCGTAAAAACTATTATCGATCTTCTACATGTTGATCCGGGAAAAAATCATAATTTGAGTGCTGTTTTTGGATTGTTGTAATGGCTTGCGGAAGTTCATGAAAATACGTCCTGTAAATGAACCCATGGGACTTATTATAAGGTAATGCATCAGTAAACTTTGATCTCGCAGGTACCACCCCCGTACTGCCCTCTTCGTTGACTCTGCCGGACCCGCGCAATCACCGCCCGTCGATCTCACCGAGTGCAGCAAGGGTGTGTGATCTATGATCTTTGATCTCTAATATCTGATCAATTGCGAATTTCACACACTGCTTAGCTCACACTGCTTATGTCACTTGCAAATACAGAAAAAATAGAATTGTGTATCAGTGACCAGAAGTTTCAGCCTCCTTGATATGTTGAGTTTCACATGTAATTGTAATGTTTTGAGCAATGGCCGTCTTCGATTATCCTCCACTTCCTGTCAAGAAACAATTATTTCACTCCTCAATAGGGTTCTCTTACTGGAAAATTTGTGTATCATTTTCAGATATGTTTCACGTGCACTATATACATGACCTAGTCCTCAAGCCATGTTGTTGTCTGAATGATACAAAATATTACCAAATACTATTTTCTCCATGTGCTTTTAAAGTTACGCTTAAAAGATTCATTCGGTATACTATTCTCCGAGGTGGATATCATAACATTTAGTCGTGGCTTTGTATCTAGTCGTATATTTGTCGTCTTCAAAGCTCTCTCCCCAATCGATGGGAGCGCGATCATATTAGGGGAGAACATTGTTTTGGATTAACATGAGTGATGTTAGTAGTAAATTTCCTTCCAGAATGCGTCACCGTCGTTGATTGCCCCTTCGACCAGTCCTGCTTCGGGGCGACACTCGCCCGTCCTGGCTGCTGCCTACCCGCCCTCACACCGAATGCCACTGGATGCGTGTCGGACGAGCAGTGCAGGTCGGTGGTATGAACATATTAATCTTAGGTACTGGTGTAATTATGTTGAGGCCCTGTGTGATCTTTCTAACAATCATTGGCACTGGATGTGTTTGGGGTTGTCTAAGTTTAAGTATAATATGCATAGGCAGTATATTAAAGGAGGAGTAAACTCAAAATTCAATTTTTGAAGCTATCGTATTCATGGCATAGAGCTCTACAACGATAAGAAGCTCCGAAATTTTCACATTCATGTCTCCATTCCGAACAGGGTTATAGAACAGACTATCTGAGAGAATCAACATATTTCTTCAGCGACTTGGCACTGGCCGATAATTATAATTCCTACTGACGTCGCCAATTGGTCGGCCTCCACGAGGGAAATCGACGAGGATCGCCAGATTTGCGATCCGCATCCGCGCGGTCGCGGGCGCGGATATCGACAAATTAACTACGGTAGCTTCGAAATTTTTATATCGACTCCAATCACTGCGGGGGTAGGGGCGCTGCATTCCTTGATAAATTCTAAGACTTTTTTACTTCGGAGAGTTTTTCGATCAGATTCCATCTAAGGCCGGAAATCGATAATTCCACTTTTGTTTCGTACATGAAAGCAGTTCCCCAGAAATTTTTCAAGAACTCCCCTAAATATTATTGGTGATCTAGCTTCTGCTTGAATCGACACCTAGTCCCGTAGAACAGCGCGATTCAACTAGGCGCGTAAGTTGGTCAAAATGAATTATGGTGTAATTTTTGGGTTACTGTAGGTGAGTGCACAAAGTTGGACGACTTTTCCCAATTGGTGTAGGATAGCTTCAAATTGATTTTCAGACCATTTAACACCTGTTGGGAAATGTCGCCCTCACTTCGCACTCGCATACCGTAACCTAAAAATTACACCATAATTCATTCAAAATTCATGTTGACCAACTTACGCGTCTTGTTGAATCGCGCTGTTCTACGGGAGAATGTATCGAGTCAAGCAGAAGCTAGATCACCAATAATATTTAGGGGAGTTCTTGAAAAATTTCTGGGGAACTGCTTTGATGTACAAACTAAAAGTGGAATTATCGATTTCAGGCGTTAGATGGAATCTGATCGAAAAACTCTGCGGAGTAAAAAAGTCTTAGAATTTGTCAAGGGATGCAGCGCCCCTACCGCCGCAGTCATAGGAGTCGCTTTTAAAATTTCGAAGCTACCGTAGTTAATTTTTCAAATTCCGCGCCCCGGACGCGCGGATGCGGGTCGACATTCTGCCGATGCTCGTCGGTTTCCCTCGTGGAGGCCGACCTACTGGTGAAGTTAGCAGGAATTCGAATTTTCGGCCAGTGCCAAGTCTATTCCGATTATCTCAGATAGTGTGTTATAGCTAATTGGCTGGGAGCCAGATTAGTGAAAGCTCAGGGAAGGGGACGAGATAGCACGCGACTTGAAGAGAGTGCGTCCCCAGGTGAAACATATTTCAACCGGGCGCGCGTTTGCATTTACTCCTCTTTTAAGTCTGAAATAGGCTAGACTAGGCCAGTCTTTCCTATCTTATACCCAATGCGACTGGTTGCGTGTCGGATGAGCAATGCAGGTGCATACACATAGTCAGGATATGGGATGACCTATCTAGAAATTGCTCTCTTAGTTATGTGTTTTCTCTCAATGGCGACAGTTCGTGCACACTGCAGTGAATATTTGGTCCTTTGATTAGCGAATCGCTTTCTTCTGTGCAAAAAAGTAAACACCTTTGCACAGATGAAAGCGACAAAATATGTCGGAATGCGATTTTTGTAAGGAAATGACAAGTTCTTCTAGTTAAAATTCAAACAGCAATTTTGCAGGCGATCATGCGACTCCACAGTCTGCGACATGCAGCAGCAGCCGGCGAGGTGATTACACATTTGTGAATGAAGATACACTATTTTTGCATTTTTTTATCGCAAGCAACCGATCAATCATTGTAAGTGTGCACTCTACCACGACCTTAGATTACATCTGAAACTCATCTATCGACGAGAGGTTAGGAACAAACTTTGGTGGCCTCTGGAAATAGTTAGCGTGCAATTATGTTTCACATTCTACCTGATTAAATATTTTCCTGAGATGTGTGATTATTTCTATGGATTGATGAAATTTGAACGATAACTACAGATGCCTCTGCGAGCCCGGGACGCACTTCCTCTTCGAGAAGTGTTGTGAGTCGAGAAAATATTCAAATGAACTCTTCAAATCAATGATTGAGAAACTCAATTATGCGATCATTGCGAAGGTCAATATCAAAGAATACTTAATTTCAGGGAAGCGCTGCCCTCTATTCGCGGAGCAGCATCCAGTTGTGGATGAGCGAGGTGAACATTATTTTTCTTGTATGAATGAGGAAAAGAGAGGAACCTCAGTTATGAGAGGGTGTCTTCTCCCGGTTTCGAGCTAGATACATCCGTAACGGAGTTCGTAATTCGGGTCGCCATCTCTTCACTTTCCACACTCGGTGGCCAATTGGCAGAGATGATGAGGGAACTGAAGATACGATTACTCGCATTACGAACCCTATTTCTCACTCAATGATCATCTTCATTATGCGTTATCTCACAGCTGAATGATTACACAGAAATGCGATAATATTATAATTTTTTCGTTCATAATACAATTCAGGTTTCTCCTACTGCAAGCTGCGCACGAGCGAGAGTGTAGCGCGTCTGGTGATGAGAAGAAGCAAGAGGGCGATTGGCAAGAATGCTTACTGTTAGAGTTATGAGATCGGACTTTTAATGCAATAATACAACTAATACTATATCAAAGATGAATAACCAAAAATAACACTTTAAAATCTATTGCTATAGTGCAGATGCTCGAACTACTTTCTTCTTGCATTTGTTCTATGCATTTGTATGTTTGAGCATTATCATATCCTCACTCATGCGCATTTCGGGTAGCTTACTTCGTATTCAGTGTATTCAAGAAATGTAAAATAAATAATTTATGCATTTTCGAAAAAAATCAATGAAATGGTTGCATACAAGTTTCTAAAGTCTATGAGCTCAATGTATTTGTCAAAATAGTATTCATTATTGACAATACGGTAGAGATATATTCGGAATGAGTGGCACTACAGGAACAGTTTTTAAATAATGTTTTTTTTATATTTTTGTAATGACATAGCTTCACCATTTCTTCAGTTCAACATTGAAATGATATTGAGCTCTGTAGATGATTCAGATACGAGTAAAATAACCTGGGTACAGTGAAACAGTAAATGGATTTATTGCTAAGATTATACAAATGAAGGACATGTAATTTTATGTGGCAATTGAGAAAAATTAGTGCGATCTTTGTGGATGATCTTGATTCAATGAGTAGATAGCGACATCAATGAATGAATGAGTAGATCCGATAAAATAGCCCATGGTACAACACTCCACTCATTGATTTTATCATATATTATCTCACTATTTTCCCATTGTTTGGGTATATAGCACGGCCCACCTTTACTTATCTTACAATTGATGGTTTCCTTTTTCGTTTAATCATGCTAGTTGTATGGTGAGGATAACGTGCTCGATGGATGTTTACTTCATTAGAAACACAAGTTTCTACCCGTTATACATATACTGTACTGATAAATATGTATTTTATCGTAACATTATACATGACTGATTTAATCTCATTCATTTTAACAAATTTTTCTAATTATTTATAATTTGACGCAAATAATCAGACTAAACGACCTATTTATTATATTCATTGCCGCTGCAGTGATGAGTACTCATTGGTATGATCATTTGATGTGGAAGGGATCTGGGTCTGTTGCTCGTGAGGGGCATTTAACAGGGAGGGAATTGTTTCACTGAAAGCCAGCACTCTTTCCTTGGTATAATATGACAGATATTATCAATGAATAAACAAGTAACAATGAACATTTACTACGTACCTTTATTTTCCATAACAATTCTAATTCTTATTCAGTAAGAGGCAATCGAATCGTATGTGACAATGGGAAACACTTCAACCTGAAAAATGAGTGTAGTTATTCAAATATGGCAAATGAGCAATAATATATCAACGATTCACAATTCGGATATCGTTCGGCAATGCCATGTAAATATTCTCTCGACAAATCGATGAACAAGAAGTGAAATGAAAAAAAAACTGATTTTGAAAATCACATCGATGAAGATTTTCAAGCTATAAAATAGCTTGGCAAAACATTGATGCGAGTAAATATTCGGGATTTTTCACGCATTAAATTTTATCATCGGTACTCAACTGCATTATCCTTCTGACATTTCTCAAGGAATTATTAATTGCTTTTCCATCGTGAGAAGTCGAGAGCACGTAGAACTCTGCAAAGCAATGCAACATGATTATCATTCCAAGTGAAATGCATTAATTATTGAGAGAAAAACAAGTTACATGTGACGGAAAAAGTTAGCCTAACGCAAAATCGAAAATGAGCGCACGAACTGATCTACGGAGTAGATATGGGTCGCGACTCACTGCCTCTCCGAATTCTCCACTTTCTGTCGTCTTCTAACGGGAGGGATCGACGTAACTTCCATAAACACCCTCAAGGGATAATCTCATACTTACTTCCTACACCATTAATGGATGGAATACATATTTGTATTTGTGTAACTTGTAGATCGATGGAGTGGGACAAGAGATGACTTCGCAAGAAAAACAAACCCTTAATTGTTTAGTATCGTTAGCACGATGCCACACCTAAAAAACTCGAGAATTGTGATATATCTGGACAGTACGTCCAGATAATTGCAGCTCTAATTTATTGACGATTTATCGATTATGCATACAGGTGGTGAAACATCTTTACAGGATGAGGTACAACTTGTAGCCAAAGTCGTGCTCGCCGAAGAAATATTGATATAACTGAGCCTTGGCTACTCCTCTCACTCCACTGAAGGTGATTGCTTCTCCTGAAATCGTATCATTTTCAGACAAGCCCGGCTGCCGCCCCTTCTTCGGCGGTGGACCCGTCCTAGCGGAGGTCAATCATTAAAATCATAGATCTGACCCACGGAATAACAGTTGACCCATGGCTAATTATTGGTTAGTGTACTGCATCTTACCCAATGCTAATTATTTATTTGTATATCACACGTTTTCTGATAGAACGAAGGTGCAGTGTTACAAAATATTCACGATGCTCCGACCTGGACAAAAATTGGACCAATGATTTATAATAGGAGTTATAGTTTTCTATGAAAAATCTGGAGCCGTAAAGTAAAAAAATGCATAAAATCCGGCTCTGAGAACTTCAAAAGTTTTATAATCAATAAATTGGTTCAAAATTATCGTAGAAGGTCTCTCAAAAACAGAAATGATCATCTCAACGAGTTCTACGACATTACGTTAATGTCATCGTCGATTGGCTTCGAAATCAGATGGAAAACTTCGAAAAACCGAAAATGGGTGTACAATTATTAGCCGACCTGAAAAATATTTTGCCTTTTTACCGTTTGTTTATTGCAAAATCGAATTCTCCAGATCATTTTACATCGGATACCTTCATTTCAGAATTTTGAAATTTAATCCCGGGCACTTATAGCTTTCATAAGACCAAAAACAGCCGATTTTTCGAAAATTTCGAAAAATCATAAATAAATCCCGAATTCATGCTTCCAAACTGGAACTCTCGGGCTAAAATATCATTTCGGGGTCAGTACAATCAGTTTTGAAGACAATTTTTTTTTATCGAATGTTTCGACACTTTTCAAGGATGCGAGGAAATAGTGGCCTTTTTAATCCCGAAATTTTTTAATCTCGAATTTGCCTCTAAACCTCAAAACTGATTGTACTGACCCCGAAATGATATTTTAGCCCGAGAGTTCCAGTTTGGAAGCATGAATTCGGGATTTATTTATGATTTTTCGAAATTTTTCTTTGATTTTTCGAAATTTTCGAAAAATCGGCTGTTTTTGGTCTTATGAAAGCTATAAGTGCCCGGGATTAAATTTCAAAATTCTGAAATGAAGGTATCCGATGTAAAATGATCTGGAGAATTCGATTTTGCAATAAACAAACGGTAAAAAGGCAAAATATTTTTCAGGTCGGCTAATAATTGTACACCCATTTTCGGTTTTTCGAAGTTTTCCATCTGATTTCGAAGCCAATCGACGATGACATTAACGTAATGTCGTAGAACTCGTTGAGATGATCATTTCTGTTTTTGAGAGACCATCTACGATAATTTTGAACCAATTTATTGATTATAGAACTTTTGAAGTTCTCAGAGCCGGATTTTATGCATTTTTTACTTTACGGCTCCAGATTTTTCATAGAAAACTATAACTCCTATTATAAATCATTGGTCCCATTTTTGTCCAGGTCGGAGCACTGTGAATATTTTGTAACACTTGGTCTTAAATTCATGCAATCTCTCAGAAAACGCGTGATATTGTAAGGTACCGATACATTTCTAATCGCATCAGTACCCCTCCCTCTATTTCGCAAGCCGAACAAACGTACGGACACAACGCTTTTTATAATATATATCGTATTATCATATTGTGGTACCGTATTTATCTGTGCCACTAATCCATATGTTGATGCTCCCCTACAAACGATACATACAGCATTATTACCAATGGGCAGCTCAGCCTTCTGCTTATGCCAGCTTCGGGTTGCGAAGAACATTCCATTCTTGTAGAGTGAAGTCAAATTTCCAATTCGCGTCTTGAGCAAATTGAATTTTGATGTAGCGTCATGATCTCCGTGATTATGTGTTAGCCAACTTAATGGAAATCATTGCTCTTATTCGCTCAAAGTGGCATACTTGAACTCCTCCTCTAAGATTCTCTTCTTGGTTTTGAACCAATCTGCAGCTATCGCTGCTCGTTGTGTGTCTTGTGTGTCGTTGTGTGTGTTGTGAGTCGAATCTGACTATGAAGACATTGATGTCTTGAGTCTTCTGGATGAAGTTGAAGTCGAAGTCTGCGGGAGTGGCATGCTCGGTAAAATAACTATCAGCAGACATATCAGCATCGAAGGTGAGCACAGCGTAGTCGTGTCTAAATGATGGATGGTAGGTAGTTTGACTTTTATTGAATCTCATTTTGACTAGTGCTACGTGGGAGTAAAAATATCAACCCTAACGGACACATAATGTCATGGAAAATTATGAAATGCATCATTCATGCCATGTTTTTCGAAGTATCACTTACTTCAAGGCGCCCCGAATATCAAACGCCTTCTGAATATCAATAGCAGTCGCGTTGTACTTCTCCGTTGGGATGTCGGCATTGTACTTCCTAGTTAACATAATCTTCACTGCCGCCAACGGCCCAGAAGGGTAGTCCCGTTCCTGGAAAAAAAATTACTTGTACTGACTCGTAAGAAACAAGTGCATACGGTACAAAGTCGGTTGAGAACTTTAACGTCTTGGTGTCTCCATCTACCCAAGACCGAATGACTTCGTAGTTCTCATCCGACCTAGTGCCGATTCTTACCAGTGCTGTTTCACTCCAGACTGCAACATTCTTAGTGAGCAACTCGACTTTCTTGATCACCGCATGCTTGAACTCTGCGAGTTCCTGATCACCTCCGCGCACGCGCTCGAGAAAAACATCTGAAGTAATGTTTCAATTTTCAATTAATTTTGGGACAATAGTGGATGTGTTTCAGGTGTTCCAGATATCTGATAAGACAGTTTAAACGATAATATGATCTGCACTGTTAGGTATAACACATTATTTCTCCATTTAGATTGCAGCAGAATCGCGGATTCGCAATCGCCCTTTATCACATATTGCGACATCTAAGGAAGAGGAGGCGATTGTAATTCACATTCGAATTCGAATTGCCAACCCTAAAAGGCACGACACGGTGAAGCTGCTTCAGAAGCTGCGACGCGACAGCCTCGAGAGCTGCTCAAGTATGCAATCCACTGTCGAAGACAGATGCGAGTCGGCAACTGGAGAATCGAATGTTTAGTATACGAGAATGTAAAGCATGCATGCATTATCTATACTAAGATATCACATTATTTTCTTCACAGGAATATTGAAATATTGTGGAATAGGCATATTGCTCACTAGTTGGATGCAAAGCCATCCGATGATTTGGACAACTCGGAGTGAATTTCTGCAACATAATATTCCATTGAATCCAGTTACCGAAAAATGAGGCTCTACCGTATTCCTCTCCGAACACGGCTTACAGTAATGATTAGAGTGCGCAATTCGGGTAATTGTCTCTTCATTTCTATCACTCTCTCACCGCTCGACCGGTCTAGAGAGTGTGTAGAATGAAGAGCCGATTACCCGAATAGCGCACTCTAGTAATGATAATGCAATGATGAATTATGCACGGCACAAAATGACACAAATATACCTTGTAGTAACCGCTTAGCTGATATCACTGATGACACTGCTAATTTGTGAATATAATATGATAGCAAAGAGGAGTTTCATTCTAAAATTTTGGAGTTATTTACTTTTGAAAACACGAAATATTATTAAAATCCAGAAAGAAGCGAATATGATTGAAAAAGGAGTTGGCATCACTCCACTAAGGTGAATTCCATTCATCGGGCCCAAGACAATAAAGTAGAGAGGGTGAAATTCACATGAAATTAACACCTTCATGGAGTTGTTTTGCCCACTTGCGCCCGTCTTGGGAATCCATCTTGTGGATGAAGGACAGAACATCTGCAATTTGTATTTTCGATCAACTGTATAACTGCAATATGATTTGAATAATTTAGTTACTGAATTGTTCTTGCTCAGCGTAAAAACTATCAACAATATCGTTTTTTCTCTCAAAATATCGTTATGTTGTCCGTTTGATATCAAGGTATATCACCGTAATATCAAGTTCTGACTTTGATGTAGCATTCAATTCTATAGTACTGTGCCATCGCATGATAAATTATTCCTCTTGAAAAAATCGTCCTGTCCAGTATTACGAAGTTCTCAAGAGTAACGAACTGACCGTCTTTAGCATTCTTGTACTCGAAATCTTCCTCCTCATCTCAAAATATCTAATGTAAAACATGAGCCACGGGAATTGGAAACAAGCATGCTCGAAACTCGATATAGGTGAAATATTAAGAGGTCGTCCGCCAGAGAACGGAAAATGGCTCGGATGGTCAAGATTCAGAAAAATCTGGAACTTTTTTCCCTGAAGTCTCCTTCAAATATGTAGGTGTGCTGTAGATATGGCGAAGGTCAGATATCGATTCTAAACTAGTTACCGTACCGACTCCATTTTGGGGCCAAAAAATCGATATCTCAAAAATACTTGAAATATAGTTTTTCTGGTGTGATTTTTCGTGTAGAAAACGAATTTCTATGTTAAACTCATCAAAAATGTGATGTAAAAAAGTTTGAGCCCAAAAACCGATTTTTTCGATCCAAAAAGTGATATAAACAGACATATCTTTTTAGAATATAAACCGTCTTGCACGAAAATGATATTTTATGAACGTCAACATGTACCGACTCTAAGATATTTTTTGTAGAATTTTAAAAATGGGGCCCGTTGGTTTTTTGTGTCCTCAAAGTCAGCTCTCAACGAAATGAGCAATCCTGGATCTCCAGTCGGGATTGACATAGACACAAGTCCTTATGATATAAATGTAGAACACGATGAGCTGATCATTTTATCTTCTGAAAGTGAGTTTCTATCTTTTCGTTGAAGCGCGCCACAGATCCTTGAAGTTAGCGAAAACAACAGAGGATGCGCGTGGGAGAGCGCTAAATGGATGGAAGGGAGAGGAGGTCAGGCGGCGAGAGCGACAGACGGTTAGAGCGCGCACTCTATGTGGACTCCAGTCTGTTTCTAGTCAACTTCTGGGCTATGTGGCGCGCTTCAACGAAAAGATAGCGACTCACTTTCAACAGATAAAATGATCAGCTCATCGTGCTCTACATTTCTATAATAAGGACTTGTGTCTATGTCAATTCCGACTGGAGATCCAGGATTGCTCATTTCGTTTAGAGCTGATTTTGAGGACACAAAAAACCAACGGGCCCATTTTTTAAATTCTGCAAAAAATATATTAGAGTCGGCACATGTTGAAGTTCATAAAACATAATTTTCTTTCAAGACTGTTCATATTCTGAAAAGATATGACTGTTTAGATCACTTTTTGGATCGAAAAAAATCGGTTTTTGGGCTCAAACTTTTTTACATCACATTTTTGATGAGTTTAACATAGAAATTCGAATTCTACACGACAAATCACACCAGAAAAACTATATTTCAAGTATTTTTGAGATATCGATTTTTTTGGCCCCAAAATGGAGTCGGTACGGTAACTTTTTTAGAATAGATATCTGACCTTTGCCATATCTACCGCACACCTACATATTTGAAGGAGACTTAAGGAAAAAAGTTCCAGATTTTTCTGAATTTTGACCATCCGAGACCCCTGACCTGTTGTTACGTTCTCTGGTGGACGACCTCTTAATGTACAAGTTGCCAGCAACTCCCTGAATAAGCCTAGAACACAAAGGTTTGCTGTTAGATTTGATTGAGATTCCTACCATGAATGTTCAAAAGGTTTACAATTCTACAAAATAACCGAATCAATATCCCACTTATCGCTCTCCATTTCCCCCATTGCCTCCACGATTCTCACGAACGTCGATTGCCTCTCATCTGTCGTGATCTCGCAAGTTTCCACGAACATTCGAAGCATTTCCTGAAAATCATGTCCCCTAAATACAGAATAATCTCAATAAGGATTGGCAGCCACGACAAAAAAGAGTCGAGGTGAAGAGATGTCCAGTCACAACGATGGGGAACTGAACTGGTATGGAATCCACGTGCAGGATTATTCGGATTTAAGGCCATCGCCCATTTCATTTGGTTCATCATCAGTTCCAGCTCGGTGGCAACATTCTGAAATACAATTTAATTTATTATTATATTAAGGAAAGTTGATCATTTTGAATGTCAATGCAAAAAGTGACTCACAACTAAGAAGTCTCGATCAGAGAGAGCATTTTTAGCAACGCCAATAGCTTCTTCCACTCTAGCATTCATTGATGAAATGTATTTTGTAGTGGATTTCATACTATAATATGAGGAAATAGCTAATGTTTTATCTACATCTCAATTGATCGTTCATTACGATGTTCATTTCTTTCAGACTGTAATTGAGGTATGTTTATAAAATAAATTTGTTATTATTCTCCTTAACAGTTACCTTTACAGTCCCATTAATCGTAGCTGCAAGCAACGCCCCAATCGGTTCTCCCAACGCCATCAAGTCCTGGGCATTTTTTCCGACTTGGCCAATTGTATCCACGAAATTCTGCGAATTGCGGAAGACATTGCTCCACTTCTCCCAATAGTTCTTCACATGGAGCTCAACTGAACACATATTTATATATCTAAGCATAGTGAAATGTTTGATATTGTTTTCTTTTGAGATTAAAAAGAATTATGTTGCAAACTTACTATCGGCATGTGATATGGAAGAAAACGAGAGTATGATGAATTTAATTCCGATCTCCGATCTCCGCATCTGAAATAAAGCAATTCATGAAGCGTTACATTTCACTTTTATCTATTTCTAATCAATCAAAAGCGAATCTGTAGAAATGACGAAAGGCTGTAAAAAAGTGGGGAAAAATATCATAGTTAAGATATGGTCAAGGATTCCAGACAAGATACTCATAGAATTGAACAGAGTTGAAAAGGCTTTTTAAAGGCAAAGCATTCCAAAGGTTTCATTAAGCAAAAAGTGAGTCAGTCACTACTTGTATCTCTCGCTCTTGTGTCTCTTCTTCTATACTCTATTAAGTTCTCTAAAAAAGTGCATGACATCACTCCCTCAAACGCATCCTCTAAAATTTCGTAATCAACACATTACACATGAGAGTTAGGCGAAAGGCTCTCATACAAAAGGTGACTGATAGAAATTATGGATATTATCTCATTAGTCGACTCATTAGTCGAATATCTAAGCAAATGTTTATCGGACTGCAAGAGGGAAGAGGTGCGTAGAAGGGGATTGCATACGTGTTGCAGAAGAATCGAATAAGATCGGGGGTGGGTTGGTTCATTGAGCGACCCATGCATCGTTGTATGGTTTGGATTCTGAGATATCAACTTTTTCGACCACAAAATGGTAAAAAATCCGAGAATTTGAGGTCAAAAAAGTTGATATCTCAGAATTTCATGAGATATAGGTTTTCTGGCGTAATGTCACTTGTAGAATCCGAATTTCTACTTTACAGCTCACAAGAAGTCCCTCTAAAAAAGTTTGGCTCAAAAATTCGATTTTTTACATCGAAATTAGTCAAATCCGAGGTTTTTGGCCTTGAAGGGCAAAAAATGTTTTGCGATATTTGACTTTTTTTCGCTGCTATCCGGAGTGAAATTTTACGTAGATTTCGAATATGGGAATATCTCATTTACGGAACTGATAACATTTTTCAAGCAGCCCATGATTTCGATTTTTTTGTTCGAAAAATTGATTTTTCAATATTTTCTAAAGTTCATCGTTTCCGTACATTAAAATCTTCAATAGCAAAGTTATTGAGTTCGCAGAGTCGGTCATTTTGCTTTTTTGAACAGCATTTTTGCTCAACTTTGAAGGAAGATATGCTCGTTCGAATTTTCAAAATTTCAAGAGCCGGAAAATAGGCAATTTTGAATTTGCGGCTCTACAACTTAAACCAAAAAGTCTATGACCATGGAGGTATAAACTCTTGAAATAGAAAGGCCATTGAAGCTATTTGATTATTTTGTATTTTTTTGATTATTCAGAAAATCTCTGATATAACTAAAGCGGGACTGAAGGGTTTGATCGCGAACTGATCTACGATGGGAATAAGATACTCCCTCTTACTCCGAATTATCCACTTTCTTCCGTGTTCAAACTGAGCCTCAAATGCAATTTGGATTCAGTGTGAGCTAATCTGATTCACAATTTGGCAGTGTGAATTTCTCTACGACTTTTCAACAACTCTAGTTTTCTTATATTTTCTAGTATGTAATTATTGTGATGCAATCTAAGTTGGATGATTTCTCATCATCATTTATCTCAAATTTTCTCATCATCATTTATCTCAAATAAACAATAAAAGATATTGACAAATTAAACAAATATAATATAACATATGATTCATGTTCAAAACATGATAAAATATGTAAACTACGGCTCTTCGAACAGGTTTGATGTAATTCCTCACTCTCAATCAAATGTAGGAATAGGCCTGGTTGTTTCTCTGCTTAAAGATCAGAGGCACTGAATAGCGGGAGTGGCAATTTCTTGATAAATCAGAACACGTAATGACGTTTGCAGAAATTCTTAATTCCAAGAACGCACTCTTCACAGGAATTGAGTGAATTGGTTCGTTATGGATAGAGTAAACGAGCGAACGCTGGAAATAGAATCGTTTGTCCCTGTTATAGAACGCGTATAGCATTTTCCGTGCCGATTAACAACTGTACATTACTTAGAAAATAAGTACATATATGATAATCCATGCACTCACATCGTTTAGTTGAACGGGATGTTTCGCCTTGATTTCAACCTTGATCGAGAGTGAGTATAACTCTGAACAAATTCAAAGAATATCGCTTATGTACGAGAAAGCCCATTGAGATAATTACGAAAACAATGAGGCGCGAGGAATGCGAATTGCCAAGGAAATCGCTTGAAAGGGAAACACTCTCAAAATCCGCTGAGGAGATAACGGGAAGAATCTCGTTCCGCTGACTGATCCAACCATTCTTTCCATGAAAATGCCTTTGTATCGCTTGTGGCCTTTTCCGGTCACGCCGCCTTCTGAGCAAAATGCATCTATCCACGAGAACCCATACTGTAATTCGAAGTGTGTATGGATATCGCTGTAGGCACATTTATAGGATTTGCTGAGGAGATTCAATTGTAAATAATCAATACATATATCATTTTATCTTATCAGGCGATATACGCACAAAATACAATAAAAATATCTGTGAAATTAACAAAATTATCCGTTATTCCTGCTCGATATCACAGTAACAGATTGATTGAAGTCCTTTCTTGTAGCTCCACCGTCTTCTGAAGTTATGACGAAACGCCCGAGACCCACCAAGGAGAAGATGGATTTGCGAACCTGCAAATTCGATAATTCAGTTTCCTATTGTCATAGAGTAATTTTTGAAATACTTAAGAGACATGCTCGGTAAGACTCGACCACCCCCCGGTCACGTCCTCTAGCATTGCGATCCGGGAGTCCATACTTGGGTGTTAGAAGTACCTTGGACCCGCATTGCACACATTTTCAAGCCTGATTTCAGCCAGTTAACTCAAATCCAATAGTTTTCATGAATACGTTGTAGTCCACTCAGCCATACATCAATACCCCACAACCACGAAGTCTGGAGCGGCTGCGAAGTTCGCGAAAAAGTTTTCCGAAGTTACTGAACTTATACTTCTTAAAATGAAATTGTATTTTATTGGCGAACGAGTTTGATCTCCGATGACTCCTAAGCGGCTTTCAACACTATTATACTAGGGAAGTTCCGCAATTACTACTAATTATGAAAATCCGATTTTTACTATCTCGATTGCACACAGTTTTGATACACCTTTGCATGTGGATAATCAGTCAATCCAATAGGCTTCAGTCTTACCATGGAGTATACCTTGTGTTTTGTTGGAAATGGAAAATTAGATCATGCTAATGGATGCGAAGTTTCCGATATCTGGTCACGAAAATTCACAAATCGTAAATTCGAAAAATTGCAACGATTGAATTTATATGTTTGCAACCTCTTTTTCAATTATTCACTATGTACATGAATTATTTATAAAAAATTTCGATCATAAAAAGTTCATCTACCCAAATTTCGGAAAATCGTCTTTCATTATCGTGATTATTCCAAAGTTCGTGCAAAGTTGTCGCGATCAGAGTCCCTCCCAGACTCCTAAACCAGGGCAAAATTCTTCTTCTGATGGACAATGCTCGCCCACGTCGAGCGAAGATGACCCAGAAGAAAATGGATGAGCTGAAGATCGAGAGGATTCCCCATCCACCGTATTCCCCGGATCTCTCCCCATGCGACTACCACTGCTTCCGCTCTCTCTCTGACTTCTGCAAAGGGTAGAAGTTCAAGAATCGAGATGAAGTTGTGAGGGCTTTCGTGAACTGGGCGGTCTCGAAGAAACCCGCATTCTGGAAGAGAGGAATCGAGACCCTGCCCAATCGCTGGAGGGAGGTAGTGAGAAAGAAGGGGGGCATACATTGGTCACTGAGAATTGTAAAGCATTGAATAAAAAATAAAAACAAAAAATTAAACGAACTTTCCGGACACCCCAATACTAATTATAACACATAATACTAGCAATGGCTCCGGTTGAAATGATCTAAAAAATATAAATTTCTCAAAAGGAATCGAAAATCGAAAACTTTTAAGATTGTCTATAGCTGTATTTTAGCTGAATTATTACACTCGGCTTTTATTACAATATCATTGTAAATTAAGAAGTAATCAAATTGAGCATACTTCCTAGTGAATTTAAAGACTCATTTCTCCAAAATAGTGCAGATAAAATGTATCCAAATCAAGTGTTGCAAAAGGCTAATTAACAATTTCTCAGCTCATATTCTAGCTTATTTTAAGTTTATAACAAGCTTCACAGATTGGATAAACATTTGCTTAGATTGCTAACGATAAACATGTGTCCAATCGAGAAATCGGGTGGTGAATTTTTAGAATTTTTAAAATCTGAGTTTTTCTCTGCAATTTTTTATCTCAATAAGTTCAAATTGATCTAAAATTACAAAATCATGACAATTTAATACGTTTTCTGGTCATAATTATTTGTCGACAGCGTGCATTTTATGATTTGAGGCAAAATAAATTGTGACTTTAGTTAGTCGTGTCCATCTCTTACGCTATTTTTTTTACTCATGTCGGTCCATAGTACAAAACGTGCTAGTTTATCACTGCGGAGGACTTTGTTAAGTTGGGTTTCAGAGGCATAAAAAGGGCACTTTGGGGGTCATGATACCCGACTTTTTAGAAAAAGCCATACACGTGTTCTGATTGGCTCTATTTCACGTAATTATTCTCAAAACGTATTTAAACATCCACTGCAGCTCAAATAGTTTTATAAATATGGCAAATTCGAAAAATCTGGACCTTCCAGATGTGACCACAAAAGATTCGGACCTCGGGGAGATCATGACGGCAAAATGAAATCGAAATACCTCGGGCAATATTCGAAGTAGAATTCAACGGGCTACATTTTAAGCATGGTAAGAGCTGCTGGAATCTCAATATATCAACTTTATGTATGAAAAAGTGAACATTTTTAATGTGAAACCGCCATAACAATCGAGTGCGATTCGATTTGGATGGTTAAATTTTAGTTATTGCTGATATACAATACCGAAGAGATTTTGACTCCACCTTTTCGGGTTGAGAATTTATGAAATTTCGATTTTCAACATTTCTGACCAATTTTTGTCCTGTGCAGAGGAGGAATCAGGAATTCGGTGACCATTTGTGGTACATGGGGCCAAGGGGTACACATACACAGAGCGTGGGCGCCTGAATCTCATTGCTAAGGAAACAGGTCCGGGGGATGATCCAAACTTACCGATCGGCCTCTTAACCAGGAAAATTTAAATTCCTTCTACTAGGACGTTACCAAATTGATCAGAGATTTTTCTTTTTAATATTGGGGTATGACGCAATCCCACAGTCGTTGCGTAGTGATGACGCAATCAAAATGTACTTTTTCAAAACGACATTATTCTTACATAGATTTTTTCCAACTCGCCAAACTTTCTGAGGTTGGAGTCATGACCGAGGCCTACCCAGAAAATTTTTTTGAGGTCGCTCATTTGCTGCAGCCTGGCTGCAATATCGAGGTCGGAAATTCAGATCTCGGCTCCTAGGCAAGCTAGAGACTGGCTCAAGGCATCAAAATGATCATCATCATGAGTCCAGATGATCCTGAGAATATGAAAACAATATATCGAAATTTGACCTCATGGCACGAAAACACACTTTTTTGCATGACCATTTTTTGGACATTCATAACTACAAGAAACAGCCTGTTTACAGGCATAAACCCGGTTTTTCCAGGCCCTAGTATACCTCCGATAAACGAACGCCGCGGGCAGGAAAGATGTCCAATCGCTCTAAAAAGCTGGAAATCAGATCTTCAATACTTTTTGAATATTCCTACGCAAAAACCAGATTTTTACCTACATTTCCCATGTAGTTATGAATTTCCAAAAATGGTCATGCAAAAAAGTGATTTTTCGTGCCCTGAGGGCAAATTTCGATATATTGTTTTCATATTCTCAGGATCATCTGGACTCATGATGATCATCATTTTGATACCTTAAACCTGTCTCTAGCTTGCCTAGGAGCCGAGATCTGCATTTTTGACCTCGATATTGCAGCAAGGCTGCAGCAACTGAGCGGTCGTGCGACGTCAAAAATGTTTTATGGGTAGGCCTCGGGCATGACTACAACCTCAGAAAGTTTGGCGAGCCGGAAAAATGTAAGAATAATGTCGTTTTGAAAAAGTACATTTTGATTCCGTCATCACTACGCAACGACTGTGTGATTGTGCCATACCCCAATATCAAAAAGAAAAATCTCTGATCAATTTGGTGCATAACGTCCTAGTAGAAGGAATTTAAATTTTCTTGGTTAAAAAGTTCAAACTCATTCCAAAAGTGTCCCATGACTTATGCTCGTGACTGTAAGTCATCCGACCTTTACAGTAACAGTGACGTGAATTATAGCTGAGATTGCACTTGCTGCTCCAGTTGCGTATTTGATCACGATTGTGTATCTATACAAATGCAATCACAACCTGACAAATGGAAGAGATTCAGTTTTGTGTGATATATAATTATGAATGACTTACACATTATCAATTAGCTTACCGGTGCTGCAAACTCGCTGCAGCGTTTTCCAGCCATCTCAAATGCACAGTATTTATATTCAAATTTATATTTTTCTCCCGCCTTCTCAATCACATTTCCCCGCTAAAGTAGTGGAGACTGCGGAAGGAAGAAATTAGCGACATTTATTGCTGGATATTTGGCTCGTAAAATGAGTTACCCGGAGATAAATGAGTTAAGAAAATCCAAAAGGAAAATCCGAATTTTTGAATTATCTCTAACGCCATCAACAATTCAATAACATGTAAATTAAATATTTATCAGCAGCTGAATAGGCTGTATCCATGCGTAGAGCATGCATAAAATTGAAATCCCGTAAACGACTGAGATCATTACGATGTTTGATATTGAAGAGTTTCTGTGTTTTTCATTAAAATGAACATATGACAAAACAAAAACTCGATCATACTGACCTCACATGGAAGAGCGGGAAAGTGATGGCGATGAAATGATCTACAGCAATCATTACGAGCAGTTGCAGTATCGGGAAAACTGAACTACTCTGTTGCACTGTCTTCTCGTATGTGCGTCATCTCTAGGGAAAGCGTTCCAATCCGTAAGATGTTTCATATATCACCTCCAAATGATGTTTTGCGGAAGAATCATGCACTCCAGGGGTGTCTGAAATTTATCGATTTTAAATGGTTTCAACTTTGAAATGTGTTCGCTTGAATGAAACTCTTCATTATGTGAACTATCAAAACTGTCAGAGTGGAGTAAGATTACAAAAAATGAAAATAATCATGTATTGTGAACATAGTTGCCCAACACTGGCGGCGAGGTATTTTCAGACCATGAACCCCTATTCATGCTGGGGCGTTTCCCTCCTCGATGTGAGGGGGGAAGCGCCCCAGCATGAATAGGGGTTCATGGGGGTCGCCGCCGGCGTGGGCAACTATGATTGTGAAACAATGCTTACCGCTAATTTATAACATCCATCATCACTTAGGTAGTAGGGCAATCGATAAACTGCACCAATGAAAGATGCGACTCCTGAGAGAAATAATAGCTTGACGAATTCGTCGTGAGTTATTAGTAGGAATTTATTCCTCTAGTGGATCAAGATTTCATGCTGAGAGGTAGAACCAAGAAGAAATGAAGAAAATTAAAGCAGAACCTTCACTGAAATCGGCAAAAGCCAATGCGATCATCAATCGATATTCGCTTCGATTCCGCAGTTTTTCATTAGACAGAACGGAAACCAACAAAATTCCATTGAAGACGAACGCAGACCCTGAAGTTGAAATATGTTGCCGTTTGAATTCCAGAATAACTTGGAATAAATCTAAAAAAACATTCTTCTGCCGAAAGTATAAAGAGATAATAGAATAAATTCTTTCACAGTCATACCTACCTCCGAGTACCAGCGATATTTGCTGCTTCCAAATATTGAGTTGATTCTTAGCGCAAGGTTCCATAGACGTACCCTTAAGGCCACTAGACATCGTACTACACTCTATTTGTGTACGAGTTAGCACGGGGTGATTACCCCTCTCTTTCCAGAAGTCGTGTCATAGAGTCGTAGGCGAAAGCACGATCGAATTTGATTGCGGGCGGGGGATTGGACTTGTGCGACTTGTGCATTCGATCTTTCGCGAAACTTCTCAGTATCGCAAAAGTTGACCGAATTATTTTCCAGGCTTGCTATTCTTGGAAACATTTTTGTACGAACAGGCGAGCGATGTCGTTCCGTACCACCCCATCACGAAGGAAAGGTGCAGTCTGCAAGACCTGGAAGGTTCCAACAGCTTGTCTAGCAATTACAAATCCACGATGATCTTAGATTTTATGAAAATAGTAAAAATCGTATTGACTGCGGGTTTGCAAATGCCGCCCATATCATTGCGAATACTTGGAAAGCAGCAGCAGAAATACATCGAAGCCGAACACACCCTCACTTACATCACCAGAAGAAGCGACCAATTTTGCGGAGATTTGTAAATGTTGTCGAGTGCACCAGATATAACACTTTGAGCGGAACATTGTGCTATTATTTATTCTTTTGGGGAGAAGCAAGAGATTTATCGGTGTAGTTCAATGTGAGCAGTCCATCGTGACTCAATGACGAAAAGTGAGGAATTCGGGGGGGGGGGGGGGTGGCATTTGCCAAACGACTCGCTGTTCGCTTGCAATTCGGTAGAGCGACTTGGGAGTTGATTCATTGAAACCAGTAAGTGCTCTCCTCTACTTCAAAATATATAAGTCTTGGTCGTGGTTTATGTGTTTCCATGACCCCCTATACGTTGAAACTCAAGATCGCCTGGTAACAAGACTTATATATGTTGAAGTATAAGAGCACTTACTGGTTACAATGAATACAATGAATCCCAAGTCGCTATGCCGAATTGCAAGCGAACGGCGACTCGTTTGGCAAATTTCACCCCCCCCCCCCGAAAACAACTATGCTTTTCTTGTCAATCCCTTTCAACCGAAAGATCGAAAATGCGCTCTTTCCTGAGTCTTTCGAGAAGGAATGCAACCGAGAATAGAGCCATAAACGCTGATAAAGACATACAATTATTATGATAAAGGGAGGAGGACACTGTGTAAACAACGCCTGATCACAGGCACACCTCGTCGACTCAGCGAAAACCGATGGCAACAATTTCGAAAAGAGAATTGATGAAAACTGTTTACATTAGATATGCCCGTCCAATATGAAGTATGGCTTTTATTGCTCACAGTGTAAAAGGCAGAAGTGAAAGTGTCGAATGCGCCCTACAGGACCTTCCTCTGCTTTATGGACACATCCGAAATCAGTTCTCTTCAAGCAGAGCTGACTCTCGCATGCCATCCTCGCACATGCGCTCCACTCTTGGCATTCCATTCCATTCTGATCGCATTAGAAGTGGAAGTGACATTGATCGAAGTGAAGCCGTAGTATCCAGTTAGACTGCACATATATTATATATTTTAATTACGCTCGGTAGCTATATAAAGAGAGAATAGAATAGCACAGATCCTTGTGGTACGCCGGAAAGAACGGGGAAGGGCTTGGATACGGTAGTACCTAATCTTACGGAGAAATGCCTATCCGTTACAAAATCAGAGATCCAATTTAGAAGATTACCAGCAATACCATAATGCAAACATTTAGAGATAAGCTTGGGAAAGGGGACGGTGTCAAATGCACGAGAGAAGTCGAGGTAAATAACATCAGTTTGCTCTTTACGGGAATGAGCGAAGGTCCAGTCATTTTCACAGTCTACGAGGTTGGTAAGAACAGAGGCACCGGATCGAAAACCATGTTGGATGATCGACATAAGGGAGATTCAACTATACTTTTTACACCCCCCCCCTAATTTGGTGTTGAAGGCTAACAACTGCTAACATTTGGAGTTTACTTTTCGAAAAATCCAAGGCAAAATGATAAAGTCGAAATAAAATTGCCCTTGAAAGAACTAACGTTTTCAGCACTTTTGTCCCGACGAGTCCGTCATAGATAGTCAGAGTATCACAACAGCTGTTCGATTCGAAGAAGAGAATCTCAACTGTAACCTGAAGAGGAAAAGGCCAATGATTGGACAGGGAAAGTGCGCTACCTTCTTTGACTTATCAAGGTCCATCAGAGGATAGTCACAGAGTGCCGGTCCTGTAGCGCTGCCCCAAGTAGGAGAGAAGACCTAAACAGTAATTGAACATAATATTTCGAAATGCTCATATTAGAAATGATTTCGTACGGGCTGAATTTTCTTCATTCTTCTTGGTATCTAGCTGTCTGATCGATGAGAGTTCGTGCGGAATTGAGGGACTTAATTCCCATTTAAGGAGGAGTAAATGCAAAACGCGCGCCCGGTTGGAATATGTCTCACCGAGGGACGCACTCTCTCCTAGTCGCATGCTATCTCGCCCCCTACCGCGGCTTTCCCTGATCTGGCTCCCAGCCAACTAGCTATAACTCTGTTCGGAATGGATATATCAATGTGCAAATTTCGGAGCTTCTTATCCTTGTGGAGCTCTAGGCATTGCATATGATAGGTTCAAAAATTAAATTCCTATTGACTACAATTTCTCTAGTGTCTGTCTGCCTGCCTGTCTGTATGTCCGTTAGTATGTCTGTGACGCCTAGCGTATACCACAAGGGTGTATTACACTATGTTGCATTTTAAATGCACGCTAGTGTATACCGTAACGTAGCGACCGAAGGTCGCTAGTTTTCAGTTTACTCCTCCTTTAAGTAGTTCATACTTCATCCCCGGGATAGAACTCCGCATCTTCTACACATCCTTGCGGAGAAACGCTGTCATCATAAGTAACTGAAATAAATAATAACATGTCTCTCTATTTTCAGGTTCTATTCTCACGAGCAGGCTTCGCACATATGTACGGCAGTGGCTCCGAACATTCCGCATTGATCCACTTTCCTGGAACCAATCAGTCTTGAATGTATATTATGGCACCAAATATATTTTGTAGGAATAAATGGCACTAGATAGGAAGAGAACTATCAATAATACAGCCTAAAATCATTATTTCGAAATTTTGTACTTCTGATCTAGTACCGGACAAAAATAGTTACCTGGGAATAGGTTGATCCCCATCGCGACGCATTCTCCGAACGTTTCGTCGGGGAAACCTGTTCTTGTCATTTATTAAACTCATACAGGAGTCCGAAAATCGGACCATCGTCTGTTTTCTCTCTATCGATCAGTCGAGTGGACTGGAGTTGTATGGGAGAGGGTAGAGAATGACGAGATCATGGTCCCGTTTCTCGAACTCTAACTCATACCGGGAGCAAAGTTTGTGTAGTCCACCTCGCTTAAATCACTCCACACATACTTGTCATTCTGACTATCACTGAAAAAAGGACATTAAGAATTAATCTTAAAAATAATCTCACTGTTTTAATCCAATGAAAATGCCCATCGTGAGACCATGTCCGACTGCAGTTCTTTTCACAAAATCGTTGAACTGAATATGGAGGATTCGACAAGAGTGCTAAACTTGAGTAACCGCTTGATCATGAATGGTGGACAGGTGTGCTCGTTGACTTTCGCAATTCGCTTCAGCCACCGATTGTGCGGTCGGTTTTGAATCCACGAGATAACAAGTGTCATCACTCTTGCCCTGCTCCATCAGATAGTACGAATCGCAAGTCCCTATTTTTTTGTTTATAGGCTGATATTTTTTTCTGCTCCTTACAGCTGCGAACATTTGCTACACATATTGGGACGACATAAAAATACGTCCCATCAGACGAGGAGCGCCATTTCCCGTCATATGCGAAAATGTTGTATCGATATGTTACATGTGCGGCATCGCATATTTCGGCATCTGCAGAAAAACGAGGGTGATTTGTTTTTAGTGAAATGTATTACTGAGGAAGTTAGTGTAATTCGCAACTGTTCCGTCTTCCCAGACAAACTTTTCTCCATCGCATAGCAGGCCGATCCAATAATAATCGGAAGCCTTGTACATACTTAAAAAATTGTTCACGTCCTGAATGTGGAAATATATTTTCGAAACATTCACCACTAACTTGTTGCGAATAGAACTGAGGAAGGTGACTGTCACCCGAAGCGCACGTATTCTTCGCGTCAGCATAGTTCTGTGTATTACTGGAATATTTGATAAAACACTGCCCGTCGTATACAAGGCTGTATCCGGTCAAACATGCTGGCACTGAAAAATGAAGGATATGATAATTTGATACCAGCACTTCGGCAAATTCAATAACTCAATAACAGTATTGTGTAAGCCAATTTCAATAATCTACCCCAATCCCTAAATAAAATTTGGTTTAATTCGAAACATTTTACCCAGCACAGGAAGAAACTGGAGAAGGAGAAGCAGTCTCATCCTCGGAGTGAGGTTTATCACCTTCACAATGGCGTTTTATGGAAGCGTTTATTAGTGATAACACGCACCGAATCATGCCGGCAATGAATGTGCCTGAAGTTTGTGATATCGATTCACTGCAAAATTAGTATGTTGTAATTCAATTCTTCTTCACTTTTAAGCAAGCCTTGGAAAGCGCATTTTCATCGTCCATCGAGGGTGCTCGAGTGGCAAATCGCTCATTAGTTAAACGAGCAACAGAGTGGAAATCTCCTTGAAACCTGAGTGGAAACCTTATCTGAACAGGTTTAGCTTTTTGGGTGGATATTGAATTCAAAAAAGCGTATGGTATGCACATTGCGTGCTCCTGTTTATGGTTTCGGACCCACTTTGAGCAATTTCAGGTACAATGAGAGGAAAATCGCTTGAGTTTCAGCGAATGAAGAAAGCAGGTTGCGAACCGTTCGTCTAATGCTACTTCATCTGGCTGCATAAAACACTCGGACATAGACCTGTTGTTGTTACATCGAAAGTTCCGACAAAATATTGATCTTTTTAGATTCTCTTTTCCCGTGGGTAATCATTCAATGTTTTTGTGGTGTGAGTGAGTTACACAGGTAGAAGGTAACACACGAGAGTTCGAAATATATTTTTCTGGTCGTTTATTGCATTTTTGAAAAACAACTCAATACAAAACATTAGAGTTTGATAGTATCACTACCCGGGAAAGTTGAGAGCGCAGAATTATATCGGAAGACTGAATTGCGTATTTACGTTTTTATTTGTATTTACGTTTTCTGGCGGATGTTCTCTTCACAACTCTTCTAAACACCACTGATTCCCGATGATTCATCTCGTCCTTCGTTAGTCATAAAATAAGAAAAAGGGTGAAGAAGGGAGAGATGGGAATCATAGCAAGTCAACTCAGAAAAAATACTCATTTACGTGGCAGAATCTATCCCTCTCATTCTCGGATTAAGGAGAGCGGCGTAAAAACCTGTTGTTTCGTGCATTATTAGGCGCTGCTACTAAATGTGGTCGAAATCGAGAAATCGAAAAAGTAGAGATTGTGCGTAAACTGTTTAGGTAACTTTCTGCACAAACGGCATGTCGATAGCTTCACTATCATCTGAGTAGTTCTCATTAGAATGAACGGAACTGTCGTTTCTAAGCCATTTCACTTATTTTTATTTGTGTTTCAGTCAAAACTGAAGAACCAATTTCGATGTTGAAATGAATTTTTATCAATTCTCATCGTTTTTAACTGCGTTTCAATACCGTCAAGCGGGAGCAAAATGAAACACCCACGATATTTCACGCTTTTTTAGCGTAAAATCATGTGAACCTTGCCATAAGCGGCAGATTTGATGAAATTACACGATTTTTGGGATTTCACCTTTTATTCCAATTATCTAAAACCCATTTTCAGGAAATATTAATTGGTTTCCTGTAAATGTGTAAACTGGCCCCAGACATTTGGCGTGTGCTGTTCTTGATTTACGTTGTGCGCGTGTCGGCCTCCCGTGTGCTGTGCATTTTCCATTTTTTTAACGAAGACTGATTTTTTTAACAGTCTCGCGCCCTTTTCTAAGTTTTGGCGCCATTTGCCTCCCTTCCTCGTTTTAATGACGTTCATTATTGATTCTCGCTTTGAATTTGCTTATTTTGCGTAATTCCAGAGACGCTCCAGCGCCCTCTGCGGCTGCTCCCGCCCATGGATGGCTGTTATGAGGTATTTTATGCATTACTGTTCATTTTTCTTTATTAAATTAAGAATTGATAGTTTTGATAACCTTTTCAGGTTTATGTTACTGCTCGCCCAAGCTGATGGAGCCATTGGAGGTTTGTGTTTCCCTTCTAAAAGCCTCTAATTCTAATGTTCACTCTGCTCGCCGACTGGTCGGTGAGGGGGAAATGAGTGCTGTAGTTACTCGGGAACTAATGAAACTTTGCAGGGACGGGAGGATCATCTTCAAGCAGTTCTCTTCAGGAGTGTCAATTAGGTTAGCTTTCGAGCACGTTTCCCCTTCCTTTGTTTAAATAAGAACAGAAAGCTTGTGGTTAAATTGAGCTCGTCCCCCCTCGCGCCGTTCTCCATGTTACACGGGACATCAATTCTGCGAAGTTTTTAAATTTGTTTACTGGATGAGGTCAGTTATCTTCAATTTTTTTTCAAGAACTTTTATCAACATTTCTAATAAATGGTGAAATTGAAGAAACAATAATGTGAGAACATTAAATTAGGCCTGTTTCTAATTGTAAATTAGAGTCAAATTGACGGGTATTACACTTAGTGAAAGAAGGGATAATTATTAGGTTGTAACATAAGTTTTGTCGCATTTCGGAGTTTCACAATATTTCCATGAAGGAAACTTCTCAAACATTATCAATGCCTGACCTCCTAGTATATGTTTGGGGTGTTCATGCACATTCAAACCATAGGGTAGAGCTGAACTGCGCACGCTGGCTATGCGAAAAATATTAATATGAACTGATTTAAATTTGGTGCAGATTTTATTAATTCGTTTGCTCGGGTGCTAGTTCGCAGAGATGAATAATGAACCAAACTTCTACAGCATGGTGATATACCCCGTCAATGCTCTTTCAAAATATACGCCAGATATGGTGCTATGTTGAGCGGAACCAAAGATATACTTCACTGAGTGTAAGGTTAGCCGCTGATTCGTAGCCAACTTGACCAACTCTTCTGAATCCAGAATTGCAACAACAGTGACTAAGATAAGTGCGTTCAATTACCACTCATGGAGGTATAATTCATCATTAAACAAGTGAGAGAAAGAACACTCCACTTGTGGGAAATTTGAATTTTTATTAATTCAATTCGCGCACAATTTTACCAAAATTTGCAAGTTTAGGTGTTTCGAATTAAAGATTGTCATTCAAAAGCTATTTATTTCCAAACTTATCCCAAGTAGAAACTAGTAAGGGAAGGGTTTATGGTTCGGATGGACACAACAAATCAGATATTGAACATGTGTGCGAGGTAGGAATATGAACAAAGTGCCGATTTCAGTAGTTTAATTTACATACCATCGTTCTCAATGGAGCCACTTATCTCAACAGAACCCAATCTACCCCAAACTTTGTCTGCACACTGACCACTTTGGGTGAACTATATTCCACCACTATTTGGATCTGGATATCTACTGAGAAGAAAATTCGGCTTGCGAAAGTTTTCGCGACCGTCACCAACCATCCACATTATGCAAACTCGTCTACATTTCTAGAACGATTTTCGTTTGTCATTATCCGTGAGTGGTTCAAAATTATGCACATATGTAGTACTTTACGCAAATCACACAAAATCGGCATAATTTATCCTTTTCAAGAAGAGCTGATGCGTGAAAATGATTTCTAATCCTTATCTCAGTACAACTTTGTCTGACTAATGTGCCTCCTCAACTGCCTTGACAGGACTGAAGTAAAGCGCGTAAGAAAGAGTACGAAGGCCCTCACTGATGATGAATAACGAAATTGAGATTAAATTAATTCGAAGAATTTCTGAGGTTAAAATGCATAAGAGATTGGACGCGACAAAACTTATGTTACAACCTGATAGACAACTTCAATATACTCATCTTCAGACAGGTTGATGTTATCAACAGCCTCTGGTGGAGCTGCCTGCTCCATCTCACGAGCGTCCGACTGGTCCATTTCTTCCCCCATTCATATTTCCATTCCTCCATTCACTCCATCTAACTCGTCCATTCTGCCCTCTTGCATTTCATTTCCGTTCTCTCCCACTCCCATTCGTCTTCCACGATCTCTCCCATTCATTCCGTCGCTCTCCCTGTGTTTATGTGCCCGTAGCTCTTCCACTTTTGCTGCCTTCTCCTGTGTTCTTCTTCTAGTACCCGCGTAGTTATCGATCCGTGCGATTATTGCCCGCTCGACAACTGCTTTGTTGTCGCTAGTCGACACCTGACGACGGTGGCAAGTGGCCTGAACGGTTTGCCTCATTGTAATGCATGTGATCTAACAAACTAACGCACTCACCTTGAACAGCCATGATGCTTTGGCCTTGTCCAGTCGCTTGTTGTACGTGAGTGACAAGTCCACGTTGTCTGCCGGATCCTGCTCGTTGTAGATGACCTTCTGTATGGCAGTCACCAGGATGGGAGCGTCCTGTCCCTTGTCGATGGCGTCGATTTGTTCCTTCGTCGTATACGGAGCATACGTAAAATCTGCGATATGTGTCCGTGAAGAGGTGAGAAGATTGACTCAATAGTTATTCTTACCGGCGGTTTGTCCGAGCCTAGCGGAGACAGCTTGAACCGCTGTCTCAACTTTCTTTACAGTATTCTCCAATTCTTGCAAACGATCCTTCGATCCTTGAACCTGAAATATTAATCTACGATGATTGTTACCCAGGGATAGTTTTCAGCTAAATGCATGCTTACTTCTTGGTGAGCACTGGTTGCTCTATTGGCTGCCTGTACTATGAGATGATTCCATCCCAGGCTCATGTTGTTCATATGCTTCACTCCAGATATCTCCGTGTGAATCAGCATAATTGAATTCATCATGAATTGCTTGAAAGTGGCGTCATCTACAAAAGGTAAGCCCAATGTCATGCTCCCTCTCTGTGCATTGTTTTCTTCAATACACACTTGTATTCGCTCGTTATTCCTTAATAAATCACCTAGTTGTTGGGAGAGACAGAGGAGGAGTACCCGTCAATGAGAAGCCGGTAGGCATGAGTGAGGGAGGGATGAGGGGGGGGGAGTTCCTACTCCAGGAGGTGTTGGGAATGAGGATGAGGAAGACTGCGGTGGAGCAGCAATCAGAGGGGAGGAAGCAACTGGGGGGAGGAATCGAGCAGGAGGAGTTGCAGATGCCACAATGGCCCCTAACTTCTTCTTTTTCTGAGTCACTTGCAGCGACGGCTTAACCAGAGGAGCCTTGCCAACCATGGGGCGTTTGACTCTGGGTCGGGGCGTGCCAATGCGCGCATTGGAGGACAAAGGCTTCTGAAGAGCAGCTGCCGATGCAGTGCTGCTCGTGCTGCCACTTCTTGTTCTCATAACAGTTGGGACGATCGAAGTCTGAATCAATAGCGCTACTCCACTCAATCGCCACATTATGTTATTGTATACGTATTTGTACGTACCGTATCTGATTCATCCTCGTCCGTGTTCACTCTATTCAGCTTTTCCTTTTCCATTCGTTTCTTCGATTTGTCCATGTCCAAAATTATCCCCTTGACGCGAATACCGTCCGAGTCGAGATATTCCACTTCAGCACGGATTTTGCACGGACCTTTCAAGAGATCGCATTCCTATACGACATCAAATCCAGACAGAGAGCTACATAGCGTCGATTTTGACATTATTATCTGAAAAAAATAATTGAAGAATGCGAAGAAATAAAGAGAGTTGAAGAAGGATACTGGTCTCCCAGATCAACGGTGTCCGATATCCTCCATCGATCTGGGAAGAAGCCGAAACTCCCACAAGTGATTCCCCATGACCTCTCCCCCGAACAGCTGAAACATCGTGTTCAAATCTGTCGGGAATTACTCCATCGTAGATCCAATCTTCGATGGGTCAATTCCATCATCGCTACAGATAAGAAGTGGATCACGTACGATAACCCTGTAAGGAGACTGCAATGGGTGGATGCAGATGAGAAGCCCACGCCCGTCCCGAAGAAGGAAGAGCACGGAAAGAAGGAACTCCTCTGCTTCTTCTTCTCAGTGCTCGGTCCCATCTACTGGGAGATCCTCGCCCCTGGCACCAGCTTCAATGCCGATCTCTTCTCTGAACAACTGGAAGATGTCGCGATCAGAGTCCCTCCCAGACTCCTGAACCAGGGCAAAATTCTTCTTCTGATGGACAATGCTCGCCCACATCGAGCGAAGATGACCCAGAAGAAAATGCACGAGCTGAAGATCGAGAGGATTCCCCATCCACCGTATTCCCCGGATCTCTCCCCATGCGACTACCACTGCTTCCGCTCTCTCTCTGACTTCTGCAAAGGAAAGAAGTTCAAGAATCGAGATGAAGTTGTGAGGGCTTTCGTGAACTGGGCGGTCTCGAAGAAACCCGCATTCTGGAAGAGAGGAATCGAGACCCTGCCCAATCGCTGGAGGGAGGTAGTGAGAAAGAAGGGGGCATACATTGGTCACTGAGAATTGTAAAGCATTGAATAAAAAATTTAAAAAAATTATACGAACTTTCCGGACACCCCAATATTATCTGTCAGGTGATAAAAGGGAGAATATGAGAGAGCATATAAAGTCAGGCGATTAAGAATGAATCGCTATAAAATTATTCATTAATTCTCAATCGCCTTTCTCAAACAGAGACTGCAGTAGCTGCTGCAGTCGGAGCAGCAGCACAAAGGTGCCATGGAATATTGTGGGCCTTCTCCCAGTCGTCCATCGACTCCTCGACGCACTCCTGACAATTGAAAGTTCCAAAAACGATTGAAATTTAATCGTGTACCAGTTTCGTGAATCAAATTGGGTTCATGAGTCTTGATAACGGTACGGCAACAATCTTCGAACTTTAAAATAATAATAATAGCAATAAGGCATCAAATTGTTCACAAATTTCTGGCCAGGCAGTTTCTTGCACCGAATTTGTTTCATAAGCTTGAAGCATATAATGATGCATTGCTGCATCGTCTGGTCTGACAAAATTTTTAAAAAAAGCAACATACTATTAAATCAAGTGCTCACTGCATCCACCAGCCGGCTCGTGTGCAGACGATGAAGCAGAAACATCGAAACACAGAGGACAGAGGACAGGCCAAACATCGAAACACAGTGGAATTAAAGAGCTGAAGCGCAGATTGAAGTATCGCTTGAGTTCACAGTGTTAATCATGTGAGCAATTTTCGCACCACCCATTCATCTGTGAGGATATTTTATTGTTGTACACGCAAAGTGAAAGTACTACTATTATAGTAGTGCACTTATCAACATATGACACATACCTGAAACAACAACAACTCGCTACGTACATTTCTTCACCTCGGAACAAGAGAGGCTCTCGTTCACTTCATCCCACCCATTTTCTTATTCAAAGGGGAAAATGGCATGCGAAAAAGTGAGTAAAGTACAAATGGTACGTCCATCATTGCACTCGCCAGACATCAGACAAAGTACAAAACGTGCAAGAGACACGCCGAAGAATGCAACATCCACAGAAGATACGGAGAGAATCGAGAGTGTGCGCTGGAATTATGATTGGTAAGTCGATATCAATTTTTAGGTAATGACACGTAAAATCTAAATATCTCTCATTTATCCTTTAAAATATCGACTTTTTGGATAGAATTGTCAAACAAAGCTACCTTGCAAGTTGTTCCACGAATCGAGAAAAGCATTTTCGAATTATGCAGGTCAAATTCTAATGCAGTACCCAGCCATCAATCTAGCATCAATTAATTATATTACGCTACATAGTGAACAATTATTTTTCAACAGTGAACTACTCAGCTTACGAAACATCGCGGGAACCCCTAATCACTAAGTGGCGAAAAATGAAGTTTCAGAGAAATTGCCTCTACAACTGTAAGTTTCTTTGGTATATTAGAGGAAGATTGTGAAAAGAACAGTGATTCATCACTTTTTTCTACTTACCAGATATTTTTTCACATGATTCAACAGGGGGCTAGAGCAGCACCGAAGGCTGCCCCTCCTCTGGAATAAAGCATTTTTTTCGAGAGGTTCAATAGTATATTGAGCAAAATCAATTCGAGGAGAACGTAATGACCTCGACACTGAATCGGATATATTTGCAACATTCACACGTGTAAACGAGTAATTGAAATTGCTTGGAAATTTCGTGCACCAAAACGGTTTCATTAGGCTTAACATCGACATGGAGACAATCATCCTTCTATCTTTGATCCCAACAGAAATAATATCAAGAGAATAATGGTTAAAAGAGCTCGCTTTATGCTGCAGTTGCAGGGAAAGATGAGAGGAAGAGTCTGGTATGGCACCCGATGTTAGGCCATCACGCTAGAGCCATAACTTATTGAAGAAGTTTCATGGGTAATAATGAAAATACGCGCCATGTTGTTTCCCTATTTTCAAATTCAAACGCAGTTATGTACAAAAGTTAGGGATGTTAATCAGAAAATTGAAAAAAAACTTTTCCGGCTTCCCAGTTTCTAACCCTGCCCATCCAGGTATCACGCGGCCTATACCTGCCCACTCCATGTCTCAATCCGATCTCCAACTCATACGTAGAACAATATCACCAATAACCCAGTCTCCCTCCATAGCCATCGGTAGTGGAGGCACGACGGGTGTCAGCATGAAACACGTACCCAGTTTTTGCCCCATCCTTAGTTACTTTCTTTAAAAAAATCTAACAAAATATCAAACGAAGTGAGATCCTGTTAACGATAAGAATCATCACTCCACTCAATTGAAGTCTGCAGCATGCAGTTGCGCCAAGCTCAGTTGTTTCACGAGATCCAGCTGCAATTAAAGTCGAGTACATGAATCATGGAATTAATCGATAATTTGAAATCCATCATTTCACAAATTCTTGTTACAGAACACCATTGTTACTGTACCGTCAATGACATGGACTATGTAATATTCAGATGCTAACGTTCCCACCATCACTCGATTCCACAATATAAATACAATATCGACAATTATATCGTATCCTTTGAGTCATGGAGTCGCATTTCGAGCTCCGAAAATTCAAAAATTGAAGGTTCAGAAATATTTTGTTAAACTTTCGAAATGCACGTGCACCAAATTTGTTTCATAAAATAAAAACCGACACTGAACCAATTTATTTCTTATTTTCCCTTCCGGAAAATACTGTTGACGCTGTGAATAATATCCCACATTCAAGCTGCCGAAACGACTGCTGCAGCTACTGCAGGGAGAGTAGGGAGAGGAGAGAAAGAGAGAGAGAGAGAGAGAGAGAGAGAGAGAAGGCGTGTCTGGCATCGAGTCCGCAATTCAACTTTGTCGTTTTATAAATATTTATCTCGAAGAAAAACGATTGATTCTGCGCCGCCTCAGCTTAAAAATTATCAAGAGCAATGATTGCCTAATTAGAGATTTTTAGAATACATAGTATATCTAGCCTACCTCACCTCTTTCCGAAGGCTGCAGCACCCTCAGACGACACGATGTCTGGTTGCATAATAATCAGACATCGATAAGTATGAGAAACTATCTGAGTGAGTAAACATATTTGTAAAGACCCTTGGCAAAGTGAAAAAATCGATCGCCTAAAACTTGCATACATGTAGTACTCTACGACGCCTGCTCACCCACCACTTATTGAGTGTTCTAGATCATTCCCAACGAAGTGCGCCTAACTTTAGAGTTGCTACCGTAATCCAACAATTTTTATTATTTCATCATCGATTAGAACGGCGCATATTCAAAAAACATCCGACGCTGCCGGCCCATTATACCCCAGAAGTTTCATTTCGATCTGATACAAACCCGTCGAGAAAAATCAAAAAGTCGAAAAAAAATTTTAATTTTAAATTCTAGTTCGTTCAGATGGGTGGGAATGAGCCATTTTTATTTCAGCGTTGCATAGAGCACCCATGATACATTCTAAAATAAAAATATGAAAAAAATAAAAAGGTCGGTTTTTGAAATATTGACGAAAAACGACTAAATCTGAGAATAAAGTCAGTTTTTGACGAGCTCAGCGGCCTACCGTACCCCATCCAACATGAAGTGCTTGATGGGGGAAATCAATTACCATTAGTAGAATTTCGGTATTCCTTCGCGCGCGCGGGAGCGCAGGTCTTAGAAATCTACCGTAATCCATGTGGAATTACGGTAGCTTTTAAAGACCTGCGCTCCCGCGCGCGCAAAGGAATATCGAAATTCTGATAATGATAATCGATTTAGATTATCGAGTACTGCATCCAGGATGGGTTACGGTAGGCTATAGAGCTCATCAAAAACTGACTTTATTCTCAGATTTAGTCGTTTTTCGTCAATATTTCAAAAACCGACCTTTTTATTTTTTTCATATTTTTATTTTAGAATGTATCATGGGTGCTCTATGCAACGCTGAAATAAAAATGGCTCATTCCCACCCATCTGAACGAACTAGAATTTAAAATTAAAATTTTTTTTCGACTTTTTGATTTTTCTCGACGGGTTTGTATCAGATCGAAATGAAACTTCTGGGGTATAATGGGCCGGCAGCGTCGGATGTTTTTTGAATATGCGCCGTTCTAATCGATGATGAAATAATAAAAATTGTTGGATTACGGTAGCAACTCTAAAGTTAGGCGCACTTCGTTGGGAATGATCTAGAACACTCAATAAGTGGTGGGTGAGCAGGCGTCGTAGAGTACTACATGTATGCAAGTTTTAGGCGATCGATTTTTTCACTTTGCCAAGGGTCTTTACAAATATGTTTACTCACTCAGATAGTTTCTCATACTTATCGATGTCTGATTATTATGCAACCAGACATCGTGTCGTCTGAGGGTGCTGCAGCCTTCGGAAAGAGGTGAGGTAGGCTAGATATACTATGTATTCTAAAAATCTCTAATTAGGCAATCATTGCTCTTGATAATTTTTAAGCTGAGGCGGCGCAGAATCAATCGTTTTTCTTCGAGATAAATATTTATAAAACGACAAAGTTGAATTGCGGACTCGATGCCAGACATGCCTTCTCTCTCTCTCTCTCTCTCTCTCTTTCTCTCCTCTCCCTACTCTCCCTGCAGTAGCTGCAGCAGTCGTTTCGTCAGCTTGAATGTGTGATATTATTCACAGCGTCAACAGTATTTTCCGGAAGGGAAAATAAGAAATAAAAACTTTAAAATAATAATAATAGCAATAAGGCATCAAATTGTTCACAAATTTCTGGCCAGGCAGTTTCTTGCCTCGAAGAGGGACGGTCACAAAGACTTTTCGGATTGTGGTGGGCTTAGTTAGACCTAGGGAAGCCCAAAACCGTTGAAAACTAGAATGCCGGAAATGGCCTCTGTCCCAAGATCAGGCATTTTGAGTTGATCCTCTCGTGAGAGGCGTGATATACCTGGATTCGTTTACGCAATGTTTGCATTCGTCTGGTTCTGGAACTAATTTGGTTCATGAGACTGACAAGTGCACAATGCAATGTTATAATATTTTTTTAAACCAATAGTGTACCGGCAGATGATGTACTGAATGAGAATGAACCAGCTGCTACGACATTGGATGAGGTTACTACTGCCTAGATTATTGTTTTGCTATTTATTTATTGAACGAGTACTGTCCATGTTATTGTCCCATTATGTGATCAACTTTTATGATCCAGAAGTGGTGCACGAAATTAAATAGTGCTTAGTGAAATTTATTGCACGAAACATCCTAGTAAGCAATGGAGTTTATTCAATATAATTGGGAACTCTCAATTAACAGGACTAGGATGAGTAGTCTATAGACGGATGTAATATTTCAGAAGAGAGTTTTGTGCCACTTCCGCGTCTTGCCACTTCCGAGTATCGCAATCAAAATTGTGTTTCAGCAGCGCTATTGCAGTAATTTATCAGAGGATTTCTGAGAGATTCGAGTTATTTCCTACAGGCTCCGTACAACGAAAACCTAACCTATACTGAAAAGTTGACCCTAGGGGTACTTTTTGACGTAGATCACGAAAATCGACCTTATGAGGCCCTATCTCTGACCCCTCATTCTCTGTGGTGCGCCGAAGTGGGCGGTCGGTTTTTGAAACTTTTGTTTGGAGCTTCCAAACCCCGTACATATATAGTAACTCTGAAAGATCTCGACGAGATCAGCATTTTTACTGTTGGAAGCGAAGGGCTAGCTCATCTGAGAAAAAAGTTATGGCCGTTTGAAATCTCAAAATTGCCTCCCTGAAAATTTTTCTAAAGCCCATGACAAATTTTATTTTTTCATTCGATTCCCCATCCATTTTTGCCCTTTGTGCCTAAATTTCACGGGATTTGCATCTGTACCTTATCTTCGTTTCCTCCTTCGAAAGAGGAGAAGTCGCTGTATTTCGCAATATACCGAAATTTCGATTTTGTGTCCGAGCTCTGTAAATGTCTCGATTTTCTCATTTATGGTTCCAATACTATTACATATTTATTGTTTTGAGATTTGAGGCCGAAATGTAATATATATTAATGTTTATAGTCGAGATCGAACATATGAGACCGTTCGGGATAGATTCGAGAAAACCTCTGAACCGCCCAACCTATGGACCACATAAAAACATGTTTCCTGGGGAAGTTTTCGATGCCGAACATCATGGTCAACTTCATTTTGCATGAATTATTCATTTGAAGTCCGTGTGGCGCCTTTTCACTTCCGGTCAAATATTGCTTTTCGCATATCGCAGACTTCAAATACACTCTAGAAAAACGAAATTTCGCGCAAAAAGTCTTTCATGGATAATCGACCTATGTACAGTACGTGCTAATCGCCTTGACCATGTGCGTGCGCCGCGCTGCGCGGCGGCGTGCGGCTTACGCGGATTGATTTTGCGGGATGAATATTATTTTTCACGATTCGAACCTATTACTTTCGAATTCTCCGTAAAATTTCCCATCGAAAGGAGTATTCATTCATATTTTTAAAGATATATTTATATTTATAAATCAATATTTTGAATGCGGAATTTCTGCTAAAAATTTTGCATTAATTGTATTTTACTGGATCACTAGCAAGTGAAACGCAAATCTGTGCATTCACTGTAATTTCAGAATCTTCAAGATATACTGGGAAAGATTAGGTCATGAACACTTACAACATACATATCGGAAATATTCATAACTAATTAGACCTAATTGTATTCACTACTGTTCCAATTCCTCGCATAAGGATATCATTTCCTCGAATGGAGCCCTAATGAGGCATTGCATACTCTTTCATATGCGCACCCTATCAGCATTGCCCAATCGGAGAGGCAAGAGTAGGACAAAGTTAAAATTAGAAACGAGATATATGCAGGCGCCAATATTTTTTATGAGAATATAGCCTCTTGGTGGGTGAATATACCACACTCATAGTGAAGCCTGTATACTCGGTCTTCGATGCAAAAAATCCGAACAAGTTTTATGTAGCCAGCGTCGACAATATGTTTTCAATAACATGTAATTCGGTCCAAACTTAATCGAGACTCAGTTGGAACATATTTTCTGAAGGGGTATACGTGATACTTCGCAGACATCAGTATGGTCATGTTTTGTGAATTTTGCCAACAAATATCCAGTAAAATACAATTAATGCAAAATTTTTAGCAGAAATTCCGCATTCAAAATATTGATTTATAAATATAAATATATCTTTAAAAATATGAATGAATACTCCTTTCGATGGGAAATTTTACGGAGAATTCGAAAGTAATAGGTTCGAATCGTGAAAAATAATATTCATCCCGCAAAATCAATCCGCGTAAGCCGCACGCCGCCGCGCAGCGCGGCGCACGCACATGGTCAAGGCGATTAGCACGTACTGTACATAGGTCGATTATCCATGAAAGACTTTTTGCGCGAAATTTCGTTTTTCTAGAGTGTATTTGAAGTCTGCGATATGCGAAAAGCAATATTTGACCGGAAGTGAAAAGGCGCCACACGGACTTCAAATGAATAATTCATGCAAAATGAAGTTGACCATGATGTTCGGCATCGAAAACTTCCCCAGGAAACATGTTTTCATGTGGTCCATAGGTTGGGCGGTTCAGAGGTTTTCTCGAATCTATCCCGAACGGTCTCATATGTTCGATCTCGACTATAAACATTAATATATATTACATTTCGGCCTCAAATCTCAAAACAATAAATATGTAATAGTATTGGAACCATAAATGAGAAAATCGAGACATTTACTGAGCTCGGACACAAAATCGAAATTTCGGTATATTGCGAAATACAGCGACTTCTCCTCTTTCGAAGGAGGAAACGAAGATAAGGTACAGATGCAAATCCCGTGAAATTTAGGCACAAAGGGCAAAAATGGATGGGGAATCGAATGAAAAAATAAAATTTGTCATGGGCTTTAGAAAAATTTTCAGGGAGGCAATTTTGAGATTTCAAACGGCCATAACTTTTTTCTCAGATGAGCTAGCCCTTCGCTTCCAACAGTAAAAATGCTGATCTCGTCGAGATCTTTCAGAGTTACTATATATGTACGGGGTTTGGAAGCTCCAAACAAAAGTTTCAAAAACCGACCGCCCACTTCGGCGCACCACAGAGAATGAGGGGTCAGAGATAGGGCCTCATAAGGTCGATTTTCGTGATCTACGTCAAAAAGTACCCCTAGGGTCAACTTTTCAGTATAGGTTAGGTTTTCGTTGTACGGAGCCTGTAGGAAATAACTCGAATCTCTCAGAAATCCTCTGATAAATTACTGCAATAGCGCTGCTGAAACACAATTTTGATTGCGATACTCGGAAGTGGCAAGACGCGGAAGTGGCACAAAACTCTCTTCTGAAATATTACATCCGTCTATAGACTACTCATCCTAGTCCTGTTAATTGAGAGTTCCCAATTATATTGAATAAACTCCATTGCTTACTAGGATGTTTCGTGCAATAAATTTCACTAAGCACTATTTAATTTCGTGCACCACTTCTGGATCATAAAAGTTGATCACATAATGGGACAATAACATGGACAGTACTCGTTCAATAAATAAATAGCAAAACAATAATCTAGGCAGTAGTAACCTCATCCAATGTCGTAGCAGCTGGTTCATTCTCATTCAGTACATCATCTGCCGGTACACTATTGGTTAAAAAAAATATTATAACATTGCATTGTGCACTTGTCAGTCTCATGAACCAAATTAGTTCCAGAACCAGACGAATGCAAACATTGCGTAAACGAATCCAGGTATATCACGCCTCTCACGAGAGGATCAACTCAAAATGCCTGATCTTGGGACAGAGGCCATTTCCGGCATTCTAGTTTTCAACGGTTTTGGGCTTCCCTAGGTCTAACTAAGCCCACCACAATCCGAAAAGTCTTTGTGACCGTCCCTCTTCGAGCTGCTGCACCGGTCGCAGTCTCACCTCGGACTTTGTTGATGGCTTATCACCCTTCAAAATTGAGCTACCTCTCTCATTTTTCGTTTTCCCGGATAACTTTGCATGCTCTCTCGGCCTATGTAGTTCATTCGGTCATATATTGTCTAGTTAAGGCACTAGGTTCAACGCGCATTTATTCGAAAACAGTTCGAATGTGGTTTTCAATTTTTCTATGGTAGATGCGTCTTCTCGAGACATTTCGATTAAGGGGTTTATGCTCGCATATCTCGGGGGCTAATTTAGTTTCGCATGTAAAAACGATTTCACTTGATTTGAAATTGATTTTCACTCGATTTTATCCATATTGTTCCGTCACGTCGCCCAATTTGAAGTGAAACATAACTCAATAAACGCATTTTTTCTTCACTTTTTGGCCTTTGTAAGCGTTTATTGAGTTATGTTTCACTTCAAATTGGGCGACGTGACTGAACAATATGGATAAAATCGACTGAAAATCAATTTCAAATCAAGTGAAATCGTTTTTTACATGAGAAACTATATTAGCCCCCGAGATATGCGAGCATAAACCCCTTAATCGAAACGTCTCGAGAAGACGCATCTATTGGGGTGTGCGGAAAGTTCGTATAATTCTTCGGAAAAAAAGTCAGTTCGCGATCAAATGCAGTGATTGCGCAATCTGTTTGTCAACAATGAATTGCCTCATTCTGACGTTGAGTAGTGAGAGGATTTAATCAGTCTCCTAGTTGCTACATTGATTCTTGTGATGGACTCCCATCTCTACCTCCGAGCAGTTTTACTTCATTACTACCGTCTTGGCCGATCCGTGAAGGAGGCCCACTCTGCCCTGGCCCAGTCGGAAGGAGCTGACGCCCCCCTCCATACCATTCTGCTATAAGTGGTTCTCCCGCTTCAAGAAAGGGGAGTTTGGTCTCGATGATCAACCCCGCTCTGGACGCCCTCCCTCTCTCGATCAACCTCTCGTTCTCCTCACACTGAAGCGCAAGCCCATGGCCGGTGTGCGTGAGTTGAAGAAGGATACTGGTACTCCCAGATCAACGGTGTCCGATATCCTCCATCGATCTGGGAAGAAGCCGAAACTCCCACAAGTGATTCCGCATGACCTCTCCCCCGATCAGCTGAAAAATCGTGTTCAAATCTGTCGGAAATTACTCCATCGTAGATCCAATCTTCGATGGGTCAATTCCATCATCGCTACAGATGAGAAGTGGATCACGTACGATAACCCTGTGAGGAGACTGCAATGGGTGGATGCAGATGAGAAGCCCACGCCCGTCCCGAAGAAGGAAGAGCACGGAAAGAAGGAACTCCTCTGCTTCTTCTTCTCAGTGCTCGGTCCCATCTACTGGGAGATCCTCGCCCCTGGCACCAGCATCAATGCCGACCTCTTCTCTGAACAACTGGAAGATGCCACGATCAGAGTCCCTCCCAGACTCCTGAACCAGGGCAAAATTCTTCTTCTGATGGACAATGCTCGCCCACATCGAGCGAAGATGACCCAGAAGAAAATGGACGAGCTGAAGATCGAGATGATTCCCCATCCACCGTA
The DNA here is from genome assembly GCA_036245805.1 of Pristionchus mayeri. Classification (NCBI taxonomy): domain Eukaryota; kingdom Metazoa; phylum Nematoda; class Chromadorea; order Rhabditida; family Neodiplogasteridae; genus Pristionchus; species Pristionchus mayeri. Next base: position 12,431,542 of record BTRK01000003.1, on the reverse strand, counting down.
TTCCCCGGATCTCTCGCCATGCGACTACCACTGCTTCCGCTCTCTCTCTCTGACTTCTGCAAAGGAAAGAAGTTCAAGAATCGAGATGAAGTTGTGAGGGCTTTCGTGAACTGGGCGGTCTCGAAGAAACCCGCATTCTGGAAGAGAGGAATCGAGACCCTGCCCAATCGCTGGAGGTATATAGTGAGAAAGAAGGGGGCATACATTGGTCACTGAGAATTGTAAAGCATTGAATAAAACATAAAAACAAAAAAAATATACGAACTTTCCGGACACCCCAATACCATAGAAAAAATTGAAAACCACATTCGAACTGTTTTCGAATAAATGCGCGTTGAACCTAGTGCCTTAACTAGACAATATATGACCGAATGAACTACATAGGCCGAGAGAGCATGCAAAGTTATCCGGGAAAACGAAAAATGAGCGAGGTAGCTCAATTTTGAAGGGTGATAAGCCATCAACAAAGTCCGAGGTGAGACTGCGACCGGTGCAGCAGCTCGAAGAGGGACGGTCGCAAAGACTTTTCGGATTGTGGGGGACTTAGTTACACCTAGGGAAGCCCAAAACCGTTGAAAACTAGAATGCCGAAAATGGCCCTGTCCCACAGTCTGTTCGAATCTCTTGTGAGAGGCGTGATATATTGATCAAGTCAACCCCTAATATGTACTAAAGAGCTAGCTTGAGATCTTTAACGAACAAGATTTTAGGACGGTTCAAACATCAAGGTCCAAATCTACAATTACTTTCCTGACAGCCTAATACTTGTATCAATACACACTTAATTATAAAGGCGCAATTTAAATCCGGCCTTAAGTTAGGTAACGAACGATTTCTTCTCAGATTCAGATTTGTACTATAACAGAGGTCTTCTGAGAGATTGCATGAAATCGAACCCCCCATTTACAAACTGTTCAAAGTGCTTCAATCTGAACGCCCTTTTGGTGGTTTATGTACCCGAGGTCTAATAACTTTCATTTAAGTCGGTGGGGCCGTAAATTCAAAACTGCCTAAAATCCGGCTCTGGCCATTTCGAATATTCAAAAAAATCATAACTTCCTTCAGAGTTGACCTAAGGGTTCGCTAAAAAAAGCAAAATGAGCGTCTCAACGAGTAGAATAAATCTCTTGTTGATAACAAATCTGGTGAGAAACGATGAGATGTCAAAAATGGACAAAAATTGCTTTTGGTTGTCGGAAGAATGCATGAAATTGCATGTCCTGAAAAAAAATTATACTAGTACCTGCGAGATTATTACAGATTCAAATTTTACGTCCTTTTTTACCCCTGGAAAAGTTAGAGTGGTAAAAAATCCGATCGTGATTTTTAAGATTTTTTGCTGTTTAAATGCCAGATCGCGCGTTTTTTGAGACATCTTTATGATATGTGTGATTGTAAATAGTGTTTACTGCTTCCAATTGCCTCCAAATTTGGCACAGAAGTTGCAATGGAACATATAAACATGTCCAAATTTAAAATATGTAAAATGGCAACATTTTTGAAATTTCGATTTTTTTGGTCAAAATGGTCGAAAAATCGAAATTTTAAAAATTTTGCTATTTTGCATATTTTGAGTTTGGACCCGTTTATATGCTCGAGTATGACTTATTTGCCAAATAAGTCATTTTTTGTTGGAATTGGATGCAGTAAACAGTATGTACAATCACACATATCATAAAGATGTTTAAAAAAACGCGCGATCTGGCATTTAAACAGCAACAAATCTTAAAAATCACGATAGGAATTTTTACCAATCCAACTTTTTACTAGTATAATTTTTATAGTTTTTCGCAGGTACTAGTATAATTTTTTTTCAGGACATGCAATTTCATGCATTTTTCCGACTACCAAAAACAATTTTTGTCCATTTTTGACATCTCATCGTTTCTCACCAGATTTGTTATCAACAAAAGATTTATTCTACTCGTTGAGACGCTCATTTTGCTTTTTTTAGCGAACCTTTAGCTCAACTCTGAAGGAAGTTATGATTTTTTGAATATTCGAAATGGCCAGAGCCGGATTTTAGGCAGTTTTGAATTTACGGCCCCACCGACTTAACTGAAAGTTATTAGACCTCAGGTACATCAACCACCAAAAGGGCGTTCAGATTGAAGCACCTTGAACAGTTTGTAAATAGGCACCTGCGATCAGAAGACCTCTGATAACTCCACTAAATCAATCACTCTCGACCACTAATGGATCTCTGTACTCAACTCAACCGTACCCTACCGTAATCCCATCCCTCAAACTGTTTCATCGATGTAATCGTCGCTTGTACAGATAATGTAGCTGATCAAGGATCAGATGGTGATGGTCGTCGACGAGTTCAAACAGCAAGTCGCATAGTGTTGTATAGTGTTGTCGGTATATGGTCAGTTTTTCAATCTCATGAATCCGTCCATTATGCTTTTTCTATCGCGCTTACGGAAAAAAGTGAATTTCACTCATCATGTAACTGTATTTCAGCATTCTCATTGAACTATTGTTAAGAGAGACTGTTCGAGTCAGTGAACATATGCTTGGCAAAGTGTGAAAAATCGAAATTGCACAAAATTTGCATACATGTAGTACTCGACGAAGCCTGCACACCCACCACCTATTTAGTGTTCTAGATCATTCCCAACAAAGTGCGCCTAACTTTAGTGATGCTACCGTAATCCCACGAATTGTTATTAGTTCGTCATCGATTAGAACAGCGCATATTCTAAAAGATCCGTCGCTGACTACCCATTACACCACTCAAATTTCATTTCGATCTGATTCAAACCCGACGAGAAAAATCGAAAAGTCGAAAAAAAGATTCAATTTTAAATTTTAGTTCGTTCAGATGGGTGGGTATGAGCAAATTTTATTTCAGTGTTGTATAGCACCCATGGTACATTCTAAAATAAAAATATGGAAAAAATAAAAAGGTCGGTTTTTGAGATATTGACTAAAAAGGATTAAGAGACCCTCCACGAGATAACGTAACAGGTCCACGGATGGCGAAAAATTCGATAATTCCCAAACTTTTTTCTGAAGTGTAGGTACCGAGTGCTGATTGACGGCCGCTATGGCTAAGATCTGAGGTCGATTTTGAAAAAGTTTCAGATACCTCCAATTTTGGGGGTCGAAATTTGGTATCCCAGAACGATACGGCAAATACATATTCTGGTGTATTTCCACTCGTAGAAAACGAATTTGACAGCTAAAACTCGAAAAATTGCGAAACAAAAAAATTATCATCTAAAAACTGATTTTTTGACAACATTTTGGAAGATCGAAAAAAATAGAAAAATTTTGTTCTCACTATGATTTTCGAAATCTACGCGCAAAACTATACTAGACATGAATTTTTCAGGTTGTTAAAAAAGTGCACTTTTTGGGAAAGTTGACCGAATGCCTGGTTTGAACCATCGAGAAACCATGTGCATGTTTTAACATGATTAAAATCGTTAATATTCCTGTTCGGCAGCACAAAGTTCACTTCCCGCTATTTGATAAATATTTTAAGGGTAACTTTTTTTTATTTGGAAAACTCAATTTTATAGCATGAAAAACCACCCATATTTTTTAAGATCAATCAAATAAAATATCGGATTCATCAGCAATTGTCACGTATAACAAAAACGCATTTTTCACTTGATCGAGTGAAGATGTTGACTATAAAAACTAATGATTAACGACTAATATATCAGACATATTTGTTTTACTTTCTGCAAAACCTGCAGCGCCACATTTTCATATCCATAATGTACTTGTTTGTTCCTAGTGCTCATCATCTGGTGGGTCTTCAGCTGCTGCAGCAAGCCGGAAATGCTGCAAGAATATCTGGACGACCATCTCTTACACCTGATTCGGTTCCTCTCGTCCCACATCTAACAATTATGGGTTCAGAAATAGATTATTGCAATTTTATTGTTCGCTGGGCAGTTTCATGCACCAATGTGGTTTAATACGCCTTCTTAACAGCAATATGGCAATCATCGCCATGTAATAGATCAATCAATCACAATCAATGTATTTTATCAGGCGATAGACGCGCAGAAGAGTATAGGTAGGCCCCGTAAGCTCCGCCCACTTTGCCCGGACACTTTTCCCCTCGAAAGCGAGATTTAGAGAGCACAAGCGTCATTCGCAACCAAATCACTCGATCAAAAACGAATTCGGAAGCTCTTTTCATTCCCTTTCAAATGACTCCTGGCGGCTGGACAAAAGTTAACTCTAAATAGATGAGCATACGATAATTAAGTTGCGAAAGCGGTGGAAAACGCTCGTTTGGTGAACATACACATACGTTTGGCGAACATATACATACGGTCAAGGCTTGACTGATAGCCTATCGATATTCAAGTACGTCTATCAAGAAAAATCGATAAAATATTGTTTCATTGATTTGTGCTTCAAAAGAAACCAGTCAGCGATACACTCGTTAGGCGGGGAGAGCGGAGTGCATTCCCTCTCTTCCCTCCTCTCTCTTTTGCACCTGTTTCTGCCCCGGCGCGTATAGAGAGCAGATGCTCCGATGAAAGCGCGCGGAAGAGGGCATCGTCCGCCTAACCTTTCTGGGGTAAGGCGCATCCGGGAAAGGGCGAAGCCCTGCCCAAAATTTTGGCGATTTGACTGGAGAGGCGTCGGAATTGGATCCGCCCCTTTCTTCCTCGTCTCTCTTTTCTGCCGCCCTCCGGTGACACCTTTTCACTTACTTTATGACCTCTAGTGCGATTCAGATATGAGATATCGACAAACGGCCAAAAGTATGATCTTATTTGGATCCCTGCGAGCATTTTGAGCATAGTTAGGGTGGCATAGGTTCATTTCGGTTATACCCCTTGTGGTCCCTAAGTATAGGTGGGTATTCTTCAACGATTACACTCCACCAGTCGGTGCCAATAGCTCGGCTTATCTATTCTCGCCAAACAGTGGTTTTTTGTGAAAAAAATTAAATATATAATACCAAACCAATAAGGCTTAAAAGTACTCACCTTGTCCAGCAGCCAACTCTATTGGAGCAGATGAAACATTTTCAGTTGCACGAAGATTGAAGAGTTCGGGGCGCCAACGACTCGGAGGGCGTGCCTACAATTTTTGTTTTGGAATTATACTTTATCTTTGAAAAATAACTATTACGAGCGACAGAATACAAGATTAACTTATCGCCTTATTAAAGGAGGAGCAACGGCAAAATTCAAATTTTGAAGCTTTCATATGCACGGCCTACATATCCCCAACGATAAGAAGCTCCGAAATTTTCACATTGATATCTTCATTACGAACAGAGCTATCGGTAGTTGGCGGGGAGCCAAATCAGGGAAAGCTCAGGCAACGAGCGAGAGAACACGCGACTTGAAGAGAGTTCTCCTCTAATTGAAACATATTTCAACCGGGCGCGCGTTTGCCTTAACTCCTCCTTTAACTGCACATCGAACCAAGACCCGTTATTTCAAGTTTTGCTAAAATCATTTTTATTCAGATCCATGCGTGCACACCTAGTGCATTCCAGCTACACTCTCATCATTAAATTAGTAGATATTTCCCATTTCAATGCGTAGGTGTGCTTTTCCAGTTCTCAACAATAAGATAACATTTACTTCGATGATGCCCCCATATTTGTCATAGTAACCATCGGTTCATATATTTCCGATATGTTGATCACTATCCGGTCTACATTTCGAGATAGGATAAGAATGACAGATAAGTGAGATAATCGGCCTGTTTAATCTGTCAGAAATCTGCGAGAAAAGTTGCGTAAAAAGTTCGCGAACTTCTGATTCTCTCTTGTTCGTGTGCTCTCTCTTTTTCTCTAACCAGGTCGTTGAAAAGTTCACGAACTTTTCGACGAACTATGTTCGAAATTCATACTTTTCTTTTGTTTTACTTATTTTTAGGGATTATTTTTGCGTTTAGCTTATGAATACTTTGAAGGACAACCTTCCCTTAGCTGGAATAGCTTCAGAATACTGCGTAGTGAAAGTAAACACGGTTGGAGTAATTTTTTCGATTATGGGTCACCACTTTCACCACCCTGTAATGCTGCTTCCTTTTCCCTCTCTTGTGATTGTTTACTTCCTTTTCCCTCTCTCGAAAACGCGTGCTCTCTCTTCTTTCTCTAACTTTTCACGCAGCTCCTTGAAAAGTTCGTTAAAAACCTGCCTAAATTTGTTCGAAATTCGTACTTTTCTTTTGTTTTACTTATTTTTATAATTTATTTTTGCTTTTAAATTATGACTGCTTATAAGGACAACCTTCCCTCTGATGGAATAGCTTGACATTACAGGGTGGTGAAAGTGGTGACCCATAATCGAAAAAAATTACTCCAACCGTGTTTACTTTCCCTACGCTGTATTCTGAAGCTATTACAGCTAAGGGAAGGTTGTCCTTCAAAGTATTCATAAGCTAAACGATAAAAAATTCCTAAAAATAAGAAAAACAAAAGAAAAGCACGAATTTCGAACATAGTTCGTCGAAAAGTTCGTGAACTTTTCAACGACCTGGTTAGAGAAAAAGAGAGAGCACACGGACAGGAGAGAATCAGAAGTTCGCGAACTTTTTACGCAACTTTTCTCGCATATTTTTGACAGATTAAACAGGTCGATTGTTTACTTCCTTTTCCCTCTCTCGACAATGCGTGCTCTCTCGCCTTTCTCTAACTTTTCACGCAGCTCCTTGAAAAGTTCACGAACTTTTCGACGAACTATGTTCGAAATTCGTACTTTTCTTTTGTTTTACTTATTTGTATCAATTATTTTTGCTTTCAACTTATGACTGCTTATAAGAACAACCTTCCCTCTGATGGAATAGCTTGACATTACAGGGTGGGGAAAGTGGTGACCCATTTTCGAAAAAAATACTCCAACCCTGTTTACTTTTACTACGCTGTATTCTGAAGCTATTCCAGCTAAGGGAAGGTTGCCATTATAAGAAGTCATAAATTAAAAGCAAAAATAGTTTATAAAAATAAGTAAAACAAAAGAAAAGTATGATTTTCGAACATAGTTCGTCGAAAAGTTCGTGAACTTTTCAACGACCTGGTTAGAGAAAGAGAGAGAGTACACGAACAGGAGAGAATCAGAAGTTCGCGATGTTTTTACGCAACTTTTCTCGCACATTTCTGACAGATTAAACAAGCCGAATATTTATTTATCATTTCTACGTCTTACGAACTGTGTTGGTTCCAGTTCCATTCGCTAGACCGATCATTCTAAGCGATATTAGAGAAAGTTCGTGAAGTGATCAGAGTCTTTACACTTTTCCTACTACACGATAGAGGCAACAAAGGCGGATCCTCAACTGGAATAATGTAAATATAGTTTCGAATAACGAAATGATATTGGATTGAGTGATGTCAATTCGAGGAGAACATAATGACCTCGACACTGAAATTCAGATATATTAGCAATATCGACGTGCAAAAGAGAATTTTAAAATTTCATTAGGACTTGGCCGTTTCATGCACCAACTCGGTTTCATAAGTATTGATACCAGCACGGAAACAATTGGTTGCCTTTTCTGTCCCCGACACAAATATTATCAACATTAAATATTGCTTGCCGTATCCAGTAGTCATCTCTACTGCAGCCGATGCAGCAGTTGCAGCTGCAGGGAGAGTAGAGAAGGCCGGATCTGGCACAACTCCCGATAATAATCGATCAAGCTATAGTGATCACTTCTTTTAGAAGAAGTTTCATGAGTGATCATGAAAAGACACTCATGACTCGTAGTTAGCTCAATATTTTCGCAACGACTGCTCCATATAGAAGTAGTTTGAAAGATCGATTGCTCGTTGAGCCGTTTGCAGTACATCACACATTTGCAGGAAAAGGCACGAGTTTCTTCGGCCTCCTCTCAGTCGTCCATCGACTCCTCGCGCCACGCCTGACAAGTGAAGATTCAGAAAACTATTCGGTAAATATTTTTGTGGCTTGGTAATTTTGTGCACCATACTTGTTCCATATTTGTTGATTAATCCATGGTAACAATAAGTTTCTGTTAGGAAGGATTTGTTTTAAAACACAACAATAAAGCGTAAAACAAACTAAAGTTCTCTCAGTACCAGGCACGGCTTTAACAGCTGCTGCGAGGTGTTCTACGTAAATAGAGAGCGTGGCTGTCTCTAAATAGGCGGACGATTATGCAATTGGGAAAATGGTTTGGGCCGATGGTTACACAAACTAAATATATGTAACTAGTTACAATTCAGTAGTGACCAAATGTCATAATAAATGTGGAAAGTAACGTTCACTTTTAACCCTAACAAACTTAAGTTTGACCAACCATGTTTATCAGGTTCCGGGCAATATATTAGGTTGTTGCAAAAGTCCTGTGGTTTTTTGTGTCCGCACTTTGAACAATCATAACTCGCGTGTCTCAAATCTTAATCGCCAACAAACATAACATTGTTTAGGGGTATACTTGAACTTTGTTCACACATATTTCAATCAAACCGATCTTGCCACCAACGCAAGAAATTATGATTTACCCAAATGCAAACAGTTGACCAAATTTTGCTTTAAATTTATTTCTCTAGATATTTGGAAGGAAAATCCAAGAAACAACTTCATATTGTTGGCTGAGAAGTAGCACTGATATTCTTTCAAAAAATAGGTTAGATCTGCCATGTGAGTGGGTTTGAACCAAAATACATGATTGCAAAAATATGAGCAGACCTCGGCTGCATGTGACTTGTACCTTCTTTTCTGAATGGAAGACCAAGCATACAGGCTCCGTCATGTGTGCGCTGTATGCACCCGATAAGAGGCTATATTCTCATAAAAATGTTGGATCTTGCTTCTTCTCCGTTTCAGAAAATTTGAATTTCTTATTTTTCAGAAATATGCAAAATCAACACCGAAATGCAACAATGTAGTCATGTCTAGATCAATACATTCCTCGAAAGGGTGTAACTTCCAGCATCCATGAGAAAAAGTTTTTATAGGGTAAAGATTGGGGCTTCATATAACCACCATAGTTTGAGCATTCATGCTTCAGAGAAAACATAAAATTGAGAAATGTTTCGTTTTCGATGGATAAATTTTCGTAATTTAAATGGATCCTGTTCTCGCCTCTCTGATTGGGCAATGCTGATAGGGTGCGCATATGAAAGAGTATGCAAGGCCTCATTAGTAATCAATATCCCGAAGTTCTTCTATCAATCCAACAAGAAGATGGAAGGCAAAATTTCAAAATTAAACAGGACTTATGCAACAACCTAATATTTCAATCTTGGTCGGCTTAACAATTCAAAAAGAATATTATTAAAATCATATACGCCCTCGTTTTCTTCCTTTGATCTATATCGAGAACAGCATATTTCTGCATATCGCCCTGGAGTCGATTTAATATGAAAAAAACAGAAATAAAGCACTCATAGTATAAGTCTCAAACCACGCCCCCACCCACTCCGAGCGTCCTTATTCCAATTAGGTTACGGTATCTTTAGAAATGGAAACTACACGGAATAGGACTGCTACTTCTCCTTCGAATTTCGGATGTCGCAATTGCAGCTGTGAGTGGCACCAGACTATTGTTGGTCACTTCCATCGATTACTCGTGTTTGAATTTCATTTTTTTATTTTTTTTTCTACACACGAGGATAGGGTCGAGAGCAGAATACGAAAGAAGATTATGCAGGGAGTGGAGACCGATTGCGATCGCTTCTTGAAGTAGAAGTTTTACCACACAACTCTTGGGTGTGTATGCGAAGTCTTAGAGGAGTTAAAATTGCTCGTTTAGCTCATTGCAACAAGTCACACATCCCTAGAACCGCTGATCGCCATGTGAATTGCCCCAAGTGGAGGAAAGGCATGCTGACACCCAAAACTACCTGGCCCGCTTTTTGCCCGTACAAAGCTCACTTTTAACTCACAAAACAATAAGCTCACCCTCACGAATTGCTTCATCCATCTTCGTCGCTTGGAATTGATTGAGATTCTACAAGCACGCCAACAAATTTGTATTTTTTATTAAAATAAAATCCGCGCTTGAAAGCAATTGAACAGAAATATATGAAATATTTAAATTAATGCAAAAATATTAATGAAGTACAAAATTGAGAAACAAAAGTTGAGCATACTATTGAAGTCCATACAGTACACCTACAGAAATTTATGTACAACACCGAAACAGCATGTGCACGTTCGATAACTTCATGTTGTATTGGGGTGTCCGGAAAGTTCTGTCATTTTTTTGATTTTCTTTTTTCTCCAATAGTTTGCAATTCTCAATTATCAATGCATGGCCCCTTCCTTCTCGCTACCTCCCTCCAGCAATCGCACATGTTCGTGATTCCTCTCTTGCAGAATGCGGGTTGCTTCGGGACCACATATTCCACGAATACTCAAATAGCTTCGGCATCCAAGCACTGAAATTTCCTCGCAGGGTTACAGTGCATGATCCACTAGTCATGCATGACGAACTAGGAATTTATCCATCGAACATTCGATCTAGGATGGAGCAATTTCCGGCAGACCTTTTCACGATTTTTCCACTCCACCGGAGAGTGATAATCGGGAATCATCTGATGAAGCTTTGGCTTCTTCCCAGATTGTTGAAGAATATGAAATACCGTTTACTTTGTAGGAGCAGTAATTGCCTTTATCTTATCCACACTGATCTTGGGTTTTTCCTCCAGTGTGTAGAGAAAGAGAGAGCGAAAGAGGGAGAGATGAAGGTCAGAGCGGGGATGATCATCCATACCATACTCGTCTTTCTAGAAGCGGATGTACCACTTGAACAAGTGTAAAGGATGATGACACTTTGACCTTCCAAATGCGCTAGATAAGCTTGAGCCGCTTTTACGAAAGGGCCGAAACGGAAGTAATATTGTAAAATTGAAAAAAAATAATAGCTACAACTCTTCATCACTTGAAGTAATGCAGAAACTTGGAAAATGCTGCAATCTTTCACCCACTCAGTGCATGCATTATATTATACATGGTTTATAAGTAGGAACATGCAAATGCGGCATGGAATTGTGGCTTCACGTTTTATGGTTGTAGTGACAGAACTTTCCGGACACCCCAATACTTGTGCCAAATGTAACTAAATTTTGAATTATTCTCCCAGTTTGAGCAAAGTGAGCAGCTGTGGAAGGGATTGGCACGGAAATCTCATCGGGCATATCCATGACGTGCATAGGATCCAGAGACAAAATGCTCCAAAAAAAGTCGGGAAATTTCATTGTTCACATGGCAGTTTCGTGTACCAAACTGGTGGCATAACTCGTGATAGCAGTTCGGGGTAGTACACAGTTGCCTGTGTCTTAAAAAAAATAAATAAATAAAAAAAAAGTAAAATTACACACCATTTACTCGGCATCCATCTCAGCTTCAGCAACTGCTAAAGGCTGATCAATTGAAGGGGAGGACGGACAGCTTCAAATAGGAAGCGACACCGCAATTCGGAAATTGGTGGCTTTATTTGGGATTTGCAAACATTTGAAACTATGCGCTAAACTAGGCACTGACTGTAGATTTCACACGCTCTCTCACCAATCATGGTGCGGAAGTTCGTACTCGAAATGAAGAGACACACCATGAGATAATCAAGAGCTAAAGAAGATAATGTTGGTGAACGCTTGTTAATAGAATGATGAGAGAAGTAGAAAAAACAAGCAATGCCAGAGTCCGCAGAGATTATAAGTTGAGTTTTTTTGGGGGTATGACATTTGAGCAACGACATTTGCACAACGGGGTAAAATACGACAATTGAGCAACTAATTTTGCACAACCGACATTTGCGCAACGGGCCATAACTCCCTTCAGAATCATAGTAGAGCGCCCTGATTGGGTACGTTGGGTATCTATGGGTTCAGGCAACCGTACCCACACTGATCTTTGGTCATTCTCCCCTGGGGGCGACATTTGCGCAACGGGCCATAACTCCCTTCAGAATCATCGTAGAGCGTCCCGATTGGGTACGTTGGGTCTCCATGGGTCCAAGCAACCGTACCCACACTGATCTTTGGCCATTCTCCCCTGGGGGCGACATTTGCGCAACGGGCCATAACTCCCTTCAGAATCATCGTAGAGCGTCCCGAATGGGTACGATGGGTATCTATGGGTTCAGGCAACCGTACCCACACTGATCTTTGGTCATTCTCCCCTGGGGCGACATTTACGCAACGGACCATAACTCCCTTCAGAATCATCGTAGAGCGTCCCGAATGGGTACGATGGGTATCTATGGGTTCAGGCAACCGTACCCACACTGATCTTTGGTCATTCTCCCCTGGGGCGACATTTGCGCAACGGGCCATAACTCCCTTCAGAATCATAGTAGAGCGCCCTGATTGGGTACGATGGGTATCTATGGGTTCAGGCAACCGTACCCACACTGATCTTTGGTCATTCTCCCCTGGGGCGACATTTACGCAACGGACCATAACTCCCTTCAGAATCATCGTAGAGCGTCCCGAATGGGTACGATGGGTATCTATGGGTTCAGGCAACCGTACCCACACTGATCTTTGGTCATTCTCCCCTGGGGCGACATTTGCGCAACGGGCCATAACTCCCTTCAGAATCATCGTAGAGCGTCCCGAATGGGTACGATGGGTATCTATGGGTTCAGGCAACCGTACCCACACTGATCTTTGGTCATTCTCCCCTGGGGCGACATTTACGCAACGGACCATAACTCCCTTCAGAATCATCGTAGAGCGTCCCGAATGGGTACGATGGGTATCTATGGGTTCAGGCAACCGTACCCACACTGATCTTTGGTCATTCTCCCCTGGGGCGACATTTGCGCAACGGGCCATAACTCCCTTCAGAATCATCGTAGAGCGTCCCGAATGGGTACGATGGGTATCTATGGGTTCAGGCAACCGTACCCACACTGATCTTTGGTCATTCTCCCCTGGGGCGACATTTACGCAACGGACCATAACTCCCTTCAGAATCATCGTAGAGCGTCCCGAATGGGTACGATGGGTATCTATGGGTTCAGGCAACCGTACCCACACTGATCTTTGGTCATTCTCCCCTGGGGCGACATTTGCGCAACGGGCCATAACTCCCTTCAGAATCATAGTAGAGCGCCCTGATTGGGTACGATGGGTATCTATGGGTTCAGGCAACCGTACCCACACTGATCTTTGGTCATTCTCCCCTGGGGCGACATTTACGCAACGGACCATAACTCCCTTCAGAATCATCGTAGAGCGTCCCGAATGGGTACGATGGGTATCTATGGGTTCAGGCAACCGTACCCACACTGATCTTTGGTCATTCTCCCCTGGGGCGACATTTGCGCAACGGGCCATAACTCCCTTCAGAATCATCGTAGAGCGTCCCGAATGGGTACGATGGGTATCTATGGGTTCAGGCAACCGTACCCACACTGATCTTTGGTCATTCTCCCCTGGGGCGACATTTACGCAACGGACCATAACTCCCTTCAGAATCATCGTAGAGCGTCCCGAATGGGTACGATGGGTATCTATGGGTTCAGGCAACCGTACCCACACTGATCTTTGGTCATTCTCCCCTGGGGCGACATTTGCGCAACGGGCCATAACTCCCTTCAGAATCATCGTAGAGCGTCCCGAATGGGTACGATGGGTATCTATGGGTTCAGGCAACCGTACCCACACTGATCTTTGGTCATTCTCCCCTGGGGCGACATTTGCGCAACGGGCCATAACTCCCTTCAGAATCATCGTAGAGCGTCCCGAATGGGTACGATGGGTATCTATGGGTTCAGGCAACCGTACCCACACTGATCTTTGGTCATTCTCCCCTGGGGCGACATTTACGCAACGGACCATAACTCCCTTCAGAATCATCGTAGAGCGTCCCGAATGGGTACGATGGGTATCTATGGGTTCAGGCAACCGTACCCACACTGATCTTTGGTCATTCTCCCCTGGGGCGACATTTGCGCAACGGGCCATAACTCCCTTCAGAATCATCGTAGAGCGTCCCGAATGGGTACGATGGGTATCTATGGGTTCAGGCAACCGTACCCACACTGATCTTTGGTCATTCTCCCCTGGGGCGACATTTGCGCAACGGGCCATATTGCCTCTTTATTGATTCAATTATGAATTAATCTAATTTTCGGACAATTAATGCCATATTGGCATACATGATTACTCTTTAATTAAATTTACTGGCCTATAATTGGTTTTGTTGTTTATTTGCATGCCGATTTAATCCAATTAACTGTCATCTTGAGTCAATTTTTAATGTTGCGCTCACTCTCGACTGTTCAATCTTACTGAATGGCTGCTCCCTCTAGGTGTGTTTACCTTTTCATACCTCTGTATTATTTATTGCTATTTATTAGGCAACTGTCTGGCACGATCCGATCTAGTCGCGGGAATCAGCTATTGTACGACATTGACGGGAACGAGTATCGTCACTACCACACAAATAAGGATGGAGAGGAATTGTGGAGGTTGTAATTTTTCTCTTTTGATCAATTTTTACCTATTTTATTGCATTTGCTTATCCCACAGATGTACGGTGCGCAACTGCAAAGGCAAGGCTTTCGAACGAGGAGGGAAGGCGGAGATGTACGCAGACCATAGTCATCTTCCTCCTGATTTCAATGACGAGGTACGATATAATGGCTTTACAATCGTCCTAATTTCCCCTTAATGACTGTCTCTCTTCATTTTTTTTACTTTATCCAGGTTCGGATGGTGAGAAAGACCGCGAAACATCTAAGGGAACAAGGAGTACCTACTGGAGCAGTCGTTGATCGGCTCGTGACTCAAGCCCCTGCTCATCTCCAGCCATTCCTCAACGATGAAGCGATTGTACGACAGGTTCAGCGTGCAGTTGAGTGCCCCGGGAAGAAGACTTGGCCAGCAGCAATCGATGCTCGACGATTTGGTGAGAATCTCTTCTTTTCTCTCCGTATCTAGTACCTGCTCTCCAGCTTGCTCGTTTCTACGATTCGATAACTGCTCGCAGTTCCCTGGTCCGCTAGCTGTCAAAATTCTCGCAACAGACCAAGGTTTATCTAGCTTATTTTAATACGTAGAAAAATTTGAATCTGATTATAGGCCTATATCTGCTTCGAAACCTGGATTGGTCCATTGATGGAACATTTTATTCGGCGCCTACTCCTTTCGAGCAACTTCTAATTATTGGATATCAAGTATGAAACGTATTTCTATACTGTATCAGACCATTTGTAGGATTCCCATCTTTTTTATCCCTGTGTGTATGCGTTTTTGTGTGGAAAGCACACATCTTCGTATCGGAAAGTTTTCGACTGGTTGAATCAGAATGGGGTTCCTTCTCCTTTCACAGCGTCGATGGGTTTGTATCAATGAATATATGTACGTCAGTTTAAGATTTTACATTCAGATTTCGAGAAGGGACTTTCGAACGCACTCAATGCGATTTTTCCGAATACCGTGATCTCTCGATGCGCTTTTCACTACTTCAAGGCGGTCTACTCCAAGCTCCAGGTAAGAAAACGATTTCCTAAGACTGGAAATTATGCGATTCACAATCAGTCAATTGGTCTTTCCCCTCTCTACGGTACGCCGGCATATCGTAACTACTTCAAGTCTGCAATGGCTCTCGCATTTGTCGACCCACTCGATGTCCCTTCCTACTTTGACAAGCTGAAGGAGGAAGCGTTGGACAATCTTCCGATAGCCAGCATTGGTGATTCAAAAAGTGAGTCAACTATCTGCATAGCTTCAGATATAATTTTAATTTGATGTTATTTCTGCAGGATTCTTTGAATATCTGGAAGCAACCTATGTCGGCAGTCTCGCGCCAAACGGAATTCGTCGGACTCCTCAATATCCGATCACTACGTGGAACGTGTATCATCGCGTACTCAATGGGCAGCAGATCGGCAATTCAACCATTGAAGGATACAACAGCAAATTGAAGGTGAGAAATTCAATTATATCATTATTTAATTATTGCGCAATTAAATTATTTTTATCCGAAATTAAAACCAAAATTGTTCATTTTCACAATTACAGGCCGTTCCTGCCAACTCAAGTGCTCAGAAAGTGGCGGAGATTCTTCTCGAGCACCAGCAATCCTACAGCTCCAAGCTCACGGCGGCCACCTCACTCCAATTGACGCTCGCCCAGACGTATCCGCAGAAGCCCACTTCTGCTAAGGTGCACTCACAAAGGAAGACTGCGATTTCTAATGGTTCTTTAGGAAAGTCTGAAATTGACCACCTGTTTGCTCTATGTGCCTATGTTCATGTTATTTAATTGTTTTCTCTCAATAACGATAAAATAATTACTTTTCGATAATTGCTCAACAGCGTGAGATTGTTGTCAATTCCATTGCGCAAATGTCGCCCCAGGGGAGAATGACCAAAGATCAGTGTGGGTACGGTTGCTTGGACCCATGGAGACCCAACGTACCCAATCGGGACGCTCTACGATGATTCTGAAGGGAGTTATGGTCCGTTGCGCAAATGTCGCCCCAGGGGAGAATGACCAAAGATCAGTCTGGGTAAGGTTGATTGGACCCATGGAGACCCAACGTACCCAATCGGGACGCTCTACGATGCCTCGGAAGGGAGATATGGCCCGTTGCGCAAATGTCGCCCCAGGGGAGAATGACCAAAGATCACTCTGGGTAAGGTTGCTTGGACCCATGGAGACCCAACGTACCCAATCGGGACGCTCTACGATGATTCTGAAGGGAGTTATGGCCCGTTGCGCAAATGTCGCCCCAGGGGAGAATGACCAAAGATCAGTCTGGGTAAGGTTGATTGGACCCATGGAGACCCAACGTACCCAATCGGGACGCTCTACGATGCCTCTGAAGGGAGTTATGGCCCGTTGCGCAAATGTCGCCCCAGGGGAGAATGACCAAAGATCAGTCTGGGTACGGTTGCTTGGACCCATAGATACCCAACGTACCCAATCAGGGCGCTCTACTATGATTCTGAAGGGAGTTATGGCCCGTTGCGCAAATGTCGCTTGCGCACCTGATTTTGCTGTTGCGCAAATGTCGTTGCTCAAATGTCATACCCCCGTTTTTTTCGCACCACCCATTCGCCAGTGAGAATTATTTTTAAACACCGATCGGAGAGGTATACTGCTCACGTAGCCCTTTCCAACATATCACACATCCCTGAAACCACAACTCGGCATGCGCATATCTTCACATGAAAATACAGACTCTCGCAAACTCCAACCCATCCGTCTCTGACTCAATCTGGCATGTGCAAGAGTGAGTAATGTGCAAATGGTGCTTCCCTCATTCCACTCACCAGACGCCAGACAAAGTACAAAATTCAGAAGTCTGCGAGAGACTCGCCGAAGGCTGCAGTGCCCACAGAAGATACGGATAGAATAGACGGACGGAGCTAGAATGTTGTTTGGTATATGTAATATGGAAACCTGGAAGAGATTACGGCTTTTTATTGATTTAATTTGGAGCTAAAAATGTATTAAATCAGGCGCAGTTTATTTTGACGAAAAAAAATGGATTTTCACAGAAAATATAAACCGTGCATAAAGCATAAGGAAATAGGATTTGACTGTTTGAATATGTGTAGTGAACAAAACTATTTTTTTGAGACTTCAGACAGATGAAACATCAAACTTTGAACAACGGATGTATGAATTTGAGGTTTCAGGGATATTTTGTAAAATGAATTGTTTGTTGTAGAACAATTCTTCATCGCCACCGACCTTAATTTTAAAATAAATTAATGTTCACTAGAAGTACGCTGATAAGGGGATCGTTCATTTCAGAACCTTAATTCTGGAACATCTCTTGCACGGAGATGATCATTCTTTGTTCATTTTTCGTCCTCTATGGGTAAACCTGATTGTTTGTTTATGAGACATATTTTTAGGAGACACCCTCACCCTCTAAGCAGACTGATTCGACTGCTTTAAAACTTTTTTGTTATTTCCAATTATGTCGATGGCAGGGTGAACATGACCAGCTAATTGTTGATGTAACTATAAAATAAGGAAAACAGAAATACGGTGAGAAAAATCTGATTTTAAAGAAGGGGTTTCAGATAAAATTGAATCTGCCAATTAGACAAGACAATTTGACGGTCACCAAAATCTCACGTCGACTCGTGAAGTTAATGTCAATCGTAGAAAATTCGTAGAAAATCTCGTGTCACGTCGACTATTTCCACGTCGTCCATCGACTACTCATCCCACTCATGCTAATTGCTGGATCCAAATTATATTTTTTAAAGTTCATTTTGCGCATGGCAGTTTCGTGCATCAAATTAATTGCATAAGCTGATATAGTATCGAATGCAATCCTGCGAACACATATCTTAAGATTTGGAACATCGTAATAATATTTGAAAAGTGATCATATTGTTGTCGAATGCGCCCACAGAGTAAGTATGCTGCTTGAATTTTGTATAGTAAACAAACTATTTTTTTCTGACAGATTCCATGAAACATCAAACTTCGACGAGGATGCTGTGATATTATATTTGTATTGCAGCAGAACAGCCGCAGTGAGTGGCAAGGAATCGCATCTATTATGTCTCAGTCGTCCACGGGATCCTCGTCACAGCCCTTGTAATTGAGAGTTTCATTGTATCATATGAATTTTCCTTGAGCCTTTCCTCGAAACTGCTTGGCAGTTTCGTGTACCAACCTTGTATTATAATTTATGATAACAACATGGGGATAATCCTCTCGGAAATGGCAGTACAAACAATGTAACCAACAATTATCTCTTAACGACCTAACCATTTCCTGTGCTGCAGCTTTTACAGGGTCATCGAAGGATGGAGAGGAGAGGGAAAGGATATCTTAAGCAGTATTAATCGGATCTGATGGAAGAGCATTTCGGATACTTTTCCGCACGATATCTTTCACGAGCCAGACATACAATTACTAAGTTGTATGGAAAAACAAACGTTTCTCATCTCACTGACAAGGGAACCGCAAAAGTACGCGGAAGTCAAACATAAATTTGATGCTAGCACGGGGTACTGACCCCTAATGGAAGCCCAATGCGTATATACCATCATTGGATAGTTGTTTCCCAAGACCCGAACGTCAATTATGAACATTAGGACGAAATTTTCGCACATACAGCCCAGACTAGTATTCCATTATAGGAGGGCTTCTCCCACTACCTCTAATGGCTCAGTCGGCAGCGCGTCCTCACCTTTTGCAGAAAGTCATTGGTTCAACCCCCAACAGATGAGACATCTTTTGCTTTTTTCCAAATCTGTTTGACTTCTCCCATGACTGAATTTCCCTGATTGCCATGCCTTACAGAGTTGCAATGCTTCATCTTGCGACCCATGCAACAAAAACAGAGGCTAACATGCTGCGAAGGTGCAACAATATAAATACTATTTTCACCAGATGCGCCCCTACACATTCCATAATATAGATGTATCTGAAAGAAGTCCTGGTGCAGCATACATCGCTGTACAATTTAAACAAATTCACTGGCTCTAGTGTTTTTGTTGCATGGGTCGCAAGATGAAGCATTGCAACTGTGTAAAACATGGCAATCAGAGAAATAAAGTCATGGGAGAAGTCAAATAGATTTGGAAAAAATAGGCAAAAAATGTCTCATCTGTTGGGAGTTGAACCCCTGACTTTCTGCAAAAATGAGGACTCGCTACCTACTGAGCCATTCGGAGTGATGGGAGAAGTTCTCCAAGAATCGAATACCATTCTGGGCTGTATGGGCGAAAATTTCCTCCTAATTTTCATGATTGATTTTCGGGTCTTAGGAAACAACTATCCAACGATGTTAGATACGCATTGGGCTTCCATTAGGGGTCAGCATTCCGTGGTAGCATCAAATTTATGTTTGACTTCTGTGTACTTTTGCGGTTCCCTTGTGAATCTCTCAATGGCTGTCACATGCATGATATTCTTTTGAATTGCATCTTAACTAGATGTTCGCCCTTGATTTGCGTACAGTGGAAGAAAATTGTATTAATTGTATATCCATGTCAGCAGACTCGGCCTTTCTGTAAATGCACCAGGGTCACCGCATCAACTTATTTACGTTGTGCTGGGCGCATTCGATGTGTCTTCCATCAACGACTAAATAAATGCAAATGAGATCTGGAACTCGATATTTACTACAAAATCCTACTGCGAGCCGTTAATCGTTGCCTATTAATTAGTATCCCTCTCCTTTTCTCATATCCAATACGAAGCTCTGGCCGCACAGATTAAACAAGGCAGATCGGAGTGGAAGAGGGGATTTCGGTCACCTCAGCGAATCTCTCTATGGCTGCATCGTGTGTGTCAGTATATTCGAGTGAAGTCTGCAATCAACTAAGGCAAACGTCGAGTAACACATTGTACGAGAGTGAGGAAAGCTTTAATCTCCACCTCGACTTGCAAGTAGTGTAAAATTAATTTGTCGAAAGATCAGTGCGATTGAGATCAAAGAAATGTGAGACGATACAAATGTTAAGTATCTTTGAAACAAGAAAGGAGCCTGAACTAGAATGAAAATATCCTCACACAAATGACCATCTGACATTGAAAAAAAACAATGCATCATCTTGTTCCTCTGCATAAAACCAGCATGTAATATGGCGCATCCCAGAATCATCACGTGCCAGCATTTCGGACTACTTTCATTTTTATGTCGAGTTTAGATGCGCGACATGGAACTTTACGAGACCCATCTGTAAAAATGGATGCAGTCCGGGCATTTTTCGTTGCTGGCATGGCAGTTTCGTGCACCAAACTGATTGCATAAGTCTTGGTGAAACTAAATCGACAATGCATTTGGCGTGTATGACCGGGAAAAAACAAAGCACAGGGTGACAATACTCATCGCATCCCTCAATAGCAGCGTTTGTCATCGGCAGATGGAACAGCTGCAGTTCGAGACTATTCGGGGGAAGGAGTGGCAGGTTTCGAGCCGACGAGCGACTATTACACGCGAACATCTCCATATCGTTTTATTAGACGTCTTTGAAACGAAAGGAACTCAGTTTTCACCGCCAAGACAGATTAATTAATTAAGGATTCCAAAATAGACTAATAAATATTCATTATGCACTGGGCAGTTTCAAAAACCAAACAGGTTGAGCAAATATTTATTCGAGCACGGCAACAATTGTGACCAGTATCACCTTGGAAAACGATTATACAATTCGAATTTAATGTTTTGAGGAAATCATGAAAGAAAACTAGTCAAATTTCATCAACTGCTCCAGGCAGTTGAGTGCCCCAAAGTTGCTTCATAAGTTTTAAAAGTAGCATTGTACATTGTACAACAGGCTGGTAAGGGAAAAATTAATTAAAATAGCATACTAAGGGTTCGATTACTGGCTGCATCCATCAGCCGACTCGACTGTAGCCGATGAAGCAGCATCTGCAGGGAGAGGAGAGAGGACATGGCCAAGCATCGACACACCATGAGAGAATCGAGAGCTAAAGAGGAGACGATTGGGACAGGATATCGCTTGTTAGTAAACTGATGAGAAATGTTGAAAAAGCATTTCCCCGCATTTTGCCAGTGATAATTTTTTTTTATTTTTAAACTCCGATCGGAGAAGGGTACGGCTCAAATAGTCTCTTCCAACTTACTACACATTCTTGAAACCACAACTCGATATGTGCATTTGTTCAGGTGGAAATTGGAGAGGCTTCCGATCACTCCAACCCTTCCGTCCCTTGATTGAGTGAGCGAAATATTGTTTTTGTTTCTTCCATTACTCCACTCACCAGATAATTCATCAGTTCACACGAATCTGCGGGAGAAACATTCGATGAGCCATCCGTAGAGACGGAGAAAATCGAGAGAAGGCCTGGAATGATCTTGGTATGTGTTATGTAAAGGCCTTGCCTTGTAATCTTAGTCAATTACCATAGTTGTTTACTCCCTCTCCCCTCTCTCTCGAGTGCAGTTGTTGACTCGCTTCCCTTCTCTTCCTATTCACAGGGCGGGTAGATCATTGACCCCTCCGCCTCTCTTCCTCGAGTGTTATTGATTGCCTCTCACCTCTTCCCTTCTATTCTATTCAGTCTTGTCTCGTTTTAGAGTTGTTGAGCGGTGCTCACGTTTTCTCTCTCTTAGATAACACGGGTCTCCTGTAAAAGTATAGGAACGCTGGCTACTAGAAATATTTTGCATCACCGATTTTCAATTAACTTGGTTGATGGATACCATTGGGGTCAGAAGATGACCAATCAGCTTATTTTGGTGAAATCTGCACATTATCGTTTTTTGCGATCTACTGCGATAAATTTACGTATTTCTTTCAATTTTGATCGTACAGAAAACTTTTTTTTTGCATTTTGCTCAGAATCGTGAGATCTACAACTTCCTCAACGTAGGACCAACGGTCAAATCAAGTATTCATAGTGAAAACTGCGAAAAACTGAATTTCGTGATAAAAATATCGATTTTTTGGCTTCGCATACCAAACACCATCTTAATATGGAATCTCCATACAAAATTAGGGCGTGTCTATGTTGACCATTTTTCATATCTCTGTACTTGGACTATCCATTTACTATGGGTGATTCTCGACTTTTCTGGACTTAGTTATTTTTGAAAGATTTCGTTGTTTGGTCATATTTCGGTTCAACGTGGTCCAATCGTGCAGTCAAAAAATGCAATCGATAGCTCTAAACAAGTTCTGTCAATTCGTCTAAGGGCTTCCAATCGCTACGACTCTTCGTTTTCAAGTTATTGGATGAAAACTGTCTGAAACGGGTAAAATTGAGATATTTCAGCTACAAATTTCTCATGAGAAGCGATTTCTCACTCGATTTGTATCTTATCAATGTTTTTGGACATTTTAAATCATTTTTCGTTTCGTTCCTGCTCAAATTCATGTAATTCTCTTCTCTAATTATTTTATTTATTCCAAAATGGAGGTATGATATTCACAGTTCACGTGTTGCACGTGGGTATATCGGGTTTCTGCCCATTATAATATCTTGAAAATAGATCAGAAATGTCCAAAAACATTGATAAGATACAAATCGAGTGAGAAATCGCTTCTCATGCGAAATTTGTGGCTGAAATATCTCAATTTTACCCGTTCCAGAAAAGTCGAGAATCTCCCATAGTAAAAGTCCAGAAAAGTCGAGAATCACCCATAGTAAATGGATAGTCCAAGGACAGAGATATGAAAAATGGTCAACATAGACACCCCCTAATTTTGTATGGAGATTCCATATTAAGAAAAAAAAAGATGGTGTTTTTGGTATGCGAAGCCAAAAAAATCGATATTTTTATCACGAAATTCAGGTTTTCGCAGTTTTCACTATGAATACTTGATTTGGCCGTTGGTCCTACGTTGAGGAAGTTGTAGATCTCACGATTCTGAGCAAAATGGAAAAAAAAATGTTTTCTGTACGTAGACACCACAAGCTCCGCCCACTCGGCTCGGACAGTTCTCCACTCTAAAGCGAGATTTGAGGAGCACTTGCGTAATTTGCGACCAAAACGGTCGACCAAAAAAGAATTCGATAGCTTTCCCCGAGACAAATCGAGTGGTTGGTCGACGAACTAGGTCTGACTCCTCTAAGTAGGTCAAAATTGAAAAAATAAGGTTAAAATGCCGTTTATACGAAAAATTATAAGTTCGTCGGGCAATATTCATATTTAATGGTCTCATATCAGTCCAAAACGCGAAAGCAAACGAAGATTTATACTTTCGTTTAATTGTGCTCCTCATTTGAATTTTTTGAAGATCCGGGAGAAATTACGTTAATTACTAAGGAAGTTGCGCTATTATACCGTCGAGGAGGCATTGAACAGATACTGTAGGAACGATATATTCGGCTGTCTGTTTTATCGATTTATAGATTTTTATCGCTTTTTCATCGATTATTTAATGTATTTTCTTGCTTGTTCCTAGTCTACGTGAACTGGTCTATCATTGTTCCCGTTTTGGTGCGGTTTCGATGCGTTCAACACTTATAATTGGTAGGATTAGCCGGCCTGATCCGTTTTTCGCTCCATCTCTAACGCGTAAGTAAGTATTGCTGTGATTATTGATTACTCTTCTTAGCTAACCTTTATGTTTTGCTATCAGTGACCTCTGTTCACGCACTCTAACGAGTTGTATAGATCCGTGATGCTTTGGTTCGTCCAATTCGTTAGATTTTTCGCCGCTTTTAGTTATTTTCCTAGTCGTATTTCTTATTTGTACGATTAAATTGGTAGGTCTTTATATGGAGATAGTGGTTTCCATGTGCGCATTGTTTCTAAATTGTAAAATCTTCTTCTTCAGTGCCAGAGCATCGATTGGAAGAAGACGTGAGAGAGGATGGAGTCGTCTCTTCGATCTTCACGAGAGGTGAGACCAGTTTGGTCACCTCCATTTCCCCTAATTTCCTTCGACCACCCCCCCCCCCTTTCCCAGTTAGAGTCCTCCCTAAATGATTATTGTTCGCCTTGCTCCAACGGTCAAATCAAGTATTCATAGTGAAAACTGCGAAAAACTGAATTTCGTGATAAAAATATCGATTTTTTGGCTTCGCATACCAAACACCATCTTAATATGGAATCTCCATACAAAATTAGGGCGTGTCTATGTTGACCATTTTTCATATCTCTGTACTTGGACTATCCATTTACTATGGGTGATTCTCGACTTTTCTGGACTTAGTTATTTTTGAAAGATTTCGTTGTTTGGTCATATTTCGGTTTAACGTGGTCCAATCGTGCAGTCAAAAAATGCAATCGATAGCTCTAAACAAGCTCTGTCAATTCGTCTAAGGGCTTCCAATCGCTACGACTCTTCGTTTTCAAGTTATTGGATGAAAACTGTCTGAAACGGGTAAAATTGAGATATTTCAGCTACAAATTTCTCATGAGAAGCGATTTCTCACTCGATTTGTATCTTATCAATGTTTTTGGACATTTTAAATCATTTTTCGTTTCGTTCCTGCTCAAATTCATGTAATTCTCTTCTCTAATTATTTTATTTATTCCAAAATGGAGGTATGATATTCACAGTTCACGTGTAGCACGTGGGTATATCGGGTTTCTGCCCCATTATAATATCTTGAAAATAGATCAGAAATGTCCAAAAACATTGATAAGATACAAATCGAGTGAGAAATCGCTTCTCATGCGAAATTTGTAGCTGAAATATCTCAATTTTACCCGTTCCAGAAAAGTCGAGAATCTCCCATAGTAAAAGTCCAGAAAAGTCGAGAATCACCCATAGTAAATGGATAGTCCAAGGACAGAGATATGAAAAATGGTCAACATAGACACCCCCTAATTTTGTATGGAGATTCCATATTAAGAAAAAAAAAGATGGTGTTTTTGGTATGCGAAGCCAAAAAAATCGATATTTTTATCACGAAATTCAGGTTTTCGCAGTTTTCACTATGAATACTTGATTTGGCCGTTGGTCCTACGTTGAGGAAGTTGTAGATCTCACGATTCTGAGCAAAATGGAAAAAAAAATGTTTTCTGTACGTAGACACCACAAGCTCCGCCCACTCGGCTCGGACAGTTCTCCACTCTAAAGCGAGATTTGAGGAGCACTTGCGTAATTTGCGACCAAAACGGTCGACCAAAAAAGAATTCGATAGCTTTCCCCGAGACAAATCGAGTGGTTGGTCGACGAACTAGGTCTGACTCCTCTAAGTAGGTCAAAATTGAAAAAATAAGGTTAAAATGCCGTTTATACGAAAAATTATAAGTTCGTCGGGCAATATTCATATTTAATGGTCTCATATCAGTCCAAAACGCGAAAGCAAACGAAGATTTATACTTTCGTTTAATTGTGCTCCTCATTTGAATTTTTTGAAGATCCGGGAGAAATTACGTTAATTACTAAGGAAGTTGCGCTATTATACCGTCGAGGAGGCATTGAACAGATACTGTAGGAACGATATATTCGGCTGTCTGTTTTATCGATTTATAGATTTTTATCGCTTTTTCATCGATTATTTAATGTATTTTCTTGCTTGTTCCTAGTCTACGTGAACTGGTCTATCATTGTTCCCGTTTTGGTGCGGTTTCGATGCGTTCAACACTTATAATTGGTAGGATTAGCCGGCCTGATCCGTTTTTCGCTCCATCTCTAACGCGTAAGTAAGTATTGCTGTGATTATTGATTACTCTTCTTAGCTAACCTTTATGTTTTGCTATCAGTGACCTCTGTTCACGCACTCTAACGAGTTGTATAGATCCGTGATGCTTTGGTTCGTCCAATTCGTTAGATTTTTCGCCGCTTTTAGTTATTTTCCTAGTCGTATTTCTTATTTGTACGATTAAATTGGTAGGTCTTTATATGGAGATAGTGGTTTCCATGTGCGCA
This sequence comes from Pristionchus mayeri, assembly GCA_036245805.1. NCBI lineage: Eukaryota > Metazoa > Nematoda > Chromadorea > Rhabditida > Neodiplogasteridae > Pristionchus > Pristionchus mayeri. The sequence continues at coordinate 12,405,355 of BTRK01000003.1, read as the reverse complement.
TTGTTTCTAAATTGTAAAATCTTCTTCTTCAGTGCCAGAGCATCGATTGGAAGAAGACGTGAGAGAGGATGGAGTCGTCTCTTCGATCTTCACGAGAGGTGAGACCAGTTTGGTCACCTCCATTTCCCCTAATTTCCTTCGACCACCCCCCCCCCCCTTTCCCAGTTAGAGTCCTCCCTAAATGATTATTGTTCGCCTTGCTCCAACGGTCAAATCAAGTATTCATAGTGAAAACTGCGAAAAACTGAATTTCGTGATAAAAATATCGATTTTTTGGCTTCGCATACCAAACACCATCTTAATATGGAATCTCCATACAAAATTAGGGCGTGTCTATGTTGACCATTTTTCATATCTCTGTACTTGGACTATCCATTTACTATGGGTGATTCTCGACTTTTCTGGACTTAGTTATTTTTGAAAGATTTCGTTGTTTGGTCATATTTCGGTTTAACGTGGTCCAATCGTGCAGTCAAAAAATGCAATCGATAGCTCTAAACAAGCTCTGTCAATTCGTCTAAGGGCTTCCAATCGCTACGACTCTTCGTTTTCAAGTTATTGGATGAAAACTGTCTGAAACGGGTAAAATTGAGATATTTCAGCTACAAATTTCTCATGAGAAGCGATTTCCCACTCGATTTGTATCTTATCAATGTTTTTGGACATTTTAAATCATTTTTCGTTTCGTTCCTGCTCAAATTCATGTAATTCTCTTCTCTAATTATTTTATTTATTCCAAAATGGAGGTATGATATTCACAGTTCACGTGTTGCACGTGGGTATATCGGGTTTCTGCCCATTATAATATCTTGAAAATAGATCAGAAATGTCCAAAAACATTGATAAGATACAAATCGAGTGAGAAATCGCTTCTCATGCGAAATTTGTAGCTGAAATATCTCAATTTTACCCGTTCCAGAAAAGTCGAGAATCTCCCATAGTAAAAGTCCAGAAAAGTCGAGAATCACCCATAGTAAATGGATAGTCCAAGGACAGAGATATGAAAAATGGTCAACATAGACACCCCCTAATTTTGTATGGAGATTCCATATTAAGAAAAAAAAAGATGGTGTTTTTGGTATGCGAAGCCAAAAAATCGATATTTTTATCACGAAATTCAGGTTTTCGCAGTTTTCACTATGAATACTTGATTTGGCCGTTGGTCCTACGTTGAGGAAGTTGTAGATCTCACGATTCTGAGCAAAATGGAAAAAAAAATGTTTTCTGTACGTAGACACCACAAGCTCCGCCCACTCGGCTCGGACAGTTCTCCACTCTAAAGCGAGATTTGAGGAGCACTTGCGTAATTTGCGACCAAAACGGTCGACCAAAAAAGAATTCGATAGCTTTCCCCGAGACAAATCGAGTGGTTGGTCGACGAACTAGGTCTGACTCCTCTAAGTAGGTCAAAATTGAAAAAATAAGGTTAAAATGCCGTTTATACGAAAAATTATAAGTTCGTCGGGCAATATTCATATTTAATGGTCTCATATCAGTCCAAAACGCGAAAGCAAACGAAGATTTATACTTTCGTTTAATTGTGCTCCTCATTTGAATTTTTTGAAGATCCGGGAGAAATTACGTTAATTACTAAGGAAGTTGCGCTATTATACCGTCGAGGAGGCATTGAACAGATACTGTAGGAACGATATATTCGGCTGTCTGTTTTATCGATTTATAGATTTTTATCGCTTTTTCATCGATTATTTAATGTATTTTCTTGCTTGTTCCTAGTCTACGTGAACTGGTCTATCATTGTTCCCGTTTTGGTGCGGTTTCGATGCGTTCAACACTTATAATTGGTAGGATTAGCCGGCCTGATCCGTTTTTCGCTCCATCTCTAACGCGTAAGTAAGTATTGCTGTGATTATTGATTACTCTTCTTAGCTAACCTTTATGTTTTGCTATCAGTGACCTCTGTTCACGCACTCTAACGAGTTGTATAGATCCGTGATGCTTTGGTTCGTCCAATTCGTTAGATTTTTCGCCGCTTTTAGTTATTTTCCTAGTCGTATTTCTTATTTGTACGATTAAATTGGTAGGTCTTTATATGGAGATAGTGGTTTCCATGTGCGCATTGTTTCTAAATTGTAAAATCTTCTTCTTCAGTGCCAGAGCATCGATTGGAAGAAGACGTGAGAGAGGATGGAGTCGTCTCTTCGATCTTCACGAGAGGTGAGACCAGTTTGGTCACCTCCATTTCCCCTAATTTCCTTCGACCACCCCCCCCCCCTTTCCCAGTTAGAGTCCTCCCTAAATGATTATTGTTCGCCTTGCTCCAACGGTCAAATCAAGTATTCATAGTGAAAACTGCGAAAAACTGAATTTCGTGATAAAAATATCGATTTTTTGGCTTCGCATACCAAACACCATCTTAATATGGAATCTCCATACAAAATTAGGGCGTGTCTATGTTGACCATTTTTCATATCTCTGTACTTGGACTATCCATTTACTATGGGTGATTCTCGACTTTTCTGGACTTAGTTATTTTTGAAAGATTTCGTTGTTTGGTCATATTTCGGTTCAACGTGGTCCAATCGTGCAGTCAAAAAATGCAATCGATAGCTCTAAACAAGCTCTGTCAATTCGTCTAAGGGCTTCCAATCGCTACGACTCTTCGTTTTCAAGTTATTGGATGAAAACTGTCTGAAACGGGTAAAATTGAGATATTTCAGCTACAAATTTCTCATGAGAAGCGATTTCTCACTCGATTTGTATCTTATCAATGTTTTTGGACATTTTAAATCATTTTTCGTTTCGTTCCTGCTCAAATTCATGTAATTCTCTTCTCTAATTATTTTATTTATTCCAAAATGGAGGTATGATATTCACAGTTCACGTGTTGCACGTGGGTATATCGGGTTTCTGCCCATTATAATATCTTGAAAATAGATCAGAAATGTCCAAAAACATTGATAAGATACAAATCGAGTGAGAAATCGCTTCTCATGCGAAATTTGTAGCTGAAATATCTCAATTTTACCCGTTCCAGAAAAGTCGAGAATCTCCCATAGTAAAAGTCCAGAAAAGTCGAGAATCACCCATAGTAAATGGATAGTCCAAGGACAGAGATATGAAAAATGGTCAACATAGACACCCCCTAATTTTGTATGGAGATTCCATATTAAGAAAAAAAAAGATGGTGTTTTTGGTATGCGAAGCCAAAAAAATCGATATTTTTATCACGAAATTCAGGTTTTCGCAGTTTTCACTATGAATACTTGATTTGGCCGTTGGTCCTACGTTGAGGAAGTTGTAGATCTCACGATTCTGAGCAAAATGGAAAAAAAAATGTTTTCTGTACGTAGACACCACAAGCTCCGCCCACTCGGCTCGGACAGTTCTCCACTCTAAAGCGAGATTTGAGGAGCACTTGCGTAATTTGCGACCAAAACGGTCGACCAAAAAAGAATTCGATAGCTTTCCCCGAGACAAATCGAGTGGTTGGTCGACGAACTAGGTCTGACTCCTCTAAGTAGGTCAAAATTGAAAAAATAAGGTTAAAATGCCGTTTATACGAAAAATTATAAGTTCGTCGGGCAATATTCATATTTAATGGTCTCATATCAGTCCAAAACGCGAAAGCAAACGAAGATTTATACTTTCGTTTAATTGTGCTCCTCATTTGATTTTTTTGAAGATCCGGGAGAAATTACGTTAATTACTAAGGAAGTTGCGCTATTATACCGTCGAGGAGGCATTGAACAGATACTGTAGGAACGATATATTCGGCTGTCTGTTTTATCGATTTATAGATTTTTATCGCTTTTTCATCGATTATTTAATGTATTTTCTTGCTTGTTCCTATTCTACGTGTACTGGTCTATCATTGTTCCCGTTTTGGTGCGGTTTCGATGCGTTCAACACTTATAATTGGTAGGATTAGCCGGCCTGATCCGTTTTTCGCTCCATCTCTAACGCGTAAGTAAGTATTGCTGTGATTATTGATTACTCTTCTTAGCTAACCTTTATGTTTTGCTATCAGTGACCTCTGTTCACGCACTCTAACGAGTTGTATAGATCCGTGATGCTTTGGTTCGTCCAATTCGTTAGATTTTTCGCCGCTTTTAGTTATTTTCCTAGTCGTATTTCTTATTTGTACGATTAAATTGGTAGGTCTTTATATGGAGATAGTGGTTTCCATGTGCGCATTGTTTCTAAATTGTAAAATCTTCTTCTTCAGTGCCAGAGCATCGATTGGAAGAAGACGTGAGAGAGGATGGAGTCGTCTCTTCGATCTTCACGAGAGGTGAGACCAGTTTGGTCACCTCCATTTCCCCTAATTTCCTTCGACCACCCCCCCCCTTTCCCAGTTAGAGTCCTCCCTAAATGATTATTGTTCGCCTTGCTCCAACGGTCAAATCAAGTATTCATAGTGAAAACTGCGAAAAACTGAATTTCGTGATAAAAATATCGATTTTTTGGCTTCGCATACCAAACACCATCTTAATATGGAATCTCCATACAAAATTAGGGCGTGTCTATGTTGACCATTTTTCATATCTCTGTACTTGGACTATCCATTTACTATGGGTGATTCTCGACTTTTCTGGACTTAGTTATTTTTGAAAGATTTCGTTGTTTGGTCATATTTCGGTTCAACGTGGTCCAATCGTGCAGTCAAAAAATGCAATCGATAGCTCTAAACAAGCTCTGTCAATTCGTCTAAGGGCTTCCAATCGCTACGACTCTTCGTTTTCAAGTTATTGGATGAAAACTGTCTGAAACGGGTAAAATTGAGATATTTCAGCTACAAATTTCTCATGAGAAGCGATTTCTCACTCGATTTGTATCTTATCAATGTTTTTGGACATTTTAAATCATTTTTCGTTTCGTTCCTGCTCAAATTCATGTAATTCTCTTCTCTAATTATTTTATTTATTCCAAAATGGAGGTATGATATTCACAGTTCACGTGTTGCACGTGGGTATATCGGGTTTCTGCCCATTATAATATCTTGAAAATAGATCAGAAATGTCCAAAAACATTGATAAGATACAAATCGAGTGAGAAATCGCTTCTCATGCGAAATTTGTAGCTGAAATATCTCAATTTTACCCGTTCCAGAAAAGTCGAGAATCTCCCATAGTAAAAGTCCAGAAAAGTCGAGAATCACCCATAGTAAATGGATAGTCCAAGGACAGAGATATGAAAAATGGTCAACATAGACACCCCCTAATTTTGTATGGAGATTCCATATTAAGAAAAAAAAAGATGGTGTTTTTGGTATGCGAAGCCAACAAAATCGATATTTTTATCACGAAATTCAGGTTTTCGCAGTTTTCACTATGAATACTTGATTTGGCCGTTGGTCCTACGTTGAGGAAGTTGTAGATCTCACGATTCTGAGCAAAATGGAAAAAAAAATGTTTTCTGTACGTAGACACCACAAGCTCCGCCCACTCGGCTCGGACAGTTCTCCACTCTAAAGCGAGATTTGAGGAGCACTTGCGTAATTTGCGACCAAAACGGTCGACCAAAAAAGAATTCGATAGCTTTCCCCGAGACAAATCGAGTGGTTGGTCGACGAACTAGGTCTGACTCCTCTAAGTAGGTCAAAATTGAAAAAATAAGGTTAAAATGCCGTTTATACGAAAAATTATAAGTTCGTCGGGCAATATTCATATTTAATGGTCTCATATCAGTCCAAAACGCGAAAGCAAACGAAGATTTATACTTTCGTTTAATTGTGCTCCTCATTTGATTTTTTTGAAGATCCGGGAGAAATTACGTTAATTACTAAGGAAGTTGCGCTATTATACCGTCGAGGAGGCATTGAACAGATACTGTAGGAACGATATATTCGGCTGTCTGTTTTATCGATTTATAGATTTTTATCGCTTTTTCATCGATTATTTAATGTATTTTCTTGCTTGTTCCTATTCTACGTGTACTTGTCTATCATTGTTCCCGTTTTGGTGCGGTTTCGATGCGTTCAACACTTATAATTGGTAGGATTAGCCGGCCTGATCCGTTTTTCGCTCCATCTCTAACGCGTAAGTAAGTATTGCTGTGATTATTGATTACTCTTCTTAGCTAACCTTTATGTTTTGCTATCAGTGACCTCTGTTCACGCACTCTAACGAGTTGTATAGATCCGTGATGCTTTGGTTCGTCCAATTCGTTAGATTTTTCGCCGCTTTTAGTTATTTTCCTAGTCGTATTTCTTATTTGTACGATTAAATTGGTAGGTCTTTATATGGAGATAGTGGTTTCCATGTGCGCATTGTTTCTAAATTGTAAAATCTTCTTCTTCAGTGCCAGAGCATCGATTGGAAGAAGACGTGAGAGAGGATGGAGTCGTCTCTTCGATCTTCACGAGAGGTGAGACCAGTTTGGTCACCTCCATTTCCCCTAATTTCCTTCGACCACCCCCCCCCCTTTCCCAGTTAGAGTCCTCCCTAAATGATTATTGTTCGCCTTGCTCCAACGGTCAAATCAAGTATTCATAGTGAAAACTGCGAAAAACTGAATTTCGTGATAAAAATATCGATTTTTTGGCTTCGCATACCAAACACCATCTTAATATGGAATCTCCATACAAAATTAGGGCGTGTCTATGTTGACCATTTTTCATATCTCTGTACTTGGACTATCCATTTACTATGGGTGATTCTCGACTTTTCTGGACTTAGTTATTTTTGAAAGATTTCGTTGTTTGGTCATATTTCGGTTCAACGTGGTCCAATCGTGCAGTCAAAAAATGCAATCGATAGCTCTAAACAAGCTCTGTCAATTCGTCTAAGGGCTTCCAATCGCTACGACTCTTCGTTTTCAAGTTATTGGATGAAAACTGTCTGAAACGGGTAAAATTGAGATATTTCAGCTACAAATTTCTCATGAGAAGCGATTTCTCACTCGATTTGTATCTTATCAATGTTTTTGGACATTTTAAATCATTTTTCGTTTCGTTCCTGCTCAAATTCATGTAATTCTCTTCTCTAATTATTTTATTTATTCCAAAATGGAGGTATGATATTCACAGTTCACGTGTTGCACGTGGGTATATCGGGTTTCTGCCCATTATAATATCTTGAAAATAGATCAGAAATGTCCAAAAACATTGATAAGATACAAATCGAGTGAGAAATCGCTTCTCATGCGAAATTTGTAGCTGAAATATCTCAATTTTACCCGTTCCAGAAAAGTCGAGAATCTCCCATAGTAAAAGTCCAGAAAAGTCGAGAATCACCCATAGTAAATGGATAGTCCAAGGACAGAGATATGAAAAATGGTCAACATAGACACCCCCTAATTTTGTATGGAGATTCCATATTAAGAAAAAAAAAGATGGTGTTTTTGGTATGCGAAGCCAAAAAAATCGATATTTTTATCACGAAATTCAGGTTTTCGCAGTTTTCACTATGAATACTTGATTTGGCCGTTGGTCCTACGTTGAGGAAGTTGTAGATCTCACGATTCTGAGCAAAATGGAAAAAAAAATGTTTTCTGTACGTAGACACCACAAGCTCCGCCCACTCGGCTCGGACAGTTCTCCACTCTAAAGCGAGATTTGAGGAGCACTTGCGTAATTTGCGACCAAAACGGTCGACCAAAAAAGAATTCGATAGCTTTCCCCGAGACAAATCGAGTGGTTGGTCGACGAACTAGGTCTGACTCCTCTAAGTAGGTCAAAATTGAAAAAATAAGGTTAAAATGCCGTTTATACGAAAAATTATAAGTTCGTCGGGCAATATTCATATTTAATGGTCTCATATCAGTCCAAAACGCGAAAGCAAACGAAGATTTATACTTTCGTTTAATTGTGCTCCTCATTTGATTTTTTGAAGATCCGGGAGAAATTACGTTAATTACTAAGGAAGTTGCGCTATTATACCGTCGAGGAGGCATTGAACAGATACTGTAGGAACGATATATTCGGCTGTCTGTTTTATCGATTTATAGATTTTTATCGCTTTTTCATCGATTATTTAATGTATTTTCTTGCTTGTTCCTATTCTACGTGTACTGGTCTATCATTGTTCCCGTTTTGGTGCGGTTTCGATGCGTTCAACACTTATAATTGGTAGGATTAGCCGGCCTGATCCGTTTTTCGCTCCATCTCTAACGCGTAAGTAAGTATTGCTGTGATTATTGATTACTCTTCTTAGCTAACCTTTATGTTTTGCTATCAGTGACCTCTGTTCACGCACTCTAACGAGTTGTATAGATCCGTGATGCTTTGGTTCGTCCAATTCGTTAGATTTTTCGCCGCTTTTAGTTATTTTCCTAGTCGTATTTCTTATTTGTACGATTAAATTGGTAGGTCTTTATATGGAGATAGTGGTTTCCATGTGCGCATTGTTTCTAAATTGTAAAATCATCTTCTTCAGTGCCAGAGCATCGATTGGAAGAAGACGTGAGAGAGGATGGAGTCGTCTCTTCGATCTTCACGAGAGGTGAGTCCAGTTTGGTCAGCTCCATTTCCCCTAATTTCCTTCGACCACCCCCCCCCCCCCCTTTCCCAGTTAGAGTCCTCCCTAAATGATTATTGTTCGACTTGCTCGAAAATCTTCTCTGATCCACTTGCCCACCAATTTAAACTTTCTTTGTCAGCCTGCATAGTCATTGCATTTCTTATTGTAGATCGATCTTTTATATCATATTATTCTGAGTATATCAGATATTTTTATTCCAAAGTATTCAATAGATTTATTTATGACTAATTATTGTAAATTTGTTTCTTGTTCTCAGAAATTTTATATTCTGTCGATCTTTGTTATTTTGCTCAGCCCGAATGTTTCCCTCGTAGGTGCTTGCCATTTCGTCTGGTTGTTTTCCGTCTGTATTTTCTCCTCCCCTACCCTCTTCTATCTTTTTATCTATCTCGGCCTTCTCTGACCACTTACAGTATCCACCTACCGTATCCATACCCTGTTCCCTAGTTTCCATGTCTTTCTGAGAATTAAATGGTCTGCTGGCACCATTCACTCGCTTTCTTATTTTATTGTGCTAATTTCTGTTGTTTTGCGCGTGAATTGTGGCCCTAATCGATAAATGTGATGTTTTTTACTTGAATGCTCCTACAATACACACAAAAGCATCGGGGGATATCTTAAGCGAAGATTAGAACGGTATTTCACTTATTTGTATAGCGGAATCGGCGGAATAATGGAGGGGGGTGCGACAAAGGAGAGAGGAGAAGAGAGGAGAGATTGACTCCGCCCACTTTTCCTCTCGTCTCGCCTTTCCCCCCTCTCCCATTGTGCTCGTCGCGCGTGCTTCTCGAGCTGTATCTCGCTTTAGAGATGAGATGTCGATCTAATTCCAAAAGGAGGATGTTATTGAGACCCTATGGGACTGTTTTAACCAACTTTTGTCCAGATTCCGAAACATCGGCTATCCACGTTGTGGACCCTATCTGTACGATCAAAATCGACTGAAATACGTCAATTTATCGCAGTAGATCACAAAAATCGATAATGTGCAAATTTCACCAAAATAAGTTCCTTGGTCACCTTCTGACCCCCAATGGTGTCCATCAACCAAGTTTCAGATTGGTCCTCAAGTATACGACAATTTTTATTCGCGTGAAAATTCTTGAGATTTCAACGTTTAGCTGAGAGAAATAAGATAATTTAATTGTTTGCAGGTAACCAAAGGCAATACTGTTCAGCGATTTCAACACTGCTAATCATTGCACATCGAAACTCGAAAGCAGTGGGGTGCCCCGAATTGAAAAGATCGAAGCAATCTCGCGTATCGGACCATCTTGCAGCCAAAATCGGCATAGTAGGGTTCTTCTGATGAGTATAATGACTCCCTACAGAGATCAGAAACTAAAGATCAAACTATGAAATTCGGGCGGTGAAGATCAACCACACATCTAATCTCGGTGCTCATCCGCGCGATGGATGCAGCGACTGACTTCGCTGCTGCAGCTTTGGCATCTGCAGCAGACGGAGTAGCTGCACGGGTCGCGAATCTCGTCTGTCATCTCCGTGTCATCCACCGCTTCATCAACCCGCGGCTGTTGAAATTCAAAGTAAATTGCGCAACTTTTATTGTGCACTTGGGAGTTTCGCGCAACGCAGTGTTTGCACAAGTCTTGATAACGGCGTTTTGACAATCGTTTGGTATTTCTTTGTCCAAAAAACAAATATGCCAAAACAATAATGCTTGAAAGTAACTTTGTGGACGGCATGCAGCAGCACGAGCTGGAAGAACATGGAAGAGCGGTGTCCGGCATTGACTCGGAGACAACAAGCAATTAAATTTTTTCGAATTTAAAAAAAATATTTGTATTGAACGACAACTATTATGATTTCAACGAGTAAAGCCTATTTTTTTCTGGACTCTGTGTACAATCAGTAAATTTAACAGTTTTTTTCATCAGAAATGTTTAAATAATCACTGAAACGTATTTAAAAATAAACTTGATTCATCAACTCAAAATCTATTTTTCCGCCTGGCTCTGGAATCCGCGCGGTCTGACTGGAATGAAATGACTTTAAATCGACAAGAAGCTTCAAAAGGATACATCTTGCCTAGGGGCGATGGTACAGGAACCCCAAACCACTCATTTTAAAGCTCTCTTCTTAAGCTTCGCACACCATGCTTTGCACACTCGTTTGCGTCTTCACCATAGATTTCTAGGAAAATATCCCTTAATGTAGCACTGTTAAAAGTCATTTTAATGACTTCTGGTTTGTATACATCGATAGAACTCAAAAAAGTTAGTGGGGGTCCCAAAGAGGAAGATTTCTGCATAAAGTGGAGGAGATCAGAGATAATCAAGGTTAAAGGTGAGTACCAGAACCAATGACTCGGTGTCAGGGCCTCCAGAAGGATTGTATGCAAATAAGTTTCTCGGGCGCTTCGAGTTTTGGGCAAAAATCATTAATTTTGAAATATGTTTCAAATATTGCACGCGCCGCTTTTCCCACGTTTGACACGTTGTGCACTGTGCTTACAATTAGCGAGTTTCTGTTGTGGAAGTAATAGCTCTTTAATTTGTGTTTCATCTCCTAGTTATCAGTCTTGTAAACGGAGCTGTGGCAATTTCTTCATGAATCATAGTTCGAAGCAATAAATATTTTCTTATCTTATATTCTGATGAAAGGACGGCGAATATCGGCACGACTGAGAAGTTGGCAGTATATTTAGGGATGTCATGGATGTTCAAAACTGAAGAAAACTCGATTTGGCTAATTTCGCCTAATACGGCGTTCAGCTCGATTCTTATGTGAGAGGCGTGCTATTCGTAAATAAAAAAACTATCCATTATCAAATAATCAAAGGCTATTCTGTTTCCTCCTGTCGCAAACCGATGCCGTCTCAAACGAAGGGCGTGAAGATGGATACAATATAAGAGTGCATCGCTCACTTTATCGAATCGTTCGATATTCGCATAGTGTGCAACACGTGCAGACGCAGCCAGTATCGATCCACGCCGATGCGCGACTATGTAGGTTGGATTAAATAAACGGACAATCGAATCAATTTTTTCTATTTTACATTCCTCTTAAAGAAGGAGTAACACGAAAAATTAGTTCAATTAGCCACTTTGTGTGTGTGATAGAAGCCGGCAGCCCGATCATGAATCACTTTATCCGAAGTTTCACAGACAGCTCTGAGGATATTTACATACGCTCAAAGTTCATTGACAGCACAGGGTTTTGGCTAATTCATGTATGTTTCACTCGCTCTACATAATTTTCGCCTCGTTTTTGGGGTAATTTGGATACAGTTTCCCATTGCGAGAGCAATATCTTCGTGGTGGGACTCCCTAGCATCCATTCGTGTTACCCCTTCTTTAAAATACAATGAATCCAACTGCTGAAGGTTTTCGATAGAAAAACAATAGAGGCAATTTCTCGTTACAAGCATTAGGCAAAGTCGCCTAACACCGCTCGGTCCAATTGTATCGACATAGTTCCTATAATATAATTTGTAAATCAAAGTTTAATGTTGAATAATCGTAATCTTCATCGTTTCCACGATGACTGCACCTTAGGAAGCATTTGAAATATTTGTACGCACTCGTGTCGCTGCCATATTGATGAGGCGTTACACTAAATCATTTCATTACACGATAAAACTCGTAGATAGTAGGGTTGTATAAACCGAATAAAATAATAAGAATAAATTGAAGCTCATACCTAATCTAAAATAACTCCCTTGGCGTGAATCTGCGCTCCGTGAGGCTCATTGATCTGTATGTAGCGACCATAATCGTTCTGGAAAGCAATGTTCACTCGACAATTTTTATAGAGATAAAGCTTTGACTATCCTATCGGAGAAATGCTTATTCGCCAAGGAATATCTCTCAAGATCAGCATTTCGAGGGCATTCACAGGCGAAATAAACCTAATAATTATAGAATTCGCAGGCGCTAAACTATAATTATTCAATTAATATAACTTGAGTCATATTTGCCTGTTGCGTGGTAGCTGCACCATGCTACGCGATCAACATTTCCAGAATCAACCTAACCAGTCAAATCTCGCTTTCATCTGCACTCTTTATTTATGCCAACGGGCGGAATATTAATGTCGCATTGGCTACGTCGATACAACTACAAGTGTCCCAATCGCTTCAATTACAATACTTCGCTCAGATTACTTCTTTTTTACATTTTTTGTATGCTCAAACAGCGAAGATAATTTAGATCATAAACAGGAAACGAAAGTTCGCATTCACCACGTACATCCTTCCTACAATGTTCTTATAAGAAAAAACAATCGATTATTTTTCAAAATTGAGATAATTTATTTTCCTCTTCGGGATATTGTTACTCTAGCTTAATATAGTCATACACCAAGGAAATTTAATCGTGGTTCACATTGGCGCGGCTTAGAACTGCATATATTGGCAAAAACATGGAATGCGTGTTATTTCGGCATCTTGCCGGACCCTTTACAGGAACGAAATTTTCCATAAAAATAAAACCATAAGGGTACTTTTCAACGAGGAATCGAATGAAAGAATAAAAAAGCAAATAATTATGGCATCCGAATTTATGATTATTTTTTTCATCATTCAAACGGCCGTATCTTTTTTCACAGATGAGCTAGCCCTTCACTTACAACAAGAAAAATGCTTATCTAGTAAAGATCTTTAAGAGATACTATAGATGTATGGAGTTTGGAGCGACCGTTCACGATTTACAAAAACCGACCGCTCAGATGCAGTGCAAAACAGGAAATGAGGGGTTGGAGATACGGCTTCCTAAGGTCGATTTTCGAACTCTACATGAAACGTTACCCCTAGGGACAATTTTAGGGGAAATTTAATTTTTTGCTGTACGGCTTATAGGTACAATTGCTCAGTTCTCTCAGAAAGTCTCTCTTATGTTCTTCTGCAGCAGAGGCTGGCTGTAGCCAATGGAGCATCCGCTAGCAGGGAGGGACATGGAAATATCGGCATATCCCAGTCCTCGTCCTAGTCTCAATTGTGAGAATTGAAGGCTCCAAAATATACCTCATTGATTTCCTTGTGCACCAGGCTATTTTCTGCACCAAATCGGTTTCGTAAGTATTGAAAACAACACGGAGCATTGCGACCTCGTGCACTCGAATAAAAATAAGCAAAGAAGCATAATAATGAATCAAGTACTCACTGCACCCGACAATGACACACCAGGAGAGAATCGAGAGCCCAACGGAAGCCATGGGGAAGTGTATCGCTTTTTAAAGCAGAAGTTTCAATAAAGGAAAAGGAAAATCATTGTCATAGTCCACAGAGTTTATCAAATTGGAAATTTCGACAATGGCCATTCTCTGATTCAAATCAACTTTAGAGATTTTATTATTAAGAATTTTAACCATAGATAATACTCATCGTAGTGCCCATATTAGCGCATCCACATCCCTGAAAAGAGAACTCGCTACACGAATTTCGTTACATGCGAACAAGAGAGGCTCTCGCTCACTCCAACCCACCCGTCTCTGATTCAACCTGGAAACAGTGAGTAGAATATGAACGGTGAGACTTCCCTCATTACACTCACCAGACACCAGACAAAGAAGAAAACGCGGAAGTCTGCGAGAGACTCGCAGAAGGCAGAGCCTTCCGTGGAGAAGGAGAAAATCTAGAGAAGGACATGGAAAGATTTTGTATGTATAGTAGTCATCGATGACGCATCATGAGAGATAATTAAAATTCGAAATAAAATTGTTAAAATGTATTATACGCCGAGCAGATTCAATAAAGTGCTTGCATAAGTTGTGTTAAAACATAAAACACGAAAAATAATATTAAAAAAAGCATGATAAAAAGCTAAGAAGTCCTCACCGTTTCATCTGCTACATAAATCTGCTCGGTTTGTTGTCCGTATACAGCTTCACATTGCTGTAATATGTTGACGCTGTGATCCTGAATTCTGAAGAAAATGTGATCCTGAAGTAAGAATTGATTAGTGAGAACCCAAATCATAGAGGTAGTTCGTGTACAACAAAAAGCATCCTATGCGACCTCATAACAAATTCAAAGGGATCTATGTGGAACGCTCAAGGTGGCGCGAAAAGGCCATCATCCAGTCGTCAGCTGGTTCCTTGTCGCACGCCGGACTATCGACAGTTCCAAAGTAATTTATAGAAATTTCATTGTGCACTAGTCCGTTTCGTGGATTAAATTGAATTTATAAATCATGAAAACAACATGATACATTTTACATCTTTCTATTTATTCAAAAAATAAATAAAAGTCACTTTATAATGGCTAAATTACTCATCGCATCCAGAAGCCGGCTCGATTGCAACTCATGCATCAGCTGTAGGCAGAGAGCACCCTCTGTTAGGGGACATCGCCACTCGATGAGAGAGTCGAGAGCTCAAGAGGAGAGACTATAAATAGTGAAGGGAATAGCGAGTGTTTGTTGAAGCAAACGCTTCATCAGAGAAGATGCGCAAACTGATATCTAATCTACAGTACTCCTTCATTTTCCAAGGTGATACTCATGATCCCTGTGCATTCGTACCGTGCTAATAGCTATCGCACCAGTTCTACAAAAGATATGCTGATGCTCATTTTAATGCAGCTAACAAGTACGAAACATCAGATAATTCCCCCAGTCCAAGTTATATCACAAAGCTGAAACACAGTTGTCATTGGCTGGCACTACAATACTTTCAAAGGTATATAGAAAATTGTCTGGTAGTAAATAAAATACAAATATCACGCGTCTTCTGAGAGATTGCAGGACCATGAGGAACCAGGAGCCCCAACTTTCAGCAGCATCCTAGCCAAATTTATTTCAGAGTATATTGGGGACGAGAAAATTTTTGGCGTTTGCCATTTTTCTCAGAACTCTCCATAGCGCACCTATAATCATACATGTTCAATCTATTCTACGGGAATTCCAAAGACTGAAATGCAACAAACTTGAAATTTGGCACAGAGGCTGTGGCTGTGCCAAATTTCAAGTTTGTCGCATTTCAGTCTTTGGCATTCCCGTAGAATAGATTGATCATGTATGAGTATAGGTGCGCTATGGAGAGTGCACATGTAATAATATCATGCAAAAAGGTATGAGAGAATTGATAAAGTTCGAAGCAAATAATAAACGACAGGTGTGAAATTGGAGCGAAAATTATGAATCAGCCTATTATGACAGAGCCGGAAGCAGATCCGGAAATTCCCTAAAAGCCGGTTCTGAGAAAAATGGCCAACGCCAAAAATTTTCTCGTCCCCAATATACTCTGAAATAAATTTGGCTAGGATGCTGCTGAAGGTTGGGGCTCCTGGTTCCTCATGGTCCTGCAATCTCTCAGAAGACGCGTGATATTTGTATTTTATTTACTACCCACAGCGTGTCAAAGTTTGTTTGTCGCGGCGCCCGGTCGATCTTGAAACATAACATTTTTGGATGAAATGAACGAAGAAGATGCGAACCAAAATGGGTGAAAAATATATCATGGCTCAGCTAGAAAAAGTAAATATATATTTCTAATGCAATAAAGCTCCCAGGATTGTAACCAGGGTGCCTCCCTGTAAATTTTGCTAATTTTCATAAAATATACACTTTGTTACATGAATTTTTCAAATTTTAACGCATAAATCGAAAACGTTGAGAATCCACAGCAATATACCACATATGTAGAACCTTTTCATATCTACGTGAAGTTTGTAGAACTTCGATTTTTTCGAAAATGTTGAAATATTTTGAGAAACTTCCAATTTAAGCCTTATTTTTAAAATTTCTCGAAATATTTCAACATTTTCTAAAAAATCGAAGTTCTACAAATTGTAGAGCTCTTCACGTAGATATGAAAAGGTTCTACATATGTGGGGTACCATATTGCTGTGGATTCTCAACTTTTTCGATTTATGCGTAAAAATTTGTAAAATTAATGTAACAAATTTTAAATTTATTGAAAATTAGCAAAACTTATAGGGAGGCACCCTGGTTACAATCCTGGGAGCTATATTGCATTAGAAATATATATTTACTTTTTCTAGCTGAGCTATGATATATTTTTCACCTATTTTGGTTCACATTTTCTTCATTCATTTCAGCCAAAATGTTATGTTTCAAGATCGACCGAGCGCCGCGGCAAACAAAGGAAACCATCGCTTTGACACGCTGTGCTACCAGACAATTTTCTATATCACGCCTGTCACCTAAGAATCGAACTCAACGCCGGATTAGGCGAAATTAATTAGATTTAGTTTTCTTCATTTTTATACTTCTTTCATCCCTAAACACACTGCCAACTTTGTATTTGCCTATGATTATTCAGGACGTCCTGGCACCGGGTCATTGGTTCTGGTTCCCTCCTTTATCATCGTGTATCTCAGCTCAACTTAAACTTAAGCTAAAATGTTCGCCTGAGGGACCCCCACTCATTTGATGAGATCTATCGATCTTTTAAAACTAGAAGTCATAAAAGTGATCCCAAACAGAGCTACATTCAAAGCAAGTTTTCTCAAATACGTATAGTTTTCCCAAACTTTGTGAGTGGAAAGCACTTGAGAAGAGTTTTAAATGAGGTGCTTGCGGTTTCTGTGCGAGGAACCTCTGGTATATTTTATCCGCTTTGAATTCCCAAGTTGATTTGAAGTTATTTTATTCGACGCAGACCACGCGTTATCACGGGCGGTGTACGAAATGAAATGATGATTTCAAATATAAATGTGTTTCTAAAATGCTATAAATGATTTTTATCCGTTCATGGCCAAAATCGTTTTATTCCATTTTTGAAACATAGGTCTCATACACAATAATTGTCTCATTTTTCGACGAACCTGGTTCTCATTATGCGAGGACATGGACGCAACAGGATTGGAGATACAGTAGCGCTCATAAGTCATGGGACACTTTGTGCTTTTATTGTAACTTTTTTCCAAGGAAAGGCATCAGTCTCGCACTAAGTTCCGGATGAGCTAGAGACCTGTACAAAGCATAAAAATGATCGCTCTAATGAGAATATATGATCCTGATAATGAAAAAGCAATATCTCGAAATTTGCCCTCAGGGAATCAAAAAATCACTTTTAGACATGACCATTATTTGGACATTCATAACTTTCTGGGCAGTTTTCGGAAAAATCTGGTTTTTATGTGAGAATGTTCAAAATGTATTGAAGATATGATTCCCAACTTTTTAGAGCGATTGGATATCTTTCCTGCCCGTGGCGATTGTTTTCCGGAGGTATAGTAGGGTCGTGAAACACCTTGTTTACCAATATGGGCGAGAGAGTGCAGACGACGAGAGTGCGTAAACAGGGCGGTTCCCGACCCTAGTATACCTCCGAAAAACGATCGCCGAGACAGGGAAGAGATCCAATCGCTCTAAAAAGTTGGGAATCAGATGTTTAATACATTATGAACATTCCTGTGCAAAAATCCGATTTTTACCTACATTCTCCACATAGTTATAAATGTTCAAAAAAGTGATTTTTTCATGCCCTGAGGGCAAATTTCGAAATATTTCGTTCTCATTCTCAGGATCATATGCTCTCATGATGGCGATCATTTTGATGCTTAGAACAGGCCTCTAGCTCATATAGAAGCCCAGTTCTGAATTTGCGACCCTGTTTTTGCAGCAAGGCTGCAGCAAATGTGCGGTCGCGCAGCAACCTCAAAAATTTTTTCACGGTATTCCTCAGCCATATCTCCAACCTCATAAAGTTTGGCGAGTAGGAAAAACTCCATGTAAGAATAACGCCGTTTTGAAAAAGTACACTTTGATTGCGTCATACCCCAATATCATGAGCAAAATCTCCAATGGATTAGCTACATCCTACCTTAGTGCGAAACTGATGCCTCTCCTGGGCAAAAAGTTACAATAAAAGCAAAAAAGTGTCCCATGACTTATGAGCGCTACTGTAAGTGGTACTAATTAGTTACATGTTTTTCCTATTTGTTTATGGTGTAAGTGTTTTTGGGCTTATTTTTCCTATTAGTTCGTGTAGATTCTCCAATGTAGTGAACCCACAGATTTGCGTTTCACTTGCTAGTGATCAATCTTGTGGCGGGGGCGTCCTAGCGGAGGATCTAGGTTTCGCAATCACTCGTTTCGCAACTTGTTGATGCGATCTCTCTCCCTCCCCATTTCGTAATCGTTTCGCAACTGTTTCGCAATCCGGTCAAACGGACAGACGGACACTGCGCTTTATAGGTATAGATTGGACAGTTTTGAGACAGATCCCAATATTGTCAAATGTGAATTTTAGCGAATTTATGCAGCGAGTGGAACGAGGAACGTACAGGATGAATTGTGTTGAGTCGGCAGAAGGAAAAGTATTGTTCGAGTGTGTATTTAATTCAAAGAGGTAGGGAATCTAGGATGCATCTGATTTCTGAATATAATACATTTTAAAATAAAATTTCTATCTTTTCAGCGATCATAAAATGTCGATATTCGTCAGGGACCACACACATCGCTCAGTCGAGATGGGCTCAATTCGAGGAGAAGTTCTCCTTCTGCGAGTAATTGGACGCCACAATGATGGAGGTGGGTGGAAAATAATTGCAATTCGTTCCACTTTCTTTCCTGAATTCTCGCCGTAGCTTCTGAGGATTGTGATTTATTCCCGTGGATTCATGAACATATCTGGTAAGTCTAGGAAGGCAATGAGATTACCAATTTCACCTATTATTTGCTTACATGATAGAACCAGCGAACAGAAGAGATGGCGTGAGTGAGAACCTCTCTCTTTTTTATGAACTAGAGAAATGTGCATAGAAGGTTGTAGAGTTACATACTTTGCCGGGTTTTCTTGTGTGCACTCCTGGTGTTCAAATAAGGATCTGAATAAGCATTATTTTAATGAGAATTTCTTAGCGCTTTCTCATTGTGTAGTAAGTAAGTTGATTCGGTGAACAATTATTGTTGTTCTTGATTATTTCAAAAAAATAAAACAATTCAGATTGCAGAATCGTCTTCCGAGTCGGTGCCAGTAACTCCCTTTCCATTCTCTGTCTGCTGCATCGGCTTAGATCGAGCTGGCTGATGCAACGTGGGTACTTGTTTAAACATTTTGTATGTGCTTTATTTTTGCAGACATCCACCGATGTGCTATTGTTGCCGTGCAAGTACCAAGACTTATGAAACTATTTGGGTGCACGGAACTACCTAGCGCCCATTGAAACTTAAAGTTACCAGAAGAGGGCGACATCTTGATTCCGTGGTTGTACGCGTCTCATGTGCGTCGCATATATGAGAGAGTGTGCAAAAGTAAGATCATACGTCGATTTTAGAGTGCCATTTATATTTTACCCATTCATTCGCATGACAGAATGAATCTGAAAACGGGTGGGTTCTAGTGAGCGATAGCCTCTCTATTTTCAAGTGAAGATACGCGCTTAGCGAATCGGGGTTTCAGGGATGTGTGATAATTTGGAAGGATTTCTTCGAGCAATACTCCTTAGCTATCCTTTTAAAAATATTTTTTAAAAATCTAAAGTTAATTACTGAATTGACATTGTTCATTTGATACATTATCCGGACGCCCACAATGATCGCTCTTGTCAGTCTCCTTTCCTTCTCGGATCTCGAATCTCAAATCGCGCGTCGATGTCGCTCCTCGCCCTCTCTGCTGTCTAGCTACAGCTACCGGTGAATGCCAAGCAATGTTATGTGATCTTATTTTTTGTATGAATATAATCAATCACTCCCAAGGCAGCTAATTGTTTTATACTATTTGTTCTGGAAAACTAAATTAACACGCCTCTTGCTGTTAGTTGATAGTCTATTGGGGGATGGCCGACAATATTTCCATGTGCTGCACCTCCAGCTATTGCAGCTGTTGCGGTCTCTGCAGTAGAAGCACAGTCTGGCCAAGGAGCACCTCTCCGTCAATTGGAAGAGCATCAAGATGAAGAAGGCGTGTGATTGGTATTGTATTGTCAATGTTTCGTAGGTTGATCTCGGATTTCTGTCTGGAATCGTCATGCCTCTGACGATATTTGCTGCGAAATTATCCGGAAATGAGGTTCTATCGATTTCTTTAATTTGTGCTATCCCGCAGCCTTCGAGTTTCGATGAGCACAGATGGGCCTTGGTAAATACGCTGACCATAGGGCAAGCGATTCACATATTGTTAATTTTAAAAATTTTTGTGATAATGAACTGTGATTATGCAATCTAATTTGTATTAGTATTTTTAAAAAATATATCGAATTACAGTATCACCCTCCGATTCGATGTCTGCCGCCCTCTATCTGCTCCCTGCAGCAGCTGCTGCTTCAGTCGACCCAGCTGCTTGAATGCGGTGAAAAATATTGTTTATTTTTTGGCAAGCTAGATGATCTTTGTTGTTGTTTGTTGTCTGGTATCAAGTCAACCGATTCTGCAGTCTGGACTGCCGAGTTTGAGAGAGACAATGAACGACAGAACATGACTTTGTATTATTGTCCAATTCATGCGTTGCAAACCAGAGTAGATAAGTGTCACTCGGATAAACAGAATCGGTAAAACCTCAGTATGCCAGGGTGAGCATGACTCGCCTCATTTCGAATACTAACTTCCACATTATGATTGATGAGAGAGCGTGTGAAATGATGCACCCTTGAGGTATACGGTAGGCGTCACATACAGACGGACAGACAGACGCTACGACATTATAGTCAATAGGAACTTCCACATTATGATTGATGAGAGAGCGTGTGAAATACAGGGTGCGCCAAAATTACCGAAACTGATTTCATTATTATGTGACCCGGCCGCCCAATCGATATGTGCGACCCCTATAGCATTATCATGGCAAGCGGCCATTGATCTATCACTATGCAAGGTCTCGTGTCACTTAGTCAGGTTTTCTAGTACTTGCGATGTCTAGTCTTCTCCAAATCTCATTCTTAGTCGCAAGTAGGTGTCACAAGTCGGTGACATCGACGCTCATCGACTCGGCGTTCACAAGTCGACTGCTTCCGATATCGTTATTATGCACCAGCAGCTTGGTATTGATAAGGACTGTCCGGACTTATAGAGACCTGGGTATGTTTCCACCACAACGAAACGAGAGCGCATCCGAAAGATTATACTTCGAAACCGTACTCAGGTGGTCAAGAGTATTAATACCTCGAGCACTTCCATTTCTGGTCTTCTCAAGTCCCGGCAGACTCTTCGACCTTACAAGTACATTAAGTTACTCCGACTAGGTGAGCGTCAGATTAAGCGTCGCATAGAACGGAACCGTAAACTGTTGCTGCAGTTTCCCAAGTCCGCGCATTTCAGTACGTTGCTCAGCGATGTAAATATCTTTATCGTCGAAAGCATGTTGAATATCCAAACCAGCATAATAACAGCGTCTGATTCTGAGATATCTTAAAATAGTTGTCGAATCATTGGTTATATCAGTCATCCCTTCTACATCAGGGTTTGAGTTGAAATTTGCTCAACAGGCAAGTTCCTTCTCGTTTTTGTCACTCCTGGAGCCAAGATCAATAAGGAGTACTACATGATGCACATCCTGGAAGGCGCGTTAACACCCTGAACTCAATCCAACTTCGGCCAGGAACACTGGTCGTTTCAGCAACAATCAGCTCCATGCACAAGACAAATTCGTTGCTGGACACCCATCCACCTGTCCAAACCACTCTCGCTGACTGGCCCCCGTATTCCCCAGATCTCAACGCCTCGACTTCAGTGTTTGGGGGTGTTGTAGGGCAAGATGCCCTCTACAAATAACTCCACAATAAGTCCCCTCAATGCTGCCGTTCTCAAAGCAAGGGACAAATTCGATGAGAATTTCATGCGGGAATCGATAGGTGGATCTGAGAAGAAACTCGAGGCATGTCTCAGAGAAAATGAAGGTTCCATCAAACGTAAATAGTATGTTACTATTACCCATATGACTGGCAAACTTTGCCATGTACGATGTCCCTAAAGTTCGATTCCAGAGATGGCAATCGTTTGAAAACAACAGTCTCGGTTATTTTGGTTGAAAGCAATACTGTTTTGTGTGCTTTTTATTTCCTTTTTGAGCTAATAATTGAAGCCGCTTCAACTTCAATGTGTATTTCTGAACCTGGTAGCATAAATCTAGCAAGTATTTAAGTGATCTACCCTCCTACCCTCTTCAGGTTAGTCGCGACCGCCTCCGCAAGGCACAATATCTCCAAATGATTGGAAGAGCGGGAAGAGCTGGATTCGATGAGAAGGGAGAGGCTGTGACCATATTGAGACCGGGTCCCGAGGAGAAAATGGTGAGGAGATAGGAGGGATACGGTAGAAAAAGAAAGAGTGCTAAATTAGTACTTTGGAAGGTTTTTTTTTCAGTGATCCACAGCGCATTTCCTTATGAGAGGAATCGCCAGAGAATCGACCAGAGGCCGGCCGTCCAAAATCGATGTCATGAAAAAATCTGTAAAAATTAAATTAAGTACTTCGAACCCCGCTCTATCAAACTGAGTTGGCCGATTTTTTTTAGAAAATTTATTTTTCAAGTACGGGTGTCGCGAAAATGACGACTTTCACTAAAAATAGTGAAGTATGCCTCAGGAAAATGATCATAACTTTCTTTAAAATTGAGATAGAAAATTTTTCTTTTTACGCAAATGAATAGGAACGTTTCCCGAACAACATTTCTGCGGAATGTTTCGTTCCATCACTTGATCCTGAATCAGGGTGGTCACTTTTCAAAAAAAATCATTTTTTTCAAAAAAATCGGAAAAACCCCTCTTAGCTATTTGGCGAAGTTATAGTACCCATCGAGTAGTAATAATTCCCCAAAGGGCTTATTTTTTATTTTTTGCATTCAAAAGTAGCGCGGGTTACTGTAGTCGCCGCCTGAGGTGGGTAATCGATATTTTTCGTTTTCGAGCTTCATATTCGCGTATATGTACCAAAAACTATCTGAAACTATGAGAAAGGTTGATTAACTTTATTTCCCATCCATTTTGACGTTTGAAATTCCGAAAATCTCATTTTTTTTTGAAAATTTAGATTTTTTTTCATTTCTTCGTTGTATATTCATTCAAATTAAGGCGCGTTCCGAGTTCTGAGTGTTTTTCCACTTAACATCATCTGAAAACTTCCCTGGATACTTTTGGGACCCTTATCTCCAGCTAAGATATTTTATTTAGATTTTTTTTCCGGAAAAAATCGAAAATCCCAACTTATCAAAATGTGGTATTCTATGCTGTGAAAAAACTGAAGTATCGGCTTTTATGTCGAGAATATCTTAAAAATAACCTATTTTTCCCATTAACTCTTCGAATTTTACTTGGTCGAATCGATATGGCACGATAACAAATAAATTTAAGCTAAAACTGACCCAAACTCGCACGTTCATCGTTCTCAATTGTAATCTGTTCAATCGGATCCAACGCGCTGCACTCATGTTTTGCAGCTTTTTTTCTTCAATTGCAGTTGGATTTATTTAAGTTTTTCCTACATCTTTCATTCACTAGATCCATTTTAAAGATTTATTACCATCTGTGGTTTGTCGAGCGTTCATAATAAATTGTACAATTGAAGTAATTATTTTTACACACTGTCTTCATCACTGGCATGTCGAGCACATTCAAACGGGGGGATGAGTAGGGTATCTAACTAATAGCGGCACATTTGATTTGGTGGGGCCATTACGGTTGGTTCGACTCAATCGAAAAAGAAGGATTAGAGCAATCCATGGAAGACCATAGTTGCAATCCATGCAGACAACTAACGATCCAATAGGCGACTCGGTACGAGAGAGGGCGTTCATCAATAGGCGACTCGGTACGAGAGAGGGCGTTCATCAAAGTTCACTTCTGTGAACTAACTTATTTCCTTCTCAAGCTCGATCACTCTTGCGTAACGGAACAGGTTTGTTTCTCGAACCTGAAGAATCGTTCCGAATACATCTCTGCAAATCAATTTTTTGTGATATGTTTTGTCCGTTTTACCTTTGCCGAACTGGACCCCATCTTCACCCTCAGTGTTCCGCTAGGTACGAGTGCGTTTATTGGTAATCAACGGGTAGAAGGCTCGCGATGTCTCCCTTATGGAACTTCAGAATCTACACCTGCCGCATTCACGTTCCGGAATCATTTGAAAATGTTGTGTGTGAAAAACTGAACAATGCGAGCGATCCGTATGGCAATTATAACAATAACGTTTTTCACACTGTTCCCATTTATCGATTACCGTAACCTACCGTATTCTCAGTTCCGTGAGATGCTTGTGCATGAGGAGATGCGGTGCGAGAGCTCACTGGCTGACCCTGAAGAACTCTCCTCGCTCATCCTCGATCTACTCTCACTCAAGGTACGGTATAATCAGTTGTCGATTGGAGGAATAAAATATACGATTGTTCAGTTTGCGATCGGTAATTAATGTGTCTCTTCCAGGTCGCGACTACGGTAGCCGAGTTGGAGATAGTGCTGGGCAAGACGCTACTCGTGCAGCAGAAAGGAGTGGAGGAGGTGAGTTAGTTTTCAGAGGGGGGAAGTGTTTGTGGAGCCACCTAGTTCCTCAATGGTTCTTCGTCTGATTTTTTATAAAAAAATATCAAGTTATATATCAAAATAATATATATATAAATACATCAAAAATATATCTGGTTTGAAACTGATATTTTTTGAACATTTGAAACTGATATTTTCTGCTTCCTGCCGTGCATAAATTTTCCGGTTCTGAGAAAGCTTATGGTGTATATTAGTAGCACAAATCTTGCTAGTTTTCTTTTGCTGCCCGATAATACTACGATTATGATAATACATTTTCCATTATCATTTTCCAGCTGAACAAAATGATCCGTGAGACGCTTGAAACACTGAAGCAGCAGCAGTTGGTTGAACTGGAGGAGGAAGAGGTGTGCAGAAATATTAATATGCACAACTAGAAGATTCTTGAAAGTATGAGCTCAAAATGTTGAGAGGATGTGGTAGGTAGAAGGCATAATTCGGTACGCAGTGATAATCTTTTCCCGGGAAGTTGTATATCATCATTAACTGGCGTTTTCCCAACATTCTTGAGACTATCGTAAAACACGGATGTGCCAAAGAATTTCTTCTCGAGTAGTTGCTACTCGAGAAGAAATTCTGCGGCTTTCGGTGCTTCTGTAGCCCCTGCCGATTCGTGTGTGCTGAGGAAGGATCTGGTAAGTGGAGGCAAGGGGGTAAAGTGCACGGAGTGCATAGAAATTGATATTTTGAATGTACCAGGTGAATAGTGGTGCCAGAGATGCTTCTTAAGATTCGCTGAATTTATGAGAGCCATAGTTGTATGATTTTTTTCCGTTTTGTGAATAATGACATTATGGAGAATGCACTAGCTGGTGCAGGAATGCTTCATTTGATTCGATACTCATATTTCCATAATCTTACCAGATCACCTATTATAAATAGCCTACCGTCAGCTCTCGACGCTCTCCTCGGGCATCAATTTTTCCTCTCATCTCCATCTACTGTACATCGTCGCTCCCTACGATCTCTGGTGTACAGTCGACTGGGATCTCTACTATAAAGAGGTAAGCGGTCGTATGGGTTACGGTAGGCCGACCCTGTATTGATTAGTCCTAATTATTTATATTATTACTTACAATTAGCTTTCGATATTTTTTATTAGACTCAGCAAGATGGGACTATTGAAATGCAATTAATCCGGGGCTTACATGATAAAATTGAAACCTCAAAGAAGCGAATTTCGGAAAACAAATTTTTCCAGTTCTCGTCCCTTCCCGATTCCGAGAAGGCGCTACTCGAGTCTTCTGGAATATCGATTAAGAAAATAGTGCAGCAAATCGCGAATAGAAAACCCTGGTGAGCTATTGTTTTTAATTTATTTTCGAAACTACTATCATTTACTATTATTGGCAGTATAAATATGAAAATGCGTTTTTTAAAATAATTTCCACAATTACCGAAGGCGACACGGCGCTCCGACTGTACATCGCACTGCTCATGCAGCACATATGGAGACAGGTTTGTTTTTTTCTCGATGTTCACCTACGATCGGGCCATTCGTAACCTAACTGGTCTATGGGAATATTGAAACACGAACATTCACGGCGACTATGTTCGGTTATCCAGTGGATAAGATTGCATAATAAAATATTCATCTGATGTGAAACAATTGGGTCGTCCATACATTGTCTTCTCTATTGAACGGTCGAAACATGACTGTGCCCAGTGATAGCTTAGTTAAGCTGTGGATGAGATTGAGTAAATTAGTGCACCTATCCTGCTGCGGGAGTCGCACATCTCAGTGGCAGCTCAGTTCGGAGTGGATCGTGGATGGCTGCAGGCTGCACTGCAACAGACTGTGGCCCATGCTGCAGCCATCGCCAGATTCGCAGAGGTGAGAGTAATGATGTGAGGGGTCGTAATCATCCCGGCGTGGGATGCGTACACGACTAATAGAAAGAATACAGCGCGAATTCGAAGGGTGTACATGCTGGCATTTTTTAAAAATTATATATTTTTTCTAATAATAGAAAGAGGAAGTTCAGCGCCATTTAGTTCTTGGTTTCAGCAGTATCATACATAATTTGGTTTCCGACATTTGATAATTCATGTCTTGAATCTCTCAATACCATCTCATTCCAGCGCCTTCCTACTACTCTCTGGCCTCTCAAGCTTCTTCTACCGGAGCTCGTATCGCGACTGTCTGACTGTAAGGATACGGTAGAATTGGTAATACTCTATCGATGTTACTCGATATAATAGAAAATTGCTTAGAGTGATGGTTGGATACGGTAGCGTGTGTACACAATACATTCTCTATTTCAGGCTCTCGACCCGAGTTGCAGCCACTGCTGCAGCTGGATCTCGTGAAGCGAAAGAGGGCTGCACAGCTGTATGCTGCAGGGTTCAAGTGAGTCGCCGGGTTGATTCTCCTTCTTTTCGCCTGGTAGATAATTGTTGTCACAAGATGAGACAGCTATCGGGGTTGGTATTGCTCAATACGCTAAGAATATTTCCTGAAACTACGAGTTGCTTGGTTGGGTTTACAAAATTGTAAAACTAATAGTTGTGGTATCGGTATTGATCGATTACAGGAAGATATCTGACGTTGCTCACGCGAATCTTCAAGTGATGTTGTCGACGGTGGGGAATCTCGGTCGATATCAAGCAACGAAGATGATCCAATCGGCCAGGGTCAGCTGATGCTACTTTCATACTTTGCATCACTGTTTGTTTCGGTCTAAATTGCACGAGGGGTCAAAAACAAGGACAGGAAAGAGTAGTTGTGGTGTTGAAGTGAAAGATTAGTGAGAGGTAGATTTGTAGCGAGTGCATTGAGGTGGAAGTGGTATACGATTGTAACGCGAACTACAGTGGTCCCTCGAAAGTCGCGATCGGATTTAAGAAGAGAGTGGAAAAGTGGGAACTAGTGGTAGGTCATAAAACTGAGTACGCGATCCTGGCAGCTACATGAGTCTTGCCTCCACTACAGATGGGAGGGCAAGACTGGGTAACTGGAGGGATTGTTCTGCGTAGAAGTGGGAGGCCAGAGTAGGGGCGGCAGTAAACAGCTATAGGGTGTATGCTCTCTGCACGCGCCGGGTTAGAAACGTGACGGCATCTATCCGGAAATAATGCAATTATTGCATGTAAGGCGAAAGCGTTTTTTTGTGAATCGAGCCTAGTAGTTGTGAAAGAAACCCAAGCCAGAAATATTTATTTTTGTTATCAAACGACTGTTTCCAAATGGTCTTCTTGATTCGTTGCTCTGTCAGTTCTACATCTGATCGTAAGACAATTATAATAGTAGTGTCTTCAGGCCCTTCTTCGTGACCAAATGGACGAGAAACTGGAGGAGATGGCTGAAATGGGAGTGAGCAATGAACAATTAGAAGCAATGAGGAAGACCATAACCTGAAACCAGTAATCACCTTCCCCCCTTCTCATTTCCTATTAAATCATCATTAATCAATGTATCCTAACTCGCTAATTAGAGATTGTACGCTAATTAATTGTCGCATTAATCGTTTACTTGTTCGGGTCCCAACTAGGTAATGATCTACCTCCCTTGCTTTCTCTCCTTTTTTACCGCAATCTCTTTCCTCTATCACTGACTTCTGCCTTCCCTGTGATCTAGTCTTTCCTGTGTTTAGTCTCCGTGGTTCCATCACAATTGTTCAAGTCTCGTTTATCGTTCAAGAAGAAAATGTTCTTTTTCACTGTTTATCTTGAATGAGAAATGCCCCAAACTAACGGGAAAGTACGTCACGCTAAGCATTCGAAGGAATTTTATCATTAAAATTAAACGTCCGAGCAACTTCGACCCAACAATATTTCAAACATCACGAGTCTTTCGCAACGTTTATCGCGCCGTGGTTCACTAGAGGATAGTATACATTTCAAAACATTCAACAGCTTAGATAGTTTGCCACCGACGTGAAAGACGGAGTTTCCTGATATCGCCTCTTGAATCTTTCGAGCCTTTAACACGGGTTTCGGTCGGGTACTACGTCCTCGCACAGCGTTTCTCGACCTGGCATGAGCGAGAGAAGTCAGAGAAAAGCGAGAGTCAGTGGGAAGAGAGAGAGTGACAGAGAAGCAGAGAGCGTTACGGTCGCGTCGCGGCTGACCCGACAAGAGTGGTGAGAGAGTGAAGAGAGCGCAGAGAAGCAGAGTCCGCAGACCTGGATGTCTTCCGTTTAAGAGTTGCGATTTCAAATTCTATAGGCAACTTTAGGCAAAATTCCAAAAAGGCTCTGTCCTATCTCGCCATGCTTGGGAAACGCTGTGCCTCGAAGCAATAAAAATTAATTCAACTACCAAATGAGTTAACTCAACTACTCGAGTTTGACTTTGCCGAAATCGAATAATCAATGGTTTTTATTTCCAAATCCACTTTGTTTAGTGCCCATCTTTCCGTCTTGAATATTCAACGTTCATTTATTATTCCACAAAATAAAGTAATTTTTATACCTTTTACATTTATCCTCACTTGCTAGCATCCATTTTTACAAAACTACTTTTCCTTAGATCAATTATTAGTCATGTGTGTGCGTTCTATAAAATTAAACAAAAGCAACCGAAAATTTAGAAAAAAACGAAATATTTACATAATTGATGACCCAGCGAACCGTTACCTAAACGCGCAAAGAGAATGAAATGAGCAAGATGAGCGAATGAGCGAGAAATTTTCTTTCTGAAGTTTCTCGGCTACGCTTACGTGCACGCATAAGCAAAGGAAAAACCTGGGGGATATCCTGAAAAATGCATGAGCTGTAAAATTTAAATCGACAGCATGTATAGGTAACGAAAGGAAAAATTCTGAGTTATGGTTGAATTACGTGAAATTCAGGGACATCGCTGTGAAAAATTGAAAAATATTTCGGATACTTGAGGAATCAGGCAATTCTTGCTTGTGCTTTTTTCCAACGCGCGCTCCTTTTCCTTGATGCCTGCGGACGTTTTATTTTTCTCTATGTATTTTCTCCAGGGGTCTCGCACGTGGACAATTTTCACCTTTTTTTCACGTCGTGGGCCGATAATTTGGCTTATTTTTTCGATTATTTATTACTAGCCCGGTTGTCCCCCCGCCGAATGCCCGGTGCTAGCGTTCATTGATCCTCACGTGATGCAATTTAGATTTGTATTTCTAGAATCCAACCGTTACCGATGATTTCCGTCCGATTGCTGTTGTCTGCTGTTTTTATGCTCATGTTTTTGTTACCTGTCTTTCAATCTATTCCTCGCTGCAGACCAGGATGTTCTCCGTGTCTGGAAAGATTGGAAAGCAGATTGGCAGCTGTTCGATGGCACTCGCGAGATCGGCGTGAGTTGTACTCCATTTATGAATTCACAAAGCTGGTTTATCTTAGTGCTGAAACAAACATGAACCGTTCTAAATTTTGGGAATTTAATGGCAACGTATTTGTTGATTTGATGATCTTTCTCTGGAGAAAGTTCGCTTCATTAGGTCCTGCATTTATATTGCTGACTAAATGTTTGCCGGTAGTCAGCGTTTCCTGGTTGAAATTTGCCTTCTCAAACATGGGCAGTATTAAGGGTGTGGCTGAACCATCAACCAGTCATTGCACTTTCAGCTCGTCTTCGGCTGGTCAAAGAGGAGGATCCGTCATTAGGATTAATCTCGGTACGACGAATAGCTGCGTCACGCAGTGGCGGTCCTGCATGGCGGTGAAGGAGGTACTTTATGAAGTTTATCATGTACACCACGTTCCTACGCACTCTATGCTCACAGTTCCTTCCCAATTCTCTTCAGGTTGATTGCGACCGTCTCAAGACGTAGCGTGATCCTCGTAAAATAGCTGCGTTCTTATTGATTTCGTTTGAATAGTCCTTTATTTATCATAACTGCATCCATTGATGAATTATTAATGAAAATACTGCTCCTTGATGCTCTACGCGAAACATTGAGCGAAAAAAATACAGACGTTGACCCAGCTAACTGTACCGCACGCGTGAAATTAAGGCGTCGCGGCAGCAATCACACCACGAAGACGGGGTCAACAAAGGGTGCCTCGTACGCTGCGAATTTGAATTTGGAGAAAAATCTGATTGTATTTCCGAAATTCCACACCCTCGAATGCCCCAAAGGTAACAGCAAAGTATGATTTAAAAGAATTTACAATTTCTCGTGGTGCCCCCTAAATCCTGCCGCATTCACTCATTGGTGGGCGGAGGTTGAAGCTGGAAATCGAAAACCGGGGCTGTTTAGGGTTAAAAAAAAGGTGGGGGTCGTAAATGATAGTTTTTGTGAAATTTTTTCCCAAAAACCGGGGATGTTTCGCAGCTGGCTTCGATGGTGCCCACCTATGGCATTCACGTTCCTGAATCATTTAACATTGTCATGGTTGGCAACCAATCGATTGATTCGATCGATATCGTGTTACAAACAATTTCGTAACTAACTGTAAACATTTACCGATTACCGTAACCTATCACATTCTCAGTTCCGCGAGAGGCTTCATCATGAGGAGGATAGGCGCGAGAGCTCACCGGCTGATCGTGAAAAACTGTTCATCGATCTACTCATCAATCACAAGGTACGGCGGGATGAGTTGTTGATTGGGGAATACTGTATCACATACTGGAGGTTAGATAATAGCAGCAGTTCTCGATCGGTAATTACCTCGTCGATTGTAGGTCGCGCCTGCGTTGTCCCAGCTGGAGCCAACGGCGGACAAGATACAGGAAGGAGTGTGGAAGGTGAGCGAGACTAGGGTAGGTCAAATACTAGGTACGCGTTCCATGGAGCCACCCGAGTCTTGCCTCCGCTATATGGCTGAGGATCTGGGAGTGGGTAACATGAGGAATTTTTCTGCGTATGTCTGTATCACACATTGTAGGATGTATAATAACAGTTCAGTTCGCGATCGGTATTTACCTCGCCCATTGCAGCTCTCGGCTACAGTGTCCGCGCTGGACACAATGCAGGACATGATGCTACTCGAGCAGCAGGAAGGAATGGAGGAGTTGAACGAGACTATGATAGGTCAAATACTGGGATGGAGCCACCCAAATCTTGTCTCCCCGTATGTGGCTGAGGGCCTGGTAGTGGGCTACAGGCGGGATTGTTCTGCGAATACGAGGGAGCTCGGAGTAGAGTCCTCTTTAAATATACCTGTTGCACACACTGTTCGCTTTTAGTGGTAACAAATTGAATATTTTTTCAGGACCGTCTACGTGACCAAATCGGCAAGATACGCTACCAAATGGCTGATGCAGTGGAGGAGATGAATGAGACAGTGGAGAAGATGGCTGAGATGTTGGGGGAGGAGGAGGACGAGACAGACGAGGAGGATGATGAGTCAGAGGAGGAGGATAAGAAAGAGGAAAAGGAGGAGGATGTGAACGAAGTGAGTAATGAGAATGTTGTGCTACTATTATGTTAAATAAGATGCCTAGCACTCTCATCCTTCTAGAATTCGCAATTCGGGTAAAATTCTTTTCCCACGTCGGTTGGTTAGTCCGCTGTTCTACTCGCACAGAACTTCGAAGGCAGAAATGAACATCCTCGCAGCGGCATTGTCCAGATCGTGGTGACTCTCCCACATCTCAGAGGCCTCCTTTCCCTCTGCGTTCACGAGCATTTCGCGAACCTGCAAGCATAAAAATTATGGGGTCTTCTTTAACAAAACTGTTTTACTTTGCATAATGCCAGTAAAGACGATAATCTTTAAGCGTCGATTGGAAATCCATCCCATAGTCGGAGACCTTTCTCACCCTCAATGACTCAGGAGGATCCCCTACCCAACTTGCAATCATTAATTACTTAAGTGTGCATGATATCGTCGCGCCTAGGGCGCAGATAAATTAATCAATCTAATCTATCCTGAGCAGCCATCGCCCAAAAGCGTGTGTCTAAGAATAAAAGAGTACTGGGCTCTCTCCTAATTCTGAATGCTCTCTCGTCTGTCTAACCAACGGACGTGGGAAAAGAATTTTACCCGAATTGCGAATTCTAGAAGGATGAGAGTGCTAGGCATCTTATTTAACATAATAGTAGCACAACATTCTCATTACTCACTTCGTTCACATCCTCCTCCTTTTCCTCTTTCTTATCCTCCTCCTCTGACTCATCATCCTCCTCGTCTGTCTCGTCCTCCTCCTCCCCCAACATCTCAGCCATCTTCTCCACTGTCTCATTCATCTCCTCCACTGCATCAGCCATTTGGTAGCGTATCTTGCCGATTTGGTCACGTAGACGGTCCTGAAAAAATATTCAATTTGTTACCACTAAAAGCGAACAGTGTGTGCAACAGGTATATTTAAAGAGGACTCTACTCCGAGCTCCCTCGTATTCGCAGAACAATCCCGCCTGTAGCCCACTACCAGGCCCTCAGCCACATACGGGGAGACAAGATTTGGGTGGCTCCATCCCAGTATTTGACCTATCATAGTCTCGTTCAACTCCTCCATTCCTTCCTGCTGCTCGAGTAGCATCATGTCCTGCATTGTGTCCAGCGCGGACACTGTAGCCGAGAGCTGCAATGGGCGAGGTAAATACCGATCGCGAACTGAACTGTTATTATACATCCTACAATGTGTGATACAGACATACGCAGAAAAATTCCTCATGTTACCCACTCCCAGATCCTCAGCCATATAGCGGAGGCAAGACTCGGGTGGCTCCATGGAACGCGTACCTAGTATTTGACCTACCCTAGTCTCGCTC
The DNA here is from genome assembly GCA_036245805.1 of Pristionchus mayeri. NCBI lineage: Eukaryota > Metazoa > Nematoda > Chromadorea > Rhabditida > Neodiplogasteridae > Pristionchus > Pristionchus mayeri. Next base: position 12,371,883 of record BTRK01000003.1, on the reverse strand, counting down.
ACCTTCCACACTCCTTCCTGTATCTTGTCCGCCGTTGGCTCCAGCTGGGACAACGCAGGCGCGACCTACAATCGACGAGGTAATTACCGATCGAGAACTGCTGCTATTATCTAACCTCCAGTATGTGATACAGTATTCCCCAATCAACAACTCATCCCGCCGTACCTTGTGATTGATGAGTAGATCGATGAACAGTTTTTCACGATCAGCCGGTGAGCTCTCGCGCCTATCCTCCTCATGATGAAGCCTCTCGCGGAACTGAGAATGTGATAGGTTACGGTAATCGGTAAATGTTTACAGTTAGTTACGAAATTGTTTGTAACACGATATCGATCGAATCAATCGATTGGTTGCCAACCATGACAATGTTAAATGATTCAGGAACGTGAATGCCATAGGTGGGCACCATCGAAGCCAGCTGCGAAACATCCCCGGTTTTTGGGAAAAAATTTCACAAAAACTATCATTTACGACCCCCACCTTTTTTTTAACCCTAAACAGCCCCGGTTTTCGATTTCCAGCTTCAACCTCCGCCCACCAATGAGTGAATGCGGCAGGATTTAGGGGGCACCACGAGAAATTGTAAATTCTTTTAAATCATACTTTGCTGTTACCTTTGGGGCATTCGAGGGTGTGGAATTTCGGAAATACAATCAGATTTTTCTCCAAATTCAAATTCGCAGCGTACGAGGCACCCTTTGTTGACCCCGTCTTCGTGGTGTGATTGCTGCCGCGACGCCTTAATTTCACGCGTGCGGTACAGTTAGCTGGGTCAACGTCTGTATTTTTTTCGCTCAATGTTTCGCGTAGAGCATCAAGGAGCAGTATTTTCATTAATAATTCATCAATGGATGCAGTTATGATAAATAAAGGACTATTCAAACGAAATCAATAAGAACGCAGCTATTTTACGAGGATCACGCTACGTCTTGAGACGGTCGCAATCAACCTGAAGAGAATTGGGAAGGAACTGTGAGCATAGAGTGCGTAGGAACGTGGTGTACATGATAAACTTCATAAAGTACCTCCTTCACCGCCATGCAGGACCGCCACTGCGTGACGCAGCTATTCGTCGTACCGAGATTAATCCTAATGACGGATCCTCCTCTTTGACCAGCCGAAGACGAGCTGAAAGTGCAATGACTGGTTGATGGTTCAGCCACACCCTTAATACTGCCCATGTTTGAGAAGGCAAATTTCAACCAGGAAACGCTGACTACCGGCAAACATTTAGTCAGCAATATAAATGCAGGACCTAATGAAGCGAACTTTCTCCAGAGAAAGATCATCAAATCAACAAATACGTTGCCATTAAATTCCCAAAATTTAGAACGGTTCATGTTTGTTTCAGCACTAAGATAAACCAGCTTTGTGAATTCATAAATGGAGTACAACTCACGCCGATCTCGCGAGTGCCATCGAACAGCTGCCAATCTGCTTTCCAATCTTTCCAGACACGGAGAACATCCTGGTCTGCAGCGAGGAATAGATTGAAAGACAGGTAACAAAAACATGAGCATAAAAACAGCAGACAACAGCAATCGGACGGAAATCATCGGTAACGGTTGGATTCTAGAAATACAAATCTAAATTGCATCACGTGAGGATCAATGAACGCTAGCACCGGGCATTCGGCGGGGGGACAACCGGGCTAGTAATAAATAATCGAAAAAATAAGCCAAATTATCGGCCCACGACGTGAAAAAAAGGTGAAAATTGTCCACGTGCGAGACCCCTGGAGAAAATACATAGAGAAAAATAAAACGTCCGCAGGCATCAAGGAAAAGGAGCGCGCGTTGGAAAAAAGCACAAGCAAGAATTGCCTGATTCCTCAAGTATCCGAAATATTTTTCAATTTTTCACAGCGATGTCCCTGAATTTCACGTAATTCAACCATAACTCAGAATTTTTCCTGTCATTACCTACACATGCTGTCGATTTACATTTTACAGCTCATAGAATTTTCAGGATATCTCCCCTATGTTTTTCCTTTTCTTATGCGTGCACGTAAACGTGGCCGCACGGCCCCCGGAGCATCGACATAAGGAAAGGGAAAACGTCCAGGGGCTGTCCATGAAATTGCTTGAGTTGTATAAAAATATGCTGCAGATTTACCGCTAAACATAGGAAAAATGCCTGAAATTCAGGGTTTTTGTTGATCGCAAACTGAGTTTGCAGTTTGGTTGGGAAAATTTCAGGGACATCGCTACGAGAAACATTCAACATTAGTGACGATCAGGCAACATTCGTGATAAATCAGGCAATACTGACTGTACATTATTCGAACGCGCGCTCCTTTTCCTTGATGCTTGCGGACGTTTTATTTTTCCTTATGTCGATGCTCCGGGGGCCGTGTGGTCGAGAAACTTTCGGGAATCTTTCATCTTGCGCGTTTCGTTATCTTTGCGCGTTTAGTGAAAACGAACTAACGGTTCGCTGGGTCATCCATGTAAATATTCATTTTTTCAGGGTTTCAGTTGCTTTTGTTTCATTTTTCTCCATTCTCCATTCTCTTCTCCATTCTCCATTCTCCATTCTCCATTCTCCATTCTAGCGCTCGTGATGGGCGGTCGTCCCTGACCCCGCTCTTTTCCGACCTAGTTTGGGGAATCCTCTCCCGTCAGCTTGGGCAACCCGGAGAGTATCGCCTACTTGGTACACTTCAAGAGGAGGAGCACGGACGGATTCCCATCGTCTCGAGTGATCTACCGTCAAGAAAGCCTCGCTGTCTGCGTTGATGATCTACTTCGATGCTCAACGGAGATCCGTCACGATCGTCCCTACAGTTGACCAGAGAAGCCAACGAAGATCCCACCCCTTGACCTAACGACGCTCTGAGACCGAAGATCCCCATTCCCTCCACACTGAAGTCACCCTCCTGCAGGACCATTGTGCCTGACGTCAGGATAAATATGATGATGACTCTTTGTTTCATTTTGTCGAATGCACGCGCTTCACTAATAATTGATCTAAGGAAAAGTAGTTTTGTAAAAAATGGATGCTAGCAAGTGAGGATGAATGTAACAGACGTAAAAATTACTTTTTCTTCCGGAAAAATAAATGCACGTTGAACATTCAACATGGGAAGATGGGTTCTAACCACAGTGTATTTGAAAATAAACAATTGAGTATTAAGTTTCGGCGAAGTCAAACTCATTTGCCTCGGTTCGCGGAGTTCAAAAAGCTGATGTTACCTTCTTGAACGTTTTTTTATTACAGTAGACATCCGTTTTGAAGGTAGTTGGAATAATTTTCATTGCTTGGAGGAGGTAGTACCCGACCGAAACCCGTTTTAAAGGCTCGAAATATTCAAACACATTAAGCCCCGTGCAAAAACAAAAGCTCATTTCGCGCTCCTTTTCAAATTCAAAAAGCGGCGAATTTGCTCTTAACGGAATTTTAGCTTACTGTATCGAGTTTTAATATGAACCAGTTGTGAAACCTAGAACAATTGGACCTCGAAAACCGTTTTCATTTCATAGGGTTTGTGAAACACAAATGGTCCTAATCTGTTTCGAAGCACGGAAGTGGTTGATTCATTCATGTTTCATAGAAAATTAAAGTATTAGGTGCGCTTTTCTGTTTTGTCCGTGGAATGCCTTGCGCTTAAAACTGTGCAAAGGGGGTAGCAGGAAACTCGGACTCTTGATGCCTCAAAACCTTTGTCTCTCGTCGGCGGCAAACTAGTCGATGTTTTGAAACGTATACTAGCTGATCGATGTTTTGAAACGTATACTATCCTCTAGTGAACCACGGCGCGACAAGCGTTGCGAAAGACTCGTAATGTTCGAAATATTGTTCGCTCGAAGTTGCTCGGACTTTTCATTTATAAAATTCCTTCGAATGCTTAGCGTGACGTACTTCCCTGGGGCATTTCTCAATCAAGATAAAAAGTGAAAAAGAACATTTTCTTCTTGAACGATAAACGAGGCTTGAACAAACGAGATAGAAACACGGAGACTAAACACAGGAAAGACTAGATCACAGGGAAGGCAAAAGTCAGTGATAGAGGAAAGAGATTACGGTAAAAAAAGGAATGCTTGAGAAAGCAAGGGAGGTAGATCATTGCCTAGTTGGGACCCGAACAAGTAAACGATTACTGTAACAATTAATTAGCATACAATCTCTAATTAGCGAGTTAGGATACATTGATTAATGATGATTTAATAGGAATGGTCAAGGGAGGGAAGGTGGTTACTGGTTTCAGGTTATGGTCTTCCTCATTGCTTCTAATTGTTCGTTGCTCACTCCCATTTCAGCCATCTCCTCCAGTTTCTCGTCCATTTGGTCACGTAGAAGGGCCTGAAGAAACAACTACTATAATTGTCTCACGCTCATATGTAGCACTGATGCAGCAACGAATCAACAAGACCATTTGGAAACAGTCGTTTGATAACAAATTAAATATTTCTGAATTGGGTTTCGTTCACAACTACTAGGCTCGGTTCACAAAAACGATTTCGCTTTACATGTAATAATTGCATTATTTCCGGTTATTTGTCGTCACGTTTCTAACCCGGCGCTTGCAGAGAGCATACACCCTATAGCTGTTTACTGCAGCCCCTACTCTGGCCTTCCACATCTACGCAGAACAATCCCTCCAGTTACCCAGTCTTGCCCTCCCATCTGTAGTGGAGGCAAGACTCCTGTAGCTGTCAGGATCGCGTATGCGCAATATTAAAACGTTCCGACAATGTTAGTTGACCACCTAAGCCGCTAAATCTCTGAGCCGGCATTAAGTACTTTAATTATTATGAGTGACTATCTGAGAGAACTGAGCAATTTCACATATGTGCCGTACAACGAAAAATAAAGTCTCAATTTGAAGATTGTTCTAGGGGTAACTTTTCGCGTAGTTCGAAAATCTAGCTTAGAAAGCCGTATCACTGACCCTTCATTTCCTGTGTCACGCTATACCTGGGTGGTCGGTTTTTGTAACTTTTGAACGGCTCATCCAAAATCCATTAATATATAGTGATTCTGAAATATCTCGACGAAATAAGCATTTTTACTGTTAGAGGTGAAGAGCTAACTCATTTGTGAAAAAAGTTTAGGCCATTTGAATTCTCAAAATTGGTGCCTTGACTCCTTCAACTCGGAATGCCCTTTTTGAACATGTTCATTGGATTCCACGTAAAAAGTTACCCCTAGGTGCATCTTTTCGCTCCAAAAGAGCGGGATGCATGGGGTTTCCCGCTTCTTGGGAAACGAAGTTATGTAAAATCTCAGTATAAATATGTATTTTTCAGGCAAACCATCGTGATTTCAGACCACCATTTAACAAATACTATTCAAGAATGCAGAAGTATAATTACGCTTGAAAATGCGGAGTTTCGCTCGTTCTTAAAAATCGATTTTTTCATCTTCGAAAAATCTCGATTTTGAACGTTGCTAACTTTAAAAATACAATTGAAATGTCGGAATCTGCAATTAATTCGCATAATATGTACCGATATAAAATAGAAAAAGTTGTATTGAGGCTCCCACAAATTGTGATTTATGTAATATTCTTGCAAGAAAATGCGATTTTTAAGCTACCGTATTAGAAATAAATTATATTGCGGGAGATTTACGTAAAATTTTGAGAAATTTTCACGTAGAAATATTTTTGAACACGAGTTTTGTCGATTGGCATTGATCAGAGTGGGTTTTGCGTTGTCTTACAAATTTCGATTTACACATGATAAAAAATTTGATATTTTTTGGATCGTTGAAATTTGAAATAAAGAACACGTTCTCCAATCTCCTTATATGCCAACATTGTTTTAGGTCTGAAATTAGTCGAATCCTTTCGAAAATGCATATTGATTTTTCATAAATTATTTTTACACACTCTCAAAACAGCGTTTCCATGCAATAATATTTCAACAATCACAATGTGTGGGACCCTCTATACAACTTTTTCTCATATACGTCGGTACATATTATACGAATTACTTTGAACATTCCATATTTCAATTGCATTTTTAAAGTTAGCAACGTTCAAAATGGAGGTTTTTCAAAGATGAAAAAATCGATTTTTAAGAATGAGCGAAACTCCGCATTTTCAAGCGTAATTATAATTCTGCATTCTTGAATAGTAAATATTTGTTAAATAGTGGTCTGAAATCACTATGGTTTACCTGAAAAATACATATTTATACTGAGATTTTACATAACTTCGTTTCCCAAGAAGCGGGAAACCCCATGCATCCCGCTCTTTTGGAGCGAAAAGATGCACCTAGGGGTAACTTTTAACGTGGAATCCAATGAACATGTTCAAAAAAGGGCAATCCGAGTTTAAGGAGTCAAGGCACCAATGTTGAAAATTCAAATGGCCAAAACTATTTTCACAGATGAGTTAGCTCTTCACATCTAACAGTAAAAATGCTTATTTCGTCGAGATATTTCAGAATCACTATACATTTATGGAGTTTGGATGAACCGTTTAAAAGTTACAAAAACCGACGACCCAGGTATAGCGCGACACAGGAAATGAGGGGTCATAGATACGGCTTTCTAAGGTAGATTTTCGAACTCTACGCGAAAAGTTACCCCTAGAACAATCTTCAAATTGAGACTTTATATTTGGTTATACGGCACATGCTTAATCCTCTCAGATAGTCACTCTTATACTCTTACAAGTGTTTTAAATTTTAGTTCTTGCGTTTAATCATCACCAAATGTCAGGCCATAGGGTTTCAAGGGCATATGAGCCCGTTTGCGTAAGAATCAAACAAGGTATGGCACAGCAATTTTTCGAAAACTTGAGGCTTTTCGAGGGTGTTGATCATCGTGGTCAACTTCATTTTGCACCAACTCGACCGGTTGAGTCAGGTTGCATGTAGGCTGCATCTACGTTTTTGATGATAACTCTGCAACCAATTGAGGAATCAACTTCAAATTTGCACAGTGGGTATATCTCACTACCATTAATCCGATTTTTGCAATATATGTAATTTTATAAATTTTTAAAAATGTAAAAATATGGGTCTCGAATATAAAGTGCGGGTACCGTTAGTAAAATAAATATAAAAATGCGCAATTTTCCAAGGATCATTTTTCGTATACATAGTTGGGGAAACAAGCTAATCACTTTTTTGCTACATTCTGTTTTATGATGAACTTTCATCACTTCGCGGCGCAGATTGAGCGGAGAGTGAGAAATGAGAATGAGTTTCATTGCAAGATGTATTCCCTTATCCAATTATCACGAAGCCATGGACGTGGAGGGTATATTTGGTAGTGAAACTCATTCTCATGTCTCATTCTCCGCCCAATCTGCGCTGTGAAGTGAGGAAAGTTCATCATAAAACAGAATGTAGCAAAAAAGTGATTAGCTTGTTTCCCCAACTATGTATACGAAAAATGATCCTTGGAAAATTGCGCATTTTTATATTTATTTTACTAACGGTACCCGCACTTTATATTCGAGACCCATATTTTTACATTTTTAAAAATTTATAAAATTGAATATTTTGCAAAAATCGGATTAATGGTAGTGAGATTTACCCACTGTGCAAATTTGAAGTTGATTCCTCAATTGGTTGCAGAGTTATCATCAAAACGTAGATGCAGCCTACATGCAGCCTGGCTCAACCGGCCGAGTTGGTGCAAAATGAAGTTGACCACGATGATCAGCACCCTCGAAAACCCCTTTCCTCAAGTTTTCGAAAAATTGCTGTGCCAGACCCTTCAGGACTTTGTTCGATTCTTACGCAACCAGCCTCATATGCGGCTGAAAAATTATAGGAAATAGCTGTTTAATTTTTCGTTCCGCTTGTTTAGTCGCGTACTCAGCATGGTGTAGGACATATTTTTGTAATCTTATATTACCCAGTTTTATGACATACCCCTAGTTAACCCTTCCCCACCCTTTAATCCGGTCGATACCTTCAAGGGACCAGTGTAGTTCGCGTTACAATCGTATACCACTTCCACATCAATGCACTCGCTAAGCATCGGGAAGACTACTGCGGACAAAAATCTACCCCTCACTAATCTTTCACTTCAACACCACAACTACTCTTTCCTGTCCTTGTGTTTGACCCCTCGTGCAATTTAGACCGAAACAAACAGTGATGCAAAGTATGAAAGTAGCATCAGCTGACCCTGGCCGATTGGATCATCTTCGTTGCTTGATATCGACCGAGATTCTCCACCGTCGACAACATCACTTGAAGGTTCGCGTGAGCAACGTCAGCTATCGTCCTGTAATCGATCAATAAAGATACTAATTAACTATTGCTTTTATAAATATTGTAAACCTAAACAAGCAATTCGTGGTTTCAGGAAATATTCAAAGCGGCATGTGTTGCACCATCTCTAATTGCACCATAAATCTATAAGGTTGATGCAAAAGTTTCTGACTATTTGTTTGTCCCCTTGCCTTTGGCTCGCTGTTTATCGTAGACTCCCTTTCTGTTTACACTAGGAAGGGACCTCATCCCTCCATCCAAACACGCTTTAGTGTCAGTTGGTTCTAGTCTTCTGGCTGAGAATGCCTCATCAATTCGTTCCCGACCGACTACATCTCCGCAACGTAATGTTGTGTCGCTTCCTCTCCGGCGTCAAACCTCCCGAAACCCAACGCCGCATGGCAGAAGTTTACGACACCCAAGGCCCCTCCATAAACACCGTCCGAGATTGGTTCTCCAGGTTCGAGAAGAAAGACTTTTCCTTGGCTGACTATGACCGCTCTGGCCGACCTACTGTTGTGGATTTGGATAAGCTGCGCTCTGAGGTGGACGATGACCCCTATCTAAGCACGCGCGATCTGAGCATCACCCTTGGGGTCGATCAGTCTACTGCGGTTCGAGCCCTTGAGTCAATCGGAAAGGTGTCAAAACTTGGCCGATGGGTCCCACATCAACTGACCGATTTCGACAAGGATCGTCGAGGGGATGCGGCAATGTCTCTTCTCACTATCTCGAGTAGAGATGTATGGCTCGACCACATTATCACTGGAGATGTGAAGTGGGTCCTCTATGATAACAACGAGCGTAGGCGCCAGAGGGTCGATGTCGGAGAACAGCCAGCAGATGAGCCCAAACCCAGTCTACACCCCAAGAAGGTGATGCTCTGCGTCTGGTGGAGCGTCCAGGGCATTGAACATTGGGAATTGCTTAATGAAGGAGAGACTATAACCGCCCAGGTGTATATCACCCAGCTAAGGAAATTGACCAAGCCCGAATCCAAACGCGGAAAAGAGCCGGAAATCTATTTCCAGCACGACAACGCCAAGCCTCACGTCGCAAGATTCACCAAGGCTGAACTGGCAGACTTTGTCTGGATGGTTCTGCCCACCCACCTTACTCCCCCGACTTGGCTCCCTCTGACTACCGTCTGTTTTCTGCTCTCTACAACTTCCTCAAGGGACAGCACTTCTCGACACGAAAGGAAGTGCATGACGTAATCGAGAACTTCTTCAAGTCGCAGCCCGCAGCCTTCTATCACAATGGAATTCACAAGCTGCGCGATCGATGGCGCAAGACTATTACTGCTAACGGAAACTACTTCAAAGACTAACCACGCTTTGTACAGTTTGCGAGAGATAAAAATGTTGATATCCGAAAATAGTCAGAAACTTTTGCATCAGCCTAATATCTTTTGCAGCGATATAGCTAACAGACGATAATTCAGAGAATCAGCCATTGCAACTCACTTGAACCCTGCAGCATACAGCTGTGCAGCCCTCTTTCGCTTCACGAGATCCAACTGCAGCAGTGGCTGCAACTCCGGTCGAGAGCCTGAATTAGAGAATGTATTGTGTATACACGCTACCGTATCCACCCAACATCACTCTAAGCGATTTTCTATTCTATCGAGTAACATCGACACAGTATCACCAATTCTACCGTATCCTTACAGTCAGACAATCGCGATACGAGCTCCGGCAGGAGCAGCTTGAGAGGCCAGAGTGTAGTGGGAAGGCGCTGAAATGAGTTGATATTTTGAGCTGCAAAGTCCGTTAACCATTACATAGCATCGAAAACCAAATCCTTTAAACCGGGGGTGAATCCAGAAACTACATGGAGCTTCACTTTCCCTTCTTGTTGGCTCCAATACAAATTTAAAATGAAAGAGCCAGCACCTACGCCTATCGAACTCAAGCTGCATTCTTTCCATTAGTCTTGTATGCATCCTCCATAGAGACAATCAAGACCACACAAACCACTAATCTCACCTCAGCGAATCTGGCGATGGCTGCAGCATGGGCGACAGTCTGCTGCAGTGCAGCCTGCAGCCATCCACGATCCACTCCGAACTGAGCTGCCACTGAGATGTGCGACTCCTGTAGCAAAAGAGTTGTAATAATTCGCTCAATCTCATCCACAGAAGCGAGGTAGCACTGGGTACGTTAGTGTTTCAGTCATTCTATCACGGGTCTTCTGTAAGAATGAAGGAAAATCAGCCCATTTTGCCACCAGAAAAAAAGTCACATTCACGGATTTCGATGAAACTTGGTTTATTGATACTATTGAGGGTCCGATGAAGTCCTATCCACTTGGTTTGGTCAAATTTGCTCATTATCGATTTTTTTGATCTACCCACCTGAAGTACTGTAAGTCGGTCAATTTTGATCGTACAGCAAACTTTTTTTTGGCATTTTGCTCGTCTCGACGAGTCCTACAAATACCTCTGCAGTACTCCTTATCAAAAACGTCAGCATCGTGGACTTTTCCTCAAAAAACCGATTTTTCGATCGTAAATATCGATTTTTCTCGTCAGCCATATGAAATACCCCTCGATATTATTTCACCTACGGATTCTACGGATAAAATTAGGCCGGGTTTATGTTGATCAGTTTCCATATTTCGTTCCCCCGGATATCGATTTAATAAGTAGAGTCCGAAACATAGTCGCATTTTAAAAACAAAGAAAATGCAAAAATGAAAAGCTGTTCGTGTGCATGCATTGACTTAAGTTTTTCGCAAATAACTCGAAAACAAGCAAACTTATCGCTTATGCCCTCAGAAAATGTTTTATCGGAGTCATCGAGCGCTTTCGGATTCACTCTTTACTTTTGCAAGAGCACCGTTTTGAACTGAAATATGAACAAAAATGCGAATTTTGCAAAAATGCGACTATGTTCCGGACTCTACTTAGCAAATCGATATCCGGGGGAACAAAATATGGAAACTGATCAACATAAACCCGGGCTAATTTTATCCGTAGAATCCGTAGGTGAAATAATATCGAGGGGTATTTCATATGGCTGACTAGAAAAATCGATATTTACGATCGAAAAATCGGTTTTTTGAGGAAAAGTCCACGATGCTGACGTTTTTGATAAGGAGTACTGAAGAGGTATTTGTAGGACTCGTCGAGACGAACAAAATGCCAAAAAAGTTTGCTGTACGATCAAAATTGACCGACTTACAGTACTTCAGGTGGGTAGATCAAAAAAATCGATAATGAGCAAATTTGACCAAACCAAGTGGATAGGACTTCATCGGACCCTCAATAGTATCAATAAACCAAGTTTCATCGAAATCCGTGAATATGACTTTTTTTCTGGTGGCAGACGTTCCTGCATTCTTACAGAAGACCTGTGCTATAGAGAAGACCGTTTACGGGAGACTCAATGATTCCTCTTCAAACGATGATTTTAGTATTCAATCTTATCCTCTGGATAACAGAGCATAGTCGCTGTGAATGTTCGTGTTTCAATATTTCCATAGACCAGTTAGGTCACGAAAGGCCCGATCGTAGGTGAACATCGAGAAAAAACCAAACCTGTCTCCATATGTGCTGCATGAGCAGTGCGATGTACAGTCGAAGCGCCGTGTCGCCTTCCGTCTGTGATAGTTTGGGTTAATATTGCATCGTTAATTCAGAATTATTTTAGTAATAATGGTTGACAGCGATAATGGTCACAGTTTGGTAGTAAATAATTGGAATACTTTCTAAAGTAACTATAAAAAGTAGCTCACCAGTGGTTTTCTATTCGCGATTTGCTGGACTATTTTCTTAATCGATATTCCAGAAGACTCAAGTAGCGCCTTCTCGGAATCGGGAAGGGACGAGAACTGAAAATATTAATTTTCCGAAATTCGCATCTTTGAGGTTTCAAAGGTCGCATGTAAGCCACGGAATTAATTTATTTGCAATATATCCTTGACATACATCTAAACAAAAAACCGAAATAAACTGAATAGCGTAAATACGAACTGATCATCAATACGGTACCGTCCTACCATAACCCTTCCAACCGTATACCTCTTTGTAGTAGAGATCCCAGTCGACTGTACACCAGAGATCGTAGGGAGCGACGATATACAGAAGATGGAGATGAGAGGAGAAATTGATGCCCGAGAAGAGAGTTGAGAGCTGACGGGAGGCAATTGACTGTAGGGCCAGGAGAAAAAGGCATACCATTGTGGAAATATTAACATCGAATCAATTGAAGTATTCTTGCAACACCCACCCACCTAGTGCGCACGCCATAATTTAAATTGTCGACATACTACGAACCATCGTTAAAACCGGTACTATTTGTCTTGCGATGCTTCACTGTCACCGCTATTCCGGATGGGCACCCCCCCCCCTCGACGTATAGGGGGTCATGGTCAAAAATCGATCGGTAGGTCAAGACTAAGACTAAGTGCCATAACCAATCGATAGTACAGTACACCCTGATACCGTATATGGATACCGTAACCCGCGAATATCGCAAACTAACTTAATTTTTAAAAAGTCCTTTTTAAAAGGTTGTCAAACATTTTTCTAAAAATCCTAAGTCGATTATAAAATTATTCTACAGTAACGATAGATACGGTAGGATAATTAAAAATAATTTTACTATCGATTTTAAAATTTTAGAAAAATGTTTGACCCAAGGAACTGGATCTGACCCAAGGGACTGGGTTACGGTAGTGACTTGAGTACTGTACAATCGATTGGGCACGGTGCCAGGACTTTTTAAAAATAAAGTTAGTTTGCGATATTCGCGGGTTACGGTATCCATATACGGTATCAGGGTGTACTGTACTATCGATTGGTTATGGTACTTAGTCTTGACCTACCGATCGATTTTTGACCATGACCTACGTCGAGGGGGTGCCCATCCGGATGGGCACCCCCCCCCCCCCCCCGATACAATCCCTGCATATCTATGATGCATATGTTAATCCACTCACCAGATCCTTCCTCAGTACACACGAATCGGCAGGAGCAACCGAAGCGCCGAAGGCCGCAGCGCCCTCCTCAGTCACGGACAGAGACTGAAATAGGAACAAATCGACTAGATCTTTCCATTCCAAGAGATGCCGCACAAACTGGAAGGCAACTACTTGAGCAGAAATTCTTTGGAACATTCGTGTTTCACGATAGCCTCAAGAATGTTGGTAAAACGCCAGTTAATGATGATATACAACTTTCCGGGAAAAGATTATCACTGCGTACCGAATTATGCCTTCTACGTATCACATCCTCACAAAATTTCGTGCTCATACTTTCAAGAATCTACTAGTTGTGCATATTAATATTTCTGAACACCTCTTCCTCCTCCAGTGCAACTAACTGCTGCTCTTTCAGTGTGTCGAGCGTCTCTCGGATCATTTTGTTCATCTGGAAAATGATAATGGAAAAATGTATTATCATAATCGTAGTATTATCGGACAGCAAAATAAAACTAGCAATATTTGTGCTACTAATATACACCATAAGCTTTCTCAGAACCGGAAAATTTATGCACGGCAGGAAGCAGAATGTTCAAAAAATATCAGTTTCAAACCAGATATATTTTTGATGTATTTATATATATATTATTTTGATATATAACTTGATATTTTTTTATAAAAAATCAGACGAAGAACCATTGAGGAACTAGGTGGCTCCACAAACACTTCCCCCCTCTGAAAACTAACTCACCTCCTCCACTCCTTTCTGCTGCACGAGTAGCGTCTTGCCCAGCACTATCTCCAAATCGGCTACCGTAGTCGCGACCTGGAAGAGACACATTAATTACCGATCGCAAACTGAACAATCGTATATTTTATTCCTCCAATCGACAACTGATTATACCGTACCTTGAGTGAGAGTAGATCGAGGATGAGCGAGGAGAGTTCTTCAGGGTCAGCCAGTGAGCTCTCGCACCGCATCTCCTCATGCACAAGCATCTCACGGAACTGAGAATACGGTAGGTTACGGTAATTGAAGAAAAAAAATGAAGAACGGAATTATTAGAATGACACGATAGATCGTTCGCATTGCTAGGCGTTTCAGCCAAGCCAATTTGATATTATTCAAGAACATGAATTCGACAGGTTCAGTTTCTCTAGTTCCGAAACCATGGAAATGCGCTGTAGACACTGAAAAAAAACCTTCCAAAGTACTAATTTAGCACTCCTTCTTTTTCTACCGTATCCCTCCTATCTCCTCACCATTTTCTCCTCGGGACCTGGTCTCAGTATGGTCACAGCTTCTCCCTTTTCATCAAATCCAGCTCTTCCCGCTCTTCCAATCATTTGGAGATATTGTGCCTTGCGGAGGCGATCGCGACCAACCTGCAGAGAGTAGGTCGGTAGATCATTCGAATACTTGATAGATTTATGCTACCAGGTTCAGAAATACACATTGAAGTTGAAGCGGCTTCAATTATTAGCTCAAAAAGGAAATAAAAAGCACACAAAATTAGGGACGGAGGCGCGAATTTTCGAGTACGCTTTTTCGGGCTCCTACCTGCGAACTCGCAACAGTACTTTTGAATGGCAATCGTTTTAGTTGATTTTCTATTGAAATGCGACATTATTTACAATTATTTTGAGATAAACATATGAAGAGAAGTATAAAGAATTGGTTGAGACAAAAGAATAAAGCAAATGCTTCAAAAGCAGTCAATGGAATCCTTCACAAACTCGAGCACATCGAAAATGCATATTAGCTATTTCTATTATAAACAGAGATAAATTAAGTCTCAGAGAACAAGAATATGTCAAAATTATGGAAAATAAACACGCCCAAAGTAGTTTTTATGGGCTCCGAAAATCGCTATTTTCCAACGGTCAACCGAGGCGAATCAGCACTTGGAGTTCCTACAACCACGAAACTGCGTATTTGGATTTTTCCTTTTCAGGATAAATGTTATGCGTCCTGATCATGTTATACTGAACGAAATAGAATTTTTGAAGCCGCCCAATTACCTTAATTATAATTTTAAACCTTGAAATCACGTATGTGACCAGGTGTTCCACATGGAGCTATCACTGTAAGAGCGAGAGTTCAAACTTTTCTGATCCAAATCAGGTCGTTTAACCAGTGTTTTGAGCTTTTTGTTGATTATTTAGTGCTGATATTTCGCGTTGATCTCATAAATCAATCGAATCCATAAATCAAAAAATCTTATATAAGAGATCAGTTCTCAATCTTAATTAAAGGATGACCCATGATGCGATCCAGCAGGACTAGCGTTCTGAAAAAGTTCGCACATCTTTCTTACCTTACATCGCATTTTGTTGCTTTGTGATTTATTTTTATGAAAAACTAATTATATTTGAGAAAACTCGATATCGTGAGCTATCCATTGGTAACAAAATAATAATTTATTGGTATAGTTAATTGACATCGCCTCCGTCCCTACACAAAATAGTATTGCTTTCAACCCATCCAATTATAGCGCATCTCGCCGATTTCATGTTCAGGTAATCTATTATACAGTTCTTCTGCCAACAAATTGTATTACAAATTGTAACAAATTGTACAAATTAACAACAACAAAGGTGAACAAATTGAACGACAATGTATTCATCTCCACTCACCACTGGTTGTTTGATGATCACTCGTCGCGCAGGCAGATTTACTCCAGCTGCCAGTGTGGAAGTAGCGCACAGCACACACAGTACACCCGACTGGAAATACGGTAGAAGATTAATGGGATGATCGGTAACGAAATTTATATATTTTTCTCTGAAGAATTGGCCGTGGCAGATAGATTGGAATGCACGGAGCAGTGCAAATTAGGCTCAACACTGAAACCCATGATTGCCTATGCTATTGGGGTGTCCCAAAAGTCACTGCACAAACTTTCTTATTTTTTTTCTTTTGAACTACAATGCGCAATATCAAATATTGCTTTGCATTTATTACATGTGCACGTGCAATATTTTATTCCGCGTTCAGTACGTGGAAACATTGCCTCATTAAGTTGCAAAATGTTGAAAGGTCGATTTTCGGCCACATCGTTTAATTATTTCTAACTCAATTTGAGATAGGCCCAGATTGAAATCAGAGAAGGACAAGTACTTGCACTCGTAGCGTAAATTTTCGAACATGATCTATCCCTAAAGATTGCAGAAATAGAACAAAACGTTCATCACTCGTGAATTTTCTGGCAGTCGATTTTCGAATTTTTCGATTTTGCGTGCTTCCGTGGATGCGAATTACATTTTAAAAAATATTGCATATTAACTATATTCTATTAGCAATTGATTATACCCGTGTTTTCCAAAAAATCGAAACTTTTTTTTAAATGTGTTGAAAATCACGGGTTTCGTGATTTTGAGTTAAGCAATGCTACTAGAACAGTCGGGGTGGCGCGCAAGTAGCCTACAGCCAACTCCCAATTCACAAGAGACCATAAACTGGGTCATATCTCTTTATAGCAGAGAAATTGCGATGGGGTGATTTTTATGAGGTCATTATTTTGTTTTTTAATGAGGTCATTATCAAAATGTTGATTTTGGCGAATGCTGAAGAATAAAGACCGGAAGCGTGGAAACGGAAGAGTGATTGATGACATATCCAAAGCCGATTAGTAGTGCCTCACAAGTGTGATGACAGATGAAAAAATATTTTCCAAAAAAGTAGTACAAGGTCTTTTGGGACACCCCAATATTACTGATTTGATAGAAAGTTCGAGACCCCAATGTTAAACAAGCAGTTGTGATTATCGATTCGAAGTCAATGAGTGCCATGACAAAAACAGTGACTATGATACCACATAAGCAGCCTCGATGTGTTTCCTCTCATCGTGCGTGAGTCCACTGTGATGCCAGGCGACGCCCGTTTCGATGCACTTCTCCAGACAATCGTCTCTCTTCCCTGAGAAGGGAGTACGGTAGAGGAAGGGTACGGTAGCAAGATCAAAGTAGTCGTTCCTAACTTGTAAGCATCGATATGGTCAGGATTATAATTTTTTTACAATTGCATGGCCTGAGCGCTGCTCATTTTTTTCTTCCTATTTCAAGCGATTAAACGGGCACATTGAAACAACAAATGACTAACAAAGAAATGTGATCCTTCAAAATTTTCTCTGCGCTCTTACAGCAAAAAAATATTTCTTTAACGGAATTTTAATGAGCACGTATTCAAATTACAGCACCTACAGTACCCACTTTGCGGCTACAGTACCCCATCCTTTCCCTGAACAGCCACCTAACAATACAGTACCCCACATCACTGACCATCGCCCTCCTCTCTTATCATATCGATGAGTGCCTGTCGCTCCGTCTTCTTGACCTCGCGAAGATTCCTGTAATCGCATACTGATTTTATTTTCATAGTAGTTACAAGGTCTTGTATTATTTTTCAGCACAACAAGTACATACCATTGACGCTCGGTATAACTTTCAAGTAATGAAAGCGCGATGGAACATGAGATGACCAGGGCTGTTTCCACAAAATGTTACCGTAATATTCAATGAAATTCACTACCGTACCCTCATAATCTACCGTAATCTCTCACTTTGGAACCGCACGAGCGATCATCACAGCCACATTCTCAGCATTCTTCTTCGTGGGACAGAAGATGATGGCCGAGTGACGGGGAATCACCTGGGACGTGATAAGATAATAAATAATTAGTAATGTACTAATTAGAACGACTTATTAATAATTTAATAATTAGTGATTGTATTGCTGATCTACAAGGATATCAGTTTTATGCGCAATCTACTGAATCTATAGCATTGCTGAAACAAAAACTACGCAATCCAGAAGTGATATCTTGCCACCTGTTGCAGCAGTTGGCAGATTCCATCGGGGTCTCGCGCGGCTAGTCCCTCAAGAGCATAAGGTAGATACAGTAACCCGAGAAATTACCGTAGCCCCTTGGTTCCACCGTATCCTCACATTAGGCGGTAGATCAGCGTAGTGTTTGAGTTCCTTCGTCTGTTTGTCCACTTGTAGAAGACGCTGGCCGATTTTGATGATCTCGATGAGTTCAACCTGAACTAGTAGTAGTGTACGGTTTCATCACCTACTTGTATCATTAAATGAGCAAATCTTTTAAAAGGCGAGAAAATTACAGATTTTTCATGAAATATGTTCCAGGACATTTGAAAATATATACAAGCTTTAAAATACAGGTATATTTATTATATCAAAACACATTCTTTCTGTACCATTGCCGACAAATTTTAGATGCTTCAAGGGCGAATTGGAACAGCTATTCCACTGGTTACAGTTCTCCACCATTTCACTAGGTGTCTGTTTCCATAACCGGTCTATTGAATCCCTGGCATTCCCTGCTGTGTTTACCGTACCCGTGTGGGCTCATCTACAGTACCCCTTACCGGTCTGAATTCCGTTGTGTAGACGAATGCCCTCATGAATGATGCCAGTTCACCCATGTTCGTGAGAGTGGCAGAGATGCCCACCACTTGACCGCGACCTGCGACTAGGAATGATGACTACCGTAGCATTCGATACAATAACGATCCCAAAAGCTGTTTGCATTCTATGAGCTCACACAACTGTGTACAATCAAACTGAATATTGTTGACACACAAACGTTCGGGACATTGTCATTCGTGAATGTGATACAATTTTGAATTGTAATCGTTACGTCAATCCACTTGGTTTGTAGCATCTAATAAGTGAGTGATACAAAAATGAAGAAAATATACCATCATCTATATCACAGGACTCCTGGACTGTGACAGGAGCAGACTGGATCATAACCCCGCTTCCACTTCCCCACTCACCCTTGTGCATGTACTTCGTGAGCATGCTCTCAATGCGCGCACCTCTCGATCCCTCCCCGATCATGTGCAACTGAAAAAGTCGATCATTGAATGATAACTACTACAGTATACTATCATAACCCAGTCTACAGTGCCTTACCGTACCAAAACCATCTACCGTATACCTCATCGACTACGACCAGTCCGAGATCGTCCAATCGATCATTCTCGATCAACGAGTTGATGAGCATATTCGCCTTTTCGATCGTGGCAACGTAGATGGAGCGACGCGCGGAACTTCGCTTGATCGGAGGAAGGCGTCCTGAGGGGAATGATAATGTTTACTGTAGATGAACGGTATGAAGAAAGTGATGAGGCTGAAGTAGAAGAAACACATGAAAGTTTCAACACCGAAATATCAAACCTGCGAGTTTCGTGATTTGTGAGTTCTATGACATAGGTACTACACCGATGGTTTCAATGAGAAGAAGAGAAGTGTAGAACAAAAAATGATCCGTACCCTTGCTCGCAGCGTATTCCTCGATGTGGATGCCGAAGTCATTCTCGAATGCCGACAGTGACGTCATCTGGAATCGAGATTTTTCGTATCAGCAAATACTAGCCTTTTTTCAATCCAACCGTTATACGGTAGCAACTTACCTAATTTTATTTTTAACGAACTTGGTCCAAAGTTACTTGGATTGATCAAACTCATATTTCTGTTTTTTTCTCATATTTCATATTTAGTGTTGAATGGTTTCATGAAGCACCAATGTGATATGGTAACAAGCGTACTATATTTCATAATTCAAAATACACTGTCACTCTGTGCACAGGAAGGGTTTGCCAACCTCTTTTTATATTCATAAATAAATTTCACCCACCTTCTCCTGAACAATTGCGACGTAAGGCAAGACTAGCAGAGAGTTGCGCCTATTAACCAACGCCTCCCTGGGAGGAGGCATTACGGTAGGTTACGGTAGTGGATAAAGAAGACCACTTACTACAGTCGGGAATTACCGTACCTGAGCATGAGAACCTCCGCAACGAGTGTTTTTCCCGCTCCAGTAGGCAAGCAGACGATGACATTTTCGCCCTGGCGGATTCGCGCGTCCGAAAGGCAAGACTTCTGCCAGTCTGGAAGAGAGGAATTTCATTATGCACTGGGTGATTACAACAACTAACATAAATTCGGACCACTATGAGAACTAATTTTTATCAGCGGGATCAATCAAATTACAATAAGCTAATTTTTGCACTACTTATAGCAAACAACTCCACCTACCATACAACTGGTCGATGCCGCGCTTCTCCTTGTAGATTTTCTGATGTTCGGCCGATAATCCACAGAAATCGAAATTATCGATCGATTCCTGAGAGGAAGAGGAAACGTCTGCAATGTGAACATAGAGATTATGGTGGATATGGTATCTTGATTACGGTATTTTCAGGTTACTGTAGATCACCTGAGTCGAAGTCGCTCAACGGCGGGAGAGGAGCTGGCGTTATGAAGGAGCGACGCGATCGAGGAGTAGTTGCGGTCTGAAAAAATCAATAAATGAGGGGACAAATCGATAACCATCAATTACCGTAGTCTGCCTCACTCCTTCCTGGAGGGAGTCAGGATGCGGGGGCTGCGCGTGCTCGCTGGTCTCGTTGCGAAGTGGCGTAATAGCAGTGGCCGAACGACGCTTCTGCCCTGGTAGATGAGTCTGAGCTGAAAAGAGATTACGGTAGGGATTACTGTAGGTCAGACATGCTATTATTGTCGTGATGTTACATCTGAGTATGTTCATGGAGCGTAAAAATACTTATAATCGCGCTAATCACTCGTGATAAATTTGATTTTTCATAAAAGTTAAAATACTTATGTTGTACAATACAGTATACTATTTTGTGGGTGGTCAATTTCGCCCCTCGCACATGTGCGCACATTGTTGGACCAAAATGTACAATGCTTTCCCTTGCTAGATCGATAAGTTAAATGCTAACCGAGTTGATTGCCGAGAGTATTGATGCTGGGCTTGCGAGTAAACGGCGATTTGTACGGCTTGTTCACGCCATCTTAAGTAGATCAAGTTGGTGGTGAATGTTTCTGTGCAAATTATAACCCATTTTCGCACAATATCATGATAAAAACAGTTAAACTCAAGTTTTGAATGGACGCAATAAATACAACTCACTGGAACTGGAGTGTATTCGCGGTGATCTACGAGGCGTCTTCAGGTCGTTCTCGAGCATGTCGGAGGCGTCTTGAAATGTGGGCATCGAGGGAACAACGGCAGGCCGCAGTGCTGCCGACCGACGAGTAGGACTCATCTGATTAATTAAAGATGAAGAGCAAAGCCAAGTAGGCACAAAATCAATAGAATCAATAATAAATAAAATAAAAATTCAAAAATTATGGTGCACAATACAGTAAGTCTGGTGCCGTACTACTCTGGATAGCCGGAAAATAGTAAATTCGAGAAATGACGGACCAACTTAAGTGATGCAATTTTACAGTTTGCTCTGTGTTTTTGGCTTTTAATTGGTAAATTATGTAATTAATACTGATTAATATAGCTTGTTTAGCAACCAAGCTGTTGCCCGCATCAACTAGATATGCCGCCCAAGAAGAACAAGGGAGGAAAAGTGAAGGACGACGACTGGTCAGTGTTTTTTGCCTGCTCTTG
Organism: Pristionchus mayeri; assembly: GCA_036245805.1. Classification (NCBI taxonomy): domain Eukaryota; kingdom Metazoa; phylum Nematoda; class Chromadorea; order Rhabditida; family Neodiplogasteridae; genus Pristionchus; species Pristionchus mayeri. The sequence goes on along the minus strand of BTRK01000003.1, from coordinate 12,350,324 downwards.
CAGTTTGCTTCGCTGGTTTCTCACTGTTTACTGGCTTCAGGTCTATTTTAATGGATGTATATGTGATTAATTATAATAACAGTGATTGCAGGAATGATGACGCCGCCGAGAAGAAGCTCGCCGCCCTCGCTGTCAATGATGAGAGCGACAAGGTAGCGTTTTTCCATTGTTTTTTGAGCTGCTTCTCTTTCACAATTTCAATAACAGCTCATAAAACTCAATTTTTGTGTGTATGAACCTACTACTTTCCAGGAAGCGTTCAGTGAGAGTGAGGAGGAAGCTCCGAAGCAGAGAGGCAAGAACAAGAAGAAGGACAAGGCCAAGAATCGCATGACCATGGCCGCGTTCATGATGGTCAGTGCAATATTAGGCTTTGGCTTATGCCTTACCACTAGACTGACGATATGCAATAGGCTATAGCTGCCTGTCTTTATCTGAGAAATTTCCTCGTTATTGGCCATTATCACTGGTTTGTTTGCTGTGTAAACATCGGGTTTTGCTGACCATTTTCGTCATTAGAACTGGTCAGCATTGGCCATATTTGGCAATAGCAGTGCGTCCCGCTGTTCCTCTTTCCTGATTATGATAATATTTGGTAGTTTATTTAGAATATATCGCTAGCAAGGATCCTTTGTTCTATCTGATCGGCGATATGCAATGCAAACTGAAGAGTGTAAACGCTTGTGAAACCCAGAATTTTAACGGTGAATCCGTCTTTCCTTGACCGATTTGTCATCATTATTCAAATCGATGTTATTGTTAGACCATTGTTGCTTGCAGGAGGAGTCGGACAAAGATTCGGACGCTAAGCCGGAATCGGATGACGAGGCGCCGCCGCCCGCGAAGGAGGAGTCGCCAGTGAGGGCTGCTGCCGAACCCAAGAAGGAGAAGAAGGAGAAGAACAAGAAGAAGGACAAGAAAAAGGTGGATTTGCGCCCTTTTAGTTGAACTGGGAGCATGCATATATGATGACATGCTGAGGCCCGAATGCTGGATTTTTGTATCGATATTGGTTCCAGGATAAGAAGGAAGACGAGGATCTCGATGAGCTCCTGGCCAATCTGGACAAGAAGGAAGAGAAGGTGTGTTTGCGATGATCTAAGTATTCACGCTTTAAATGCATCGCTGAAACTTGGTTTCCGCAGGTGGGCAAGAAGGCGAAGAAGAAGGAGAAGCAGGCGGCTGCAGCGGCTGCCGGAGACGAGGAGGGAGAGACTGCTGCATCTGCGGCTGCTCCCGAGGCCTCCCCCGAACCCGCTGCTGCACCTGCTGCAGGTGTGTTTTGTGCTTTCTTAACGGGAGCTGATATGTCGCGAATGCAGCTCCAAAGTAGCTGGATAGTCAGATGAACAATTCTTAGTTATTCCTCTTTCCTATAGCGTACCGTCTCACTGAGAGTAATCGTGTGACTCTAATCATTTTGCATGCTCTCTGGCCGGCCAGAGCAAGCGAGAGAGCACGTAATATCGAGAGAGTCGGATGATTGTTTCTCCCTAATTGTAAGACACGCGTTGTGCAATGTTTGTAAAGGTTGTGGAAATGTTTTTGAAACAGACGAGCTGTGTTGAAATATTGATGAGTCAGAGAGGCTCTGTAAATTACTCAGTAACTGAAACGAAGCTGATCGATAATTGGGGAGTCAATCGATAGTTGTAGATCAGCCCGAGACCGCCGAAGGCGAGAAGGCCGAGGATGATGGCAAGAAGAAGAAAAAGAAGAAGAAGAAGGCGAGTTGTTTACACGCGATGTATTGACAGCTTGGACTGCGCTAGCAGTAGGTGGCGTGAAACTTGTAGTTCGCGGGTGGGACTATTTTCGTAAACAAGCTATCTTGTCTTTCATGGTTTGGGTAAAAATAGAAGCGTATTGTTTTTGGAGAAACCTGTATGGCACGTATAATATGATCAGGCTCTTTCAGGGTGGTAAGGGCGACGAGGAGGGAGATGGAGAGGAGAAGAAAGAGGAACAGGAAAAGGAGGAGGAGGAACCAGAAAAGGTGATTTCATGCCCTAATTTTTGTGTTAGGGCAGCTACTGCGTCTGGAATTGTGATCGAAAACTGTGCACGCACTTTACTGAATTGTTGAAACAGAAATTTACTAGATACTTTTTTTATAAGTCATTTTTTAAAATAAATATAATTGTAATCTCCTCAGCCCGAAGAGGAGATGACTGAGGAAGAGAAGAAGAAGGCTGAGAAGAAGAGGAAGGAGAAGGAAAAGAAGAAGGAGAAGGAGAAGAAAGAGAAGGAAAAGAAGGAGAAGGGAGGCAAGAAGACCAAGCAAGTGAGTGATTTACCACCAATAATGAGATTGCAATCAAGATGAGTCCAAGACCAGTGGTATCAGAGTTGCTTGCAACAGGAATCAGCCTACCTGTTACATGTTTTGCAATGGAATTTCTCTGTTTTAAAACTACAGTATCTGCTGGGCCTACATAATTTTCCTGATTTGCGATGGCGAAATGCATGAGTGCAACACGTTTCTCCAAAGGTTATAAGTCATGGATTAAAAATTCATAAAAATAACAACAATAACAATAATTCTAATATTGCCAGGTGGACATGATCAAGGAGATGCTTCGCGCCAAGGCTGAGGCCGAGGAAGCAGAGGCCAAGAGGATCGCCGAAGAGAACGAGCGAATCGAAGCACTCAACAGGGCACAGGAGGAGGAGGTACGGTAGGGTGGGGATGGGCTACAGTATCTCTGCGATTGGGTATTAATTGATTTTGGGCACTTGGCTGGTTTGGATCGATGTCTGCTATATCAAGGGTTTTGATAGTGTGCTTGAAACATGGAATGCGTTGGTGAAAAATAAAAGAATAACAAAATGATTTCTCAGGAACGAATCCGCAAGGAGCAGAAGGAGGCGGAGAGGAAGAGGAAGCAGGAGCGGGTAATTATTACTTTAATTTGGATATTTAAAATTATTGAATATGTGGACCAACATGTGCGCATTTGGGTTTCACATTGGTTCCAAATGATACATTTTATTGATATAGTGCTTGATTCTTTCTCATTCCCCATATTCGATACATTCTCCCGAATTCACTTTTCGTCAATAATTCCTTGGATGATGGTTGCAAAACTAAAATAAACATTTCTCCCTTCTCAGATCGAGGCGGAGAAGAAGGCCGGCACGTACCTCACGCCCGCGCAGCGAGCGAAGCTGCAGCAGACGCAGGCGAAGCTGGCCGCAGCCAGTGAGTGGATTGGCGCATACTTTAGCCGGGATAAGAAACATGAATTCGCCTTGAAATTGGATTTGCGCATACTTTAGCCGGGATACGAAAGACTAATTCGCCTTGAATAGATGAATTCAATTTTTTTTCGAAGATCGAGTACATTGAAGGGTGTTGCGAACCGATTCTGAAACAGTGAAAACTGTATTTTGTGTTCTGAAGTATTCGACCTACCATGTTTTCAGACATCGTTGTGGCGCGCGACGGAGAGGCTGATGTGACAGCCGGAGACAAGCCCAAGAAGCGAATCCTCTACGATAACAAGAAGAAGGTACGGTGGATCTTGCTGTGTATAGAATAGGGAGTACTGCAAGATTTGATCGCAAAGTAATTATACTATTCCAGGGCAAGGGCGGTCAGCAGCAGAAGGACGCCCCAGCAAAGGCCGAGGAGAAGGAGAAGAGCGGTGAGTAGATTATTCAAGAATTTGAAATTTGGGAAATATTTCTGGCAAACGGCCCTGAATGTTCGTTGCATAAATCCATGAAATATTTTTGAAATATAAGCGCTTGAAATATTTTTATAAATATAGATTTTCTCTATTCCAGAATCACCCGTCGAGTCGAAGCCAGCCACGCCCTCTCCGCCCCTCGAGCAGCCTGCAGTAGCTCCTGCTGCACCTGCTGCACCTGCAGCAGCCGAGCCAGCTGCTGAGGAAGCGGTGAGTTCATATCGCTATCTGTATTTTGTTTGAATCACAAATCCATCGATTATTACTGCCCTCAAATTTTCTCTCATTATACCGAATGTTGGGTTCACCAAATCGCCCGGTCAAACAATTGACAAGAGTAAAACCACAAATTTCCAGGCATGGGACGAGGAGCCGGTGGACGACTGGGAGATGGCCGATGAGATTCCCGTCCCGCTGCCCGCAGCAGCTCCGGCAGCTGCAGCCCCTGTGGTAGAAGCGAAGCCAGCTGCTGCATCCAAGACAGCCGCGGCACCCGTCCAGCAGAAGAGCACCGAGAGCAAGGAGGTAAGGGATGGATGAGCTATTTAGGGGGGATATTGTTCGTAGTAGTAGTTGTTGTAGTTTGATCTTTGATCTCTGATTTCTCGCAGGAATCTTCATCCTCATCGGAAGAGTCGTCGGAGGAGGAAGAGTCGAGCTCGGAGGACGAGTCGAGTGAGGAGGAGAGCAGCAGCGAGGACGAGAAGGGAGGCAACAAGAGGGTGAGCGAGAAGGGGAAGTAGGGAAGGAGAAACGGGGATCTGACGGGAGGGAATTTGATCACTAGCCTTTTTTCGATTTTTTATACCACATTGCAATCAATCAACGCTAGGACTTGAGTCCCCCTGGATAAGTGAACACGGTGAAACTCGTAAATCCCAGACGGTATTTAATTTTCAAAAAAAAATTGAGTTGTCAAAATCCAATTTCCTAAAGTGAAACCCTAATCTGTCATTGCAGGAGACGAAGGAGCAGATGATCGAGCGCGTCAAACTGCGATTGAAGGTGAGCAAAGAACGGAAAAAATAATTATAAACTGTTAATTAGTCGTAACTCCGCGCACTCTCAAGAGTATTCAAAAGTAAATTTTGGTTGACAACTGTGGTGAAAATAAATTATATTATGCCCTTGCCAATCCAGGCTTCGGAATATGCTCATTCGCTGTGGATTTGCCTTTTGTTCGGTGATGAGTGTGGCGATAGGCTTACAAATAAATAATATTATAACCATGCCAATACAGGCTAGAGAAAGCGCCTATTCATTCTGGGTTCGCCTCTTTTCGATTCGGCGACTGAAAGGAGTCTGAAAATGTAATAAACAATAATAATAATATGCCTACTTCTTTCAGAAGCGTCGCGAGCTGGCGCAGGCGAAGCGGTCGACGGACAACCTGCGCGCGCCCGTTATCTGTGTGCTCGGCCACGTCGATACGGGCAAGACGAAGATGCTGGATACGGTGAGGAGGGGCGGGGTTACTGCAGATTACAGTATATTTCGCTGTTATTGATTGATCGATTTTTCTTGGCAGATCCGTCGCACGAACGTCCAGGACGGCGAGGCTGGCGGTATCACGCAGCAGATTGGCGCCACGCAGGTGAGGGAAGGGCTGGCCTGGCTCGATCTTTGATCTCAAGGCTGATTTTCAATCAATCGATAATTCCCCTCAGGTTCCTGGAGACGCGATCAAGGAGCGTTGCAAGATGGTCCGGGATGTAAGTTCTCTCAATTTTTGCATTTTCCGCATCCCCGTATTTTCGTGTTTCGGCATTCTCAGGTTAGGGTATCGCTAGACCGCTGAACGATGCTGCCTCATTACGTGTGTTGATCTTTGATCTTTGATTGCACCATTGATCTATGAACTCTACAGTTCAACGTGGACGAGATGAAGATCCCCGGCTTCCTCATCATCGACACGCCCGGCCACGAGTCCTTCTCGTATGTTTAATTAATTAATCAATTATTTTAAATATTATTTTTATTTAAAAAAGGCTGATTAATCACCTGTCATGCTAGCGTAGGTTGATCTTCGCGACACGTGCAATGCTTCCTTGACATGTCACAAAAACAAATTCTGCTTGGCGATTAGGAACCAGTCGTCTTTGAGTTTCTTCGCTACTACAACTATTTCCAATTCCCGCTTTCAGTAACCTGCGTAACCGCGGTTCCTCCCTGTGCGACTACGCCATCCTCGTCGTCGACATCATGCACGGACTCGAGCCGCAGACTATTGAGTCAGTGATTATCGATTGATTGTTCAGAATTATTGATTGTTGTTTAGCCTTTGATGTTTGATCTTTAACCTTTCCTACTCAGGTCCCTCAAGCTGCTGCTCAAGCGCGAGACTCCCTTCGTCATCGCGTTGAACAAGGTATACCAGTGGATTTCGTACTCCATTCTTCCGTTTTTCACTTGTCCATCGGTTTGATTGATGTTGATGAGTTTGAGTACTGACGCTTGCGTATGGTAACAGTAGACGTTGCCATTTCAATCGTTCTCTTTCAGATCGATCGTCTCTACGGGTACGAGTCCAACCCGCGCAAGGACGTCTACGCCCATCTCAAGTCGCAGGTAATATATAATTGCTCGCTCTCTCGGTTTACTGTACTCTCTCAGGCGACCAACACCACGCTTGAGTTCACCGAGCGCTACAACCAGATCGTCGGCCAGTTCGCGGAGCAGGTACTGTTGGTTACGGTAGCGAGGGAAAGGGTACTGTATACAGTATTTTTTACCTTGCCAAAAGCAATCGTCGAATAGCAAAGTATATGCCTCCCTAATGAAGATAAGGGCATTTGAAACACGACTTAGGCAACTGTGAATCCTGAATTTCACTCTCATGTTTTGATCAAATCAAACTTCCAATTGCTATTGCAGGGAGTGAACGTGGTGCTCTCGAACAAGAACCGCAACGAGGCGGAGTACATCTCGATGGTGCCCACCTCGGCCTACTTGGGAGACGGAATAGGTTGGTCGATGGCGAGGGGGGATTTGGTCAGAGACATTCGGGACCATGCAATATGTAACTTTTTGTATTGTAACATTTTCGGTGAATCCCACCCGGGTTCGATTCCCGGCCTTGACACCGTATCCGCCTCACCAAGGCGCCTACCCATTGGGGACGGGGAATTGGTAGTCGTGACTAGATCACGCATGTAAATAGGTCTGGCGAAAGGTGGGCACTCCGTACTGAATCTGCCCAAATTAACTCTGGCCTAGCAGTGTTCTCCCGCGAGCCCAGTCTCGAAGTCGGGATGTACCTTTACCTTTATCTTTTTATTGTCCATCTACCGACTTATTCACAATTCAATGTGAATAGGAAGCGTAAATGCGCCAAGAAGTGAAATCCTTTTTTTTTTCGGTTATGATATTTCAACGGAAAAAGGTGATCACAATTGCTTAAATAAATGTCCAATTAGCTATCTTCGACATTTGCCAGGCAACATCATGGCGCACATCGCGCAGACGACGCAGACTCGCTTCGCCGACAAGCTCGCCTTCTGCGAGGAGTTGGACGCCACTGTGATGGAGGTGAGGAAATGGCTAATTAGTTAATTACCGCTAATTAGTTATGGTTGTTTTGCATCTCTTGTAGGTTTTTCATGAGGTTTCTGAACCAATAATGTAAATTGGGTGAAAGAGAGAAATGGCAGTTTCGCGTTGCATCTGTTAGTGAATATCTACGAAAATGGTGCTCACATGTGACATCTCCATGCTCAATATTTGATTTTTATCTCTTCCTGCCTCCAGGTGAAGGCGATCGCGGGGCTCGGCACGACAATCGACGTGATCCTCGTGAATGGTGAGTGAGGAGGGAGTGAACATCTCACTTTTGCATATTGAAGTGTACGCGGTTTCCAGCCCCATCAGTCAAGGTTCTCCAGCAAAATTAGATGCTTCTCGTCAATCCTTATAATTTTGAGAAAAAAAATAGAAGATTGCCTTATTCAGGCACTCTGAACGTGGGCGACATCATCACGCTGACGGGCACGGATGGCGCCATCACGACGCCCATCCGAGAGCTGCTGATGCCGCAGCCGCTGAAGGAGCTGCGCGTCAAGGTGAGCAGGGAGTGAACAATTGGTGGGATGGCGGAAGAATAATAATGCTAGTGGATCAATTTTTACGAAAGAAAATGTGCTTCTAGAGCCAAGAAATCCTGTGTTTCAACACTGGGATGTCGCATTGAGGGCTCGATGGTTCTCTGGTGCATCTGGTGGCTGTGTTTTAAAACAACAATTAAATGTTTTGCTCTTACAGAACGAGTACGGTCACTACAAACAGATCAAGGGCGCGCAGGGAGTGAAGATTCTCGCCAAGGGACTCGAGAAGGTACGGTAGTATTGATTATTGTTTTGGTTTGGTTTGAAAGATTCGCGGATATACGATTGGTCTGAATTAATGTGGCTAGCATATGCGGAATGTGCGTAACACTGATGTTCCAAGTAGTCGAGTGTTTACAACCCCTCAACATTTGTCCCTTTCAGGCTCTCGCCGGTCTTCCGATGTTCGTCGCTCACAAGGAGGACGAGGTGGACATCCTGAGGTTCGCGCGAAAATCTAGATTTAAATATTTTTGGCGCCAATTTTGTAAATTTAAATATGGATTATCGCAGGGAGGAGGCGGAGTCGCAGCTGCGCAAGGCACTCGTGTCGATCAAGAAGAAGAAGGAGGGCGTGTACGTGCAGGTGAGAAAGAGGGAGAGAGAGTATTGATTAAGTCACTTTCTTATCTGATGAGCGAGATAATTTGCTGATTGGAGAGAGTTGGGTTAAGTTTCGGTGAAATGATTACGGTATTCGATAAACTACGGTAATCAATAATCGATCGCAGGCGTCGACGCTCGGCTCGCTCGAGGCACTGCTCGAGTTCCTCAAATCGCAGAAGATCCCGGTGAGTTTGATGTTCTCTTCCTCCCGGAATGCTGATGGAATTGATTGGGTCTTCTTCGATTATCAATCGATACTTTACAGTACTCGAATGTGAACATCGGTCCAGTGCACAAGCGAGACGTCCAGAAGGCTGCAGCGATGATGGAGCACAACCCGGAGTGAGTGAGGGATGGGAAAGGGTAGGTAGAGCACTGGAGGGAATCGATAAGTGATTTTATTTCGGATATCTACTTGTAGCCTTTTTGGGCTGCGATGTTCCTACCGTACTCTACACTAACCTCATTGTCTTCAGATTCGCGTGTATCCTCGCCTTCGACGTGCGCGTTGAGAAGGACGCGCAGCAGTTCGCCGACCACGAGGGAGTCAGGATCTTCCAGGTAAGACCAAGGGGAGAGAATATCGATTGATTGCCTGATTATCGATTTTATTTGTGCGATGGCATTCGTTTGTATGCGAGTTGGATTCCTGTAGTGTTCCTTTTTTTTAGCATTTTGCACTTGTCTGATTCTGAGAACGAGTATGTTTCGCGCTGCACAAGTGCTTTAAGGCTAGAAGATATTCCGATGTATCAATCAGTGATTCTTTTGCGGGATATAATAATTCAACAACTCAATGCAATAAGAACTGTCTTTAGGCGGACATCATCTACCATCTGGAGGACAACTTCCTCAAGTACCGCGAGGAGTTGCGACTGAAGGCGCGCGCCGAGAACGAGCACCGCGCCATCTTCCCCTGCAAGGTTTGTACTTTCTTGTAAAATTTCTCGCTCAAATTTTCCGCGAGAACCGTCCCTCATGTAGAAAAAAAACGACAACGAATTCTAAATTTTTTTCAAGATCTGCGAAATATCGATAATTTTCTGTGCAGGACACCTGATTATCACAAGGAATAGGCGCGAGATTTGAATTTTATGATCACCTTTCCTATTTCCAGCTGCGCGTCCTGCCGCAGCACGTCTTCAACGCGCGCAATCCCATCGTGTGCGGAGTGGCGATCGAAGCGGGCCAGTTGAAAAAGGGCACGCCCATCTGTGTCCCCAGCAAGGAGGTACGGTAGGGGATACGGTAGTTTCGGGATTGTTAACTGGAATGCACGCCTGGATGAATTTATGATTGGTGTTTTTGTCCAAACATTGGAGAGCAACCTGAAATCAATACCCATGCAAACTGCGTCATTAAATGAGGACAGTGAAACCAAAATTGAAATTCACAGTTAATTAATACGCGCTTCAATGATTCGTTCAGGGCATCCTTCTGGGCGCCGTCTCTTCGATCGAGCGCAACCACGAGCAAGTCGAGCTGGCCAAGGCCGGCGAGGAGGTACTGTAGAATTCAAATGACTTTCTAATTGGCGCTAACAATTAAGCTCTAAAGTTTCTACTAGAAATGACTCAGTTGTTATTTAAATATCTCAATTTGCAGGTGTGCATCAAGATCGAGAACACGACGGGCGAGGCGCCCAAGCTGTACGGTCGCCACTTCACGCACGAGGATGCACTCGTGAGCAAGGTACGGTAGTTCACTATGTTCTCCGATCGGCAAATGACTTGTTTCTTGCAATTCCATTCTACCGTACTCCTCTTTGTCAGATCACCCGTGACTCGATCGATGCGTGCAAGGAGCACTTCCGAGACGACCTGTCGAAGGCAGACTGGTCGCTGATCGTCCAACTCAAGAAGCTCCTCGACATCATGTAAGAGGACTACGGTAGATTACTGTAGCTCTGTCACTTACCGTATCCCCTTCATCCCGATTACTGTAGCCTATCTAGCCCCTCTCCTTTCTTTTTTTATCATACGGTCGATGAAAATGCTGTAGCGGGCCCTCTAGTCGCTCCGGTGTTAACTACATTGAGTAATGGATAGCCTCTTCTAGTCCCCCGCTATCATATCACGTTTTTTGTTCGTTACCTAATCGTGTGTCGTTGATTGTATTTCTCTGGCTCTTTCGCTCTTATTTCTTTGCTAGCTAGTTTCCATTTTCTTTCCCGGACGGTTTCCCGATGTTTCTTTCCGAAGTTTTCCCGTTCCGCACCTTTTATCCGACTGATGTAATATTTTCGGACCGGCTAGTGATCTGTTCTAGATGTTCTATGCCTCGCGTGAAGTATCGTTATCTATTTCGTTTTGGTTTATTCTTGTGAAATAAATATCTTTGTGTACAATTCAGTTTTAACGATACGAGAGCAGGATCCCTTGTATGACATTTAGTATGACATTTATATGACATTTAGTATGACATTTACATTCATGCTCGCTTCTAGTATCTATATTTACAAAAATACTTTTCCTTAGATCAGTTATTAGTGAAGTGTGCGCTTCTATAAAATCAAACAAAAGCATCTAAAAAATAAAAATAAGATTGCAATTTTTACATAATTGAATGTTGATATGACCCAGCGAACGCTCAAACGCATTAAACGCTCAAAGAGAATGAAACGCGCAACATTATTAAAAATGTCTCGAAAGTTTCTCGGCCTCGGCCCGGAGTGTCGACATACTCAGGTTTTTCGACGGATGCGAGCCACTTGCGAAGCGGCGCGGCCACGTACTCCACGTTTGTACACTGTACACGAAAGTCACAGGTCCGATATTTCTTTCAACTTTTGACTTTTGAAACCAACATTTCTCTTACTTCAACACTATTCCACTCTCTTGACTATACTCCTGCAACAATTCCCTACCGTAATCCTTTTCCTTCAGGACGCCTTCTTCCGATCAAACGTAGTTCCGCGCGTCGTTCGATCTACGTTGTCACGATCGAAAAGGCGAATATGATGAGAACGATCGATTGGACGATCTCGGACTGGTCGTCGTCGATGAGGTATACGGTAGACGGTGGGGTACTGTAAAGTGGGTTAGGGTGGCATACTGTTGCAGACATCATTGAATAATCTCTTGTTTTCAGTTGCACATGATCGGGGAGGGGTCGAGAGGAGCGCGCATCGGGAGCATGTTCACGAAGTACACGCACAAGGGAGAAGTGGAAGTGGGGTTAGGATCCAGTCTTCTCATGTGATATAGATTCTGGTATATGAGTGACTATCTGAGAGAACTGAGCAATTCCAGATATGTGCCGTACAACGAAAAATAAAGTCCCAGTGTGAAGAGTGTTCTAGGAGTAACTTTTCACGTAGAGTTCGAAAATCGACCTTAGAAATCCGTATATCTAACCCCTCATTTCCTTTGTCTCGCTGTAGCTGGGTGGTCGGTTTTTGTATCTTTTGAACGGCTCATCCAAACCTCATCAGTGTATAGTGATTCTGAAAGATCTCGACGATATAAGCATTTTTACTGTTAGAAGTGAAAGGCTAGCTCATCTGTGAAAAAAATTAGGACTATTTGAAAAAATTTCCAGGACTCAAAATTGACGTCCTGGAAAATTTTAATCCGAATGCCCCTTTTTAAATAAGTTAGTTAGATTCTACGTGAAAAGTTACCCCTAGATACTTCTTTTCGCTCCAAAAGAGGCCAATGCATGGGGTCTCCTAATTCGCCGAAAATGTCATTGTCGTAATTCTTAGTAGAAATATGCGTATTTCAGGCGAATTATCGCCAAATCAGATCAGTTTCGAACTAATTTTGACGATTCTAGAGTACGTAAGTAAAAATAAGCTGAAAAAATCGGGGTTTTGGTCAAGTCTAAAAATTCGATTTTTCTTACTTCGAAAAATCTCAAATTTGATCGCTGTTATCATAAAATATTCAAATGAAATATCGCATTTACCGGGTGAATCTTATAATAGGTACCGACATAGATTAGAAAATGGTGTAGAGAGGCTGTGTAGAGACGAAAATGGTGTAGAGACCAATTGCGATACTTGAAATATTCTCACCCGAAAACGATGTTTTGAGAGTATGGAAATAATATTTACGCACAAATAATGGGTATTTTAGATGGGAATGGAATAATTTCAAGCGTACAACAACTTTGGCATGTAAGGTGATCGGAAAATATGTGCACACTTACAGATTTCAAAGATCGGAAAAAATCTAAATTTTCACCATTGTGAAAATCGAAACTGAAAACAACGCATACTTCACCCTATTCAACGTTAATCAACACATCATGGGCGAGAAAGCATTAATCAACAAAAATTGATCAATTTTTAAAGAAAATGCTTTGAAAATTCAATATATTGCAAATCCTGCTCTTTCTTAATAGCGTTTTCAGGCGAGAATATTTCAAGTATCGCAATTGGTGAAATTAGGGGTTAGATATACGGCTTTCTAAGGTCGATTTTCGAACTCTACGTGAAAAGTTACCCCTAGAACACTCTTCACATTGGGACTTTATTTTTCGTTGTACGGCACAAGGTTAGTTCAGTCACTTATATTGTATGATGCGACAAACCAGGTGGATTCACGTTATGATTGCAATTCAACGCTGTGTCACATACACAAATGACAATATATGGAACATTTTCTGGTCAACATTATATATTTTGAATGTAAACAGTTATACGAGCTCATGGAATGTAAACCGTGTTTGACCTGGTTACTGTACAGAGTGCTACCGTAGTTATCTCTCCTATTCGCAGGTCGCGGTCAAGTGGTGGGGATCTCCGCCACTCTCACGAACATTGGCGAGTTGGCGGCATTCATTAGGGCATTCTTCTACACCACGGAATTCCGACCGGTGAGGAGGTAGATGAGCCCACAAGGATAGATAGGACAAGGAATGCGACGAATTCCATTTTTAGACTAGTTAGGGAAACAGACTCGTCGCGCAATGGCGATGAGATTCGACTTGTGGAATTCATGTTCTGAGGAGTCTTCGAAATCCAGGCAATTGGTCCATGTTAATTACTCCAGTGGTGTTTGCAAATCGAAATTCTCCTTACAATCTCCTTGTTAGCTTTGAAATCCTTTCCATTATTTTAAATTTAATGGCTTATATTTCTTCGAAAAAAATCGAATTCTTCGTCCTTTCCTGTCAGTTAGAACTCGTGGAAGTCATCACGATTGGTCAGCGTTTTCTCCAAGTTGCATGCAGGCGAAGGAACTCAAGCACTACGCTGACCTACCGCCCAAAGTCAGACTAGGGTAGAGCCAAGGTTACTGTATTAACCGTATCCTCTTCGGGTGCTCGGCGCTCGAGATTCTGTGCGGCATCTGCCAAATGCTGCAGCAGGTAACGATGATTACACTTCTGGATTACTGATGGTATTCACTTCGATTTTTTGTGCGGATGGGCAGTTTGTGTTTCAGCAATGTTATAGACTCGTTAAATTGCGCATCATATAATATCTTTGTATGACAGTTCTTATCTTTGTATGATGAAAAATTCAACGTATGCGTTCCTATTTTAGTCTCTTTGCTGAGGACGGTGCTGCTGCCTTCGACGCTTCTATCGCTCCTGCCGATTCGTGTGTTATGAGGAAGGATCTAGTGAGTGGAAGAACGGGTTGATGGAGAGAATGTGGGATTAAAATATGGTAGACAATTCGAAAACATGTGTGGAGTTTATAGAAAGTGATATTTGTGAATAAACACGGTGAATAGCGGTGCCAATGATGCTTCGTAAGATTGTCTCCATCAATGAGAGCAATAGGATATTGATCATTTTTCTGTTTACAGAAAAAATTTTAAAAAAGCCTCCTACGATCTGTGGTCTACAGTCGACTTCGATCTCTACTACAAAGAGGTATACGGTAGGAATCAATCCATCATTTATCATGCATTTCTTGAAGTATATTAAATTACAGAATGTAGGTTGCAAATGAGGTACATGAAAAATACGAAGCCACAACTAGGTAGCAAAGGGATTTCTATGCGACATTTACTCAGAGCAATAATGAGTAATTATGATATGAGAGATAGCTAAGCAGAAGGGTGGACAAGTTAAACTCTAAGTGAGAATAAATCGCTATTTCTAGAAAGTATAATATACTGAGGTATACTATTCCAAAGGAGGACAACTCTATTTGTAATAAAGGAATGGTAAAAAACAGAAGATATTATTAGTGATTATACACTTAGAATATTCAGTAAGGTAGGCATTGTTATTAGACTTGATGACACGTAAATATCTCAATGGCAGCTCAGCCATGTCCAGATTCACAGATGTGAGATTTGTGATTTGAGAGGTCGTTATAATCTCTGTGCGGGATCTTTACAAAACTAATGTAGATTACTCAAATTAGACTTATCTAAGTTAGCACTTTATCGTTAGTTATTCACTTCCCCACTTCTATTCCCTCTCCCTACCCACATATTCTCTTTTCACCCCCCCCCCCCGCCCCCATGCACACATCCCTACTCCCTCCCCACCTCTCCCCCATTAGAGATCTACGGATGCTGGTTCTCGTAGCAAAGTCTACCTGGTCTACCCGAGTGCCTCCTCCTCGGTTCCCTCCTCATATACTGACCAGAAGAAGACAGATGAGACCAGCTGACTAGATCTTCGATTTTCTTTCTCTCTTTCTTTTCTTTTTTTGTACCCCTTCTCTCCATTTACTCCTCTTTCACTTTTAATCCTCGGTATGAGGAGAATCTAATTATTCTGTAACACCGTACATTATATACTGTATCGCATCTCGTTGCGCAATCGAGCGTAGATAAAATATATATACTGGAATGAATGCAGCGTGAATTCCATAGGCACTGCTATACTTGCTCTTTAGTGAATTATAACTGGAGCATGATAATAAGAAAGTGAAGCGCCTGGTAGTTCCTGGGTTCAGCAGCGACGTATAGGATTTGGTATCTGGCATTGGATAATCATGGCCAACTTCATCTTTCCTAGATATAATTTTATTCTAACGCTCACTGTAAGGATACGGTGATACTGTATCGATGGCACTTTGTAGAATGGAAAATGGCTTCGAGTGATGATGGGCGAATTCGGGAGCATTTGAATGCTTCGTGCTCTCGATCGGAGTTGCAGCCACTGTTGCAGTTGGATCTCTAACGAAAGAGGACTGCACAGCTGTATGCTGCAGGGTTCAAGTGAGTAGCGGCGGACGATTTAAAAAAAAGTTTTCGTTTGTTAGATAATTGTTGACTACAGCGGATATGGTCAATCGGAGTTTTTGGTTCACAGTAGGCTAATAATATTTCCTGAAACCACGACCTGGTTGGTAAGGCTTAAAATGTTTAAGAATCCAGTAATTTACAGTATATTGATCGCTTTGAGAACATTGTTCACGCGACTCTTCAAGTGATGTTGTCGACAGTCGGGAATCTCGGTCGATATCCAGCAACGAAGATGATCCAATCGGCCAGGGTCAGTTGATGCTACTTTCATAATTTTCATCACTCTTTGAATACTGTGAGTGCGCAATGCTTTGATGTGAAAGTGGTATACGATTGAAACGTTAAACCATTTATGATTCTTTTAGCAAATGCATTCCTTTGAATACATCGACCGAATTGAAGGGTGGGTGGGGAAGAGGGAGCTAGGAGTAGGTTAAAAACTGGGTACGCGATCCTTTCGGTCACCCAAGTCTTGCCTCCACTACCGATATGGCCAAGGAGGACAAGAGTGGGTAACTGGAGGGATTGTTCTGCGTAAGTGTGGGAAATCGGAGTAGGGAAGGCAGTGAACAGCTATGGTACACGATCCGGGTTAGAAACGTCACGATCCTGAAACAATCTAATTATTTCATGTTAAGCGAAAACGTGTTTTTAGAACTGAGCCTAGTGGTTGTAAGAACACCTGGTCAATTCAGAAATATATAACTTTGTTGTCAAGCGACTGTATCCAAATAGTATAGCTAGTTCAGTGCTGCGTCACTGCTTCATCTTATCATTGTAGTTGTTGCTCTAATCGTTTCCATTCGGACTGATGAAATGAGCGCAAATATTGTAACAACTGTTTGGGAACTAAGCCTAGGGGAGTAAAACTTCCATTTATAATATCTCGCGAAAACACATGATCAATTAAGAAATAATTAGATTTAATATCGAATGAGTAAATCTATCGGTCTGGGAGATTCAGTGTTGCATCAGTGCTTCACCTGACCATGACACTTGTTGCTCACAGTTCGATTAACAAATTTATTTATAAATATTAAATTCATCATGCCCTTCTACGTGGCCAAATGGGCGAAAAACTGAAGGAGATGGCTGAGATGGGAGTGAGCAACGAAGAATTAGAAGCAATAGGGAAGACCATGACCTGAAACCAGAAACCACCTTCCCTCCCTTGCCATTTCCGATTAAATCATTATTAATCAATGTATGCTAACTCGCTAATTAGAGATTGTATGCTAATTAATTGTCGCATTAATCTTTTACTGCGACAATTAATTAGCATACAATGTTGTTCGAGTCCGAGCTATGCACAAGAAATGAACTTGGGCACGACGAATTGCATCACTGGACGACGATATATGGACGCAGAGAATTGTTTTCTGGACACCGTGGGATAAGGAAAGGCCGATTGGACGACCAAGAACGAGATGGCGGGATGAAATAGTGGAGAGAGTAGGAATTAACTGGGCTGATATTTGCAGAAGATACCCCGATAAATGGAATGACGGCATGATTCAACAGGCCCATGCCCTAAAGTTTGAATAAATTGATTGATTTGAGTGATTAATCTTTTACTTGTTCGAGTCCCAACTAGGCAATGATCTACCTCCCTTGCTTTCTCAAGCATTCCTTTTTACCGTAACCTTTTTCCTTTTCCACTGACGTCTGCGTTCCCCGTGATCTAGACTTTCCTGCGTTTAGTGTCCGTGTTTCCATATCGTTTGTTCAAGTGTCAATTATATTTCCGGAAGATAATTTTTTTCGCTTTTGATCGCGATAGAACGATAACAGTGTTAAAGAATCCATAGAGAACAATCAACACACTATCTGACAGAATCGAAATAGTCTTGGCACAGGCTGAATATTCGAATCCCGTCTGACTTCACCAGTATGTAGCACACGACGGGGGCAATCGACGAGCATCGTCAAAATTTCGATTCGCGTCCGCGTCCGCGCGGTAGCGGATCGTGAACAAAAATACCAAAATTTCGAAAAAATTTAAATCGACGATCGATTTGGGTATAGGGGCACTGCATTCTTTGACACATTCTAAGACTTTTTTACTTCGGAGACTTTTTCGATCAGATTCCATCTAACTCCGGAAATCGATAATTCCACTTTTATTTCGGACATGAATGCAATTCCTCGGAAATTTTTCAAGAACCCGCAAAAATATTATTGCTGATTTAGCTTCATCTTGAGCCGATACATACTTCAGTAGAAATGCGTGAATTAAAATTTTCTGGAAGGAAGTTAAAATCAATTATGAGTGAATTATGGTGCAAATTTTGGATTACTGTAAGTGAGTGCAAAAGTTGGACGACTTTTCCCAATTGGTGATACAGTGCCTGAAAATCGAATTTAGACTATTTTAGACCAATTGGGAAAAGTCGTCCAACTTTTGCACTCCCTTACAGTAACCCAAAATTTACACCATAATTCACTCATAATTGATTTTAGCTTCCTTCCAGAAAATTTTAATTCACGCCTTTGTACCAAAGTATGTATCGGCTCAAGAGGAACCTAAATCAGCAATAATATTTTTGCGGGTTCTTGAAAAATTTCCGGGGAATTGCATTCATGTCCGAAATAAAAGTGGAATTATCGATTTCCGGAGTTAGATGGAATCTGATCGAAAAAGTCTTCGAAGTAAAAAAAGTCTTAGAATGTGTCAAGGAATGCAGCGCCCCTATACCCAAATCGATCGAAGTCGATTTACATTTTTTCGAAATTTTGGTATTTTTTGTTCACGATCCGCTACCGCGCGGACGCGGACGCGAATCGAAATTTTGACGATGCTCGTCGATTGCCCCCGTCGTGTGCTACATACTGGTGAAGTCAGACGGGATTCGAATTTTCAGCCTGTGCCAAGTCACTGAAGAAATATGTTGATTTCCTCAGATAGTATGTTTTTCGTATTTTAATTTCACGTGACATTATCTAGATCGTCGGAAGGTGGTATGATGTTTCAGCATTTGTATAGATAACGATAAACAAATTTGAAGCAGTGTTTTGAGGCACCATAGCATAAAACAATTATATTTTTACTATTCTCTAAATCTCATCGTTGTGTTAGACTATTTTTTCCGTTTTTTTTCTGGAGCTACAGAACTCCCTTTTCAGGGAAGGGATTGTCTAGAGAAACGATTGTCTAGAGAAGTGCATCGAAACGGGCGTCGCCTGGCATCACAGTGGACTAACTCACGATGAGAGAAAACACATCGAGGCTGCTTATGTGGTATGGTAGTCACTGTTTTGTATCTTGACTTTGAACATATTAGATCTACGTTATTCGTTTTTGCCATAGCCACATGTAAACAAGGGGAGCCCCCTTTCCTTTACTGTACACTTTTTAACTGTAATCGACAGAGCATACAATCCATTTCGTCACGGATCAGTCTGCCGTAACCTTCTACCGTATTATAGTCGGGTGTTCTTTGTGCGAGACTTCAACACTTGTTGGTGGAGTAAATCTGCTAGCACATCGAGTGATCATCAAACAATCATTGGTGAGTGGAGAGGAAACCAGAGGATCGCGCTTGGCGTACATTGGTTGGAAAGCAGGGTCGTGGATTAGTTGAACATAAATGTAGCGTGATGTACTTTAACGACGATGGATTTATTGCAAGCGGGATTTTTTAAAATTTATTTTCCACTGACAGACAGACAGACAGACAGACAGACAGACAGACAGACAGACAGACAGACAGACAGACAGACAGACAGACAGACAGACAGACAGACAGACAGACAGACAGACAGACAGACAGACAGACAGACAGACAGACAGACAGACAGACAGACAGACAGACATTGGATTGCATGTGTTTGGGCAATAACACCAGCAACTTTCCTGCACAATAAAAAATAGAAAATAAGCTAGATGAACTAGTGATTTTTTTCTAGTTAGGTGTTGTCCGTACTTTGCGCGACTTCCACATTGGCGGTTGGAATAAACTTGTTTGATCTTCGAGTGATCATCAAATAACCAACATTAAGAGGCCGGATCGGAGAACAGTTACCACTGCCCGGACATTCCGCCAAAATTTCCGATTCAGGCCTTGGTACTAATAGGACCTAGAGTGCTTTGGGTCTTTATTTGAAATTTAACAGCGGTACCCTCTATCTCGCGCAAACTGGAGCGCGAGGTGCGGGTACAGTGAAAAATGATGAAAATCCATATTTTCTCAGCCGAATAAGGTGGACTCAAAATTCCTTCTGCATTATGTTAGTGTAGCCCACAGTGCTCTGGAACACTATTGAAATCGAATTTACGTGGATTCTGAAAATTAAATTTTTATCTCATTTTTCACATTTTTCGAGTTTGTTCTAACGTGCTTTCATTTGGGACGCTAATTTCATGTGCCACTTTGTAATACAATCACTCCAACATACATTCAAGCTATAACATTGGAAATCCGAACAACCTTTCCACTGACAGACAGACAGACAGACAGACAGACAGACATCGCATCGCCCAACGATTTTTCATGTCTTAAGGTTGTTCGGATTTCCAATGTTATAGCTTGAATGTGTGTTGGCGTGATTGTGTTACAAAGTGGCACATGAAATTAGCGTCCCAAATGAAAACACGGTAGTACAAACTCAAAAAATGTGAAAAATGAGATAAAAATATAATTTTCAGAATCGACGTAAATTCGATTTCGAATAGTGTCCCAGAGCGCTGTGGGCTACACTAACATAATTCAGAAGGAATTTTGAGTTCACCTTGTTCGGCTGAGAAAATATGGATTTTCATCATTTTTCACTGTACCCGCACCTCGCGCTCCAGTTTGCGCGAGATAGAGGGTACCACTGTTAAATTTCAAATAAAGACCCGAAGCACTCTAGGTCCTATTAGTACCAAGGCCTGAATCGGAAATCTTGGCGGAATGTCCGGGGGCATGGGTCAAATGGTGACTCTTCTCAGATCCGGCCTCTTAATCTTCTCTCCTTTTTAGAGAAAAGGAGAGAAGATTGCTGTGGAGTACAATCCGGCGAGAGTCGGATGATGTGGATCAAGGAATTGGATATATCAGAAGGTGAGAACGATTAATTATTATTTTTTTATGAAATTGAAGGTGAATTACAATTCAAGTCCTGAGGCGCACATCAATGTATTTGATGCGCGAAACACAAATGCAAGTGGGCTCCCCGCTTTCTGTTTTGGTGTTTCTTATGCGAGCGAAATTGCGAATCTTTCCTGATTTGTGTTCCATTAATGGTATAACATATCTGTCGATTCCATTCATGAATATTACGAGGGGTGGGCCGTTTAAAACCATGATACTTTTATCTGCCCGTTGCCTGCTCAATGTTCCGTAGTACTATCGTAATCCTATCATACTTTACAGTAACCACGGCCTCGTTTTTCTTCACAATCCCATGCATCTTCATCTTCGACGTTAGCGTTAAGAAGAACGCGCGGCAGTTCGCCGACCACGAGGGAGTCAGGATCGATCTTCCAGGTGAGACCAATGGAGAATGTTGATTGATTACCTGATTATCGATTTTATTTGCCCGATTCTTTGTTTCCTTAAGTGTTATGATACGATCATTAATGATACGATTGGTAATTTCCTGAGTACCAGAACGTTTCATGTTTCACAGATGCATTAAGGTGTGAAGAGATTCCATTGATGCAATCACGCCGTTTCTTCTCTTGGAATAGAAAAAAAACTTCTTCAAGTACCACTAGGAGCTGCGACTGAAGGCACATAGAAGGCGTGGAACGGAGAATCTGACCTGGCTAGGTTATTGAATATTGTCCAAAGTTTTGGGTAGCCTAGAAGAGTCGATCAGTTACTTCTAACTTGACAGAACGGGGAGCTGTCGAAGTCGAACTGCAACAATTACACGTGAAATACTACTGAAACACGATATCCCCTCCGCGAATCTTCCTCTCGATGCACGCAAGTTATCAGGCGGTTTATGTTTCACTACTAATATGAGATGCAAATGTGGGTGTAAATCCGTTCATGCCGGAGGTTATGTTCAGAAATTACACTACCTCCCAAACATTCACAGAGGCGTTTAGCAGATATGAAACGTAAAAGTTATTAGAATTTGTCATAAGTTTAAAAAAATCGATTTAAAGTTACCGGACGAGGACGAAACCCTGATCTGACCCTGATCTCGTCGCGTGTATGAGAGAGCATGCAAAAGTGAGAGAGAGCGGGATTACGCTGATCATTTCCTTCCCTTGAGGCTATTATTGATTTTTAGCATTTTTGTATATTCATTCTCAACTAATTCAGTCATCTGCTATTCGATGGAGGACAAAAAATAGGAGGTAAATTTCGTCCTCGTCCGGTAACTTTAATATATCATCCCTAAATAATGTCCTTTGTAATCGTGTAGTCAATAAGTGGAACTCTCTATCTGACAATATCCTATTATCGACTAGTGTTATGACATTCCGAAAAAAATTCTAACTGTTTAGTTTACAAACCTCATACCACTCCTTTGTTGCCTAGTTGAGACATCGTATCTCATGTGCTTCATTGACGTTCTCATAATCTATTTTCCAGTGCCAATATAACATGACAAATTAATTTTTTTTATTAACCTTAGTCTCTCCACTCTTCCGATTCGCCTGCACTTGGGTGAATATCATTTTTTGTGGGTTACCATTCTTTTGTTAAAGCGACTGGGATGACTGGTGGGAAGTATCCTCCTTCAAAACTCTAATTGTACAATTCCCCGATTATTTCATGTTGCACACGGCTATTAAGGCGTGAATAGATGCCGATAAATCGATCACTTTAACTCGTCATGTGAAATATAAAACATAATCAAATCGATGCGATAAGAACTAGGAGGACATCATCTACCATCTAGATGACAACTTCTTCAAGTACCACGATGTGATGCAACTAGCGTTCCCTCAATTGGACGTATTTGACATAATTTGAAGATTTTTAAAGTACGTTTCAAGTGAGCTATATGAGGCCGTTTGCCTAAGAATCGTGCAAGGTTCGGCATAGCTCAAAAATCTCATTCATCTGAAACTCAGTGATTTGGGGTTATCTAAGGTGCTGAAAACGGTGCCCCCATAGTCGTCGTTGGCTTTTGCCCCCATAGTCGTCGTTGGCTCCAGACGACGTCACGTCCAAAACACATTTTTAAATGTAACGTTGCTCTCGAATGTGCTAAAATTACGCGAACATGGTTCCCGGGGTAGAATTTCATGCTGGTTACACCCATCCAGTTCATTTTTCATGATTTATTAAAATTATTTTTAAATTATTTTTACATCTTTTCTCTAAGGCAAAAGTGACCTTAGCAAGTTGCATGGTTAGAAGCGGCATGACGAGACGATTCAGAATCTCTATTGTATTTTCGTCCAATTTGATGGAGCGAGTTTTAAAACAGCCAAATTTTACTGATGTCAAAACGTGGGAAAACGTAGCAGCTTCACCTATCCTCTCCTTCCCTCCCTCGATAGAAGCGAGAGAGTGTGCAGATGCGAGAGAGTGGAGATGCGAGAGCCAGGGGGTAAACTGACGAGCCAGGGGGTAAACTGACGAGGGAGGGCAGGGAGAGGGTGAAATTGCTGCGTTTTCCTTCGTTTTGACATCAGTAAAATGTGGCTGTTTTAAAACTCGGTGCATCAAATTGGACGAAAATTGAGATTCTGAATCGCCTCGTCATTCCGCTTCTAACCATGTAACTTGCTAAGGTCACTTTTGCCTTAGAGAAAAAATGTATTTTTAAAATAATTTTAATAATTCATGAAAAATTAAGTGGATAGGCGTAATCATCATGAAATTCTACCCCGGGAACCATGCTCGCGTAATTTTAGCACATTCGAGAGCAACGTTACATTTAACAATGTGTTTTCGACGTGACGTCGTCTGGAGCCAACGACGACTATGGGGGCAAAATGAATGTGCCCATCGTTTTCAGCACCTTAGTCCCCAAATCACCGAGTTTCAGAGAAATGCTATGTTTGGACTGTGCCAGAATTCTCCGAATCTGCTCGATTCTTAGGCAAACAGCTCATATATCTGAAGTATATAGTTCATGTGAAACATACCTGAAAATTGTTTAAACAATGCCTAATATGCCCAATTGGAGGAACCCTATGTGCGACGGAAGATGCGCGCCGAGATGGACTATCGCGTCTTCTTTCCATGCAAGGTTTAAATTTTTAAAAATAAATGTTGCCCCCTTGGTGACATGAATAAAAGTATTATTACTGGGGAAAAAGCAGAGAACACAGTAACAAATAGATCAATACTGTTTTTCCTTCGTTATCTAGATCGAGGCAGTGAGTATTCTATACTGGTTGGAGCAACAGATGCAGCCTCAATAAGAGAAACTGATAAACGCGAGAATGACCAGACATTGAATAGTTATCATAATTATGTTTTTGTTCCACATTCCCTATCTTCCATTGAAATATATATATATTTTCATGTGCGCAATTAGCACTGTTGAAACCAAGACTTCATTTTTTTAAATGGTACGAATTGCAAATTCGGACCCAGCGACATAGTTTTTAGGGTTCCGGAATTGGGCATCTTTTGAATCATTTTCGGATATGTTTCATGTGCGCTATACATGTATACTATATGTTGTACATGAAACATATCTGAAAATGATCCAAAATATGCCCAATTACGCCCAATTCCGGAACCCTAATAGTTTTTGCTGCCAGTCGACAGGCCCGTTGTTGCTACAAGTGCTTCAGTGGTACGGAGAATTATTAGTAATATCGTTTGTATTTTCCCCTTCCTGCGTTCAACGGATTGCTCCAGTTGTATGATGGAGCTTGATACAAGAAGTTTGATGCGCGGAATCAACGGCATTCCAATATTCGTTTTCGTTGCTTCTGGCTATCTTGATGACTCGCGAATATTTGGAAAGGATCTGGAGAGTGAAGGAGGGGAAGAAATTTGAAAAAAAGAGAAAAGGGGGAAAAAAGAAACTCTCACCGTCTGTACTCTCTCGACATTGGGGTAAATAGGATGTATTCCGACCCTAGTATACAACCGAAAAATGCACGCCGCGGGCAGGAAAGAAGTCCAATCACTCTAAACAGTTGGGAATCCGGCCTCGAATGCATGTTAAACATTCCTATTTAAAAACCAGATTTTTACCTATCTTTCCCAAAAAGTTCAAATAATGGTCATGCAAAAAGTGATTTTTCATGCCCTAAGGGAAATTTATGAGTTATCGTTTTAATATTCTCAGGATCAACTATACCCATGATGGCGATCATTTTCGCGTTTTGACTCTCTAGCTAGCCTAGGTTCTGAGTTCTAAATTTCAGAACTGTTTTTGACTGCAAATGTGCGGTCGCACAGCAACTTCAAATTTGTATTATAGGTAGGTCCCGTGCATATCTCTAACCTCTGAAAGTTTGCGAGCTGGAAAAATCCATGTAAGAATAATGCCATTTTGAAAAAGTACAGTTTGATTGCGTCATCACTACGCAATAACGGGTCAAATACGTCATGGCCAAATACCATGGTAATAATCTCCAATGAATTTGGTACAACATACCTTTGTGTCAATGTGATCTTTTCATGGGCAAAAAGTTACAACGAATTCAAAAAGTGCGCACTCACTTATGTGCGCGACTGTATACTATTTCGTTCACTGTATCATTCGTTTGTATTTTTAAACGATATAAAGTTTAAAAATACAAACGACAGACTTCAGAAAAGATTAGGAACCTCTAAATTGATTTGGAATAGGGTTGGTGAAATCGAGCCAGCTCGGCATTCGAGTACTCGACTCGTAAAACACGTTATGTTGGCTCGAGTTGGCTCGAAACTCGATCGAGCGGCTCGACTGCGAGAGTGGAGGGTTGAGCGGCTCGACTGGCTCGACTCGGCTCGACTCGGCTCGAGTCGACCTGACCCGATCTCATGAGGTCATTTTAGCGCCCTTCTCATCATTACCGTTTAACGGTCTCAAGAGAAACAGTCGAGTAGTGAAGTGGTTACATTTTGCACCTTTAAACCACAAGACCCGGGTTCAATTCCGCTATGAACTTTTCGTTTTTGCTCTATTTTTTAGATGCACAGTGATGAAGGTATGAATGAAAAGATGCAAAAAATGAGCAAAAACATAACTAAATCAAGCGGAATTGAACCAGCTTCTTTTGTGCTGAAGGTGAGTCGAGCCGAGTCGAGCCTAGTCGAGCCTGTCGAGCCGAGTCGAGCCAGCCGAGCCGAGTCGAGCCAGTCGAGCCGCTCGACCTTTCACTCTCGCAGTCGAGCCGCTCGATCGGGTTTGCATCATTTCCGAGCGGCTCGAGTAGTCAGGCTCGAGTCGAGCCAAGCTCGAGTCGAGCATGAGGGTCGAGCCCTCGACTGGCTCGACTCGATTTGGCCAACCCTACTTTGGTACCTCTAAATTGGTCGGACCTCTAAATTGATTTGGAATAGGGTTGGTCAAATCGAGTCGAGCCAGTCGAGGGCTCGACCCTCAAGCTCGACTCGAGCTTGGCTCGACCCGATCCTGACTACTCGAGCCGCTCGGAAATGATGCAAGACTCAATCCCTTGCTAAAACTGAAAAGTCGTTTTTTTATGTGAGTAAATATTTCTGCTGAAACCAAGTTTTGAATACTTTCATTGCAAATAATGATCAATGAATGAATTGTAGAGTCGAAGCCAGCGAATGAAAGGTACGCGCTGTAAAAAAAATACCGTAGCGGCTGACATTACGCTTTTATTTTCATAACGGGACAGGGAAGTAGGTGTCATTTGTGGGCGTTCCGCATCCGAGAAAAAAAATTAAAGGAGGAGTAAATGCAAACGCGCGCCCGGTTGGAATATGTTTCACCTAGGGACGCACTCTCTTCAAGTCGCGTGCTATCTCGCCCCCTTCCCTGAGCTTTCCCTGATTTGGATCCCAGCCAACTAGCTATAACTCTGTTCGGAAAGGAGATATCAATGTGAAAATTTCGGAGCTTCTCATCGTTGTGGAGCTCTAGGCAGTGCATATGATAGCTTCAAAAATTGAATTTTGAGTTTACTCTTCCTTTAAGCGAGTCAGAACTATGGTTCTCTTATTGGAAAAATTGTGTACGATTTTCAGATATGTTCACCTATATAGCGTACATGAAACATATCTGAAAATGGTACAACAATTTCCAATAAGAGAACCCTAGCAAAAACGTATTGCAACTAAAACATTGGCATAATATTTTTTTTCATTTCAGTTTGTGTCCCACAACAAACATTGAAAGTGAACGTTTTCAGGATTTTGTGTAGCACTGCTGAAACCGATATTTGATTTGTTGTTTTTTTGTTGAAAATGGTAATTGAAAAATAATTTAAAAAATAATTGCAGATTCGGGCTCAGCTGTACTCTTCCTGCCAGCGGAGAAGTCTGCTGCAGCTGCAACAAGTGCTGCAGCCGAGTCGGAAGCAGAATGCACGGTGAAGCAATAGTTTTTCGTGTTTTTTTCAGCATCACTAAGAACTTCATGTTATGATTTCGAAATATTGATTTATACATCGTTTTACTCGAATTTAACGGCACACCAAAAATGTTTTTAAAACAAGATTCTCATAAATAATTCTGAATTGAATTCAATCCATCGTTTGGTATTAACCATAAGACAAGAAATCACCCAAATCGTTACCTATGTTTTTTTTGCATTTTTGAAAGAGGTGAAGAGCGCGTGAAAAATAATTCCTTTCTCGGTATATTTTGATCAATGACAAATTACACGTGGTGAATTTTTGCTCCAGTGATATTTGTTACGCGTATGAGCAATTTGGTACATATACTGTGTCCTCAAAACATATGTAGTACAACTTGTTTAGGAAATCTGAACTTGCGCGACATAATGACTATTTGAGGCACAGATGGCATCATTCGAGTCAAAGAGTGAAATAAGTTGTTTTGGCGTGCTTCCAAAGCCGGGGGAAAGTTTAGAAGAACGGTGAAAACGAATAACAACTGATAGGTTGTCGTAATTATTTTTAATCCCCGTGTCCTGCAACAATCATTGAAAAGATTTGTTTTCAGGATCTTACATAGCACTGCTGAACCCGAGATTTGCCTAGTTCATTTTCCAGTGATTGGGTGAGTTGCGGAGTGGAATCGATCAACGTCCTCGCTGCCGATCACACAATCTGCAGCTGATGTAAGTGCGTTGGGGATGCAGCAGATAACACGGTGAACGAATACTCATTCCTAAATTTTAGAATCACTCTGAGATAGGAACCGCGGAGGGATGTTGAAAAATTAATTATATATCAATGCTATATCGATTATACGCAAAAAAATATTTTAATAAATTAAAATAAATTAAACCTGTGAAAATAAATACAATGATGTGATGGTGTGAGCTTTCCCAATGCAAAAAAATGGTGAACTGCATAAAGGACGGAGCTCCGCTGTCCCTACTCTAAGAACTTATTCTTTAGACTTCATGATACACAGTATTAAACGCAAGGCAGTCCACGGATAAAACCGAAAAGCGCAAATAATACAATACTTTAATTTTCTATGAAACATGAATGAATCCACCACTTCCGTACTTCGAAACAGATTAGTATCATTTGTGTTTCACAAAAACTATGAAATGGAAACGGTTGTAGAGACCCAATTGTTGGTTTTACAATTGGTTCATATTAAAACTCGATACAGTAAGCTAAAATTCCGTGCGAGAGCAAATTCGCTGTTTTTTGAATTTTAAAAAGAACGCGAAATGAGCTTTTGACGTGGCTTAATACTGTGGATAGATATAAACAGGGTTATAGTCCTTTTACTCGAATTCAACGATGTGATATACATATTTTTGAACAAAATTCTCATAATTGTTATAATCGAGACAAGAATAATCCTATTCTTTCCAATTTCAGTCTCGCTGTTGTGGAGGAAGTTTTCGTGTGAACAGAGGTGAGTGAAGAAAGGAAAGTGATCTCCCAATTAGAGTAATGTATTTACATATTAGACATAGGGAAATGGTGAGTGTGGATGGAGCAACAATTCCTAGGTTTATTTTGATTCACTTGGTGAATTGCTGCGCCAGTGATGTTTGATATGCTAAACGGAACGCTTACGAGCAATGCCGTTCCGATGGTTAATCCTGTACAATATTTGTTAGATGAGAGAGCGCGGCATAAATATGCATCTACGAACTATTCATGCAACAATGACTATGAACTATGATATTATGATTGCATTTCTGTAAAGTTGACTCGAATACAAACTCTTTAAAAAAAATTATAGAACCACTCGCGAGATCGGTGCTGCATGATTTAATGAAAAAAGACAACACCACTCGCATTCAATTATTACGAAACGTTCAAAAACGAAACGTTTTGTACGTTCAAAAACACGTACAAAATGGAGATGACTAATTCAATTTCGCTCTTGCCTAATAACAAACATTGGTTACCCAATCTACAGTAGGTAACGGCACATTGCGGTACAGTGCTCCTCGATCTATCGTCCCACACATCACTGATTGTTTACTGATCAGTTGATGAGCGAGCAGCTCCCATTCGAGTGGCTTGCTGCTGCAACTTTTTCAGTCGAGAGGAAGGAGAGGGCACGGTGAGTAAATATTTATTTTTGATGTTTTTTACACATGCGATTCATGCATCCCACTGTCCTGTCATTCTGAACGAGACTGATATTCGCAATATGGTGCACTAAATCAACTGTTTGAGCTCATTCGTTTTTTCCCCATAATAATTCATGATAGAATGGAGAATTAATTCCTCAAAGTATGAAGTACTGAAAACCATTAATTTAGCAGGCGAATTTTGGCTGATCTGATTTTGCATATTGCTGAAATTCCCAACTTGTTTGATTATTTCTAGGAAAACTGTACCTTTAAATTTTATTCGATCCTTCTATTTCCATATTTAGTAATAACTTATTTCCTGGCCCAGTCATGCTCACAAGAGTGAGAGAAAGCGTGCGAAATGGAGATATTCAGACCTTTTTTAGACTCGCAGAATAAGTCTTGTCTCTCTTCCTTGTGAATTCACAAGGGCGACAACATCATCGTTTGTTTCTGGTAAAATCGTCGTAAGTGGAGGGTGGGATGGGGTCTATTTGACAAGAACACTTGCTTATTTGGCATAAATATGTGCGGGACGGGGATTCTGATCCGCGCTAAATCACTGACTTCAAGTGGTAAATTGCTGTAGCAGATATGCTTCAATACAATAGTAGCACGCGTACGAGTAATGCAGTTTTTCCTCTTTGTGCTTTCACGATACAATAACTGAAAATAAACAACATGCGCCAGGAGTTCAGGCTGAGGTTATTACTGTAAAAGCTGTAGCGGAGAAAAAGATTAACAAATAAATGGTGAGAGTGAACAGTAGGCATCGATAATTTTTTTATTTGCATCAACTATTACTCCTCCATTGAAAATTAAATAGTGTCTTGTGAATAAGTAGCCCTACTGGAACCGAGGTTCTATTAGATTATTTTGAAATCGTAGAGTCGATGCCAGCGGCCCCTCGCCACAAGTCAAGCAGTGTGCTGCTGCGGTAAGTGATGCCGCCGAAGCCGCAGCGGAGAGCACGGTATGTAAACAGCTAATACCAGTGTGTTGCTGATTTACGAAATCTTTGCAGCAAGTCTATAGGTGTGCAGCTGATGCAGGCTTCGATGTTATTATTTCGTTTATTCATACGGACTTTATCAACTTCTTCATGTATTTATGCGATAGAGAATGATGACAACTGAGTGGCGTGTCAAATCAACGGTATTACGAAATTATACGTTCATATAAATGTGTTGCTTTTATAGTCAAAACTGGTTTAATCGAAATATTATAGAATGATCCTCTCTACGTGTAAGAAATTGTGCAATTTTAGCCCTATTAATTTGCGGCTGCACTGTTGTTTCATATCACCGAAAATTTCGACATGTTCAGTATGTCTTCGTCTTGTGTAGCAAAATTCTCATTCAAACCTTTCTACGTCACTTTACAGAGGATGAATGAGAGAAAAAGATTAATCTCTTGCGACTTTACATACTCTTTCTAAATTGGTCTCGAAACGAATGTTTTCTGGTGTCTAATCCGCAAGGACGACAAAGTCATCTCCTTTCTACCGAACGAAACAAAAAAGGTCGTAACAGATGAAGTTATGCTGATGTAAGGTATGGGGTACGGTAGGATGCTCACCCTCGGCTGTTGCAACATTTCTCTGTTAGCTGATTGAAAGACGATTAAGAAGAACTATTTATTTTAGTTTATAATGGTACGAATAGTGACGTTTCATTGCTTCTCGACCGATTAACTACTTACATAACCCATCCGCTACGTGAATTTCCCTGGTCACTTTTGGAAGGAAGACGCATTGGACCTTGGTGCTTCTCTCGTTCCTGCTGACTCGTCTACTGAGAAAGGATCTAATGAAAGCGCGAAAACATTTCTTCGTCAATCGCTTGTTTGACAGCGATAAGGTGGGTACAGAACGGAGTATCAGACCATCTCTAATTCTTCACTTATCGATGACTAAATTGACGCGGTAAATTGATGTGCCAGAAATTTTTGATATAATAGGTTTGCACATTTTAGCACTCTTCTGCCACTGTATCGGACACATACAAAATCGAGAATTCGCAAGGTGAATTGGTGAACGTACAACAATATCCATTATAATAGGCACTAGGTCGGATTAGAACTATGACGTCATGCGCCTTTGATATATAGGCGGCATGATGTCATAGTTTCCAGACCTAGTTGCTATAATATCCTTTTTTCACCGTGTTAAATGTTCATGCCATTTTTTGCAGGCTAATTGTTGCTGCATTACTGATTAATAGTATTTATATGTCTTCCACGTTGTTTTTTCTTCTGCTCCAATTCAGTAAATTTAATTTTATCATGCCATTTATCTTTGCATCCTTAGTTTTACTACACTTTATTCGTGGCTCGTCACGGTTCAAAGAATTAGAGAGAGATAGAGTGTGTTACTTAGTGATTTTTTATCGTTCAGACTGTAATGTCCGATCGTCGAGTATGTACTGAAATGCAGTAAGTTACAGAGCGATTTTGTTGTTGTTGAAATATTCGGAATATTGGATTTGTTTTTTATTCACACACAAATCGATAATCGGTTAGGCGGTTTCTCCAAGGTGTATGTGATTATCATGAAACCAGAGATCTCCATGAGGATTTATTAATTTTTTCGTTCCGGAATTAAAGGAGGAGCAAAGGCAAAAATCAATTTGTGAAGCTTTCACATGCACGGCCTAGATCTCCCCAAAGATAAGAAGTTCCGAAATTTTCACATTGATATCTCCGTTACGAACAGAGCTATCGGTAGTTGGCGGAGAGCCAAATCAGAGAAAGCTCAGGCAACGAGCGAGAGAGCACGCAACTTGAAGAGAGTTCTCCTCTAATTGAAACATATTTCAACCGGGCGCGCGTTTGCCTTTAGTCCTCCTTTAACTGATTGTTTGTATAGTTTATCACCTTGAATATCAGCTTCCTTACTCTTTCTCTCTATTCCGCATACTCTTCTCAAGACTAAGATCCCAGGCAAGGAATGAACTGAAGGGTAAAATAATCCTATTCCTTTCAGTCCTTCTCCGAAGGACGAAGGCGCTGCCACTTTCATCTCTCGCCTTCTTGTGTATTGATGAAGGATAAGGTGAGCGGAGGAAGGTATGATATCTCAATTTGACACCTGATCATATTAGACAGAGAACGTATGGAACCAGGAATCAGACCCTGTCGAGTTCTTTGTTCGATTACTTAATAAAGTAGTGAATTGAGGTTAGATGGATGTCTCATAAGATAAATAATTTATGTGTGAGCAATCCTCCACCGCCTGGTTTCTCAACCAATTAAATTATTGAAAATACTCTAGATGAGCAGGTGCAGCATGATTATTTCCTTTACTAAATGGACACGTTTGAACCTAAGGTGATTCACCTAAATATATTCAGAAGATCGAGATTGGATGAAAAGGAAGAGACTGCAACCATACTGCGAGCGAACCCTGAGAATAAAAATAGGTGAGGAGAAAGTTTGGTCACGAAGGGAGTGCTCGATTTAAAGGCAGAGCGAATGACCGCCACACACGATGAGGTTCAGTTCCTGAAGTGGATCGAATTAAGCGTTGGAACAGAAGTACAGTAATAGGATCTGGGAAAATATTAATTATGAAAATTAAAGTATGATAAATAGTGTCAGAGAAGTCCAATTAGCTTATCATGGGGAATCATGATCCTTCTTTCATTTGAGGAATAATAATATCAGTATAACATCTCTTTCAGATAAATTGACTGGCTATATTAGATAAGGTCTAGCAATACGCAAGCAGATGAATAATTATATATTTTAATTTTTGTCGTATTCTTCTCCCATTCTTCTTGAAAGCAGATCTGCCTTTCGTAACACGTAGCCATCATAAACATTGAAAGTCAGGTCTTAAGTTTTAGTTTTAAATAATGTTTTGCCTTATCTGCATGGTAGTTCTATTTAATACTGCAGAAGAAACCCGGGCTCATTTAGCAACCGCATAGATTATATTTGTAATTTAGGAGACCCTCCACGAGAAAACGTAACAACTGTGCAGGGGTCCACGGATGGCTAAAAATTCGATAATTCCCAAACTTTTTTTCCGAAGTGTAGGCCCCGAATGCTGATTGACGGCCGCAATAACTAAGGCACAGCGTGTCAAATGGGGGAAATAGGTTCATTTGCGTGGCCCATCAACTCTCGGAGCGAAATCTCCCTATCACTGTGCCTATTTTTCGCCCTCCGAGTCGGTATGGGGAAATTCAGCCCCAGTTGCGTGGAATGCGAGGATCCGATAATAATAGTATTGTGAAACAGATCCAACTTATTCGATTCCGTTAGAATTGCTAGCTAATCTGAAATATGAATCGTCATTCTTGGCTGAAACATAATGCAATTCGATAGCAATAGTGTGAAAATAGACAGTTCTATCCACTCCAGATACATCTCCTCCTAGGAGAATGAAGCTAAAAATATCGCGTTTGTGCAGAAAGGTGCCTAAACCCTTTGCCCACAAATCAACCAAGAGCTTTGATTCGATTTCAACCTCATTCAGTCACAATATGTGCGAATGTTTCAAAAATATATCATTTCAGACCGCTCCATTGTCATGCTATTAGGTTGATGCAAAAGTCTTGCGGTTTTTTGATATTTTGTCTTCCATCTTCCTTTCAGTTTGACCGATAACCTTCCGTATATTAATTACTAATGAGGCCTTGCATACTCTTTCATATGCGCACCCTATCAGCATTGCCCAATCGGAGAGGGGAGAGCAGGGCAAAGTTAAAATTGCGAACATTTATCCATCGAAAACGACACATTTTTCAACATTCTGTTTCCTCTGAAGCATGAGTGCTCAATTCCTGGTGGTTATATGAAGCTCCCATATTTACCCTATACATACTTTTTCTCATGGATGATGGAAGTTACATCCTTTTGAGAAATGAGAAATTCAAATTTTCTGAAACGAGAAAGGTGCAGGCGCCAATATTTTTTTCAGAGAATAAAGCCTCTTAATGGATGAATATAGCGCACTCATAGCGAAGCCTATATGCTTGGTCTTCGATGCAAAAAATCCGAAAAAGTATCATGTAACCAGAATCGACAGCATATTTTCAATAGCATGTAATTCGGTCCAAACTTAATCGAGAGACAGCTCTAACATATTTTCTGAAAGTGTATACGTAATACTTCTCAAACATCAGTATGGACAGGTTTCGTGAATTTTGACAACAAATATCCAGTAAAATACATTTAATGCAAAATTTTGAGAATAAATTCTAATTGGCTTTATCATAATTTATTGCGTTGATTGCGATATCGGATTGATTGAAATGCGTGTATGTAAAGTACAAACATACCTCTAAACATTGGTATGTTTATTAGTCATCGTGATTTGGGACATTATGATAGTTCAAAGTACGGACACAAAAAACCGCAAGACTTTTGCATCAACGTAATAATCTGAGAATGAATGGGATTAGTCGGGCCACGGAAATGAGCTTTTCTCCCCCCTTTGACACGCTGTGAAAGGGTCGATTTTGAAAAAGTTTCAGGTACCTCCCACTTTGGGGGTCGAGAAATTCGATATCTCAGAAATAGACGAGATATAGAAATTCTGGTCTATTTTCACTCGTAAACGAATTTCGATATACCGATGCGAGAAAATGCGAAATGGAAAAGATAACATCAAAAACTACTTTTTCGGTCAATTTTTGCTATTTTTAAATCGATATTTTAAAATTATCTGCGCAGTCGTTGGATACGATTTTAGAAATCAGTATACAAAGTTGGCCCTAGTCTGAGAAAATCAGATTTTTAAAAAGACATATTTTTGAGATATTTTGATCCAAACATCCATTTTTGGGGTAAATCGACAAATATCCTGCCATTTAGAACGCTGAATTTTCACTGCATGTATACTTATTGTTCTGGAAACACTTTCTAATGACTAGTATAATCATTTGAATCATCCTAGGTGCAGTGGAAGCAATGAAAAATCGAAATCTGAGAAAGTCTAAAATTCGAATATCGAAAACAGCCCAAAAGTTTAGAAAATCATAACAACGTTAAAACATGTTTTTAAGACACTGGCTCAGTAAATATCGAGGAAAGGGCGGACTTAGTGTTGGAAAAGTTCTCTGATCCGGACCCAAATTTTTTTGTGGGTGCACCCAGGTATGGAGATAACTGTTTGGGGTATCATTTGACGATGGGTTGTGAAACATATTTTTGACGGGTTTTTGAAAATCGAAAAATGGTATTTTTCAAAATTGTGGAAAAAAATTTCAGGACCAAAGTTGATGTGGATTATCGTGGGGTATACCTAGAGTATGAAAAACACGTATAAGACGTTTAGGTATCTTCATTGCAAACTGACTTTTCAGAAAAAATTTTTTAAACTTTAATACTGCGCTCAAACAAAAAAGTTTCGCTAAAAATGAACTATACCACCTTGTAGAGAATGAAATTTCGCATCTACCAATGTGTACATCGAAAAAAGTTAGGTAGACTGAATTAGGTAAAATCGGCCGCGAACAGATTTGGCGAACTTTTTTCTTCTCGAATCCCGTCATGTTTATACGCAAAATGTTCCCCACGTCAAGCTGATAATTTTTTGTGCCAGGCACTTTTCACGGAAATGCATTTAAAGCTCGCTACATCGAGTTATATGCCGATTTTTTCGAAAATTGAATAATAGTATGCGAAAAGTTTTTACACTTGTGTTTTCGGGGGGCATGAAATAGACCAATTTGTAGGGCTTGAAATTCCACATATAAAACTCATTTTCACATAATAATACAGGCAGACTGAAATACCAATAAATGGTCAGCAAAGTATTCGACGAAAATTTTTCTTTTTAAATCACCTCATGTTTATACTCAAAGTGTTCCCCACATCGACCTGATCATTTCCTCTGCCAGTCACTTTTCACCAAAATGCATTTGAAGCTCGCTACATCGAGTTGTATGCCGATTTTTTCGAAAATTGCAAGTCAGATGTTTTGTTACATTTTCTGTTTCATTTTCAAGAGAAATGGCATATCTAGACTGTATCACTTGAAATTTCAATCATAAAACTCATTTACTCATTTTCACGATGGTTTTTACTAGTGTTATTTCTTTCAAATGCGATTTATCAGATTATTTCTGAGAGAATCGAGTTACCCCCTGCAGAGTCCGTACAACGAAAAACTAAATTCGGGGTTAAAATACACCCTAGGGGTATTTTTCACGTAGATCACGAAAATTGATCTTAGAAAGCCATATCTCTGACCCCTCATTCTGTGGTGCGCCGAAGTGGGAGGTCGGAATTTAAAACTTGTGTTAATTGCGGCTGCACTGTTATTTCATATCTCCGTAGTTCGACTCCCGAGTTTTAAAATTTCATTAATTTGCTGAATTTTTTTCTGGTTCAGTCGTCATCCAAAAATAGACATTTCAATACAGAGAAATGCACCCCCTGTGCAGAATGGAATAAAAAGTCTTGGCTCTTTTCCGCATCAGCTTACAATTAGACAAAGACGTTATCGTCTGTCGATCGGAGTGGGAAATACCCGGAGGTATTCCTCCTCAAGTACGGTATGTGACACGGTAGGGTGCTTATCCTCGCCTGTAGTAACATATCCCTAGTAGCTGATTGAAAGACTATTAATAGGGGGAACTCGGTAATTCTTGTCATGACGGAAGTACAGCTAGAAGTTCTTCGTGAGGCCAAGGGTGAGGACAAGAGGGGATCTCATCAGCTTTTATCTTGCTCGAGACGTTTCGGGCTCAACGCCCATCATCAGTCGTGGTTAATCACATGCAAGAGAACACGTTAGGAGGAGAGACAATCAATGAAGCGAGAGCGTGAAAATCGATAAAGCAGTGAGTAAAGGTAATGATAACTAATGGAAAGGAAAGGCGCAAAGCGAGAAGTGCGAAGTGTGAGGAAGAGAGGAAGGAAGGGAGGAGGGGAAGGAAGGGAAGGACAGGCGATAGATAGTGTGAGAGTGAGAGAGATGAGAGAAGGAGAGGGAGGGGGGAGAAGGGAAAAGGAGAGGTCAACCAGTGTGAGGAAGGGAAGTGAAGAGAGGATGAAAGGAGAGAAGGGATTAAATGTGTAGAGTTTGCAGGGTAGTAGGGGCATTCTCTTTGGAGAGTTCTACTCTGTTATTGGAAGGAGATTCCCTAGTGAGCTTGATATTGGGAGCACCCAGGCTATTGAGAGAAGCGAATAGTCTGTCTAGGTGATTTTGGGAGATAGCAATGACGATGAAATCATCAATGTATCTTCCTAGCCATACTATGCCCTCACGAATGGTCTGGGACTCAAGAGAGTGCATGTAAATAACAGCGAGAATAGGTGCTAAACGATTGCCCATAGCGAGGCCACGAACTTGAGAATAGAATGAACCATCAAATGAGAATACAGAGCAATTGAGTCAAGAGGAGAGGAGATCCTCGACATCGATAAAGGAAAGACCACGGAGATTGAGACATTGTGAATGAGAGGACATGAGAGCGAGAGTGGCGCG
Organism: Pristionchus mayeri; assembly: GCA_036245805.1. NCBI lineage: Eukaryota > Metazoa > Nematoda > Chromadorea > Rhabditida > Neodiplogasteridae > Pristionchus > Pristionchus mayeri. Next base: position 12,312,781 of record BTRK01000003.1, on the reverse strand, counting down.
AACTGCTTCCCTATTGGTATACAAGGCAGATACATCAAAACTCTCAAAGCACATGTTGGGGTCTGGAGCGATGGAGGAAAGGGCAGAGAGTGCATCCCTAGTGTTAGTCAGATGAGTGGGAATGTGCTGAAGGAGGGGGGAGAGGATTTGTGGCAAGAACCAAGAGACACGATCGGTTGGGCCGCCGCAGCCAACGATGATAGGCCGATTGGGGAAGGAGGAAGGGTCGACACCAACAGAGGACAAGTCAATCTTGTGTGTCTTATACAAAACATAGGGCACAGGAACGCAAGAAATACCACTCAAGAGACAATCAACAGTACGCTTAGGAAGAGAAATCTTAGGAGAGAGAGCACGGAACTGCTTGTGGATGCTATCGCAAGAACGTTTGAATTGGGTAGAGAAGGAACGGGCATAGATAGAATGGTCATATAGATGCAAAGTAACAATGGCATGTTCGAGCGACTTAGGAAGAATGAAGAAATCTCCGCCCTTATCTGACTTAGTTGCACGCAATGGGCCAGTGGCTACTAGGGATCGGAGATCACGGAGAGCGGATGACTGAGCACGAGAGAGATTGTGAGAGATAGGAAGAACTCGATGTCGGGAGACAATATCACGAAGATATGTTGAAAGGCGGGAAATCTTAGATTCAACAGAAGGAAGTGGAGGTGGGATGCCAGAACGAACAGAGCGAAATGGAACTTTGCTAACTAAAGGATCTATATTGGTAGAGGTGCCAGAGAGGAGAGAAGCCCACCGAAGGTTAATGGAAAGTTGTTGAAGAGAAATGGATAAGTAAAGGGAGAGGTCACGAGGGAAAGGACGGGAGGGAACGAACTTGGGGGGGGGGGGTATGACATTTGAGCAACGACATTTGCGCAACGGGGTAAAATACGACAAATGAGCAACAAATTTTGCACATGCGACATTTGCGCAACGGGCCATAACTCCCTTCAGGATCATCGTAGAGTGCCCAGATTGGGTACGTTGGGTAGCTGTGGGTTCACTCTACCGTAACCCACACTGGTCTTTGGTCTTTCTCCTCGGGGGCGACATTTGCGCAACGGGCCATAACTCCCTTCAGGATCATCGTAGAGTGCCCAGATTGGGTACGTTGGGTAGCTGTGGGTTCACTCTACCGTAACCCACACTGGTCTTTGGTCTTTCTCCTCGGGGGCGACATTTGCGCAACGGGCCATAACTACCTTCAGGATCATCGTAGAGTGCCCAGATTGGGCACGTTGGGTAGCTATGGGTTCACTCTACCGTAACTCTGCCGAGGAGAAAGACCTTAATTTTGGGTATATTCTCACACCACCTTAATTTTGGGTATATTCTCCCACCGCCTTAATTTTATCTTAATTTTTCATCGTGAACATCAAAGATAACAAGAAATCCATTGAGGATATCGGGTGAAGAATCGAATACTTCGTAGAGGATCGCATACGCCTTTCATATGATGAATTCCGTTGCGCAAATGTCGCCCCCGAGGAGAAAGACCAAAGACCAGTGTGGGTTACGGTAGAGTGAACCCATAGCTACCCAACGTACCCAATCTGGGCACTCTACGATGGTCCTGAAGGGAGTTATGGCCCGTTGCGCAAATGTCGCCCCCGAGGAGAAAGACCAAAGACCAGTGTGGGTTACGGTAGAGTGAACCCATAGCTACCCAACGTACCCAATCTGGGCACTCTACGATGATCCTGAAGGGAGTTATGGCCCGTTGCGCAAATGTCGCCCCCGAGGAGAAAGACCAAAGACCAGTGTGGGTTACGGTAGAGTGAACCCATAGCTACCCAACGTACCCAATCTGGGCACTCTACGATGATCCTGAAGGCAGTTATGGCCCGTTGCGCAAATGTCGCTTGCGCAAGTAATATTGTCGTTGCGCAAATGTCGTTGCTCAAATGTCATAACCCCAACTTGGGGCCTAGAGACAGTACAGATATATCATCATTACTCAAATCAACGCCAGGAGCAACAGAGACACGAGCAAGAGGAGGAGGGGTTGAACGATGAGGAATGATAGAAGGGCACAGAAACTGCAACTTCTTATACAAACGAGAGCGTTCAGAGGCACGTAAACGGTCACCAATTTGACGAGAGAGGGTATTGATACGTGAAAGATGGGCTGGATCTATGGTACGTGACAGACAGACTATTCGCTTCTCTCAATAGCCTGGGTACTCCCAATATCAAGCTCACTAGGGAATCTCCTTCCAATAATTGGCTCCCCTTCCTCAATTTCCAACTTTCACTTACCCCATCTGGTGTCTTCAGCACTAAATGGTACCGTAAGCCATCCAATCGTAATATTCTCTTGCATAGCTCCTCATGTAATCCCAGTCATTCTAAACGTTCCATTGTCCTTTCCACTATTCGCACTGCTCTTTCTGTCTCCTCTCAGGAATACCTTAATCAGTCTCGCTCTCTCGCATTTCAAATTGTCGGTAGTAATGGCTATTGCCCTCCAAAGCATTCTTCTCCCTTCCCTTCCACTCGTATCTCACGTAGTGCTGATAAGCCTCTTCCGGTATTTGCTATCCCGTATATAGTGATGCTTTTACTCGCGATGTTAGAGATGCTATGTCTAAGGTTGAGCTTGAAGTTCGCATTGTTGAGAAGCCCGGCCATAATCAATTTATTATCGAGAAATCGATACCTTGATCCTCCGGTTTGTCCACAGTATTAAGCGCCAGGCAGTCCACGGATAAAACCGAAAAGCGCACCTATTTCTTAATTTTCTATGAAACTTGAATGAATCGACCACTTCCGTGCTTCGAAACAGATTAGGATCATTTTTTTCACAAACACTATGACATGAAAACGGTTTTAGAGACCCAATTGTTCTCGGTTTCACAATTGGTTCATATCAAAACTCGATACAGTAAGCTAAAACTCCGTGCAAGAGCAAATTCGCTGCTTTTTTGAATTTGACAAGGATCGAGAAATCAGCTTTTGCTTTTGCACGGGGCTTAATACTGTCTCCATATCTCAGGCAACCATATAATACACTATCCGAGATAATCGGAATAGACTTGGCACTGGCCGAAAATTCGAATTCATGCTAACTTCACCAGTAGGTCGGCCTCCAGGAGGGAAATCGACGAGCATCGCCAGATTTGCGATCCGCATCCGCGCGGCCGCGGGCGCGGATATCGAAAAATTAACTACGGTAGCTTCGAAATTTGTATATGGACTCCAATCACTGCGGCGGTAGGGGCGCTGCATTCCTTGACAAATTCTAAGACTTTTTTACTTCGGAGAGTTTTTCGATCAGATTCCATCTAAGGCCGGAAATCGCTAATTCCACTTTTGTTTCGTACATGAAAGCAGTTCCCCAGAAATTTTTCAAGAACTCCCCTAAATATTATTGGTGATCTAGCTTCTGCTTGAATCGATACCTACTCCCGTAGAACAGCGCGATTCAACTAGACGCGTAAGTTGGTCAAAATGAATTATGGTGTAATTTTTGGGTTACTGTAGGTGAGTGCACAAGTTGGACGACTTTTCCCAATTGGTGTAGGATAGCTTCAAATTGATTTTCAGACCATTTAACACCTGTTGGGAAATGTCGCCCTAACTTCGCACTCGCATACCGTAACCCAAAAATTACACCATAATTCATTCAAAATTCATTTTGACCAACTTACGCGTCTTGTTGAATCGCGCTATTCTACGTGAGAATGTATCGAGTCAAGCAGAAGCTAGATCGCCAATTATATTTAGGGGAGTTCTTGAAAAATTTCTGGGGAACTGCTTTCATGTACGAACTAAAAGTGGAATTATCGATTTCAGGCGTTAGATGGAATCTGATCGACAAACTCTCCGGAATAAAAAAGTCTTAGAATTTGTCAAGGGATGCAGCGCCCCTATCGCCGCAGTCATAGGAGTCGCTTTTAAAATTTCGAAGCTACCATAGTTAATTTTTCAAATTCCGCGCCCCGCCCGCGCACATGCGGATCGACATTCTGACGATGCTCGTCGGTTTCCCTCCTGGAGGCCGACCTACTGGTGAAGTTAGCATGAATTCGAATTTTCGGCCAGTGCCAAGTCTATTCCGATTATCTCGGATAGTGTGTTATATGGTTGTCTGAGAAGTAGTATGCATACCCTTTCAGAAAATATGCTAGACATGGCGCATGGGTAAATAGAAACCGAATTACATGATAACGAAAATGAGCAGTGAACTTTGGATATCCGTAATTTGTTCGGATTTTTTTTCTCCAGTAGCCAATAATACAGACTTGTCCATGAGTGCGCTACATTTACCCACGAAGATGCTATATTATCATAAAAAGCATTGACGCCTGCTTCTTTCCCCTTTCAGAAAATTTGAATTTCTCATTTTTCAAAAATATGCGAAATCAACATAAAACATGAAATATGAAGTCACCAGCCATCAGCCCCCGCCTTCGGCGGGGGCCAACGGCCGGCGGTTCACAGTTTTTAGATTCGCCGCTACTATTTTTTTCGATCTTTCTTTAACATTCAAGAAGCTTTGGAACAATTTCGAACATTCTGGAACATTTTAGAAGCTTTGGAACAATTTCGAACATTCTGGAACATTTTAGAAGCTTTGGAACAATTTGGAACATTCTGGAACATTCTAGAAGCTTTGGAACAATTTCGAACATTCTGGAACATTCTAGAAGCTTTGGAACAATTTCGAACTTTCTGAAACATTCTAGAAGCTTTGGAATAATTTCGAACATTCTGGAACATTTTAGAAGCTTTGGAACAATTTCGAACATTCTGGAACATTCTAGAAGCTTTGGAACAATTTCGAACTTTCTGAAACATTCTAGAAGCTTTGGAATAATTTCGAACATTCTGGAACATTTTAGAAGCTTTGGAACAATTTCGAACTTTCTGGAACATTCTAGAAGCTTTGGAACAATTTCGAACAGTCTGGAACATTTTAGAAGCTTTCGAACATTTTCGAACATTCTGAAAGCTTTGACCAATGGCTAATTATCGATTGGTGTACGGTAGTTGACCCAATGCTAATTATTGATTGGTATGCGGTAATTCAAAGATCAAAGTTCAAAATCGTAAATCTGACCCACGGAATAATCGGTGACCCATGGCTAATTATCGATTGGTATACGGTAGCTGACCTAATGCAAATTATCGATTGGTATACGGTAATTCAAAGGTCAAAATCATAAATCTGACCCACGGAATAATCGGTGACCCATGGCTAATTATCGATTGGTATACGGTAGCTGACCCAATGCTAATTATCGATTGGTATACGGTAATGGACCGATACCCTTCTATTCTCATCAATCCCTCCTCTCCCTATTTCGCAATCCGAACAGACGGAACACGCACACAGCGCTTTATATATAGGTATTGATTTACAGATCAATTCATTTCTCGAAAAGTTGTAACTTCCAGCATCCATAATAAAAAGTATTTATAGGGTAAAGTTTGGAGCTTCATATATATATAAAACAACAGAAATTGAGCATTCGTGATTCACGGGAAAAATAATATTGAGAAATGTGTCACTTTCGACAAATGAATTTCGTAAAATTTAACGTTATCCAATTCTCGCCTCTCTGATTAGGCAATGCTGGTAGGGTGCGCATATGAAAGAGTATCCAAGGCCTCATTAGTAATCAATATCCGAAAGTTCGTCGATCAAACTAAAAGGAAGATGGAAGGCGAAATAGCAAAAAAACCCAAGACTTTTGCATCAACCTTATAGTTGTAGTTTTTGTATTGAAAAGAAGGCTCTATTGTTCTGAATTCCTCTGGCTGGCATTTAGGAAATGTGTGTAACACTGATGTTTCTAGTAGGGTATCTGCCATTTCTCAACCTTTTGTTCTCTCAGTCTATCGCTCCTCTCTCGATGTTCGCCGCCTACAATGACGACGATGCGGACACCTTAAGTTCCGCATCGAAAAAAAACAGCCAATCAGTTTACGTGAATACATCAATGATCTACAGTACTCGAACGTGAACTTAGGTGAACAAGAAAGTAGGCTGCGATGATGGAGTACAAGCCAGAGTGAATGTAAAGGGTAGATCAGAAGAAGGGTTTGATTAGTGATTTAAGAAAAGATAAAGAACAAAGCGCCGACCGCAGACGCGCAACTTTTATGTGATGCGCGAAACGTGTATGCACATGTAATTCCTTCTTTCTGGTTCGTGTTTCTTATGCAAGAAATTTGCTCGTCCTTGTTGATTTGTGTTCCATAATAATTACTAGATCGCTACCCGTTCCACACATCAGTCCTTGATTCTTGTTCTTGAATATATTATTATGAATAGTTGTATCCTAATAATTTCTATCTACCCGTTGCAGGCTCAATTTTCCGTATTCATACCGTAATTATATCATACTTTACAGTAACCTCGGTCTATTCTCTCTTCAGATTCCAATGTATCATCGCTTTGGGCATTCGCGAGAAGAGCGCGCAGCGGTTCGTAGACCATGACTGAATCAGGAACTTCCAGGTGAGACCAATGGAGAATATCATGATTGCCTCTGATTATCGATTTTATTTACCCTATGCCATTTGTTTCCTTAACTGCACGACTGATGCAACTGGTAATTTCCTGAGTGCAAGCACATTTCATTTTATAATACAAATTGACGAGATTCCACTGTTGCAATGAGGCTGTTACTTGTTGGGGAATAAAAAAACAAAAAAATAATATAATTATAGAATTATCTTAACATGGACTTCTGGAGGACAACTCCAAGTACCGCAACGAGTTGCGACTGAAGGCGCGCGTCGAGAACGAGCATCGCGCAATCGTCCCTTGAAAGGTTTGCATTTTCTAAATCTCCCGCATGAAATGAATGGTATTCTGAGGGGGAAGCAGTGAACATGGTAGCTGATGGAGCAAAATTATTTTAACTCTATATTGAGGTAGTGAGTAGGCTATATTGTTTTAAGATTGAGAAGAGGAAATAAGAAGACTGCTGAAAGAAAAAAAAGTTCATTTGTGTGGCAGACCAATTTTCGGATCGATCTCGCCCTCCCACTGTGGCCCATTATCACCTCTAGAGTCGGTCGGTGAACATTCACCCCTAATTCCGTATTTATTTAGCGAAACATATTTGAACTCTTTGATTGCAGCAAACTATCAAGACAATCAGAAAATCCAATCGTTATAGATAGCTGAAACATAGTTAAAACGTTATTCAATCAAGCGAGCGGCAAAATTTGTACTTCTAATTTTTCTGAAACATAATAGAAATCTGAAAGAAATTGAGATAAAGCGGCAGTTTGCCTCAGTCTAGAGCTATCTCCTCCAAGGGGAATTAAGATATGGAAATGGCGATTGTGCGGAAAGTTGCCTAAACCCCTTCCATACAACTTGACGAGGCCGATTGTTCAATTTCGATCCCAGTCAGCGGTTACATGAGCTAACGTTCGAAGAACCCTGCAAAAACAGCTAAAATCGACTGTTTTAGCCACTCCAGAGTTATCTCCTCCGAGGGGAATTAAGATATCGGCATGGCGATTGTGAAGAAAGTTGCTTAAACCCCTTCCGCACAAGTTGACGAGGCCGTTTAATCAATTTCGATCTCAGTCAGCGGTGGCATCAGATAACTTTCGGAAAACCCTGCATTTCACATCGCTACCTTTGTCCCCCTCTGTTCAGCCGATCCCTTTGTCCGCGATGAAAAGGATTAACTCTGCCACGCAAGTGAGCTTTTTTTCTGAGTTGACTTGCTGTGTCGTGAAGGTGCTCATACTCAGGTACAGTAAGTATTACGGCAGGATGCTGTTTCTCGGTGCAACAGTATTATACACCAGCACTCCCTATGAGCCATTGATCTGCTTGTAGTTTCTATTCTAATTCTGAAAAAGATACGAGTATTGTGTTGTTTTTTCCACTGACAATCCACGCATAACTGATAAACCAAGAATATTCAGGCAATATTCTAATACTGAAACAAAATTGCGAGGGGCACCCGAATCACCAGTTATAATCGACATTATTTTTAACAAATAATCATTCCAAATGCGCTACTCATGCTTCACAATCGCATTAATACCCCTCCTCTTCACCTTTACACGAGGAAATGACCATTTAATTGTTGCAACGTGCCCCCTTCATGGATGACTTATTCTTGCAGCGCCAAATCAATAATTGCACAAATCAATAATCGAAAACAGGCTTGCAGAGCAGGGTTGGGCGTAAAATAAATATTTTACGGATCCGTAAAAACGTAAAATTTACGGTTTCAAAATCCATAAAATGCCGTAAAAAACGTAAAATCCGTAAAATTTACCCAAATTTCTCTGTAGGGAGCTATAATCATGTACGTAAGCAACTGAATGTTGCATAGGGGCAAGTAAGTCATAAATGTTTGTTTATTTGTTTAAAAGCGTTTCTTTAGACATTTTCTCGGGCGACATGGGTTCACAAAATCTCAAGAAATCAGGAATGAATAAGTATGCGACACTTTTTTTCTGTTTTTTAATACGAAAACATATCAAAAACATATCAAACGAAAACATAACAAAAACAGGATAAAATCGTTCAAAAGTTTCGATTTTGATCGAATTTTACATGTTTTCCACAAAAATTTCGCAATTTTTTCACGGAATCCGTAAAAAATAAATTTTACGGATTAATACCGTAAAATCCGTAAACGTAAAATCCCAACCCTGCTCTAGGCGGACATCATCTGCCATCTGGAGGACAACTTCCTCAATTACCGCAAGGAGCTGCGACTGAAGGCGCGCGCCGAGAATGAACATCGCGCCATCTTCCCCATTTGAATCGCCTGATGTGAAATGAATGAAAGTATTGTGATGGGGGAACAGTGAATAATGTAGCTGATGGAGCACAACTATTTTAACTCTATATCGATGCAGCGAGTAGGATATGATGAATGCTGCAACATATGAGAAGAGGAAATACGAAGACCGGTAATAATGAACAGCAGTTGATCAGGCAGGGCCGACAAAACAGCAACTGACAAAACCGCAACGGATCGCCGTTCGCTGGATATTTGATCTTTCAACTTGGGAGAGTTATTGCATTGTTATAAGTATATCCTCTACTACATCATCCTGTTTAGATCCTCTAACTAGGTGATCTTGAGTTTCACTCGCAATCACCGTATAGGGGGTTCATGGTCCAAAATTGAGAATTTGAGTGAAAAATCATTGTTAGATAAACAACAAAATCCGTAAGCTAATGATATTCTAGTACCTCAGAATCTACTGTATCCCAGTAACATGGATATCGTTTTGTATACGGTGTTTATCTAATCATGATTTTCCACTCAAATTCACAATGTACGGTGATAGGGAGTGAAACTCAAGATCACCTAATTAGAGGATATAATCCGGGTGATGTAGTGTAGTGTACACTGATAACAATGCAACAACTCCCAAGTTGGTAGATCAAATATCCAGCGAACGGCGATCCGTTGCGGGTTTGTCCGCCCCCGTTGATCAGTTAGCATGCCATTTTTATATTCAACGCATGTCCTCTTCCACATTGAAAATACAAAATTGCAAATTTATAAGTTATGCTAATGAAACAGAGATTCAATAGTTTCTAAATGTGATGATTGACTAAATTGCAACCAGTGACTTCCTCTCCAGCAACCAAGCAGTCTGCAGACGAGCAGAAAACTTACGGCACAGTGAGAAATTTGTTTTCTATTTAGAATTTTTATTATTTTTTTGTGGCAAGAGCCGCGCGCGATTGCTCAGCGGAAGCACTTCAAAATTCTGACCATTCTCGTAGGTTCCCTTACGGAGGAAATATCTGTTGACGAAGTTACTATAGAACGAACTTTCATTGTTTCTTCTCTACCTTTTCGTTCGTGATCTCGAGAGTTAGGATCTCATCCTTCTTCAGATTTGAGCCACCATACTGAAGTCGAACTGCGTTAACCAATTAATGAGACAAATATGTCTCGTTTGTGTTCGAAAATTTTTGAAATACTTACATCCTTTCCATATGTGAACGTTCTATTGAATGCCTCCGTGTAATAAGTGAATGAGGCATAATATTGCTGGCTGAGAGAGAGCCAATTCGGAGAGAGAAGATAAAGATATGCTCCGGGCTCGAGGTTTCCAGAAAAAATAAAAGATAGTGAGTGAGTCATTGCTTTTCCACTTCGCTCTTTCTCTCCATGCTCTCTACGCCTCTCGAGGTTTATGTGTGCTGGAGACCAAAGGAACAGAGGGAGTCCAGAGTCAACGAAACAGATTCATGCACATTCATGTGCTTGCCTCTTCCCGTTTGCATTTGCCAATACTGACCCCACAATATCGCTCAAAGCAATCATGAGGAAATCGAGTCAATAACAAGGGAGTTGGTCTCGATCTGGCAACCTTACTCAAGGCTAGCTACGGGGGAAGAGACCTCCAAATCCCCCGATGTTGCTCGAATTTACAGGGACTCGGCCGGCTAATTTGTGTGCATTCTGTGCGTGTAAGTTGTGGTCAGTGTGATATCTCCTAGGGTTCGGGAATTTAACGTAATTGGGAATCTTTTGAATCATTTTCGGATATGTTTCATGCGCGCTATATATGTACAATATATATTGTTCATGAAACATATCTGAAAATGATCCAAAATATGCCTAATTACGCCCAATTCCGGAACCCTAATATCTCCCCTCTCGATTCCCCACCGCTTCTCAAGGAACATATATGCATCAAGCAGTGTTGACACAAAGCATTTATTCACCATTGCAACTCCGGTTTCATCGCTTTTTCTTCTCTAAATTAGCCGTAGCCTCGGCCTTTTCGACCTCCTTTCGATCCACTGTCAACATATTCACTTTCTTCTCGCATTTCTTGCCGAATCTCTGCAGAATTTTTGAAAATAACGTTTTTTCACAACATTATCTCGGAAGTTTGTGCGTGATTCACACCTCCACGTGTTTGATGAGCAATCGGGGACAGGTGTACGCAGTTGCGCATCCTCCGCACAGGAAGACCTTCCTCATGTCGATATGCAGTCTCTGCGATATATATATATATATATGCATATCGACATGAGGAAGGTCGACCGGCAGCGGACAGTCGACCGGCAGATCCAGTCCAATGGCTGGCGTCACTGGGTTCCTGCAAATTCAAATTTCGGCCTATTTTAAAAGTTTGAATCACTAACTGTTTGAACTGGTTGTACGTAGAGACAATGGATACTTTCACATAAAAAATGAGTAGAGAGAACGAAACCGAAGAAAAGAGAGAGAGAAAAAAAATGGGATAGCGCCCTCTCTGTTCGCGCAGACAACAACCGGAAAGTTTGTGATACGTGTTCCGTATCTCCTCTCTCTCTCTCTCTATGTTCCCTTTCGCATAATATCACAACGTAATCTGCATGGAAATGAATCCCCAACAGGCCGTATAAGAGATAAACGGACACGATAGATCTTGGTGCAGTGGTCACATGATAGTGAGTGATTCGCGTTTCCACTTCACTCTTCCTCTCCATACTCTATACGCCTCTCGAGGTTTGTGTGTGCTGGTGACCAAAGAAACAGAGGGAGAGTCAACGAACTCATTTGTGTCTATGTGTAGTATGATACTAGGCATTATTCGTGCATTACTCGCTTGTTCCGATGATCTCGACCGTTCCACAAGTCAAAATGACTCACAATCGATTGCGTGATACTCAATCGCCCACTATCTCGCGCTTTCTCATCCTCCCTCCACACTATCTCAGCCCGTTCTCACAAACCGTCAGTACTAGGGTTCCGGAGTTGGGCGTAATTGGGCATCTTTTGAATCATTTTCGGAGATGTTTCATATGCGCTATATATGTATATTATATATTGTACATGAAACATATCTGAAAATGATCCAAAATATGCCGAATTACGCCCAATACCGGCACCCTAGTCAGCACACTTGGCCGTGCTTTCAATTGCAATTTATTTAGCTAACACAAATGTATAACATTTAAAAAAAACTATAATGCAAAGAAGGTAAAGTGTATGTAAAAACAACGTATCTCATGCTACATTTCCAAAATCACTGTATTTTTCTGTGATGCGCTCCATTTAAACAATACGGTCGCTTGTGAAGTGCGCCTTTAGCGCTATTGCCCGGCCCCGGTTACCCTGCTAACTAGATTTTTTCTCCAAAATAACTTACTTCAATTGACCTATTCTATTCCAAATTAACTTGTAAGTAAACAATAACTACTTGTAAGTAACTTGTAAGTAAAAACTTGAAAGTAAGCTTCCATGCCAGTTTTACGTACATTTAAGCAATTCTCTCAAAGTCTCCCATTTTCACTAAAATTATAGCTGAGTCATTGTTTCCCTTTCAAAATCTGGATTTCAGACTCGTCCGATCAATTGTCGAGAAAATTGCAATGGAGGAATTGAGAAACGAGACTCCAGATCTTTTCGGCATAGCAATCACCTCATTCGAGAGGATTCTGATCAATTTGGACAAGGAGCTGTTGATGCAACTGAGAGCGGTGGGGTTTCAACTGATCAATGCTTTGCTTACTGGATGCATTCGGGTAGCTTCATTCATTCATTCATTCATTCATTTATTCCGTTGGGGTGAGATTTCAAGAATGGCGAGAGTGTATACAAGAAACGGATGTCCGTCGATTGGATTGAATCGGTTGGATGTTGCTTGGCAGCAAGGGTATGGGAGGGAGAGGGATAATTGATCTATTGATCTAGCCAAGTGGCAATAATAGACGGGGGATAAAAAGTATGACATTGTGAACGGATTAAACTAGAAAAAACATTATGCGAGGAACTAACACATTCTATGGGAAGAGTGTTCCAGATAGATAATGAACGAGATACAAGGGTTGAGCTAGAATTATAAGGGAGCTTCCTCCTGTATTCGAGCTTGTGGAGCAAGAATTTAGGAAACTATAGCGTATTTTTTTGCGAAAGCTAAGCTTTCATGTGGTAAATGCTTTCCGGCTTCAGACTAAGCGTTTATACTAGTGATTGTGATCATTACGGAAAACATGAATGAATTAGATGTGGGAGTTTCCTCTTGATCGTTCAAAATTCGGAAATGAAGGTGGCTTCAAACTAGGGTTCCAGAATTGGGCGTAACTGGGCATCTTTTGAAGTATTTTCGGATATGTTTCATGTGCAATACATAGTATACATATATAGCGCTCACGAAACGCCCAATTCGGGAACTCTACTTTAAACTGGGAACCCGCATTGTCTTCGCTAGATTCTTCCTTCTAGGTGAGTCACACAGCCAACTCGAGAGTGAGCGCCTACGTGCAACACTACTATCGACCCGTTCTCCATAGTGTTAACATCGAAAGATGCACGAAGAAGAGAACGCGTGCAGTCAAGGGCAGACCCGAGGTGGGAACGAAGTCCTCGAATTAATACCGCAGTTGACTGCGCAATCGTTATGTGCTCACAAATACCATTTTTAAAAACAGCGGTTCCCCATTGATTCTCTTGTAGGGTTCCGGAATTGGGCTTAATTGGGCATATTCTGAATCATTTTCCGATATGTTTTATGAACAAAATATATTATACATAAATAGCGCGACATAAGCGAAAATGATTCAAAAGATGCCCAATTCCGGAGCCCTAGAACACACTAATATGGACAACCAATAACACTTTTTTTTGCAGAATATCAATGCAGAGCACGTTTTCACAATTGAAAATCGCGATTGCGGAAGCACTCGAGAAATTCGCTCGATGCGTAGAATGGCAATGCTCCCGCTTATGCGAATAGCAGACGAATACAAATTAAGCAAGCAATCAAAAGTGAGCAAATTTCCATTCAATCAATGAAACCAAGTACTCGGTAGATCAGTAGTTATCCCTCTTATATAAGATCGATTTTACGGGTAGATCAATGCATACTTACTTTGCAGAACTATTGCTTCTGCATTCGCCTCGATTCAGAAAACCGAAATACACTTAGACTTACACTCAACGGAAAAATAGACTCTGTGCACATGCAGAAAAATGTTCTGCTCGCTTTCGAAGAGATCGCCGAACTCTTTGAATTTTGTCGGATTCGCGCCATATTTGTAAATAACGACTCATTCAATAATGAGAGCGGGTTAGTTTTGAGTTTGTTGTTTGAATGATAATTTAATTTAGAGCATCGCTTCTGTCGTTCCTCGGCAAAATTGCGTTTGAATTGGTCTATCTGGACATCAATTATTGGAACCTGGATGATTACGGTGAGTTTTACCAGTAATGAAGAAAAATGTGAGAATTATGACAATTTCAGAATCATTCATTATAAAACTAGCAGAATGCTCAGTCAACAAATGCTTGTTCTTCTCGCAATTCAAAAAGCCTAAAACATCCTTGCGAGACCTTTTCCGCCTTGGGAAAGGAGGGGAATCGCTGGTTTCCAAGATGTTCGATATTGGATGCCACCAGATATACATTCAAACTGATACAGGACTCGAACGAGATGATTGCTTCCAGCTTATGCAGGTGCTGTTCTGTAGTATTTATATTGTAAAAAATGCGACTTGAAGTGACCTTGTTGAGAATGCTAGGTAATATCAGTTAAGAGTGTGTACCCTCCTGTTTTTTTAATATTTAATTTTCTGTTTTCAGGAGGTAATTTCATCGGGAAGGGTGGTTTTCATGAATGTTAGCGGACGTGACCACTCGCGACGCCACAAGTTTGCTCTGAACGATTTCAAGGGAAACACTGCCGACTATAAAATATGGGAGGATACAATCAAACATGTATCATTCAAAGAATAACTTTAACAACTGTTGTGATACTGTTGAGCTAGTTCATGTTTTGTCAGTTAGTTAGTTTTGTATTTTGGACTGTCTTGTCTATGCCTTGTATTTTGTATAATATTGCTACGAGAAAAGAGATTAATTGCGTATTTTTACATAGAAACCGCAGTGACTTTCAGTGGAATAAAGGTAAAGTGTATTAGTGAACAATATTTATCAGTTACATGAATTCTGTAATACTTTGATGAGAAAATCTCGCACAGCTTTGTATGAGTGATGTGGAGATGAGGGAAGAGCAGAAGTAAAGTTCGAAATTCGGTAAGTCTCCTTATTTCCCACACTCTCCCTGATCGAGAGATTGCGTGAAATGAAGTGACCACAACCATAATTTCTCACTCTTCTTCTGGCAAGCTCAACGAGAAAAGAGACCCTGTGAAGGAACCGGGAAGAAAATAAATCGGTAGTTATCAATCACAGAAAATCATTGGGCTAGTGGAAAAACTGAGCAAACCGAGGGATATTTGGGACTAGAAGAGAGGAATGTATGGCCTCTGCTAACAAACAAAACCCGAATGGAAACCGGAAATCCGGTATTTCTAAATCATTAATTTCAGGTAGAATTCGGAGGAAGTTCTTCATTTTCAACGGCGCCCATCGTGGAGAAGAAGTACCAGTACCTGAAAGTTGAAAATTATGCTTAACCATATTTTTATTTAAATATAGTGAATTAAATATAATATATATTGACTAGGAATGGCTTCGAAAAATTTTGTGCGTGTCTTTCAGTGGACTGCTCTGCGAGAGATCGAGAGAGATCGCTCAGAATGAAGAGTACGGTTATCTTATTGGAAAAATTTTGTCGCTTTTTGGATAAGTTTCAGGGTCCCTATATGGATGACGGGCTTTTAGTTATACAGCGCACTTGAAACTTACAATCAAAGACAATTGTCTGATAAGAGAACCCTAATGAAGAGACGATTTTCACTATTCGTTACTATGAAGCTGCGAGAGGAAAAGACAACTTACCAGTAAATCATTTGAAATATGAGGAAGAATAGGGGGAAGAGGAAGCGAGATGCGAGGTCCACCTGAACATTTTGTGTTTTAACTTCAAAATTGAGATATCGGACTCTCATTCTCAATTTGTGTTCATATCCCAGGCAAATTGAAATGAGTTTCATCAAAAATAGACAATCACTGATCATCGTCAATCGGCGATATGTGAGGAGAAACTTCTTCTAAAACACCAAAAATGTAGATCCCCCCCCCCCACATTCCAGGGATAGCTTCGCAAGAAATTACTAATGTGCTCTTATGGGAAAATTTTTGTATCATTTTTATATATGTTTCACGTGCACTATATAGATCATATATATAGTGTTCGTGAAACATATCTGAACATGATACAAAAATTTTCCAATAAGAGAACCCTAGAAATGACTCTCTTCATTCCGTGTTATCTCACCTGTCGAATTGACTAGACTGCATTCAGAACGAAGAGATTGGCTAAGCCGTCCCTACTTTCAAACTTTCTGCAGTACCTGCGCCGGTCTGAGTGTCCACCTCGGTCTCCTCGTCACCGGCACCGCCACCAGCAGCGGCACGATGTGCTCCGCGTCCAGATGATCCATCTGATTACAGTAAGCTTTCAATTTTTGAATTCGCGCCAAATATCTCCTGATTTTCAAATGCACAGCATGAAATGAGCATATTTGCTCGAAATTGTTAACTTGATATGCTATCTCTGATAGCTCACCGGTATGTTGATGCTGTGCTTGCCGGATCGATTGTTGTTCCGCCGGAGCCGGTTAGTAGCGCCGTTGCGGATGCGGCCATTCGCCGGCTGCGGCGACGTCTCCGACTCGAAGTAGGTTACGGGCGATGGAGACTCCGCTTGCTTCAAATATTTGAATTGGCCACCAGAATTGTGCACTTTGCAAAATCTCTACAGGAAATGATCAAGTTTTCGAATTTGTTGAAATATTGGCGCGAAGTTTGAATTTGAATTCTTACCCTTCTTCGATGCCTTTTCAGCATGTAGCCGACTGCGGCGTACTCGACCAGTGAGGCGAACACTGTAGAGATTCAAGATCAAGATCAAAGATCAACATGCTGCTCCCTTCTAGGGATGGCTTCGCAAGTAATGTTCTCTTCATTCCGCTTCATTCATATCTCTCACGGGTCAGGTCTTTGAGAGAGATAGTGTGACAAATGAAGGGAGTCGTTTCTTACGAAGCTATCCCTAGTTCCTTCACATTTGGCAAGGTGCCAAGCGGATGAGGTAATGGAAAATAGAAAAAAACGATCACTCACCGATGAAGAAGCAGACTCCGAGGAAGATGTCCAGCGACTTCACGTAGCTCACCTGTAAATTTTATATTATTTTATGTATTATTATTTATTATTTTTTTCATTTAGATTTTCGTCTAGAATCGCGTGGAACCGGTCCGACACCACACCGATTACTCCCCTTCATTGTGTGGTCTTTCACACGCGCCTTCAATAGACTGACGAAAGTTCCTGGTTTTTGAGCAACTACGAGGTCCTTACATCCACATCAAGTGTTCAACGATCAAAATCTTGTCCCATTTCCCGCATGCGTTGCCCACTCATTTCCTTGTTCAAGAAGATCTCGGATTTCAAATTGGGAAATTAGGAAATCGTACTGAGGTACTACGGTAGCGCGTAGGAAGTTCGATGGGTCGGATTGATTACAGCTCTCAAGAGCAATCTTCTGACTCTCTTCAGTTTGCACGCTCTCTCGTCTCTCTGACTGGTGAGAGAGCGTGTAAACCGAAGAGAGTCAGACCTTTGCTCGCTCTCAAATTACCTTGGGCAGACTTCCGTTGGTGCTCGTCATCAGCGTCGTCATCGTGAGCACAGTGGTGACGCCTGGAGATCAGAGATTAGTTTTAATGCCCATATTCACCCACAAGTCATTGAACACGTTAGAACCGGATTGCGTATTATCAATCAGTGAAACTCAAAATAAGCGAGAAATATTGGACGAAACACATGAGATTCGCCTCCCTCGATGCGAATTTGCATAGAGCAGAGCTCACACGATATTGATTGGTCATTTCATGATTTGATAGTCAGCAGTCAACTATTAATATCACATAACAGATCTAGTAGGAATTTATGATTTTTTACCACTTCGATTCAACTCTACTGAGCACATCAGTGAAACGCAATACAAGAGAAGGGCCAATTGAATTGGAAGGTCTATTTTATCCCTCACAAGTTCACTTAAACTGAGCAAAACGTACGAATTTATCATCTAATTAAAAAAAGATAAAATATTCTCACCGATCGCAACTCGCGCTTGGACAGCCTCCCGATTGAGCCAGAATGAGACCCACGAGATGACGACGATGAGAGAGGAGGGGAAGTAGATCTGTGACGATTATCGTTTTGTTCAACCATATATTTTCAGCGCTTCTTCTAACGCATGCAGATCTTGCAGTCCAACTGAGCTTAAATAGTCCAAATACCTATATTTTGTTTAATATTTGTCTATTTTGCGTACCTGAATGAGATAGAAGCCGATGTTGCGCTTGAAGTAAAAGTAAGCAGTAAGGCGAGAATAATTTCCTAAAAAAGCGTTTTATTAATTATTTTTTAATCAATTTGAATAGGTTGAGTCTCACCAGTGCTAAGCGAGATGACACGCTCGATTTTGTAGGGGTCTCCGACTTGGAAATGAGCCAAATTGACATTATCGTCCATTACCAAGCTGCAAAAATACAGTCCTGTTGTGTCCCACCGTGAACATGCGTCACCCGGAGTAACCCGGGGTGACTCGGGGTGACCCCGGGTGACCCATGGTGACCCATGACCGACTCCTGACTCGGAGAGTGAATTTTATGAATCGAGAGTATGATATTCGGGTTCAGCACTTCCTGGCCGTTCGAACCATATATATTTCATAATTTATTTATAAGAATAAAAACACTCGATTTTAATTGCAAACGAGGCTATCAAAGGTCTGACCCACAGAAGCCGCATATTGGACCAGCAGGTAATTAAGCTTCTTCCCGGTTTTACATTCAAATGTTCACAGGTTTTCAGCCAAGTGATACATTTTACGATTTCCCTTGCTTCGTTTTGTTTATATTATTTTTATTTTCTTTATAATGTTTTAGTGGACTAGTTTAAACCAAGCAAATAATGGGAAACCATGAAATGTATCAGTTGTCTGAAAACCGGGGAAAGTTTGAATGCAAAACCGGGAAAAAGATTAATTACCTGCTGGTCCAATATGCGGCTTCTGTGGGTCAGACCTTTGATAGCCTCGTTTGCAATTAAAATCGAGTGTTTTTATTCTTATAAATAAATTATGAAATATATATGGTTCGAACGGTCAGGAAGTGCTGAACCCGAATATCATACTCTCGATTCATAAAATTCACTCTCCGAGTCAGGAGTCGGTCATGGGTCACCATGGGTCACCCGGGGTCACCCCGAGTCACCGCGGGTTACTCCGGGTGACGCATGTTCACGGTGGGACACAACAGGACTGTAGTTTATTTCTTTTCTAAACCTTGTGATTTGTTTTAAAACTTTGATTTTATTATAGCTAAAATTGGGCAAAAAGGGAAGGTCCCGGGGAGATTTGAACTCCCGTCGCAGGATTCAGAGTCCTGAGTGCTAACCGCTACACCACGGGACCGCACGCTTGCGCTGTTCAAACAATGTGTAATGAGTGAGAGCACTTCCTTAATGCGCCCTGGGGAGAAATTACGAGAGAACTGGATTTGCTCTTCTCTAATGTTGCCAGCTAGGAATTATGAATGATGTGGGAGAAGAGTTCACGTCATTTTTTGTAATAAGTTTATTGTCTTTCTATTATTACTTGCATAGTTTTCCCCTCCTCATGGTCGAGTAAATTGCTAATTGGGAGACATCTTCTTCGTCAGAATTTGGCAATAAATAGTATGAACATGGATGTTTATGTTAGGCGTCAAGTTATTCTTAAGCGCCATTTTGATATTCTAGTCACTGACCTCTTCTCATGGTGCCAATGGTAGACGATGTCCTTCGTGCTGTACCCGTACGATTCGATCTCGAGCGCGCACTTTTGCGTGTCCAGAGGGAACTGAAATCCATCTATTAATATTTTTGCATTCATTTGCAAATTTCAGAAAACATGTAAAGATGATGATTTGAATTTCTGCTTATTGATATGTTTCAGGGTTCAGATAAATGTTATAACTTATTTAGCTGATGTTGTTTACCATGATGGTGATACAAAACAAAATAAAATAAATAAAATAAAAATACTCGTTGACATTTGCCTCTAAATCATGCCTTAATGTTCTAGAATAAGTTGTTTCCTTTTCACGAACAACGAGTAAAATTCGCGAAAGTTCCCTCGATTCCCAACATTCTGGATTTCCCTTTACATTCCGAACTTGCGGAACCTCAAATCTGATTGTTACTCCCACGGGAACGAGCAGGGAGAGGGAGCGACCAAGCATACAACCAACAATCAACCAGCCTATTATCAAAGGGTTCGCGCTTACAGACAGAGGATTTTCACAATACCGGGAGTGGTCTGTTTATTGTCTGAAAAGAACCATTTACAGTCTGTCATGTGAATACCTTCCTGATTTTCCCACAATTTGTTTTGTTATTTCTATAAATGCTCTAATTTCTCAAATTGATCACTTACCGTATGCAGACTCATCGGGCAGTTGGCGGTTACGGTAAGCCTGGAATGGATCGATATCGATAATCCACTCAATTCACTTCAGTACTACGCAAATCCGCACTAAAAATTATACAACTTCTGTACTTTACTACGACTCTTCGATAGTAAAGAACAGAAGTGCAGTACACTAACGCACCCTACCGTATGTCCTACCGTACTCCCCCTACCGTATGCTCCTCAAGACGTTGCCGTGATTATCGATTCGCAGGAACGAATTGTGGCTGGTGGCCTCATGGAAGAAGGACTTCTTCTCGTTGGGAAAGAACGTGTCCGGCGTCCAGATCTGGTTCACCATGTCGATTCCTGCGAAGAAGATTACTATTTGAAAATATGTTTGTTGTTAACGCAGAAAATCGAAATATCGTACCGAATTAATATTCCGGAACGGATATGATACGGTTCGGAATTGTATCAAATTTGCGTTTAGCGAGAGGGAAAACACTCAAAATACAACGTTATTTTTATGCTCGTTGCATTCCTTGTCGCCTCCCATTTTATTATCTGTTAATTTTAAAAAATAAAAATCGATAATTTTACGAGAAAATGGCTGAAAGTGTAAAGAAAAATGAATACCGTAATCGGAAACCGTCACTTTTGCTGTGCAAAATTGCACTTCAAAAGTGATACGCCACGCTATTTTCATCAGCCCTCATTTTTCGTCAATTTTGGTCGTTTTCATGGTTATGTTGTTCAAATTGTTGATTTTTGTGGTTCAGCGAGCTGTCGGCGACGGGGAGAAGAGGAGGAAGGGTGCTGCTCCACCAGGAGCAGCACCCATGGACAACTTTGTTACTTTTTCTCACTTTTTCATTTCCATTTCTGTTCTTCTCTTTGGATATTTCAGGTTATTTTCGTCGACTTTTGGCTCGGGAGGAGGCCCCGAGAGGCCCGGAGCGGAATCAAGCCGCGCAGGCTAGGTGTAATACAGGTTCGTCTATTTTTTGCGCTGTTTCAGCTAAATTCCTTGTTTAATCGGATGGCAGTTGGTTTTTAATAATTAAAAACGAGAAAATGTGACTCTAGAAGGTGAATCGATGCCCAATTTTTAGTTTGAGTCACGCATTTCGCTGTTTTAAAAATTATCGACGACGAGAAAGCGTGAGCTTCCGTTAAAATGCTTGATATCATTCCGTTGTCGTCATTCACTTGATTTTCGGTTCAACATCTTTATATTTTAGAAACTTCGGGCACCATGGTTCGCATGAGCGTACTCGCCGATGCTCTTAAGACCATCAACAATGCCGAGAAGCGCGGAAAGCACCAGGTCCTCATCCGGCCTTGCTCCAAGGTTCGCATTTTTCATTGTTCTACGATTTTCTCCGCAGTGCTCAAATATTAAACCTCCAGGAGTATAACCAATGCTCGATTTTTAATTTTACGTTTCTCGTGAACTCGGTGGAGAACTGCTGTAATTAAAACGTGCAAATGTGACTCATGGAGGCGAAGCTATGCCGAATTTTTATTTTGGCTCCCGTATTTCGCCTTTTTTTAAAAATTCCTATCAAACAGTTCCGACCAAACACGCATTTTCCATCTATTTTGTGTTTAGAGATAATGTAGAAAATTGGTAGAGCTGCCAAGTGGTTCAATAATTACATTCATAGGTAATCGTCCGTTTCCTGACCATCATGATGAAGCACGGATACATCGGGGAGTTCGAGATCGTCGAAGACCACCGCGCCATCCATAGATTGCTCGTCAGATGAGTGATTCATTATATTTAAAAACAAAATTGAAAAGAACAGTAAAAGCTTGTGATGA
Organism: Pristionchus mayeri; assembly: GCA_036245805.1. NCBI lineage: Eukaryota > Metazoa > Nematoda > Chromadorea > Rhabditida > Neodiplogasteridae > Pristionchus > Pristionchus mayeri. Next base: position 12,290,638 of record BTRK01000003.1, on the reverse strand, counting down.
AATTCTAGACGGCTGGGGGACTCGCTGGAATCGACGGAGGCAGCTCTTTTTTAGTTGTGGTAAGCTATTGTTTACTTATTTCGAGTACAGCGGGACATATGTTTAGAAATCCTTTTTTTATCCGATTAGCGTAATTCTTAGGTGACCATTTTATATATTGCCAATTTATTGTGATAACTAAATATTTATTTCCCGTTCCAGATCACTTGCTTCTTCACTGGAGGAGCGGATTGTTTTGGTTAGTATTTGTTCACCTTTTGTATGTTTTGTGATAAAGTTAATCCATCCATCTTAGATTCGTTTATTACAATGGAACGAAAACAAATGTAAACATGAGACAGGGAGCGGGAAATGGGGGAGGAACTTAATCGTAGACGGGCCCTCCATTAGCCTTTACCACCTTTTCCATTTGCCCTTGCATCCGTAGGATCAGTTTGCGACAGAGTTCCTTGGTGAGTCTGGTCGACCACCACTCCCTGATTCCCTTCTCGAGCACATCCAGTGATCCGGCCTTGTCCTCCGCCTGCAGCCACTGCTTCATAATGGCCCAGGCCATTTCCACCGGATTCAAATCCGGGGACTCCGCAGGCCAGTCAAGGGTCTTCAATAAAGGTTAGTCCTGGTATTTCCTAACCATGTTCAATACCTCGATCTCTTCTCGCTCGAAGTAGGCGCGAGTCGATTGAGAGATGTGACATCTCGCATTATCCTGTACGAGGATCACATTCCCGCCGTACTTCTTCCTAGAATTAATAAAGTGTGGCAAGGAAACATTTCAGCACTGACTCGGCCCATTTCAGGTAGGCTTTGTGGATTATCTTCTGGTACATCCCTCCATCTACCGTAACCCCTCGACGGAGAATGACGAGCGGAGTTGCCCCTTCCCAGCTGATACCTCCCCAGATCATTAGCTGAAGATAAGGAAGTCTTCAGGGGTGGTTGAATGTGTATTTCGAGAACTCACACTAGGGGGATGCTTGAAGCGGGGTTTCACTCGACGAGAATTGTCCCCTTTGAGGACATAGACGAATCTTCGCCTCACTCCCGACTGCACCATCGACTCGTCAGTGAAGCAATGGTTCACAAACATAGTTCCGAGTCCGAGATGGTGATCGCAGAAGGAGAGACGAGGAGGGCGATTTGCCAAGCGAACCGAATGGCCGTATCTCACGCCACCCTTCTCGAGGCACTGCTCCTTCCGGATCTTCTTCACCACCGATCGGGACAGCTGCGAATAATGTGTGTATACGGTGGCTATGATTCTCACGGAAAGATTACGGTAGGTATGGATACGTGGTAAATGAGTACTAACACTCCGAATTCGTCTCGGATCTCTTTCACCAGGTCGGACACCTTCTTCTGACTATCTTCCATGTAAGACTCGAAGATGTAGTCAAAGATTGGCTTGATCATCCTCTTATCGACGATTGTGGAGGGGGTATATGGTCGTCGAGTGTCAAATGTCTTGTGCAGGATACGGTAGACCTGCGACTTAGACACCTGAATGCTCGAAACATGAAACTTCTTGTTGAATAAAGTGACCTTTTTCTTCCCGATCTCGTAGCATTTTTCTACAATCTGCCCGTAGCTCAGTCCTGCTTCTCTCCATCCGACTACTTTGTCCTTCCACGACCTTTCAGACATCTGGAACAGCCAATGAGAGAGTGAATAAACATGCATGAATAACAAAATGTTGAGACACGAATGGTCCTATGAAGTGATTTCATCAGCATTACTCATGAGAAGCACTCCCTCGACCGTGATGAAATTCAGAGATAGGGGATCAGTGTACCTTATTCGCTCGTCTTATCTCGTTGTTCTCTTTGTTGACCTCTTGATTCGAATCTTTTACTGTTATTTCATATCTGATAATTCATTGTATCTTAGATGTCATACTGCCTTGTGAAGATCGGCGATCGGTATGAGATCACCGACCGCACTTTCATTCGAGGCCCGGAGTTGGCATGGGAGGATATCGCAGTAGTGAAGAAGGGAGGGAAGACAAGGGTAAAGGCTCTGTACGTCAATGGGGGGAAGAGAGATGAGATGGAAAAGCTGCTGAAGGATGCTGTCAACGGGGAAATCAGGCAGCCTCGCAAGAGAAAGGAACCAGTAGGTTGATCTTGTCGTTCACTACCGTAATCTTTGACCAGTGTAGCCTTTGATCTTTGCAGTTCTCAATTGTTGAGCCTGCCGAATCTGATGTGGAAGAGGAGTTGAAGAGATCTCGTCCAATGCGTGCCGCCTCGAGATTCATGCAAGTTCTCGAGATGTCTCCCGACCTCACTCCGGACCTCAAACGAGTGAAGAAAGAGCGAGGAACCTCCATCCCTCCAGTGGCAGACACTCCCGCTACCAGTCATCCTCCCAAGTCAACCTTCGCATCCAAGAAGAAGAACACTGGCGCCCATCCCGCCCCAATGACTGCTCTCACTCATCTGCCCACACCCATCCCTTCTCCCCCAATCGGTATTGACTTCTCTCTTTATTATTTGTAGACTACCCGTTTTCAGGTACGGTAACTCTGGATACGATCTACGGATTGTTGGTTGATCTGAAGGGAAACTTCGAGAAGTTGAACGCTCGGCAGGACAGATTGGAGAGGACCTGTAGAGAAATCTATAATGACACTGTTGGAGTGAGACACGAGGTAAACCAACCCTTACTCATCATGTTTGAACGTGCTCACATCTTTTCTCAGAGCCGCCTCCTGGTGGAATCCAGCAAGGAGGGGTTGACCAAGATCACTAAGTTGGAGAGTACTGTAGCTGATCTGAAGGAGAGACTCCCTCCTCCCGAGAAAGGTCAGTCAATCAGTCCTACATCCACTCCTATTCCTACTGATCGATCAATTGTGATCTCTACAGGCCCTCTCTATGGAATCTACGAGGGAATCACAGAAGAGATGGTAGCAGCAATCGACGACACTGAGGAAAGCATCGAATGCTTCGCCGGAAAACTGGACGTCCTTCTCTTCCACTCCTCCACTCTGAGCCATCCAGATCGGGACCAGGAAAAGCTGGAGTGGCTGATCAAGGTACCGTTTATACGATTCAATATATTTGCAGATGTAATAATATGTTCACCTCAGGTTGTTCTCCATCGTCGGCGGATTACTGTGAAGGCACAGAAGAGGAAGTGGAAAGGACTCATCCTTGGCCGAATCAACCACAATGCTAGACGCGAGGAGGGAAAACAGCAGGAGAGACTTGTGGTGTCTCAGCCGAGAAGGGCTGTCTACACACCCCCTGTCCTTCTTTCTGCCGTAAGACCCTCTAGCACCGCGGCTCAGTTCCCCTCCACTCCCCGTGTCTCCTCTCCTCTCACGACAACTAGTCACTTCCCCTCTACTCCCCGTGTCTCTTCTTCTCTCACCATGGCGAGTCAATTCCCCTCCACTCCTCGTGCCCCTTCTCTCGCCACGGCTAGTCACTTTCCCTCCACTACTTCTATTCCATCTCCCCTCTTTAGAAATAATGCTTCCTATATTTCCCGTCAAGCTTCATCCGTTTCTCGCACCTCTAGCTCGACTTCCAATTACGCCACAGTTCCCCGTGCATCCTCCTCTCTATCCAGACCTTATTCAACTCAAATGTTCCCCTCAACCTCTGTATATCACAGCCAACGTTCTGTTTCTGCTTCAATGAGTTACATGAATGCACCTATCACTAACCATCTCGAAGAAGAAGATAATGGTAACAATTTCGACGACTACTCCCTCGCCTATGACTAACCCCTCGAATGTTCTCCTGATCGAATATTTATATTCCTACTCTACCCAATTGATTATTCAAATTGCTCCATCCCTGTTATGTTATGGAATAAACAAGAAGTAATTTCTGTGACTCAAAATTTATCACAAAACAATACAATAATGATAAAACGAACCAAACAAATACTCTTCCTCCTCAGATGCCTCCGTTGACGCTGGCCCATGGCATCGTTATCTTAAATTTCTTCACAAGCTTTTACTGTTCTATTCAAATAAAAGGCAAAAAAGTAGAAAAGTACTCATCTAAGTCGCATTCGTGGGAGGGGAGAGATGCGGCCAAGGGAGGGCGAGGGGGCCACCACTGAAATGCAATCGCATATTTCACTATATTGTGCACAATAGGCTAACCAACCGTTCCATTGTGGTTTAAAATTTATTAAATCAGTAAAACCAATGAGAAAAATCGGGTCACATTTTGAGTCACATTTTCTCGTTTTTAATTATTAAAAACCAACTGCCATCCGATTAAACAAGGAATTTAGCAAGAAACAGCGCAAAAAATAGACGAACCTGTATTACACCTAGCCTGCGCGGCTTGATTCCGCTCCGGGCCTCTCGGGGCCTCCTCCCGAGCCAAAAGTCGACGAAAATAACCTGAAATATCCAAAGAGAAGAACAGAAATGGAAATGAAAAAGTGAGAAAAAGTAACTTATCGTCAAAAGTTGTCCATGGGTGCTGCTCCTGGTGGAGCAGCACCCTTCCTCCTCTTCTCCCCGTCGCCGACAGCTCGCTGAACCACAAAAATCAACAATTTGAACAACATAACCATGAAAACGACCAAAATTGACGAAAAATGAGGGCTGATGAAAATAGCGTGGCGTATCACTTTTGAAGTGCAATTTTGCACAGCAAAAGTGACGGTTTCCGATTACGGTATTCATTTTTCTTTACACTTTCAGCCATTTTCTCGTAAAATTATCGATTTTTATTTTTTAAAATTAACAGATAATAAAATGGGAGGCGACAAGGAATGCAACGAGCATAAAAACGACTCATAACGTTGTATTTTGAGTGTTTTCCCTCTCGCTAAACGCAAATTTGATACAATTCCGAACCGTATCATATCCGTTCCGGAATATTAATTCGGTACGATACAACTGATTAATCGCTGTCGACCGATTATTGAGCTTGTCGTGAAGCGCAATCTGTTTCCTCCCGATCAATGAATTCTTCGTCTACTTTACGCGCAAAATTTCATCCTCGCATGGGTTGTTGCATGTTTCAAGCATATCATAACAGTAAAAATAATAAGTGGAGACGATTAAATTCCCTCTTCTTCAACAACAATTACAAATAGTCATATCTAATGAAAAAGTCCAAAGATGAAGAACGAAGTTGATGCACAGAGCCTTATCGGTTAACCCAGAAATGGAAATTCTTTTTTTACACGTCATTCGAATGTGCTATAATGTAGGAATCACGCCCTTCTAGGGATGGCTTTGTGGGAAATCTCCCCCCTGATTCTGCACGCTATCTTGCCGATACAACCGGTGGGTGAGCACTCGGAATGAATGGAGTCGTTTCCCACGAAGCCAACCCCACTCTGTTGCCCTCACAATCAAACATTTTCTCATTTCCCTCTAAACTTTTCCATTCGCCCTACATCAAGAACGCGTACCGGGAATGGCCCCTGAGGCACTTATTCCCTTTTCCGGTTTCCTCTTTTTGATTTCCCGCCCCTCCCAACAACGAAAGATCTGCACCGACCCATGCCCCCTTTACAAGGAAAAACGCGGCACTTCCGGTAGTGACGTCACACATAGTCCACCTCCTAAACTAGACTAAATCATTGCCTCTATTCACTATACGCGGAAAGCAGTAGTAAACTTTGCAACGAGTCAAATACAACAATTTCACTTGGACGAAACCTTTGAATAGCTCTTTGGAAGCGAGAATCAAGTTCAAAATATCAGCGACGCAGAAGAAAATTTCAAAGATGAGAGATCGATTTCACTCACCGATAGTCAGTGACATGGGCTCATTCGAGGGGAATGCAAGTCGATCGTCCCGCCAAATCTGCCGGAGATAGAGGTCCAGTGTGTAGTCCTGAAGAGAATTAAGTTCAGAGATAAAATAATATCAAATTATTTTTGTAATAAAAGGATAGGCGAACCACACAATCGGAGCAAAACAATATATTTCAGTATTTGTTTTCTCTCTCAATATTATCTGTTCGACTGCCGATATTAACACTAATACAATTGTGCAAATTGATAGCATATCGCCAATTGATGAAACATATTCAAACTTGTGAAAAATTGCGAAAGAAAAAAATACGAACCATCGACACCTCCGAGACTGCGGAAATGGTAGTGATCAGAGCTGTGATGTTCACCTCTACTGGTGGACCTGAAATATGGTAATAGTATTATTCATTACTCCATTGTTAATAGTATTATTCACTACTCCGTTATCTTTACTAGAGTCAGTCTCTTAATGCTGCACACTCTCATCGATCGATAGACTGCGCTAAATTTAGAGTCGGCAACCCAAATTACGAACAACTCGGTACCAGATATAATATCCCTCTAGTCCCCCCTACCAGAATCACGTCTCCTCGGGTAATACCCCGCAGATCATAAGGAAGAACTTCCCCCCTGCCCGCAAGACCGGAAGCAATGTACTCTCTCCCTTTCCCCACTCTCTCGCTCTCTCTACCCGACGAGAGAACGTATAATATCGAGGGAGTCCCCCAACCCTAGCTCATCCCAATTCATTGCATGCCCAAGTGGATGAGGTAATGTGCATTTTTGAGAGGAGCGAGCGGATGACTTGGATACTTGATACTGTATGCAAGCTACAGTAAACCGAGAATCGATAATTGACTTCCTGAGAAGCTAGAACATATGACTTGGGATCTGCTCTACGGAACTAAAACTACAGTAATGCAGGAAACGATAATTAATTTTCTGGGATGATCGATTATGACTTTGGATACGGTACTAATGCTACTGTAACCAGAGAATCGATAATTGTGTAATTCCAGGTCCCCGACTCAGCAGCTCGAAAGCGATGATCAGGTGTGATCTTACGAATCCTTGAGGGCCAAACTCTCTCTATTTCACATACTCTTTCGCTGTCCCTAATCTTCGAAATAGTATGTAATATCGAGGGAGACCAGACGTTATCTCTGAGGCGCGACTTTGACTGACAGGCCGGCGGACTGATTCCTACGTCTCCCGTATCGGGTTTCACCCCCGAGTTAGTGTCTGGCTCTCTCAATACTACATGCTCTCTCACTTTCTGACGGACGAGATAGTATGGGAATTTGAGAGATCACCGCTCCCTTTCTTAGTTTGAATTTGTTAGCTTGAGGTAAGCCGTCTAGCCGATACCTCAGCTCAGCCAAAATACAAACGAGATTGGGTTCCTGCTCATTTCGATCTGCGTTCTCTGTCAGACAGAGCTAGGGAACATGGGGACTGAGGAGGAGTTGAAATCGGATCTATCATGCTAGTCTGCATGCTATTCATATGATATCGGCTTCCTGGGGCGAGGGAGTTGGCGAAAACAGGAGAGTCGTCATCATTCTTGCATGTTTTCGCGTTCGAGCACCGAATGCATGACCAATATTGAAAATCTCATGCTGTGCTCTCTCCTTTCTGCATGCTCTCTCGCCACTGTCTTGCCTGTCCAAGGGAGAGCATTGTCTGGTTGCTTCTAGGGATGCTAAAGGCGTAACTTTCTTAATTGCCTCGTCTGCCTTACCGATGATAAAGTGGGTATAATGCTGAATAATGTCTTTTGAAGCCGTCTCTAGTTTATTCCAACCAGTAGTTGTCTAGTTCCCTGACTCCCCAATATCTTGTCACTTTACGCGTCCGGTTGGAAGAACTCAGATTATGCCCAGGAAGACGTACTCCCATTTCTTCGAACCAGTAGTTCCCTGACTTTTCTGGTCACTGATTAACAAAGAAGAAACCAATGATGCAATCGGCGTTCCTTGGCCAGAAATCGCCCCTGCTTTCAGACAATTCTTCTTCCGACTGGCTGATCCCGTTCCGAGCCATTAGCTCGCAAACGTCGGCCGCTGTTCACCATCATTGTCTTCTGCGCAATCTCGCGCAGTTGTTGGTAAAGGTCGCCCACGCACACCATTGTAGTCATTTTAACAGTTCTAAACTTGCACATGCCCACCGGGCACACAACTGCAGGAGTTCTTCTGGGAAACGTCGCCCACGCGCACCACCAGAGAAATTTGCCTAATCTCGAGGTCATTCGTAAACGTCGCCTTCGAATGCACCACACTGGCTCTAAACAATGCCCTGGGGAGAAATGTGCGCGTGAGAGAGGTGGACTACGAGGGGACCCAATTAGGATTCCATCTATTAGGAAGGGAGGAGAGAGGATTTCCTGGATTCCTTACTTGCCCAGGCGTTCAATGCAAGACGATTTTTCGAGAAGCAAAAGAGTGAGTGCAATTTCGGCACGAATTCTGGGGGAATTGACTAGTGAAATGTTTGTTTAGAATGTCAGCCTCGTGTGCATTGAAACTTCGGCCCACAACAGATCATAATCTTCTAGTGAAACTCAAACAAATCAGTGTCATTATGTCTATTTTGACTCGAGTGTGGCAAACTGTGCACATAATACATAAACTTTGGCATGATATGAAATTAGAAAATATAGATTACCTCCGTAATTCGGCCGGATCCTCTTGTCGTGACTCTTCAGCATCTCATCAAGTAGCACGGTAATCCTCCGCTCGAGAGTCTCGTTCGACTTGGGTAGATCACGCCTGCAAATATCGATTGATTTTCATAAATTGTTATCAATTCCCGACCTAAGCACGTAGCATCTCCGGCAGTTTCCTGATGCACGTCATTAATAATTTGCGCTTGATCCCTTCTTCTTCCTTGGTTTCCCTGAATACAAACGCGAAACTCGGTGGGAGTCCTCTCCAAATGGCGGATGTGAATGGGATGTGGCAATTGGTCTGGGACAAATTCAAAAGAGCGCCTCGTTTCCACGTTGCGGGCTCATGTTTATGGTTTCGGACCTGATTCGTGCCATTTTGGACTGAATGAGGTAGGAAGTTGACTTGAGTTTCAGTGAATAATGAGATAAGATAGAGATCGGTTCGTATAATTCCTTATCGGAGAACTTTACAAATTAAACAATCATAAAAAGCGCACTTTCTGCAAAACAGTTTAGGCATCTAACAGTGTCTATTTCTTGAGATTTTATGATAAATTACCATCTGGAAGCACTATCCGCTCCTGCTAATTCTTTACAAGTATTGAATTTTGCTTGAGTTTCACAGGTAGTTTGGATCAGTAGGGCATGTTCGAACAATGACTATGAATCCGAACTTCCAAAGGAACTCAATAATAGAGTTCTCTTATTGGAATCTTATTGGAATGAATTGCACCATTTTCATGTATGTTTCACGCGCACTATATAGATCACATATATCATGCACGTGAAACATACATGAAAATGATGCAATTCATTCCAATAAAATTCCAATAAGAGAACTCTACTCAATAACGAACGCCCACTCCCCGACTACGTCACAAACAACTGCGCGAACCCCAGCTTTTGCAAGGCAATCCCCCGAGATCACATCCCGTTTAGCGCGTCGGAGTGGTCTCACACTCTTCATCCCTCACATTCCCTCTTCTGTCTCTTCTTTCTCTAGAGCCATACTCTCGTTCGCCTCATCTTGCACACTCTCTAACCCCCTCTAGTCGGAGAGAGATTACGGGAAAGTGAGAGATTCAGACCCCTCTCGACTCTCTCTCTCTCCCCATCTTTCGCCACTCGCAACAGAGCGAACTCGAGTAACAACTACTTCGCACATCCAAAATAGGTGTCGGTAACCGAATTGTCACTGAAGAATCCACCACACAACAACACGCCATCTCTGAAAAGCTGGTCCGCAGTCTCTCTATTTCGCGCACTATCTCGCCGGCAATGGTCCAGCTGAGACATTCCACGAGCTCAGTTTCAACTATTAGATCTTAGACTATTAGAACTATTCAACTATTAGAACTATTAGATCCTCATCTTAGAGTTGGTAAGTAGGGTAATCGTAATTTCATCTCATAAACTCTCTAAAGGCGACGCAGATACGAACTCTAGTTTCGAATTGAAAAGATGCATTTGCATTTGATCATAGTGGTCGAAATAAGTGAGTTACTCTACCTCATCGATAGCCAGGGTGTAAAGCCTACACTTCTCCAGGGAATTAGCCCTTAGAACATTTTTTCCCTCCAAGAGATCGAAATTGCGCGCACTTCGCGCAGCTAAATTACTTGCAATTATTTCTGGACTATTTCTTCTAGGAAATGACATTTGTGGGATGAATCAAGTCTGCTTGCCCACTAAACCATGTTCTGAATGACGAATATAATAGATCTCTGGGCCTGAAAATTCTAGATTTCATCCCGTTTCGTTGTGGATCCTGCCTCTCTTCCCTCCTATTTTGTATGCTGGGACTGCTGAAAATGAGACGATACAGCCCCGGATTCCTCGAGACTCTCTCCCGCTGTCGCAAACATGTTTTCGTGTTCGACCATTCCCCCTACTCCCGTGTGCTTATGAGATTACGCACAGGGAGAGAGCACTCTCGGCTCCTCCGTCGGATATCGATGCTAACAACAGTAGCGACGGGCGGTGATAAACACAGGAAGATCTAGGAAGACCGGTGTCTGGAACTGATAATTCGATTGAGGTGCTGGTTCACGAAAAAACATCTCGTATTGAACAAGATCCCATAGAGTTCACTGGACTGTCTGGCAATGTGAGAAAGGGAAGACGTGTTCGCGGAACTGGTCATATTAAGAATGCTTCGATATGATCTCCGGGCAATGCCTCAATCTTCCTGGATAGTTCACGCTATATCGTACGCATGATGATGAGATGACTGAACACACCCGTGAGGCATCAAAACAGCGAGGCGCCCATTTCATACGTGAGATGAGCTAAGAAAGACGTCCCGAATAATTCGTGACAGATGTTATTATTCATGAGGAAATGAGAAATATGAGACACATCTGCTGTTGTTTGCCAGCACTTTTCCTGATTGAACATCGACTTGGGGAAAGGCACTGAGTTGAAGCAATACATATTATGAACGACCAGTAGAGTCCAAGTTCTTATTCCACGTTATCTACATTCTACACACGTTCGCCGCTTAACCGTCCGAGAGATTGAATGTAATAAAGGGTCGATAACCCGAATTTCGAACTTTGCATGAATACACTACCCGTGCAACATGCAGATCGTTGATGGCTCAACTTTCGAGGAGGAAGCAGCTGCAACTTGCCTAATGCAGCCTTTCGTAGGTCAGAAAAGCGAAATAGAGTGGGAAATGAAGAAACGGAGACTCATTCGAGTAGGAGGAAGGAGAACCCGAGGATATACATGATTCGCATTGAAAGGCAGCGAATTTGCGCAATTTCGGGAGGACAAAGGAGGCGTTGCTGAGAGGCTGTATCTTCTAGGGATTGCTTGCCTCTCTTCATTCGGCGAGTGCTGTCGCCGGTTAGACAGGTGATAGAGCACGCAGAATGAAGAGAGCCAGTTCTTGTGTAGCCTATTTCTGCCAGGTCAATGCGGTCGGAAAGAGGCTAGCCAGGAAACGGTTTACAAATATGGGGAAAATCCCGTGCGCTCATTCCATATTGGTAAAGCTACTCACCCATCCGTCAGCGCCGTCGGCTCGCCGTACTCCACCTCCTTGTCCGATTTCGTCTGCAATTTGGAAATCTCACAATTCACCAGCGCATCTAGGTTACGGTAATCTACACCACTTCATCATCTATGCATCACACAGCTCACCATCAGCAGCCAGTTGCTCGAAGGAAAACGCTGAATTTTAGATGAAATTTTTGCAGGAACACCTGCTTTTTCAGCTTGAAACTGATGTTTCGTATCAATATCAGGTGTTTCTTGCCTTTTTACGCAGGAATCTATCAGGAAGTAAATAAATAATGCAGTCTTTCGGCTGTTTAGTTCCGTGTTTTGAAGACATGCCTTTAGAAAAGTTCACCCGAGTGCGTGTTTTGGTTTTTTGTTAGTTTCAAGAGAAGGTGACAATTTGGTTGATGTTCACCGTTTGAGAGTGGGCGGCAATCAGGAAATTGCACGACTCACCACATCATGCAGTGCCTCTGCAGCACTTGCAGCCAGCAGCCAGATGAAGCACAGTAGGGGGAGGGCGCCCCTTCCGAGCAGAGGCAATCTGCCATTCTCACCCCCGCACCACCGCCGATGCCGCAGCCGTCGCATGGGGGCCGAGCCGAGCGCGATTCGTGCGCGATTCGTGCGCCGCGCCGAAGCCGCGCACTTCTAGTGCTGAAACGATGGGGGTATTGTGCTGAAAGTGCGCAGACGTACAGCGTAAAGTGATTAAGGGATAGCTACTATACTGAAATCGGTAATGTTCACGCAACAACTTCATTTGTAAAAACATAAGGTGGAAGCGTGGAGAGTGGAGATCGACATCGAAATTATACATGGCTGATTCTGCGATACTGCACGGTCACGTTACCAGGGAGATGGTCAAAAACGGCTAAAAGTTAAAAGAACTAATCTGGAGCGGAAAAGCACACGCGAAACGTGGATAGCTATAGCGACACACAGGAACAGCACTCAGAGAGTAGCATCGAGAGTGATCGAGTGGAGGAGAGAGGGAGGAGGAGGCTCCGCCCCCTTTCGAGAAGGGGGGGGGCGAGGGAGGGAGGAAGGAAGGGGGAAGAAAGGGTATGAGAAAATACACGCGGACATGCTTGCGAGAATGATATAATTAGCGCGAGGATTAGATTAGCCAGTGAGACGATCACTATAAGAGCGGGAGAGACCGGATTTGGAACCCGTCAATTCAAGTTGAGTTTCAATGTATTCTGAAGACGAGAAAGCTTAGGGAAAACACTAATTTCACCAGAGGTCGAATGTCTGTTGGAAAAAATCATAATCGATGTCACACATCGGCAACGAAGGGACTTCGAATTTCGCACACTGTGTTCATATTTTTGCTCAATTAGCGGCTCTCATTCCAACATCTCTTTACCGGATGTAAAATATTCAAATTGCGCCGCAATTATGCTCACTGCTGGCGTCCGCACTGGAATGCAAGTAAATATCGCGATGACAGTTACATGCACATTTCTTTGGATACTTTGCATCACTAATCATATGAGAATTTGGATGATATAGAGTTGACAACTTTCGAACTCTACTGCTGAAGGGTTGAGTGATGACTCGCCGAGAGGAGAATCGAGCGCGCAGCCGGGTTCTGGGTGCTAAAGTAGTCCAAAGAGAGAGAGAGGAAGCAGAGTCATCCATCAAGTAGCAACATTTCCCTAGTCTTACGTCATCACTACTTAATCTTCACGTCAGCGGTTACTAAGCATTCGGGATTGCATCCTTAGAAATGACCATTTTCATCATGCGTGCATACTCACCGGCCAGTTCTGTGAGAGTGCACGAATAATGATGATGAGAGTCATTTTAGCGATGCCCTAGCGATATAATCTTTCGTTTTCCCGTGTTTCTCGCTGGTTTGTGAGAAGAGATGGTGTATGGTACGTGCAACCAGTTCCGCATTTGAAAGCGCTTGTAAGAGTTCCGAAGATGGAGGCAAATTGGTGAGATCCGCTTGTTGTTTGGGCGTTGAAGCCCAGAAATGACGAGAATTCGTATCTATTCCTTCATTGTAGTGAGCGCTGCCCGTCGCAATGCTACAATTTGTGACCATGGAAAAATCCGCTCAATGTTTCAGTCTTTCAACTTTGAGGGAAACGAAAGAGTTAGAACGCAAAAAGACATTTTTCTCAACGCGCCTGGCGTGAGAAAGCCTCCAATCAGGGGGGTAATTAGTACTCGACAAAGAACTCGAAGTGTTTCGCTCCTCAAAGAGACATCGAAAATTCGTCTGTCTCTCTCTCTTTCGTTTTCTTCCGGTGTTGTGTGTGACCTTTGGGCACTTCTGAAGAGCACACGTGCGCCAAATGAAAATTAGGCAAATAAAGGCTAAAATGAAATATAATCTTCGCACGGTTTATGTGCATACTACATGAGATCCGCTTGTTGTTTGGGCGTTGAAGCCCAAACAACTACATGAGACACCCAAGAGCCACCCAAGAGCATGCTCAGAAACTTGATACATTTCTGAAACATATTCCCCTCCCGGATTTGAGTCTGAAACTCAACAGTTCCTCTCCTGAATTGTGCGAGGTGCCGTCCACAATCCCCGCCTCCACCCAAGAGCATGCTCAGAAACTTGATACATTTCTGAAACATATTCCCCTCCCGGATTTGAGTCTGAAACTCAACAGTTCCTCTCCTGAATTGTGCGAGGTGCCGTCCACAATCCCCGCCTCCACCCAAGAGCATGCTCAGAAACTTGATACATTTCTGAAACATATTCCCCTCCCGGATTTGAGTCTGAAACTCAACAGTTCCTCTCCTGAATTGTGCGAGGTGCCGTCCACAATCCCCGCCTCCACCCAAGAGCATGCTCAGAAACTTGATACATTTCTGAAACATATTCCCCTCCCGGATTTGAGTCTGAAACTCAACAGTTCCTCTCCTGAATTGTGCGAGGTGCCGTCCACAATCCCCGCCTCCACCCAAGAGCATGCTCAGAAACTTGATACATTTCTGAAACATATTCCCCTCCCGGATTTGAGTCTGAAACTCAACAGTTCCTCTCCTGAATTGTGCGAGGTGCCGTCCACAATCCCCGCCTCCACCCAAGAGCATGCTCAGAAACTTGATACATTTCTGAAACATATTCCCCTCCCGGATTTGAGTCTGAAACTCAACAGTTCCTCTCCTGAATTGTGCGAGGTGCCGTCCACAATCCCCGCCTCCACCCAAGAGCATGCTCAGAAACTTGATACATTTCTGAAACATATTCCCCTCCCGGATTTGAGTCTGAAACTCAACAGTTCCTCTCCTGAATTGTGCGAGGTGCCGTCCACAATCCCCGCCTCCACCCAAGAGCATGCTCAGAAACTTGATACATTTCTGAAACATATTCCCCTCCCGGATTTGAGTCTGAAACTCAACAGTTCCTCTCCTGAATTGTGCGAGGTTCAGTTCGCACAATTCAGGAGAGGAATTGATGAGTTTCAGACTCAAATCCGGGAGGGGGATATGTTTCAGAAATGTATCAAGTTTCTGAGCATGCTCTTGGGTGGAGGCGGGGATTGTGGACGGCACCTCGCACAATTCAGGAGAGGAACTGATGAGTTTCAGACTCAAATCCGGGAGGGGGATATGTTTCAGAAATGTATCAAGTTTCTGAGCATGCTCTTGGGTGGAGGCGGGGATTGTGGACGGCACCTCGCACAATTCAGGAGAGGAACTGATGAGTTTCAGACTCAAATCCGGGAAATGGTTCTTGGAAATGAGTGCGACATCATCGGCATACTCCAGATGACAAAGATATCTTCCGTCAATCCGGAGACCGCAGTCCTCCCAGTCGATGTCGTCCATTGCGAGGCGGAGTACAGCGTTGAAGAGGCGTGGGGACAAAGTGTCTCCCTGCCGGACTCCTCTCTTCACCTGCACGGGCACCACATCTTCGTTCACTCTGATGAGGGTCGAAGACGACTCATAGAGGCGCCGAAGGAGATGCACGAGGGTTGGATGTACTCCTGCCTTACAGAGAGCCTGCCATACTGCATTCCATTCCACACAATCGAAAGTTTGGAATCCGGAATCCGGAAAGTTTGGTCATTGCAAGGGCTAGGAGAGTTGAGTTTCACGGCTAGTGCAAACATATTGGCTGATAGAACGATTCGATATCTCCTTTTTATTATTTAGAAATATCAATAAACCAATAATGTTGAATAGACCGTTGATTGACACAAATAAGATGGAGGGAACAATGGGCAGGATAAATAACAGTTTACTCCAGCGATAAAATTGTTCGAGATAAAATTGAAGATGAAACTATGAGTGTCATCGCTGATTTTAATGCAACGATTAGTGACGTTCTGCGATTTCATGTTGACCATTTTTTTAAATAAAATAAAATAATACGCTCAAAAAGCACGATTTTCAGTCAGTCGAACTTTGGCCATGGAATTGAAAACGTCAAACCATGACTGCAAATTGTTTCTTCTAGAAACGAACTGGCCAGAGACCACCACGAGGAAATGAGGCAAACTCATTGCTGCAAACTGTTTTCTCCCAAGAAATTCCATTGTGAAGAAGCAGTTAGGATCCAGTAAACCACGTCTAGGGTCGTGTAAATAGAGTAACCGGGTTGAAGGAAGGAATAGAGAAAGAAATCTCCTGAATAGGAATGGCAGCGCAAGCATTGACTATCCTCATTATGCTCCCTACTGTGGTCCATTGGGCCCAGCTGTTCTCTGATTCACTGCCAGCATTTGGTGCTCTCCGGTTAAGTAAGCACATCATTAACCGCTGCACATGCACAGCAAATACAATAGGCATTGCTTCGCAAGCAATGGCTCTATTCATACTGCATTATATTTCCAACCGCTGAGGCGCAACAGCAAATTAAGAAAGCGTTTTTCGTCATCCCTAAAAAATAGCAGGCTCTCTCAATAGCGCGCTTTCTCTAGTAGGACAGAAAGCGCGAAAGAGCACTGGAACTGGACAGATTCAGAGAAAACGGACCTGGGAAAACAAGGAACATTTGCCTCTCCCTCCCCAGTTAGCCCGCTAATAATGCAACATTCGTCCCCATTCACTCACTCTCCATGGAAATATTTGTGAATGGAAGGGGTTTTCCACCTCAACAATGTTCTCTGCACTACTTTCCTTTCGCTATTGAACAAGAGCATTCGAGTGGACGAGTTTTTGTGATTACAAAACGATTTTGAGCGCGTTGCATCACTCATCTGTAACACAAGGAGTCAAAAGTCCACTAGAAAAGCGGAAGCGCCTGAAATTTGATCTGGCAAACTACCAATCTCTTGAATATGCTCTCATGACCTAACGGAGCAGCAATTTAGTGCAACGCGATACGAAAAGAGCATAACTCTCGAATATAACGTCACTTCCGGTTGGAGAAATGCTGCAGAAATGCAGAAGACACTCAAGAGAATGCATCAAAACATGATACATTTTCGAAAAATATTCCACCCTAGTATTCGAGTCTGAAACTCGGTGGTTTTGCTTCTGAATTGTGCCAGGAATTGTGGAAAGAAACTGTCGAGACAGAAGCACAGCTAGGACAGAAGCAATTGAGGAGGAGAAGACGCAGATAAAGTTAGATAAAGTTTGTTGGACACGTTCCCTCGAGTCAATTACGGGACAGGTTCTCGACCAGTATGTAACCTATTTGTGAAACTCAAATGAATCCGCTGAATATCCTGAACTCCATTCGCCAAATATAGGGGAGACTGCAAAGTACTCCAAAAATGGCGGGCAATACGGCATCTTTGATGCACTGCGCGCAGGATTCGCGGAAGTCTACGATTCTTCATTTCCCATACTTTCTCGCGTTTACTAACCGGCGAGAGAGCGTGTAAAATGGAGATACTCTTCCCGGCTTAGGCTTCCGGGTCTACTGTTTCGTCCGACGGAATCGTAGTGCACACTGGGGATGACTTCGCAGGAAATAATCTCCTCATTCTACACGCTCTCTCACTGGCCTGACATATGATAGTTCATGCAGAAGGAATAGAGTCTCATCTTTGCGCTGACATCCCTAGTGCAAACCATTGGCTGCAATCGAAGAGGCCGAAATTCGCCGAATTGTGCGCTCTCTAGACGGATAATTACGCGCGAAATTTCGAAAATATCTTCCCTAGATAGATCAAAGAACGGAAAACAGGGAGGAAGGATATGGCATTCAAAGATTGTGAAATTGTGTAAATCGGCTAAATAACAATGAGGTGTTCGACTGAATACCATTGGACAGACACGATTTCGAAACTACCCTACGGGCTGTAATTTCGGACCACGGATGAAGGAGGCGTCATTGACAGTATGGGGAAATTCATGAATAATTCAGGGGTGTAGATCCTTGAATAGGCGATGGTCATAGAGAGAACAGGAGGGCAAAGATGAAGACTGGGGTAGGGTTGGCATATCATGAAGTAGTCTCTTCATTATCTGTGGTCTCTCGTTAGCCAGATCAGTGAGAGAGTTCGTTGAATGAGAGAACTTTGAGAGCACAGGAGGGTATGACTGGGGCCGGTGCCAATTGGTGCATTGGTCAGTGGGTTGCGAATGTTAGGATTGCAATCTATAATTGGATAGAGAGTCTGATAGTCAAAATTGTAACGCAACGAAGAGAGAACCTGAGAGAAAAGAGAGGAAGAGAGAAAGTCGGTTCTTTCGCATCCATCCATAAACTCTCCCTGGGCCTCAGAAATCGCAGCTATTAGTCAGGATCTCAAGAATTCCGTCTATTTTTAATTTAATCTTTCATGGAAGACGATAATTGTGGGAAGCCACTGGAAACGTGATAGGCTTACATGGGAGGTGAACTAGTCTGCCGCTCTCTTCCTTCCCTTGCTCTCTCTCCGGTCAAATAAATCGAGAGATGCTGGGAAAAGGAGAGAGAGGCAGAGGAGGAAGACGTCAGCGTGTACCTAGGAGCGGTCTGTGACGTCGTTTGTGACGAGAGATCAGGATTCAGGAACTGGAAAAAAAATTAACTAGAGCATGGGACCAGACGAGTTTTCAAAACCAGCATAAGCGAAAATCTGCTTAGAAACCTGCCGAAAGTGGAATATCATTTTGAAGTATGTTATTTTTTATTGCGGCAGCTGGAGATCCCAGAATCATTACATGTGTATAATCGGATGAGATGAACTTGGTGTGAAACATAACTTGAAAAATTTTGTGATGCAAAGGAAATTCAGAAGGTAGAAGTAAGTATTGGTGGGAGTTATGTTTCACCGTTTGCTCATCCATTCTGTTTTTGAGGCAGTAACGATTCGAGTGGGACATGGAAGACAAAATATTTAAAAAAAAATACAAGAATATTTCACTTCTATCGAGTTCTTATCAATCCAGCAACAACAACGCTGGGTGGGGGCAGGAGTTGCTGGCTGCGAGATGGGACTGAGCATCCCTGCTTGTACTGAGCGCATCTAGGGTTACATGGCGCAAACACGGCATACACTTCAATAAAATCACGAATCTGAGCAATTGCATTCCTTTCTAGTAGGAAGTCAGTTTCGTTGAGTTCAAGCACAGGAAGTAGCGCCGAATTGTAGGAGCCAAGAGAAAGTAGCAATTCACACCGCCTCGCACTATGTTATTACACAGAGCGACTGCGGGATCTATGATTGATCTCTCAAGTTACCGTACAATCTTGACAGCACTACACACAACGCCCAAGGCCAGCCAAATGTACTCTTATCGCTGTTCTCGCAACAACTTCCCAGAAACTGCGGATCATGCTGCTCAATTCCAGTACTTCTAAACTGTCCGGAGCGAGAGAATGGATAGCGTTGGAATAAGTCTCGAGGAAATTATTCTAGGCATTCTCTCTCCCATCAGTAGAGTTCGAGAAACGATACCACAGTATATTCATTCTATGCGCGCTATCACATCACTACCGGTAAAGAGTGTGTGCATAATAAATATATAATAAATATACATAAATATACGGTAAAAAAAAACCCAAATTTCGCACTCAACATATCAAACCAGAACAGGCAGGATGATGAGTCAACTCTTGAGGTGCTCTAGGGTCTACTCATCCCATTTCCTTGACTTCTCTATTGTTCAGAGGGCCAGAGAGTGTGTGGACTGAGGAGAGTCGACGCGCCAGGTGTGTCCTCCTCTCGATGAGGAAACCACTACTTCGTGAAACAGCTTGTGGAGATCAAAGTCGGCTCTGATTGGTGCCAACAATTCCCATGAGAATCTAATGGAATGGACAAGCACTCGGAGATCATACTTCCTCAAAGTCAAGCGATGTGATATGGCTGTTTTAGAGAGTTTCTAGAACGGCAGATTCTTTGTTCGCTTCTAAATTTAGCGAACAAATATTAAGCATAAAAATCACACAATAGTCAGATGAGCGATCGTGAGAATGCAGCTGGCAAGAAGATCAGATGGTCAAGAGACTAATGAGTATGCTCTTTTCATTTTGCACGTAGCCTGTCCTATGTAGAATATCGGACTATTCGTGCAGAGGACCAGAGAACAGGACAACGAATTACTTCAATAAAGATCGTGCTTTGAATTGATTGCAGGTTTTAATTTTGAAATATTAGACCATATACCGATTAATCATCATTATCGAAACGCCACCGAGCAAGAAATGTTAACTGTGAAACATAAACTAGTCCAATAGCAAAAACCATTTTCAACCATGTAGAAAAATACATTATTTGACTATAAATCAGAACCCAGGAAGTCATGCCACATGTGATAAACATAACTCTTATAATTTAAGAATATTCCAGTTTTTAATCATCGATCTGAACAAATATCAGAAAAAAATATCAGCCGTTGTATATTTGCTAGTGGATGATTGTGAGAACACAACGCGTGTGCAACATGTGGTCAGGCCCCTCCCGTGGATAAAGTACCCCTCCGAGTAGAGGACACTAAACTACCCATACAACTGTCCAGACGGACAGATGTTCAAGAAACAGTCGAGTGATGGTCACGTTCTCTCCGTTTCGCACTAGTTCTAGCTTGTCCTATGCAGCGTACTGGACTATTTATGAGGCTAGAGAAGGGACAATGAATAACTGCAATAACAGTCACGAATGGACGAAATAATCGTGAAAGCCAGTCACCATGAGGTCCAGCCTCTCCCCCCTGGATAAAGAACCTCTCCGACGGGACGACACTAAACTCTCATGCTATCACCCGACGAGATGCAATATTTTTAAATTAAAAGGTCGAAGCCAAGGTGAAAATAAGCAATTCCTGTTCCTGAGAAAACACAAATCAGAAAAGCAGCGATCAAGTGGATGATCATTAGAACAACACTGGTGAAAGCAGCATGTGGTCTATCTCCCTGGATAAAGTACCCCTCTGACTGGAGGACACTAAACTCTCCCCCTCTTCGTTAGCGCGCACTCTCCGTTTCCAAACTATCTCGCCTCCTCCGAAAAAACAACGAGATTGAGACACACGCTTAAGCGGATTCGCTTAGAAGATTTGGCCGGCAGACTCGAGTTCGGAGTGATTGAGAAGGGAAACAAGGCGGGTTCAGAGAACGAGATGACGGGAAATTGAATAGGGGGTATGTGTATTGGTGTGGTGAAATATGTGGAGGACTGGTTCATTTGATGAAATTCGTTTGAGCTACTCCTTTTTGTGTTTTGTATTTGGCGTCGGATGTCTGATTGAGAAGAGAAACGAGATGGGTTCAGAGAACGAGATGACGAGCGAAAGAAGTCTGTGCATTGGTGAGATAATAGCGTAGATAGGGAAAATTGATTGATTCAGTAAAGGAAAAGCGAATCACTACGGTTTTGAAGTTACCCTAGGCCTCGGGGTTGTGATTGAGAAGAACAATAATGAGGATTCAGAAAACGAATTGACGAGGAGATGAGTCAGGAGAAGTCTGTGTATTGTAGTGTTAGCTTCCCTAGAAATGATTCGTTTCATTCTCCGTCATCTCTCATCATCTTGAGTGGCAAGAAAGATTAATTACCATAGTTGCCCAGCACTTTTCAGATCATGACCCCGTGGTTTGGCCCTGCCCCCCTCAATTCGCGAGTGCTGGGCAACTATGATAAGGATACTAGACCGAGAACAGGCAGTACGTGCATTGCTACAGGTAATTGTGCAGATTTGAAGGTGGAAGAGTGTACAGCAAAAAAGTGTGCTGAGAAAGTCTCACGTTCATCAATAATTCCTGTCAGGTTCACCTGGTGCACGAGATTGATTGGCCCAGAAATGACGCGCGGTGAACTTTACGAGTTCGACATTCAAAAAGCAAAGACAAAATTGCGGCCGTAAAAATAGCCGACCATTGTTCTCGCTCTCCCCTATTCAGGCACTCTTTCAGAGCTTGAGAGTGAGCATTTGCACGGAATAGAGGGCCACCAAAGCACGGCGGAAGTTCAAGAAAGCACGTTCCAGGCGCGCCTAATCGTAACTCACCCTCGCAGAAAGCGCGTGAGCACGCGCTTTGCAGCAATTTTTGCAATTTCTCCCTGCAAAATTGCACAAACTTAGGGTCAGATTACGCTTTTCCGCGCCTTTTCTCTCTTTCTCCAATAAAAAAAAGTGTAGGATCTGAGAATCGTGAGCACAAAGTTAGTGGGCGAGATTGAGAGAGCGCAGAGAAATTTTTTCGTCTCTTTCGCGAAGAAGCCTCATCGAGGAGCGTGGTCCATTATCATTCGTTATTATTGCGTGTCGCGTCCATTTCGCCCGTGGTTTTCCAGTTTGATACGCCCATCACATTGCATATTCCTCCGGGTTCTTCCGGGTAGAGAGTGTGTAGCATGAAGAGAAGTTTTCTTGCCAGCCGTTCCTATTCGTGACAGAGGGGGCCAATTACTGCTTGAGTTTATTCACGGCACGCTCTCTCCAGGCAATCAGGAATGCGAAAAAGTGAGGAATCAGCCTAATTCGTAATTCGGGTCACCATTTCATCGATTTTGTAGACCGGTCGTGTTGAATTAGAATACATTACTCGAAATTCGAACTCCAGAACACAGGTCATGACAATCCTATTTTCTGGAGTTCACGCTTCTCTCGGCAATTGCATTTTTATGTGACTTTTAATGTCCGTGTTCAACTCGCGACGCCGTCCTATTATCTCATTTGGTTATGCGTTCCTTCCTCTCTCTGACCGAAGAGAGATCACGTGAAATGAAGAGTGTATTTCCCCATTCTCCCATCCCTAGCCACGAGACGCCATTACTGGAATCACATGAGAATCTTGCCCTCTCCGAGTGAATGAGGAGTACAATGAAGAAACGATTATCGACTGTTGGGATAATGATTCTTTTGACAGTCAATTTCCTTCACTTCCATTCCCACAATTGGCCGATAATTATTTTTTTTTATTTTCCTTCTGTTCAATCTTCCTCCGTGTATCTACCTTCCTTACAATCGTAGTTCGTGACCAACCGTAGATCTAGAACATCGATAGGTAGATCGTAGTTCTGCATCTTCTTGAACACCAATTTTCTCTGACTCGCCGCTTGTTCTCTCTCATGAGCTAGGAACGGCGAGAAATCGAGAAATATAGATAAATAGATCAGTCTCCTTATTGTGCGTGTTCTACATACCACAACACGGGCGGTTAGCCAAAGCATAGGTCGCTGATAACCTCAGGACACACTGAACGCTGAATTGGCGCGGTGGCGGTAGAACACGCTTTGTCGTGATATCTGAATGCTACTTTCTTTCTTTTTTTTTAATATTTTACCACCGGACGAGAGAGAGCAGATGAGAGAGCAATGGATATTTCTTTAATTTCTAAAGGGCGAGGAATGTCTCATTAACAGTTCATATGCCGGATCTCGTGAGCGTGGACGCATGCACATATACGAAAGGGTGCACGCGAATTTCTGAACGCTTTCGGGCGTTAAATTCCGCGTTCTTGAGGATCCTCAATTCGCATTGTGATCTGTGTAATTTTACTAATATTCCTTCCGTATTTATCGCATTGTCATTCCCTTCTTTTTCATTAAGTGCGCTGGAGAATCATAGAATCTCTAGGCCCGTTGAGTGGCGATAGAATAATCACAAAGAAAGGACGAATATCCCAATTGCGGTCTCTAGTAGTCTGTAGTATGGTGAGTGTGTGCTAAACGAGGAACCTTCTCGGCTTGCCAGGGCTAACATCAATTGTGAGCGAAACGTGATAAATGGGTCGTGGGTCGCTGACGAGTTGCCTTCTTCGAAACAATGCTGTTGATGTTGAGTCAATGTTGTGGCCTTCCTCGAGATTCAGCAATCACCACACGTGAGTTTGGTTTGGCTCCGTGGGAAATTACTATCTTCCTCTTCCTTCCTCTTCTTTCTTCGTTCTATCTCATCGGTCATGATGTCGAGAGAGCACTCATTATGCATAGAGCATTGTCTTGCCATGCCAAGCCATCCCTAACATGAGCGAAGCACCTTGGAAACAGGGAGAGGAAGGCAGAGGTAGGGCCTACTCTCCTCATACTGCGTGCTCTCTCGCCACCCTGACCGGGCAGAGAGTGAACAAGATAAAGAGTCGTTTCTCGCGAAGCAAAGATCAGACGCGACGCGAAGCAAAGATCAGACGTGGTATGTAGAACACGCATAATAACGGATGATTTCGAAAAATATAGGTTATTGGTCCCAGAGCCGGCTTTTAGGAATTTTCCGGTTTTGCACCTGGCTATACTGTATGTCAGCTCCCAGATGAGCTAGAAAGGTGGCTTTGGGCTCAAAATGTTCGGAAAATTATTAAATTATTAATAAAACAATAAATTGTGTTCTCTCTCTATTTCCTGCGCTGTATGCTCAATGTTGCTTGTAAAAATGCCCATAACTCGAGTTTCCAAATGTGAATTTTGCTTAGTTTCTGGCTAGGCATCATGTTAGTTCTCGTCGATTAGGAAACATCGCGAAGTAAGAAAAAGTATGGAAGGAAAGAAATGAAAAGAAGGATGGAATCGAATCTCGGATGGGAAGCTTGTTTACATCTTCACACGCAACAAATGAGATTTCCTTATGGAATGGATGAATTCCTGGTTGCTATAGCATCCCGGAACCCAAGCATTCATTTCAATAACAACTGATAGAAATGAAGAACGGACCTGGTATACAATGACTAACTCATGCAGAGCTAAATGGTAAAGATTGAAATTCTCCAGCGCACTTAATGAAAAAGAAGGGAATGACAATGCGATAAATACGGAAGGAATATTAGTAAAATTACACAGATCACAATGCGAATTGAGGATCCTCAAGAACGCGGAATTTAACGCCCGAAAGCGTTCAGAAATTCGCGTGCACCCTTTCGTATATGTGCATGCGTCCACGCTCACGAGATCCGGCATATGAACTGTTAATGAGACATTCCTCGCCCTTTAGAAATTAAAGAAATATCCATTGCTCTCTCATCTGCTCTCTCTCGTCCGGTGGTAAAATATTTAAAAAAAAGAAAGAAAGTAGCATTCAGATATCACGACAAAGCGTGTTCTACCGCCACCGCGCCAATTCAGCGTTCAGTGTGTCCTGAGGTTATCAGCGACCTATGCTTTGGCTAACCGCCCGTGTTGTGGTATGTAGAACACGCACAATAAGGAGACTGATCTATTTATCTATATTTCTCGATTTCTCGCCGTTCCTAGCTCATGAGAGAGAACAAGCGGCGAGTCAGAGAAAATTGGTGTTCAAGAAGATGCAGAACTACGATCTACCTATCGATGTTCTAGATCTACGGTTGGTCACGAACTACGATTGTAAGGAAGGTAGATACACGGAGGAAGATTGAACAGAAGGAAAATTAAAAAAAATAATTATCGGCCAATTGTGGGAATGGAAGTGAAGGAAATTGACTGTCAAAAAAATCATTATCCCAACAGTCGATAATCGTTTCACTTTCTAAGTATTGAAAGTGGTGTTAATTGTCAATAACTTGATAACATTTGGAATTAGCAAAATCGAGACGAGATCGAATGAAAAGACGAATCATGCATCTTTTTTTCTTTGTTGTTTCTGGAGGAATAGTACGAGTGAATGAACCCTATGATTCTTCATTGTACTCCTCATTCACTCGGAGAGGGCAAGATTCTCATGTGATTCCAGTAATGGCGTCTCGTGGCTAGGGATGGGAGAATGGGGAAATACACTCTTCATTTCACGTGATCTCTCTTCGGTCAGAGAGAGGAAGGAACGCATAACCAAATGAGATAATAGGACGGCGTCGCGAGTTGAACACGGACATTAAAGGTCACATAAAAATGCAATTGCCGAGAGAAGCGTGAACTCCAGAAAATAGGATTGTCATGACCTGTGTTCTGGAGTTCGAATTTCGAATAATGTATTCTAATTCAACACGACCGGTCTACAAAATCGATGAAATGGTGACCCGAATTACGAATTAGGCTGATTCCTCACTTTTTCGCATTCCTGATTGCCTGGAGAGAGCGTGCCGTGAATAAACTCAAGCAGTAATTGGCCCCCTCTGTCACGAATAGGAACGGCTGGCAAGAAAACTTCTCTTCATGCTACACACTCTCTACCCGGAAGAACCCGGAAGAATATCTAATGTGATGGGCGTATCAAACTGGAAAACCACGGGCGAAATGGACGCAACACGCAATAATAACGAATGATAATGGACCACGCTCCTCGATGAGGCTTCTTCGCGAAAGAGACGAAAAAATTTCTCTGCGCTCTCTCAATCTCGCCCACTCTCTCACTTATCTCTGCCCTACGAACAAGCACGGCAGGATAGGAGCATAGTGGAGTTTGGACGCGAAAACAAGGCCCTCAGGCGCGCCAAAAGAAGGGAGAGAGCAGAGCTGATTATGTTTTGACCTACCACCTCGAGAGCAATGAGCGCGAGAGAATAATGGTTTGGCCCTCTTCTTTTCCCATTTCTCTTTGAATGGTGCCTGGCCTTTGAGAGATCGTGAGAAAAGGAGAGAGTGAGAGGAGTGGTTCGAAGAATAGGCACGGTCCACAGCGCTTTGAAAAGTCGGAAGTCATACTTAGAACGCGTTGGTGAAAAGCAGATGCAAATTGCATCATATGTTTACCGCGTCTGGGCCAGGGATGGCTTCTCAAGAAACGCCGCTCTTCTTTTAATTTGCTCTCTCTAATTTCGACCGGTCATAGAACACGAACAATGAACGTAGGCAATTTGAGAACTCCAGACGAACTTAGGGGAAAATCGTCAGAGAAAAGGGCCAGCCCAAGCTACTCTCCCGTACGAAGAAGACATAATTATTCACCCTCCCTACTCGGGAAACTTAGCAACAGTCACCCTCTCGCCCCTTCCCCGCTATTGTTTCAAATAAAGACGAAGAGTGATGAGGGAAAGGGAGAGACTTTGCTTCATTTCATTCAAAGAAGGAGCTTCCAAAGTTTCAGAGTCCACCGACGTCACCCCAGATTAGGGGGCAGCAGTCCTCTTAAACCCTCGATACATGGCAGTCAGCTGATATAACTCCAAAATGGCAACTAAAAACAAAGTGAAATGCCTGAAAATGAAATTAGATAAATTATGTTAGGTGAATATCATCGATAATGAATTTTACCCGATTAGAGAAAAAACGCTTCACGTCAGCTGATACCAGCATGATTACATCAATTTAACCTTCATCCAAAAAGGCATTTTTTTTAATTTTCAGAAAACAAAATGGAGAAATTATCATGATACGAGGAACATTCTGGACATGCATGAAATTTAAAAATGCGAAGGCAAAAGTCACGGAAGGAGAATCTCTGAGATCAAACTCAGACTGCCGCCCCCGATATAGTCTAGTCCGAAAATATGCATTGGCACGAGTCAAAAAGCGGGGGCAAATATGCCTGTCGGGCTGCCAAACATTTCGCATCTCGCTTCCGACATCTGACCACTGGCTCTTTTTCCCTCTCCCTCTCTCTTCACTTCCCACTCACTCAGTCATGCGAACTCCTCTGGGAGTGGAAGAGGAATCCCCCGGCTATTTTAAAAGCGAGCCGGATCGTCGGAACGCCTCCGCCGAATTAGAGAAAAGAGTCGATAGAGTGCCTTCGCAGGAAGTTACTTCCTTATTGATAATCATTCCAGAAATTTTACTCGTATAAAAAGAAAAAAAATAGTGCCCAGATGCGTCCTCTGGACCCGTAGCTTTGAGATTCCAGCAGTTGAAAATGCAGTCGCCTCCCCCGGCTACTCTCGAACCGTCGCCTCCCCCGGCTACTGTAGATGCGAGCAGGATCGTCGGAAATATAATTTCGGGTAGTCGTATGATCATTTCCATCACGCTCTCTTTATTCGATCGGCCGAGAGAGTGAGTAGAGTACATATACGGTGATTTGAATTAGGAACTCTGATCGGAATTCTGCAGTACCAAAAATAGAGGCGATATGATCTCTAAAGGGCAAGATGATACTTCCTTATTCCTTCCACTCACTCATTCATGCAAACTTCTCAGAGAGAGGAGGCCTCATCCGACTATTTCTGGAGCGAAGAACTTGATCATCGAAACAGCTTCCACCCTATGCAATGGCCATGCTCAGTCCAAAAAATTGAGAATGCTCCGGGGAAGCCCTGCAGTAGTTGTTTTTGCATTGCAGCAACTGCAACTGAACCCCACTAACATCATGTAGGAACTCCTCAGGGAGCGCTCTCGCCTCCGCAAGGAATTTTAGAAGCGAGCCGCATCATCGGAACGGAACCGCACTGCAGAATAGGTAAGATATGAAGCCAAAAGGGATGATTCACTAGACGTTACTGCCATATTGGGATGCCCACCCTAAAATAGTAATTCATAAAACAAGAAATTGATAATCCTCGGGGAGAATGACTGTCCCATCAGAATTCGTAGCTGTGACATACCAAAAGCCGCAGTACCACCGCCACCCACTCCGCCGTCCTCCTCCTCCGTCAGTTATTTTATATGAGAAACGGATCATTGAAACAACGTCGCACTACAACATAGTGTCGATATGGAATCCAAAGGGTTGGTTCCGCAAACGGTTATTTCCTCATTGCGAAGGATTATGCACTTTCAAGTTGAAAGTTTCAACGCTCCGCCGGCTATTTCCGGAGCAGCTTTCCGGACCATCCAAAAACACCAGGTACATTCAGCATTGAAGCCAAGAAATGGAGAAAGCTCGCAGGAATCGAGGTTGTAGCAGCGGCACTTATAGATGATTGGGTATTGCAGTTACTGAAACCCACTCACATACACATCGGCCATTTCTAATGCGGCGGGCTTGTACATCGGAATGCCGCCACACTACGGAATATTTTCAAGGCATTGAGAAAATCGGGATTAGGATTCCGGAATTGGGCTAATTGGGTATCATTTGAATCATTTTCAGATATGTTTCATGTACTATATGTAGTATTCATATATAGCGCACATGAAACATATCTGAAAATGATTTTGTACGCCCAATTCCGGAGATGTTCTGGCACGAGATTCGAACGCTCTCATTTTCCCGTACTCCCTTACTTAGGAATGCGAGTGAGTGGACATATTTGTGAAGACCCTTGGCAAACGGCGAAAAATCGAGTTCCTCCATAATGCGTGTACGGATAACACGGCGGATAACACGGAGGTCACTTATCACGCCTCTCACCTAAGATTCGACTCAGAATGACTGGCATCTGGCATTGATCCAAAATTCAAAGTTGAGATTAATGCATTTCCCCCAAACCGAGGTCCCCCAAACCCCACTAAGATCCCCCTAGGCTAATTAGTGTCTATGATCATTCCTCGTCGAGTTGCTGCACCGGTCGGATAGCGCCCTTCAACTTTGAGGTGCAATTTCTCCCCTTCAACGCAGTCGTACAAAAAACGTTTCTTCAGGTGGTCCGGCTACTTTTTCCTGCTCTATCACCCAGTATAGTCCATTTTTCGATTTATGGTGTTATGATCATGCAATTTTCAACGTTGCACAGCTTGAAAACCGCTCGAAAGTCACACCATTTTTTTGCATGAATGAATAGAGCTTGACGAGAGGATTCAAATAAGTACTTTACGCTCGCATATCTAGTTACGTAAGGGGTGAGCAAGTCCAAAAACGACTTTTCCATTTTTTTGAACCTACATTTCAACAACATTTCAACACGTCATTCTTCCCTCTCTCGAACAAAGAACCGGTCTCGCCGCCGCTCATTTTATTATGTTTCAGTTATCCATTATCACTGATTCAGGTTTGCTATGGGAGGGAAATGTATCTCTAACTCTGAATCAACATTTTCAAGCCCTATTTTAAGCAACGCATCAATATTAAAGGTCCACTAGGAAGAAAGTTTTTTTTGAACTCGCGGCCAATGTGTGATCCGAAGTCCCTAGCGCCCAATTTCAAATAGTGTACACTATGATACTGTAGATCGAGTGCACGAGGGGTGGTGCACGAGGTACGTATTTTCGGGTCATGATCGAAAATTGTGTCATGGTAGGTCAAGACTAAGTACCGTATCGATCGTACAGTACCCCCAGATACCGTATGACGCTACCGTAACCCAAAATATCGAGAACTAACTTTATTTTCAAGAAGTTAATGTACCGTACCCAATCGAACCTACAGTAACCATACCATACCCCTGTGTACAGTACCCCTTGTTACCGTAATCCACACCACTGCGGTCAATCGTAAACTGATCAGTGAAACCCAAATCAGTGATAATTAATAACTGAAACATAATAAAATGAGCGGCGACGAGGCCGGTTCTTTGTTGGAGAGAGGGATGAATGACGTGTCGAAATGATGTTGAAATTTAGGTTCAAAAAATGGAAAAGTTGTTTTTGGGGTTGATCACCCTTTCCGTAGCTAGATATGCGAGCGCAAAGTACTTATTCGAATCCTCTCGTCAAGCTCTATTCATTCATGCAAAAAATGGGGTGACTTTCGAGCGGTTTTCAAGCTATACAACGTTGAAAATTGCATGATCATAACACCATTAATCGAAAAATCCACTAAACTGGGTGATAGAGCAGGAAAAAGTAGCCGGACCATTCGAAGAAAAGTTTTTTGTACGACTGCTTTGAAGGGGAGAAATTGCACCTCAAAGTTGAAGAGCGCTATCCGACCGGTGCAGCAACTCGACGAGGAATGATCATAGACACTAATTAGCCTAGGGGGATCTTAGTGGGGTTTGGGGGACCTCGAAAATGCATTAATCTCAACTTTGAATTTTAGATCAATGCCAAGCTTCGTCCGAACGTTAGGTGAGAGGCGTGTTATGGAGTCATCCAGATAGCGCTTCCCAGGAAATATGGCTATGCCGTCATGTTTCGATTTTTTAGCAGAATATTTGGCCATTTTAAAAGTATTTCAGATGCGAAATATACAGTATCTTTGAAAACCTCTACTGTCTATTTGTTGATTTCTAACTGAGAGAATGTAGGAAATCCAGCCCCCGGGATACAAAAAATTCATACCGCTTCCAGTGAGTCCCCACAACAACGGTTGGTACATCTGAGGTCAGGGAACTTTGAGTATGAATTGTGGAGCCGTAAATTGCGAACACCCTAAAAGCCGGCTCCTGAAATTTCGAAAATTAGAATTACTGTAACATGGTTCATTTTTGAGTAAAAGAGACTTAAAAAAAGCAAAATGATCATCTCGAGCAGCTGAACAACTTTACTGTTGAGTGTGAAAGGGTACGAAAAGTATGAAAAGTCGAAAACGTGCAAAATTCGTTATTTCGACCACTTTTTCGATAATTTTTTCGATCTAGTGAAAAAAAAGAACCCACATGTAAATCAGATCTCTACATATTTGAAATCTACGCACTTTTTTGGTCCGAAAAATGTTTTTGTCTTACCAAATGACGAGTAAGAAGACACTTTTAAATGACCTCAAAAGTGGAGAAATGCGTGATGGAATTGCTGAATCATATATTTCACATTTTCGTGTTCAAAACGAGTTTGTACGTTTAAGGTTGATACAATTTAATTCAATAAACTTCGTTTTTAAGGTCTGGAGCCGTAAATTGCAACCAAACCTAAAAGCCGGTTCCAGAACTTTTCAAAATTCGAGATACCGTATCTTGGTTCAAATTTAACGAAAAAATACATTTAAAAAACATAAATGACCGTAATGAAGATCTGGATAGCTTTACTGTTGAGTGTGAAAAGCTTAGAAAACAATAATGAAGGGAAAACTTCAAAAATTCGAGTTTTCGGCTGAGTATGTCGCATTCCATCACATTGATATGATCACGAAAGCTGAAATGTGCATTTGCTATCGCACGTACAATGAATTTGAACTTTCTGTGTATATTACATTTCGAATTCAGAAGAAAAAAGTGTTTATTTATATGTATTAGTGATAATTGAGAAATTACAAGTTAAATTGTGTCATTTTTCTGGGTTC
Organism: Pristionchus mayeri; assembly: GCA_036245805.1. NCBI lineage: Eukaryota > Metazoa > Nematoda > Chromadorea > Rhabditida > Neodiplogasteridae > Pristionchus > Pristionchus mayeri. The sequence continues at coordinate 12,258,980 of BTRK01000003.1, read as the reverse complement.
TCGAAGACGATGAGCATACTATATTTGCATACCCAATTAATAAACATTTTTTTGTTCTGAATTCATCATGTAATATACACAGAAAGTTCAAATTCATTGTACGTGCGATAGCAAATGCACATTTCAGCTTTCGTGATCATATCAATGTGATGGAATGCCACATACTCAACCGAAAACTCGAATTTTTGAAGTTTTCCCTTTATAATTGTTTTCTAAGCTTTTCGTACTCAACATTAAAGTTATCCAGTTCTTCATGACGGTCATTTATGTTTTTTAAATGTATCTTTTCGTTAAATTTGAACCAAGATACGGAATCTCGAATTTTGAACAGTTCTGGAACCGGCTTTTAGGTTTGGTTGCAATTTACGGCTCCTGACCTTAAAAACGAAGTTTATTGAATTAAATTGTATCAACCTTAAACGCACAAAATCGTTTTGAACACGAAAATGTGAAATCAATGATTCAGCAATTCCATCTTGTGTTAAAAATCACGCATTTCTCCAAATTTGAGATCATTTAAAAGTGTCTTCTTACTCGTCATTTGGTAAGTCAAAAGCATTTTCCGTACCAAAAAATGCGTAGATTTCACATATGTAGAGATCTCATTTACATGTGGGATCTCTTTTTTCTCTAGATCGAAAAAATGATCGAAAAAGTGGTCGAAATAACGAAATTTTGCACGTTTTCGACTTTTCATAGTTTTCGTACCCTTTCACACTCAACAGTAAAGTTGTTCAGCTGCTCGAGATGATCATTTTGCTTTTTTTAAGTCTCTTTTACTCAAAAATGAACCATGTTACAGTAATTCTAATTTTCGAAATTTCAGGAGCCGGCTTTTAGGGTGTTCGCAATTTACGGCTCCACAATTCATACTCAAAGTTCCCTGACCTCAGATGTACCAACCGTTGTTGTGGGGACTCATTGGAAGCGGTATGAATTTTTTGTATCCCGGCACATGCGATCTCTCAGAAGACCTCTGATAATGGAATGTTGGGCTACTTCTTAAATTTGGGATTAATCCACAGACAGTTATAGTCATCTGGTATCAAAAACTCAAAGGTGAGAATGCGCTCATTCATGCGTCCTGATTAGAGCATCTCCATCATTTGCTTCAATTCTGGAATTAACGGATAATTCTCATCAGGCTTTGGTGAATCCTTATTAACCATGCACAGAAACACAAGTCCGAAGGGGAAATATAAGGATCCGAAAATATTGGGAAGGATGAAATACAAGTGGTGGTGGTTGAGTTTCGTCACGAAATGTGTGCCGTTCCATTCTATTTGGAGCGAATTTGAAATGCGTTGTCCATAACTAAAGCCCACAGTTTCCCACAGGTCGAACCGGGATACGACTACGACCGTCTGGTCGGTGTCCTTCAGATGACGTGCTAGTTGTCCTCCCAGTGCCGGCCAACAGTCACCTTGATCAACGGAGATTCCGTATGTTTTAGGATCGTATCGAGTGTAGATATTCTGTTGCAGGACCGAAGTGCCTTCGGAAGGTGCGATCAAACTGCAAATATCGTTGGTGATTAGGGTTCTCTTATTGGAAAAGTTTCGCATCATTTTCATATATTCTTCACGTGCACTATATATATGGCATATATAGCGTATATGAAACATATCTGGAAATGATACAAATGTTCGTTATACTAATGAAGAATGCGAATTATTACATTGAGACGTGTGAAATGTCAATCGCTTATAATCTACTAGATTATCGCTATGTGAAGCCTAGGTCTAGGAGTACTGCGACTCGCATCAAGAACAGATTACGAGTATAATAATATGATATAATGGAATCCATAAGCATATATTTTGGCAATTGACACCAGAAACACATATTTTAAAGAAGGGGTAACACGAATGAGTGGTAGGGAGTCCCACCACGAAGATATTACGCTCGCAATGTGAAACTTTTGCGAATTTACGCCGAGAAAGATGCGGAAATAAAGTAGAGCGAGTGAAACATATCCACAACCCTGCGCTGTCAATGAACTTTGCGCGCATGTAAATAGCCTCAGAGCTGTCTCTGAAACTTCGAATAAAGTGATTCATGATCGGGCTGCCAGTTTCTATTACATACCCATAGTGGCTGATTATACTATTTTTTCGTGTTACTCCTTCTTTAACGTAGTTTTAACTCACTTCATTGCTTCGTCCGCTTCCTTAATTTGAGACACCGCTGCTTCCAGGCTGTTCCTAGCTCCCATCGCGAATCTCAATGGAAAAAGTATACACATATATAATAAAAGGGCTTTAGTTAACTTCAAAATTGATAACGAAAAAGAGTGCAATTATGTATTCAAAATAGTAGAGGACTGACAAAATGACGCTATATCCAAGGGAGAGATTAGTTGCAAAGATAGCTCATTGGCTGTGAAGTTGAATTACAATACGTAGAGACTGCAAGCCACGCCCTCTTTCGGGAATTCCGAGTTCTCTCAAAATCCGCAAGAGCTCCGACAGCCAGAATTCTTGACCAAATTGGACGATCAAAAGCGATTTCAGTAGCTCTTGGACGATAGTCTATACGGATAGGGGAGGGGAGGAAGGTGATAGAAAGGGGTGAGCGAGATCGAGCGAGAGAGTACAGATAGTGATAAAGGATCTAACATGAATGAATGAGTGAGATATTGCAGTAAAGACAAGCAAGCGCAAGCGTTCCATCGAATTGAGAGAAGGAAAATAGGGTATGGTGCATTGGGAAAGCGCGGACGGCATACCCTCCAGCATTGCTTGGGATCGAGTCAATAGAAACAGAGAAAGAAGTGGATGAGATACCGCACCCAGTGGCAGGGATCGTCTCCTTCTCTTAGCACTCTGACCGGCACTAGGTCAGATGATATCCTACAAGATTATAACCAACAAAGGAACCCCTATATAGAACTTCCACAGAATCATTTTATAAAATCTTTGGGAACCTACATGGAAAGTTCTACAGAAGGATCCTTTTTTGGTTATCATCCAGTAGATAACTATCCGAAGGTGATCATCGGACCTGATGCCTCTGACTTTAGAGAAGACACGTAAACACTAGAGTGGATGACTACTTTCCGTATGATAAACAACAATGGTATCCGTCAACATGTAAAAAATGTGTCAAAATATTTCAGTAAAACTAGACGTCGCCATACCAATTGGGGGTTGAATTTCTTTCTCCGCCCACACAATGTTTTCGAGAAAAGAGATATCGGTGGCGCACAGTCTTCATTCTCAACCAATTCACTATTTTAAAAATGGATACAGAAGCTCTTTTCATCCTCTTTCGCCCTTGAGAGACCTTGTAAAACTTTTCAATGTGTGGCTCAGCATGCGAGTGTAAGAGTAGAACAATTCTTGCGCAAAAAATTTTGAAAAGTTGTGAAAAGATGTTACCGAGGGTACTGATCTTTGTGGACAACTTCATTTTGAGCCATTTCGACCGGTTAAGCCAGTCTAGAGTTGGGCTGCATCTAGACTTCTGCCCATAACTCGGCAACCGATTTCTTTAAAGAAAATTTTATCGAAGGATCCCTCTTCTTTCTCGATTCCCCGTACCTCTGACCAGAAAGGGTAGACAGACGAATGGAATATAGTAGGGTTGGCAAAATGAATCTTTCATTGAATCTCGAATCTTTCCTAATTGAATCTCCCGATCTAAAGATTCAATTGAATCGATTCGTTCGAATCGAGATTCATTTGAATCTTTGCTCAAAAATCACTTTAAAAATTCGTATTTCTAAGGAAAAAATATTTTTTCGAGCGCGTTCTGTCAGAACATTTTCAAAAAATGATTTCGGATGGTAATATATTTTTCAAAATATTTTTGCGGCTCGTTTTAAAAGTTCTGGGATATGTTTCAGCAGTTGGTAAAACTAACATTTTGTATGAATTTTGGGTCAAATGGCTATTGTCAACTATGTTTCAGTATCAAGATAATATTTGTGTAAGCTTGTTCCCTTGGAAAGATTCATCCCCATCTGTATTTCACTTGATGATTTGCACGTAGAGATTCATTCTGCCAACCCTAGAATATAGATAGAGACCGCAGGCTCCGCCCACTTAGGAGGAGAAAGAGGCGCGTCGAAATCTGGTTCTCGAAATGACGCAGCGAATACTTATCCAAAAAATATGGAAAATTTTTTTTGGGTACGTCTGACTAGTGTCTATAAACGACAGGGTGCCCGTCATGCATTATATAATCAGAAATATCTAAAAAATACTGATTTAGGGTTCATGATAGGGGAATGGAATTAGAGCGTGTACTTGCTACAGTGGGATTGGGTCTGAATGGCGATAAAACTGTCGGAATGAGTTCCAAGCCTGATCCAAGGGATGTAAGAATAGGAGGAAAAGTAGTAAAATTGCAAGATAAGGTGGTCTACTTGGGAAGCGCAATCGCAGTCAGCGGAAATGATGACTGTGAAATCACCCGACGCATTCAAGCTGGTTTTGGTGCTTTCCACAAACACCGCACTTTTCTTATCAACAAGGGTATTCCAATGGCACATAAACGTCGGCTTTTCAACGGCTGCATACTTCCCGCTGTGGTTTACGGTTGTGAATGTTGGGCGCTGACCAAAGCACAAATGAATCGATTATCGGTGGCTCAAAGAAAAATGGAACGTTGGATGGTTGGCTGTACTGTGCTCGATCATGTCTCTAATGAGAGGTTGCGAGATTCAACTAGAGTTCAGGACTTCGTTCGCACTGCTCAGAAAAGGAAATGGTTTTGGTTGCATAAGATCGCGAATGATGATTGCCGGAAGTGGAGCCGATCTGTGATCGAATGGATTCCGCGGAGAAATAGGAGCCGCGGCCGCCCAATCACGAGATGGAGCGACTCTTTCCGCAAAGCAACAGGCCCAAATTTTCTCAATCAAGCACGAAGCTCTAACTGGAACACCATGCACATCAGAGCTCTCGCCTGATCTCCCGAGAATCTAATGACCTCTAGATAAATGTGTTAAAATCGTAAAAAAAAAATCGATAGGGGAATGGAAAGGTTCCGACGATAATTCTTAACGCGGGCATGGTGCGATGGATAGTTCCTGATTTTAGGCGTCGATTTACACCGAGAACGTATTTTTAGGATCTTTTTCCGATTAATCATTTCACTTTAAAGGTTGAAGAGCGTGCGCTAATGGAACTGCAAAGGGACGGTGCTTCCTCTCTACTTTCTCGCTTGTCTCTCACCCGGCGTGTGCAGAGAGCGCGCGCTCTTGAGGACCTATGCCTTTCCTCTCTTCCTCGAGCAAGCTCGATGCGAAGCTATGCTCAAACTTTTGGAGAAACCAGGCAGAGCGGGCTCCGCCTACTTCGCTCTCGTCCCGATTTCGACTCCCTTTCCGTTGTGACTCTTTCGAGGTGTTTTTGGGCCATAAGTCGAGTCAAAGATGCGATATCGCCAAACGGCAAAAAGTATGACCTTACTTAGCCTCAAAGGGATACATTAGATCCACAAATGACCCTGCCAAAGCAATTCGGTCACCCACCTTGCGGTCTCTAAATATAGAGTGAAAAAAAGATCGAAAAATGAGATCTCAATTGGGGGTGAGATTTCGTATTGTCTCTCAAACCCTACAAATTAATCGGCTCTTCAAAAACACTTTTTTTCAGAGTGTGCAATCTGACAGCCTTGCCGCGCGTGCCTGATCACGACAAAGGGAGTGAGAGGGTATGCAAAAACAAGAGAGCGGGCGTTATCAGGCACGCGCGGTAATTCAAATAATTTCAGGGGTGTTGGGTAACTTTAATTGCTACAACATTTCTTTGAGTTTCACAGATTCCTGATATCCAATCCGGCTCTCAGTTTGTCAATGGACGGGCAATTGGATAAATTCTCAAAAATAATTAGAGGAAGAAGAAGAAGACGATGTCAACTACCTGTCCATATGCCGATGTGTTAAGGTGCTCCAGTAGAGATTTCTCAGTTCTTGCTCGTCATGTTCTAAACATGCGTGAATCCTCGCGTTGACATCCATTCTGAGTCAAGATACCCGTATTTCCTCCTAATAAGGCATGCTTTTGTGATATCTTTCATGCAAATGACATGTTTTTGAGTACATTCTGAACAACATTGGCAGATTTGTTCACATTCAGAGGGACATTAGCATGTATTAGAGCCATCCTAGCATAGTTTGTGTGCATTCTATTCACAATCTCATCCTTTTTGAACCAAACTCACATGTTTTTGAGCGTATTCTGAGTCAAGATACCCGTATTTCCTCCTAATAAGGCAAGCTTTTGCGATATCTTTCATGAAAATGGCATGTTTTTGAGTACATTCTGAACAACATTGGCAGACTTGTTCACATTCAGAGGGACATTAGCATGTTTTTGAGCCATCCTAGCATAGTTTATGTTCATTTTACTCACAATTTCATCCTTTTTGAACCAAACTCACATGTTTTTGAGAGTATTCTGAGCCAAGATACCCGTATTTCCTCCTAATAAGGCAAGCTTTTGCAAGCTTTCTTTCATGCAAATGACATGTTTTTGAGTACATTCTGAACAACATTGGCAGACTCGTCCACATTCAGAATGACATTTGCATGATTTGAGACATCCTAGCATAGTTTGCGTGCATTCTATTTACAATTTCATCCTTTTTGAACCAAACTCACATGTTTTTGAGAGTATTCTGAGCCAAGATATCCTATTTCCTCCTTATAAGGCATGCTTTTGTGATATATTTAATGAAAATGGCGTTTTTAGAGTGCATTCTGCACAACAAAGGCATACTTTGTTCACATTCAGAGTAACCGTAGCATGATTTTAGCCATCCTAACGTAATTTTAGGTGCTTTCAGTTATATGTTCTGAAAATGGTATGTTCTTGACTGTTTTCTTCACTAAAAGGCAAATTTGTACACATTCAGAGTAAATTGAACTTGTTTCTGACAATTTTGAGCTGATACGCCTTGTAAGCATTTTGAGTCATCCTAACATAGCTTGCGTGCATTCTAGGCAAATTCACATGTTTTTGGACGATTTCTGTGCCGAAACAGAGATATTTCCTCTAATATAATCTGCTTCTCGTTTTTTTGTGTGCTGAAGGTGACATGTTTGAGGATATCATGCACTACAGATCTATTCATTTTTTTGAGCAAATTTGGCTTCTTTAAGACAATTCTGAGTTGATCGTGCATAATTTGCATGCAAACCGGACGATATGAGTATTTCTGAGTAGCCTAAGCTAACCCGACACGTTTTTGTGCTCCTTTTTAAACCACATTTACATGTGTTTTGGGGCGCATTCTGTACCAAAAATACTCATATTTTTTTCAAATATGGTATACTTCATGTGTTATTTTTTTCTGAAAATGCATGGTTTTAGTGTATTCTGCACTAAAATGGCAGACTTGTCTATGTTCAGAACAAATCTGACATGATTATGGCAATACCTGGCCTGATCTGGCATGCTTTGCATGGATTTTGAGCCGTACTGGTGCAGTTTCTGTGTGTGTTCTACCACATTTTCAGCCGCATGCATTTTTCTGAGTAGTCTGAGCTAAACTGACATGTTATGCGATCAATTTTGAGCCCGACTCGGATGTATTTGAGCGTTCTCTGAGCAAAAATACCCGTACTTCATCTAATGTAGTCTGTTTCATGCGTTTTCTTCACCGAAAATGCATGTTTTGAACGTATAATGTACTAAAAAGGGTGAATGATCATGATTAGAGTAAATCTGACATATTGATAACTATTCTGAACCAATTTGGTATATTCTGGGTGCATACTACACACAATTTCAACGGATGAGGACATGACGAATTTGAGAGACATCTCTATAGTGTGGCTGATCTCACAAATTAAAAACGCCATGAGATCTGAAGCTCGTGCTATTGAACTAAAATGGTAATCAAAAATGTTGCTCTATGAGCAGATTTTGACTACTCAACGACTCATTCTCTGGATACATCTTAGTTCAGAGTGGTAGCAATGCACACACGTATGACTTGTCATTCGAAATTTCTACATAACACACTTCGACACACTCGTCTGGCAATTAAACAAGCCAGCAGATCGGAGATTCAATGGCTTGTTGGAATGCTAGCCAAGATTGAGACAATTGCACTCGATAGAGCTCAAAGGAAAGCCATCCTCAATTTCCTACCAACTATTCGATATCTTGGAAGGTATCAAGACGCTGAAAAAGCTCGAAAAATGTTGCTAATCATTGCTCATCATTTCATTCGACCCATTGTTGAGGCTATCTTGTTGAGATCAGGATGAAGCTGCTATTCGACATATGTTACTAGTACACACTACAATTCAACAGTCATCGATTTGAGAGTGCATGATCTATTTACTGGCTATCAATTGATCATCATCTCATGTTTTTTCATGACTCTTGATAAAATTTTCACGAGACTTGTATACTCTGTTGAATCAAAATGCGCGGGTTTTTGATTGTTTTTTAAAATTTTTTTTACCTTTGTTTTTTTTTAATTTTTAATTTTTTTTACATGAGATGATCAATTGATAGCCAGTAAATAGATCATTCACTCTCAAATCGCTGACTGTTGAATTGTAGTGTGTACTAGTAACATATGTCGAATAGGAGCTTCATCCTGATCTCAACAAGATAGCCTCAATAATGGGTCGAATGAAATGAGCAATGATTAGCAACATTTTTCGAGCTTTTTCAGCGTCTTGATACCTTCCAAGATATCGAATAGTTGGTAGGAAATTGAGGATGGCTTTCCTTTGAGCTCTATCGAGTGCAATTGTCTCAATCTTGGCTAGCATTCCAACAAGCCATTGAATCTCCGATCTGCTGGCTTGTTTAATTGCCAGACGAGTGTGTTGAAGAATTTTATGTAGAAATTTCGAATGACAAGTCATACGTGTGTGCATTGCTACCACTCTGAACTAAGATGTATCCAGAGAATGAGTCGTTGAGTAGTCAAAATCTGCTCATAGAGAAACATTTTTGATTTCCATTTTAGTTCAATAGCACGAGCTTCAGATCTCATGGCGTTTTAAATTTGTGTGATCAGCCACACTATTGAACACGAGATTGATATAGACATGTCTCTCAAATTCGTCATGTCCTCATCCGTTGAAATTGTGTGTAGTATGCACGCAGAATATACCAAATTGGTTCAGAATAGTTATCGCAGAATATGCCATGCACGCAGAATATACCAAATTGGTTCAGAATAGTTATCAATATGTCACATTTACTCTACTCATGATCACGCAGAATATACCAAATTGGTTCTGAATAGTTATCAATATGTCAGATTTACTCTACTCATGATCATTCACCCCTTTTTAGTACATTATACGTTCAAAACATGCATTTTCGGTGAAGAAAACGCATGAAACAGACTACATTAGATGAAGTACGGGTATTTTTGCTCAGAGAACGCTCAAATACATCCGAGTCGGGCTCAAAATTGATCGCATAACATGTCAGTTTAGCTCAGACTACTCAGAAAAATGCATGCGGCTGAAAATGTGGTAGAACACACACACAAACTGCACCAGTACGGCTCAAAATCCATGCAAAGCATGCCAGATCAGGCCAGATATTGCCATAATCATGTCAGATTTGTTCTGAACATAGACAAGTCTGCCATTTTAGTGCAGAATACACTAAAACCATGCATTTTCAGAAAAAAATAACACATGAAGCATACCATATTTGAAAAAAATATGAGTATTTTTGGTACAGAATGCGCCCCAAAACACATGTGAACGTGGTTTAAAAAGGAGCACAAAAATGTGTGGGGTTAGCTTAGGCTACTCAGAAATACTCATATCGTCCGGTTTGCTTGCAAATTATGCACGATCAACTCAGAATTGGCTTAAAGAAGCCAAATTAGCTCAAAAAAATGAATAGATCTGTAGTGCATGATATCCTCAAACATGTCACCTTCAGCACACAAAAAACGAGAAGTAGATTATATTAGAGGAAATATCTCTGTTTCGGCACAGAAGTCGTCCAAAAACATGTGAATTTGCCTAGAATGCACGCAAGCTATGTTAGGATGACTCAAAATGCTTACAAGGCGTATCAGATCAGCTCAAAATTGTTAGAAACAAGTTCAATTTACTCTGAATGTGTACAAATTTGCCTTTTTTAGTGAAGAAAACAGTCAAGAATGTACTCAAAAACATGTCATTTGCATGAAAGATATCGCAAAAGCTTGCCTTATTAGGAGGAAATACGGGTATCTTGGCTCAGAATACTCTCAAAAACATGTGAGTTTGGTTCAAAAAGGTTGAAATTGTGAGTAAAATGCACATAAACTATGCTAGGATGGCTCAAAAACATGCTAATGTCCCTCTGAATGTGAACAAGTCTGCCAATGTTGTTCAGAATGTACTCAAAAACATGCCATTTTCATGCAAGATATCGCAAAAGCTTGCCTTATTAGGAGGAAATACGGGTATCTTGACTCAGAATACGCTCAAAAACATGTGAGTTTGGTTCAAAAAGGATGAAATTGTGAATAGAATGCACACAAACTATGCTAGGATGGCTCTAATACATGCTAATGTCCCTCTGAATGTGAACAAGTCTGCCAATGTTGTTCAGAATGTACTCAAAAACATGTCATTTTCATGAAAGATATCACAAAATCATGCCTTATTAGGAGGAAATACGGGTATCTTGACTCAGAATACTCTCAAAAACATGTGAGTTTGGTTCAAAAAGGATGAAAATGTGAATAGAATGCACACAAACTATGCTAGGATGGCTCTAATACATGCTATTGTCCCTCTGAATGTAAACAAGTCTGCCAATGTTGTTCAGAATGTACTCAAAAACATGTCATTTTCATGAAAGATATCACAAAATCATGCCTTATTAGGAGGAAATACGGGTATCTTGACTCAGAATACGCTCAAAAACATGTGAGTTTGGTTCAAAAAGGATGAAATTGTGAATAGAATGCACACAAACTATGCTAGGATGGCTCTAAAACATGCTAATGTCCCTCTGAATGTGAGCAAGTCTGCCAATGTTGTTCAGAATGTACTCAAAAACATGTCATTTTCATGAAAGATATCACAAAATCATGCCTTATTAGGAGGAAATACGGGTATCTTAGCTCAGAATACGCTCAAAAAGACTGAAATTGCGATTAGAATGTATGCATATCATGTGAGTATGGTTTAAAATATGATGTTGTGGGTGATTAGTGTAATATTTTGTATAAAAGTGATGTCTCATCTGTCTATTTCGGAGGTCCTAGTTGTGAGTTTCCGAAAGAAAGAGTATCCGTAGGCATAGCCCAGTGGTAGAGCATCCTAATCATGATCTCAAAGTTGATGGTTCAATCCCTGCTAGTGCCATTGCCCTACTCCTCTGGTATTCATGCGTGTGTGTTATGAAATTGCGTTGCCTTTAGAGAGCTGAGTCATCTTTGTTAGAAGATGTGTAATGTATTGATTGAGTGAGTTGATATGTACTTGATTTCGTAAGAAGAAAGTGTCATGAGAACAAGGGTGATCTATATGAAATCTCTCTCTCGTGTTGTAAAGTATGTGCGGTCCAATGCAGCTGGCACTTATTTCTCTCGCACTCTCCTGCAATCTCTCTTTCAAGGTATGACCGATAGAATTTAATGGCCATGTATGGGCTTGTATTGATATGAAAGAAAGCATGACAAATGAGAGGTGTTCTTAAAAGCGCGAAATTACAATTCAGTGGTGTTCACATAAATATGTGTGAATGAGTAGTGTTCTGAATGGCTTGGCTCAAAACATCACTAGTTGTGAGAGTCAAAGTGGCCTAAGGCCTAGTTCAGCAGTATAACATTCTTATAATAATCCAAAAAGTTGATGGCTCAATTTATCCCTACATCTACGTTTCCTGTCCCTCTAGTTTGACTTATCATTCTGGTTTGTGTGAGGGAGATGACTTTGTCTTTAGCGAAATGAGACATTGGCATGTCGTTGTTAGAAGAAAATGTGGAATCCTATGATTGAGTTACTTGATTTCGCAAGATGTGCTAGACATGAAAAGGAGAGAGAGAAGGGTATATCTATGAAGTATTCTATCGCATGTTACAAAGTCCAAAGCAGCTGGCATCAATTCTCTTTCTCTTAGACTCTCCTGCAAACTCTCTTACAAGGTGTGACCTATAGATCTGGATGGCAAAACAATGGGCATGAATTGATATGAAGAAGGAGAAATGGTAATAGGTGTTCTTTAAAGGGTGGACGAACGGCAATTCAATGGTGTTCCGAAAAAAAGATATGTTAAATGGTGTTCTGAATAACTTGGCCCGAACACCTACATTATTGATTAAGAAGGTAGATCAAAGATCTAGAGACCTACAGTTCTCCTTTCGGCATCCTCTCTCTCCTCTACTGCGTGGGTCTCTAGTACAGCACGCCTGCGTACCCTCCTATGCACTCTCCTCAAACTACACAATCTCTCGTCAATTCATAAATCTTTCTTAGGGAGCAGACTGGGATTACTGAGTGGAGGGAATGCAACTGGGGGGGATCTGAGGTAGATCAAAAGTAGGCTACCGTAATACACAGGTCTATCCAAGTGATCAATAGATTGGATGAAATATCGATTAGTTTCCACGCTAGCTACCATATACCTGATGGCTCCCGCACTAGCTACCATATACCTGGGAAGTTGTCAACTTTGACCTACCGTATACCTGCGAAGTGGTCAACTTTGACCTACCGTATACCTGGTCAAATGTGATGGTCAATTGTTACGTGCTCATTCTACTGCGCTCTACCACTAGACCAAGCGATTAGTTGTTTCCGTCCGTTAACGAGTACTACAACATCTTGCTGTTTGTCGAATTCTCTCCCTGTCCCGATTTCGTGCAGTACGAGCGTTAGGTTTTCAGAAAATAATTCGCTTCAAAGATGAGATATCGCCCAATTTCAAAAAGCATGATCTTATTCATTCCCATAGGGACACACTAGGCACAAAAAGAGAGTCATTTGACTATTTTGGCAGAACGCTTGCGGTCTCTATCTAAATCTACAATTTTGTCCAATTTCGACATCAAAATTTTAAGAAAACCTAAAAATAGTGCTCCGTTTTTGCTCTAACTGACTCATTCTCTCCCCTTGACCCCGACTCTCTCTCAGCACACCACGAGAGAGGCAGGGGAGGGAGGACTGCCAGAGGGAGATTTGTGCTGTGGCGAGAGAGAGTCGTGGTCAAGGGGAGAGAATGAGTCAATTCGAGCAAGAACTGTCCACTCTTTTTAGCTTTTCTTAAAATTTTGGTGTCGAAATTGGACAAAATTGTAGATTTAGAATCCTCTCTTTGCGGCGCTCCTATCGGTATATTTGCTAAGCTCGGGATTCACTTAGACATAAGTTGCATTTTTAATTTTTTAATTACAAAATTAGTAAAAATGAAGTATACAGGCGTGTTCGTCATAAAATTCTACCCCGGAAAATTTGTTCGGCTAATTTTGGCGCTTTATAGAGCCGTGGAACTCATGAAAATGTGAATTCGACGCAACGTCGTCTGGAGCCAACGGAAGCTCCACGTGCAAAATGACTATGCCTATCTTCATCAGCACCCACGAGAACCCTAAATAACATTCAATTGGAAAATTGACTTTTTTTTTGCTGTGCCAAACTATTCCGGATCTGCTCGACTTTTGGGTAAACGCTCTCATATATCATAGTTATGCACTCGTGACATTTCGAGATTGTTATTATATTGCGATTAATCGATTTTCAATGTATTCATTATAATTGTATTTATTTCGCTTACGATGATAAAGAACACGAGATTTATCGGAGTTTTATGCACAGACATCATTTATCAAAGGACATATGAGAGACTATCTGAGAGGATCGAGCAATTTCACCTATGAACCGTACATCATAAAATAAAATTCCTTGAAAATAAGTCCCTAGGGTTACTTTTTTACGTAGATCAAGAAAATCGACCTTAGAAAGCCGACCTCTGACCCCTCATTCTCTGTATTGCGCCGAAATGGGCGGTCGGTTTTAGAAACTTTTTTGGAGCTTCCAAACGCCATAACCAGATAGTGATTCTGAAAGAGCTCGACGAGATAAACATTTTCCCTGTTAGAAGTGAAGAGCTAGCTCATCTGTGAAAAAAGTTACGGTCATTTGAAATTTTAAAGTGGCCGTCCTGAAATATTTTTTTCCATATGGGGGGGTTTTAAATAGATCTATTGAATTCCTCGTGAAAAACTGCCCCCTTTGTGACAAAAATGCAGGGCAGTTTTTCACGGGGAATTCAATAGATATATTTAAAACCCCCCATATGGAATAAAATTTTTCAGGACGTCCACTTTACAATTTCAAATGACCGTAACTTTTTTCTCAGATGAGCTAGCCCTTCACTTCCAACAGGGAAAATGTTATCTCGTCGAGCTCTTTCAGAATCACTATCTGGTTATAGCGTTTGGAAGCTCCAAGTTTCTAAAATTTTTATTTTCAAGGAATTTTATTTTTTGCTGTACGGGTGTATGTGAATCCGCTCAGATATCTGAGCGGATTTTTAGAACAACATATATGTTGTTCTAAAAACAAATTAGAGAGGTGGAACGGAAAGTATAATGATGAGAGAATCTGCAATGAGATGGGAAGGCAATGTTTTGTTGAAGGAGCGCTTGATGTTTTGTGATAAAGATAATGAATAAAATATGCTATTGTGCTCTCGCATCGGTGACATATCTTACGAACGAGTTCACCCTGAAAATAAAATTTCCTCCGTTTTACACTTGTCACATGCTAATCCTTGCAACAATAGCGTTTCGCCCTAGACCAAATACGATACTAAAAAGATCAGACCCCTCAGAAACGTGAGAAAGTTCAGAAGCGCGGCAGGCTCCAACTAGTGGTGTTTTCTAATCGTGCGGGTTACATGCTGTGAGAGAGGGAGGACGACAACTCATCAAGCAACAATGAATGGAGTTGTAGTTGTATTTTGAAATGTTACAAATAGCATACTTCGAATTTACGCAGTGATGTTCCTTTTCTTCGAATTTGCACATTTCTCATTGAGATGCGCTGACCTGGTGGTTTCTTCTTTAAAGGGACACTCCGGGAAATATTCAGTCACCCATCCCTCGGAGTACTTTAATTTGTATAGTCTTGAGGTGCAGGCGGATTGAGAATGAGTAGGACTCTGAAATTAAGTGCTGAAACGGACACTTAAAATTAAATTTAAAAATCGACAAAACAATTAAAATTAGTTACATGCAATTACCGTTTTAATGGATATGCATGATTAGATTAAATTGACAACGAATGGGGTGGAAAAACATGGCAGGAGTTGATAACAAGTATGCAATGATAATATAATCCCCTTAAATTTACGTAGCAAATTACTGACAAGCGTTCGTTGTTTTCAATCGACTTTTTGAAAGTTCGCAACAAGAATTTACACCAGTTGGTGAGAATGCTTATAATTCTGATATGATAAATAGAAACGGAATAACGTTGACAAATCACATGCGCTTCAAATGGAAAACAATTCAATGCATGGGCAAATATTTTTCATCAAACAACGACGATGAAGGTATATGTACACAATGATCGAAGGAAGTAATAACATGGAAAGAATAGTAAGAGCTTGATAGTGATTTGCAAGCAGCTCTTTAATAGGAGGAGCATTGGCGGGACTTTCCCGAGAATTTCCCTCATCCTCAATTCTTATCTACTCGTCGAATCAAGATCTCCACAACAGGTTGCGCACTAGATTGGCACTAAGGGGCTATGAGCATTCCCTTTGCTGTCATTTCTTTATTTGAACTATACAACACATTTGCATTTTACGATCCTTATTTTTTATATTTTCGTTAGTTCTGTGTCTTTCCAGATTTATGAAAACAGACGGGAACTTTACAGAGTTCTACATGCTCTTGTATTCTCGATCTTTTGTGCTCTTGTATTCTCGAATACCGATGAAATAAGTGGTGGGTTTTTTCACTTATGTAGTGTGCGAAAACTAGTTTCTGAATGTACAACAATACACATCGAAATATATCGTACTACGCGTTATATATACTATACAATGCGTTATATATAATATGCGTTATATACAATATATTGTGCTTGTTTAGTGATCGCTGAAGTTCAGGCACTCAAGTGCTCTGCAATCTCGCTCTGCGCAACATCCTTGTTCTGACCTCACCGTTCAGACTGTTTCAACCGAGAAATCGGAATCGCTCGCCTATCTAAACTCATTACCTTCGTTCGTCACGTGAAATGCGGTCAGGTTCTCCAACTGAGATTTTGAGATATTTTAGTGACGAAATTCACCCGGTAGATAGTATAATTGCAAAATACATATGGACACAATCACATTTTCCCTTTCATTTGACGCTCGAAACGCTTCATGTGCGAATGGAGCCTTAATATATCTCGCAATAGCTGTAAAGTATTTGGAAAACCAGCTTGCCACCTCCTACCATCATTGGCCGTGTCAATTTCCCCTGCTAAACTTGTATGCGATAAACTTAATTCACCAGACGATCTTGAACTGTACACAGCACAAGCCATAGTTTGTTTATCACAAATAATGAAATAATTCCCTAAATGTCTCTCCGATCTATTTTCCACATGCTTCTCTCTCTAGCCTGTATCACTCTACGAATAATCGATACCACTGATGTGATGTGCTTCACACACATATAGACAAATATCATCGCCG
Source organism: Pristionchus mayeri (assembly GCA_036245805.1). Classification (NCBI taxonomy): domain Eukaryota; kingdom Metazoa; phylum Nematoda; class Chromadorea; order Rhabditida; family Neodiplogasteridae; genus Pristionchus; species Pristionchus mayeri. Next base: position 12,242,355 of record BTRK01000003.1, on the reverse strand, counting down.
ATGCTTCATCCATCACAAAAAAATTCAAAAGATAATCAAGAGGGAATGAACGTTCTCGGATGATCAATGACATATTGCACTTCCATTGTAATCAAGTGGCACCTTGGCCACGGCTCGTTAGGGCAGACTTGAGAATCACGCAACAGCGTGGCCGCGACGCACCTTTTCCCTCTACGGAGAGGGGACCGCCTATATAGTACGAGGAGAGAGCGCGCTCTATCCGCGCCGGGTTAGAGAACGAGAGAGTGTGGCAACTGAAGAGAGCGATATCAAAAGCGCGCGGGGCGCCAGAAAAGTGAGTGTAGTACACGCTATTAATCGGGGTGCTTCGACCATGACATAATTATCGCTCGAATAAATGCGAGATGAAAATTAGATGAATATGTTGACCTTTTCCTATCCACGCTCTCCCGCCTTTTACATAATCATTCCAACCAGCAAGACGAAGTATTGGGAAGGGGATTTTCTATGAGTTAGGAGAGCCAAATGTTTAAGACTTGTACCAACTTTCCACCACTTACAATGCCCCAGTGCGCACTAAAAGACCGAATTAAGTTGATAACAAATTTATCGAGGTAATACAAATTCAACAAAAACGAGTAATACAAATTCAACAATAACCAGTTGTTCTGGCACGACTCTTTATGAGACGAGGGCGGAAGCAGTAGCGGACTCGTACTTCCAGTTGGAGGGAAGGGCACGGGTGGTCTGTAAGCAATTAGTTATAAGTTATAAAAGAGGAGTCAAAACAACTCGCATAATTTGTTTTAGCACAGCATTGAAAGTAATCGGCACATTGATCCGGCCGAAAGAGGACCGAAATTGTGCAACACCATTCCCTAAATTTGAAAATACAATTAACACTGAAGAGCTCACCTTGTAGTACCTTGTAGTGTGTAATAGCGAGCCAGTCTGTGGATTCTGGACTCGACGAGAATGAGACGGTAGTTTCCGTCGCGATCCTTGCGGTTGCGCTCAAGGTGCTTGCGGATGATGACAGCCTTCTTGATCAGATGGTGCAGATCCTCGGGATCTCAGGAGATTCCTGCAAACGAAAAATGACAATGTGAAGTATTCAGAGGAAATAAATTGACAAATTTCCCAATTGCGTGAATGCCCCTTTGCATTTTGAGATAGCATACAGCTAGAAGCGTGTGTCAATTTACTATACAAACACCGATCTACACCTCTCAATTTGAAAGACTTTCATGCGTGAATCTCCGAGAGCTCGAGGTTCGTCTATCAACCACGCTCACCTTTCCTTGGAGGGCACGACGGCGTCTTCGGCCGCGCGAGCCGAGCCCAACGCGGGCAGGCGCGCACTCTCCGTGATCTGCAATGAGCCACAGTCAAACAAAGAAAACAACGTGTTTGTCCAATCAAATAATCACTGTTTTAGGAACTTTACTAACGAATTTAGCCGTTTAGAAGTCATGGGAAATGACCGTGCGCATGGAATGACGTATGTGCACGCGCACAAAAACATTTTATCAACAAGTTAACCTAGGAGCCGCTTACCTTATCATCGGCGGGCGCGATGCAGGGCTTCTTGACTTCGAACTGCTGCTGTTCGGTGGCCATCGCGTTCTCCTTCTCGACGAAAGGTGCCAGCTCTAGAACGAGGGGGATAGGGTTATGGAGAAACGCATAACAAGAAGCAACAGGAAACAACATTCGTACATTCGAAAAGTACAAAGTACATTCGAAAAAAATGAAATGGAAATTAACCAACCCTGGCCATGACGATACCTTGTTGCCAGCGACGCGACTGTTATGGGCAACTCCGTGCGAATCCCATAGGATCACACCGATCTGGGAGGGAGAAATGCCTGTAAAACACGCATTAAATTGTGAAAACAACTCCGGTTTTGCAAAGCAGGATGCGCGCCACTTTTGCGAAGCGGTGCGGACACCTTACAGGGGTTATTTAATTAGTCAGCGCCACTTTTGTGAAGCTGCCGCGTTACTTACATGAAGCGGTGCCGCAACTTTCACGAAGCTGCGCGGAATACTTTCGCGATGTAAGCGTTGTAAGGTGTCAGCACCGCGGCGCAAAAGTGGCGCGCATCCTGCGTTGGAAAGCCGGAGAAGGAAAATAAAACAGTTAGACCATTTTTACAACATCACACTGCCAATTGAAAAAAAGCTTACATACAAACAAAGCCGCGCACAGGCGTCATAACAAACCTTTTTTGCAAGCTTGAAAATCTGCCCAGTGACATCGTCGCCAGAGAGCTTATGCCAGGTGGGGAACGAGCGGCGGTAGGGGATCGACGAGCGGGATATACCCTTCCCGGGTTTGTGCATGCGTCCTATGAGTGCTGTTTGCAGCGTTTTTTGCCTGGAAATATAATAATGGTAATGAGAAGACAGTAAAATAGCGGAACGGCAGAGGAGAACTGGAAACTAGAGGGTGAACGAGCTAAAGGTGGGAATGAATGGACGCGAGGGAAGAGGGGGCAGAGAATGAGATAGTCCGCGAAGCGAGAGAGTGCCAGAGAAAGAAGGACGCGCGCGCGAGGTGACACGTAAATAGCACGTGGACAAGTGAGTGAAAAGTGTACAATAACCGCGAAACGACTGGATCGAATGCAATTTATTTAAATTTGCGAAGTAAATTAGCAATATCGTGAACCACGCGTTTGCTTAAGAGACATTCCACGACAAAACGTACCTTTTGGGAGGGGTCGACGGATGGATAAAATTTCGTCAAATTCGGAATGTATACGTAGTTTCTCACGGAGAATCCGAAAATGCAGTTAGCTTTGATAGACTGGTTGAAAAAAATTTCAGGACGGCCAAAAATCGTCGAAAATCTACGTTTTCGACTCTTTATCGGCATCTGATCGCATTCAAAGTATGTTTTTCGTTATTTTCATCGAAAAGTAAACCTGAAAAATCTATAATATCTTACTTTTCAAAAAAATTGAATTTTCCGATTTTTTTGGGCCTGGTCTGGCGTTTTTCGGAAAGTGCACCAGAGCCCTTCATATTGGGCCAAATATCAGCACTCGGTATGGGGACTTCACCAGCGAGATATTGGGGGGGGGTTACAAAAAAGTCATCCGGGAGTTGTTACGTTTTCTCGTGGAATGTCTCTTAACAAACTAGTCTGGAACGGCGCAATAGCTTCCGGGCGTGAAATATAATATGAAAATGGTCAAGAAACCTATAAAAAATGTAATAAAACGATATACACGCGTTAGACTATGCGGTAATTTCTAGAAAAGCCGCAAGAAAGAACTGAGAGAGTGGTCAGAAACGGTTACGCAACGATTCATTATGTGCATAATGTACAAGGCTACTAATTACAATGGTATACATATTTTTAGGAAGCCACAGCAGCTCACAAATTTTTTTAAAACAATCGACATGAGCGACAACTTTAACGAAACAGTCGAAAAACGCGTGCGATCGTCACCAAAACAAGAAACAGGCTAGATATGATGATTCTCGGTTGCATTGCCTAGAATATGGAGAAAAATTACAATGCAAATCGTAATATTAATCAAGAAAAATAAATTTTAAAAAGTGAAGTCGTCAACAGCGCGTTAAGTAACCGTCTTACAATGTTAGTCATTTGAACGCCGAGTTGCGCGGGAAAGTTTAAGCGCAGCGCGTGTTTTTAAAGTTCGATGTTGTTCTTTCTTAACGAGCCGTGTTGGCAATAACCTTGAGAAGTGCCAGAACCGAAAACGCGCTAAACGGGTTCTAAATTGAGACGGGATGTTCTAAATTAAACGGGTTCTAAATTTTCTGTCCCTTCCAATCTCCTATTCGGATCAAGATGGCGCATCGCCATCCCAGGCCGATCCTCACAAAAGCTTTTCACTTTTCTTCTTTCTAACTGCTTTCCCATTTTTTCACGATCCTGCATTTTTGTTCATTATTAGTTAAGAAAATTAGAATTTCAGGGTCAGAAACACTCTACAGTGGGACAAGAATGCCTCACACATTTATCAAATGAATGTGAACACGTTATGGTGGACTATTCTGCTTGGAAAAATATCCTTTTTTTGCCGAATCCATCAAATTCCACTCATGAGTTTTACACCATATCTATGTATATCTATGGTTCATGGTCTAAAATTGAGAATTTGGGCGGAAATTTATGGCTAGACAAGCTTCAAATACCGTAACCAATCGATACCCATGGTACTCGGTTACAGTAGATTCTGGGGTAATGTAATATTGAGTAACAAGACTGCTTGTTTAACTAATTTGTTATGCATTTTATTAATTGCAATACACTGAATACAAAGTACGATACCCGGAATATAGCTAGAGTGAGGATATGATAATGCTCAAACACCTGGATGCCTAATAATATATCAACAACAGATGTGTGCACCTGCGTAAAAATAATCGATGTTTTTGGATGATCATCTGAATATTACTATTATTATTGGGGTGTCCGGAAAGTTCGTTCATTTGGTCATAACACATGAGTGCGCCATTTATTGTTCCAGTTGTACAGTGGTATGTATGAGCAAAATTCAGTACTATGTTACCTTTGAATGGGAAGAAGATTGCTTCACTAGGGAAGATTACAGATTAATTTAAAGATTTTGTCGATTTACGAATTAAAGAAAAAACGCAGTTTTCATTGCCACCTCTTCGGTCATTCCGCAATGCAATTTTATTCCCCATGATAAGGAACGTACCCACTACTCTTCTCTTCCGAAATATGTTCTACTTCCGGTTCATCATCCGACAATACGATCTTTATACTCATATTTATGGTCTGAATTCCAGTTTTTGGTCGATTATTCGTTCGTTCTCGTTATACAAAAAATACAGACGAGTCTGAATTTTTGCAATCAAAAGGTAGTGTCTGTTAGTCAGTAGTCCGCTATGCGGGGAATCTCTCATTAGTAAAGCAAAAAGCCGACACTCTTTAGTGTGCTTCATATTTTTCTGATAGATTTTTTTATTCCCACATTTTTTTATGTTAACATACCTCAAGATTTCTCGACCGCAAGAAGGATCTAAATTGAATGAATATGGAAATTGGTACCCACTGAGATATACATTACATATGCCAACTCTGAGTGATTACTTCTTGTGATGGATGCCGCAGCATTACATTAAAAGTTCGCTCGATCGTGGAATGACCCCATTTTTTTAAAAATCAAAATAGATACTACCCAAATGATACGATAACAATCTCATTCTATGCCAGCATAGCGCCGTAGGCTACTTACAAATAACCCTGCATGAATGGGGAATTGGAAAGCACATTCACTTTTTATGACCAAATGAACGAACTTTCCGGACACCCCAATATTATTTGTTTCACTACCACAAACTTCGATTTCATCACTCTAACAGTAAGCATTCTTGCCAATCGCTCTCTTGCTTCTTCTCATCACCAAACGCGCGACACTCTCGCTCGTGCGCAGCTTGCAGTAGGAGAAACCTGAATTGTATTATGAACGACTTGAACGACTAAGAAGATAAGCGCGAAACGATTATCTTCTTTCTGCGTAATCATTTAGAAAACGCATAATGAGGATGATCATGAAGACAAGGAATAGAGTTCGTAATTCGGTAAATCGTGTCTTCATTTCCCACACAATCTCGATCTTTCGATATGCCTGAGAGTGCAGGAAATGAAGCGACGCTCACCCTATTTGTTTTACTAATTTGAATTACTAACTCTCTCACGTATGTATCTAGCTCCAAAGTTGTAAAAGAGAATGCACACACTGTATGACACGCTCTCATAACAGATTCTCATTTCGTTTCCTCTATTATTCGTTCCCTCCTTCATACACCCCAAAAAAAGTTTACCTCGCTCATCTACGACTGGATGTTGCTCAGCGAATGGGGGACAGCGCTTCCCTGTAACCAAGTTGTCTTAGATCTTTACCAGCGTAATGTTCACATATTTGCTTTAGAGGGTTTCTCAGTCCTTGATTTGGAGAGTGAGTTTGAATATTTTGGCGACTCACAACACTTCTCGAAGAGGAAGTGCGTCCCGGGCTCGCAGAGGCATCTGTAATTATCGAATAGATTGCATTATGCGAGAGTAAAATCACACATCTCAGGAAAATATTTAATCAGGTAGAATGTGAAACATAATTGCACGCTATCTATTTCGAGTCGACACCTAAAGTTGTTCCTAACATCTCGTCGATAGATGAGTTTCAGATGCAATCTAAGTCGTGGTAGAGTGCACACTTACAATGATTGATCGGTTGCTTGCGATAAAAAATGCAAAATAATGTATATCACGCCTCTCACGTAAGAATCGACTCAGAATGACACTGGTTTGGCATTGAGCCAAAATTCGAAATTGAGATAAATACATTTTCAGAGTCCACTTGAACCAACTAAGACCCCCCTGCACTAAATAGTGCCTGGGATCATTCTTCGTCGAGTTGCTGCACCGGTCGGATCGAGCAGCTCAACTTTGGGGCTTACTTTCTACCCTTCAACGAAATCATACGGAAAACTTTTCTTCTGGTGGTCCGGCTACTTTTCCATGCTCTATCATCCTATCGAGACCGTTTTTCGATTTTTGATCGTTGAAAGGCTCCACACTCGACGACGAATATCTTGAAAACTGCCTCAAAGTCACCGGATTTTCTTGCACCATCAGATAGAGCTTGACACGAGGATTCGAACAAGTACCTTGTGCTCGCATATCGAGGGGAGCTAAGGGGTGTTTTGCCCCTAAAACGCTCCGCGAAGATTTGAAGTGATTTTTAATCAACTAATCAACGTGTCATTCGCTTTTCTCTAGAACAAAATTAATTAATTTTTTTTTAATTAACAAAATTAGTTATGCTTCATGTCTCATTAAAATACTTGGAAAAAGGCTAACAAATGAATTTAAATAGCAGATGAAACATAACGCGCAATTACCTCTCTTTGTTCGAGAGAAGTCAGAATGACACGTCGATTAGTTGATTAAAAATCACTTCAAATCTTCGTCAAGCGTTTTAGGGGCAAAACACCCCTTAGCTCCCCTCGATATGCGAGCACAAGGTACTTGTTCGAATCCTCGTGTCAAGCTCTATCTGATGGTGCAAGAAAATCCGGTGACTTTGAGGCAGTTTTCAAGATATTCGTCGTCGAATGTGGAGCCTTTCAACGATCAAAAATTGAAAAACGGTCTCGATAGGATGATAGAGCATGAAAAAGTAGCCGGACCACTAGAAGAAAAGTTTTCCGTATGATTTCGTTGAAGGGTAGAAAGTAAGCCCCAAAGTTGAGCTGCTCGATCCGACCGGTGCAGCAACTCGGCGAAGCATGATCCCAGGCACTATTTAGTGCAGGGGGGTCTTAGTTGGATCAAGTGGACCCTGGAAATGTATTTATCTCAATTTCGAATTTTGGGTCAATGCCAAGGTTTGCTCGATTCTTAGGTGAGAGGCGTGATATTCATTCACAAATGTGCAATCACCTCGCCGGCTGCTGCTGCATGTCGCAGACTGTGGAGTCGCATGATCGCCTGCAAAATTGCTGTTTGAATTTTAGCTAGCAGAACTTTTCATTTCCTTGCAAAAATCGTATTCCCACATATTTTGCCGCTTTCTTCTGTGCAAATGTGATTACTTTTTTGCACAGAAAAAACGATTTGCTAATCAAAGAACCAAATATTGTGCAATCACTGCAGTGTGCACGAACTGTCGCCAATGGGAGAACACACATAACGAAGATGGCAATTTCTTGCAAAGCCATCCCATATCCTGACAATGTGTATGCACCTGCACCGCTCATCCCACACATATGGTGGGATTGGGACTAAGGGCGGACATGCTGGCCTAAGCCTAACCTACTCCCTTATAGTCGTGAACGTAACCTAAGTGTAACTTGTCTAGATCTGTCAAATATAGAGCTTTACAATCCTATACTAACCTGCACTGCTCATCCGACACGCATCCAGTCGCATTGGGTGTGAGGGCAGGCAGGCAGCATCCAGGACGGGCGAGTGTCGCCCCGAAGCACGACTGATCGAACGGGCAGTCGACGACGGTGACGCATTCTGGAAATATAGCTTGACTGCATGTTCGGATCCGTGTTCATTCAATAAGGAACATTAGAATTCAAGTGTTCATTACCATCTTATTACGTCGCGAAATAACTAACGACGTGATTCGAAGTAGTACTGTTTTTATAATTATGATTATTTGTACAGCAAACAAGAAGAAAATTGAAAACGACCAGTGATCAAAATATTAGAATTGCTCGTGAAACTCAATATTTCTAGGAGGTTGACATTTTTGGACAATGTAACGATTTTTTTCATAATTTGCAAGTATCAGACCGTGTCAGCTTTTAGCATTTTATCCCACACCAGCATTCCAAGATGAAAGACCACTCACCCTTGCTGCACTCGGTGAGGTCGACGGGCGGTGATTGCGCGGGTCCGGCGGAGTCAACGAAGAGGGCAGTACGGGGGTGGTACCTGACGAGAGAGCAATGCTCACAGATGCTTTACTTGCTTAGTAATGCTATTGGGCAAATTTACAGGCTAATTTGGAGGGTCAAACACGTTCGAAAACAAACCAATAATTTAAAAACAGCATTCAAATTATGATTTTTTCCCGAATCAAACGGCGCAAGAGCGATTGTTCTTACATGGATCGTTATGTTGTTGAAACTTAAAGAAAGTTGAAACTTATCTAGGGACAGAAGAGTGCGGTCATTTCAGGTTTCAAGGGTACAGTAACCAAATATCTCGACAAATTGGACAACGCTAGTCCTCATTTTGCGATTGCGAACTTTTGAAATGTTTTTCCTTTTTTTCAACACCTTTGTTTTTAAGAAAGGTTATTTTTTTCCTAGCTGAATGAATTCTCCCTGTGCCAAATATCGTTTCACTTCATTTTGACCACTTTCGTTTCCAGTTGTTTCCAGTTATTTCAACCGATAATGTATTTGCTCCCTCTGACAGACTTTTTTTCTTTACAATACAACAATGCATGGACTAGAGTACACTTTACGGCCAAGCGCATTAAAGGAGGACTGCCGGCAAAAATTTACATTTTGACGCTACCACAGCCAAGGTCTAGCCCTCCCTAACGATAATAGATTCTGAAAATTTCAAATTCATATCTTTGTTCTGGGTCGAGTTATATCATTTTTGGCAAAGTGCCATGGACGCTCGTGGGACAGGGAAATGCGGGAATTCAAACCACTGGGAGAAAACCTATTTGTGATTTGAACTTATTCTGAAACATAATCCGATTCGCTTTATGAATCGGATAGGAACTATTCATGTTTCATATTATTTCTGAAACACAACTGACTCCGTTCAGTATTTCGGGATATGTTTCAGAAACATTTCAAGTTTTGAGTTTGAATTTATATTTCATAAAAAGCCTTATCTTTTCTATTGAAATGGTCACTTTGCCAATAGTCCTCCTTTAATCTGGCAGAGTGATCATTGAAGTTATGCCGAGTTTTAGCCAGGAAAACCGCGATTTTTGAGATGTTTATTTTCTCGATCGATATTTGGTTTGCGCCAATAGCCAGATGCTATATTTCTTCGTGAGTCCATTCTAATTGCACTAGATTTCATAATCGCGCCTTTGTCATCCATCTGTCACTTGGCGTAATTCCGTTGTATCGACCGGAAACCTGACAACCTGCGACCTTGCTCTTACCGAATCTTCATTAAATATCAGTGATAAACTATTTCCCAGAATGACACTTAGATCAATTCAAAAACACATTTTTTTAATAAAAAAATTAATAATTAATAATTAATAAAAAATATTGAGAAAAAAGTCAGTCGCTGATTTCGACAAGGCCGTTTCGAATTTTTAATTGTTTGTTGTCGAAATCGTATCGGCAGCTCATAAACCATTGGATTATATGCGCATTTTATTTTAGAAGTATTTTGAAGAAACCCGCCTGCGGTCCTTAAACTTATCGCACAATCCGTGATATACTCAGATTAATATTCAGTTCGTCTGGAACTGAATGCTAAATTTCACCACTAACTTTTATTAATATCCGAAAATCTGCGAAGATTAAGTTTCCTCGAAGGTTCCTTTTCACAAAACAAAACACAAACATCACTATAGGACGAATCACGATGGTTTGAAATGCCAGTAACACTAGGTGGGTAAAATTTAGATCATGTCATCCCCTCTCATATCCCCATCCTCAGAAAACAAAATTTGTTTAATAACAGTGTTACCATGGCGCGTTCGCAGCCACATCCGCGCTGTGCTGCACGGTCATCGGCTCTGCTGTGGTCTGAATGAGCAGCGAGAGCAGGAATGAGATCGTGTTGTTCAGCATCTGAGATTGAATTGTCGGAAAGCGATACTTTCTCGCCTGCATTCAAATTCAGACGCAAGGCTAATTGCGCTACCAGCATGAGTATGACGCAATGGCGCAATCGGTAAGTATGAATAGTTGTCCATTCACATTTGGTAATCAATTAAATGGGAATGAAAACCTAGCACATATTAGAGCTTGACAGAGCTAGAACGATTAACTGGACAACAATGCACATCATAAGTTCCTAATTGACGAGTGCGAAACTATTCTTTGATATAACGAACAGAATAATACCTCAAGCCAGTCCATATCGAACTCTTCAGTGAATTTCCAGTTATACTCAGGGGGGAGAAATGAGAAGCTAGCGTTGGGATGCTAACGGGGGAAATGCGATAGCTAGCACGCGCGTGGGTCATCAAGGGGAGAGATAATGGGAAAAAGAGAGTCATTTAATCAAGAGAGGAGGGGAAAGGGGGGAGGTAAACGAAGACGGACATTGAATCGAAAGTGAGTTGACCGAAGGGAAGCAACGCTTAGTAGAAGCTAAGAATCGCAAAGTACATCAACCCCGGAAGGGACGTCTCGCCCAATCTGAGCAAACAGAGCTTCTCTCGAGAGGGGAAAGAGTATCCTCAGGTGAGAGAAACACAGGTCGTCTCTCCGGAAAGCCTCATCCGCGCAGGAGAGACGACCTTTCCCGAGCTATTGGGAGCCATTGGTGGAGTGCAACTTATGAAGACTACCGACCTATCATCTTCTGAGCGTTTCCACCTGAAAATAATATTGATTGATTGGTCAGAGAACAGAGAGCGCTTTCCAAAGAGTTTTAAATTCGGAAAATCATATCTTTCTACACGTCTTTTCCACTGGTAGAGCGGTAAGTACGCATGGAGCATTATCATCCACTTGAATTGCGCACTGTATTAGGTGAAACGGGGGCGCTCCGTATCGCGTTCGTCAAGGTGTTTACTCGACGTCTCTGTTGAATCTTTCGCCTCACTATTTCTCTAGCGCTCTCTATCTTTATCTTTCACTGATTTGTTTGCTCTGACCCCTGAAGGGGCGAGGTGGTACGAAAAGTGCTTACTCTCCCCGGGATGTGCACTATCTTCCCCTTTAGAGAGATGTGGCGGAAGATCTGAAGTCACACAATGCAGGCTATGTCAATATTATGTTGTGTGCACATTTTTTAAATAGTTTTATTCGTTTTCCTCACTTTCCACACGCCTACATTATGTTTTGACACCCGATCACTGCAATTGTATTTATTTAATTATGCCAAATAATAGACGATCGAACAATGCGAATAATTCGTATTTCGATAAAGTTCACATTCAAAAATGGCTCATTTGAGAATACAAAAGTAATACAACGAGGCAACGATACCATAACATGCACAACTTTAGAAAACAGCAATTATGTGTCTAGTACTGATTACTGTGAGCGGGAATTATTCAAGAAGATTTTTTCATTCATTGATCTCGCGTACCAATGAGTATGGTTGCGCGCATTCTTCTGCTCTTTTCTGAGAGCAATTCGCCATAGAACGTAGCCTGAAAGTTAAAGGAAAATTCTCAGAAAAAATCTCAGCGACTCTAATATCAGACAAGACTGTGTTTTTGAATCATCAAAAACCTTGAAATTTTAAAATTAGGTATCAGCCATGCGACAAGTGTAAACAGTAGCATTTAGCATATCTGATCTAGTGCTCACCGTGTCAAAGGGTGGAAGGAAGCTCATTAGCATGGCGAGCTCAATTCCTCTTTGTTTCTGGCAGAGGTGTATATTGGTATGTCAAACATATCGAAACGACTGTATTTTGGGCCAAATTGCTCTGCGTCTCATCCCAAACATTCGAATGCGACACATATTCAAAAACACACACATTTTACACAGAAAACGCGCATTTTTGGCACATAAAAGGAAACCAGTTATTAGCCAAATGAGCTAAAAATATACGGTTTGTCTAGAAATGATCGGGAAGCCTTTTCGAAAAGATCTGTAAGTGAGATTTCTCAATTTAGATATTTGAAATTTTCTATGATTCAAAACGTGCGCGAAACCTGCGATTTTGGCCCAAAAAAGACATAAGCCAAACGATCAGTTTTCCCTATTTCAATGTTTGACGTATCTTATTAAAATTTGTCTCTAAAAATCGCAGGTTTCGCGCACGTTTTGAATCATAGAAAATTTCAAAAATCGAAATTGAGAAATCTGACTTACAGATCTCTTCCAAAAGGTTTGCCGATCATTTCTAGACAATCCGCACCTTCCTATCTTATTTGGCTAATGACTAGTTACCTTTTAGGTGCCTAAAACGACCGTTTTCTGAGCAAAATTTGCGTGTTTTTGAATATGAGGCCGTCCGCCTAAGAATCGAGCAGATCCTGCAGGTTCCGGGACAGCAAAAAAAATGTAACAATGTGTGTTTGGGTAATTGAAGGTAGTGAAAACGGTGGGCACATTCATTTCGCTCCCAGAGTCGTCGTTGGCTCCAGACGGCGTCACGTCGAAAACGGGTTTTCGCGTATGTCGCCTCTCGGGAAAGTGCTACAATTACACGGATAGGGTTTCCGGGGTAGAATTTAATGCTGATTACGGCTATCCACTTCATTTTTCACAAATTATTGAAATAATTTTTAAAATCTCAACTTTTCGAAGACGCAATATGGGGACGAGTGAGTTACATGGTTGGAACCGCCGCGATGTGCGGATTCAGAATCTCAATTTTCATCGATTTTCTCCATAGGACTTTAAAGATTGGAGAGAAAACGTGATGCGAAAATGGGTAAAAATGAGGCAATCACAGTCTCTTCCTCCCTTCTCTCCCCCTGGCAGTTTACGGCCCCTCGCGCTCTCTCGATTCTCCACACTATCTCGCCTCTTCCTTTCCTCTGCCGCGGGGAGAACCTGCGATTGCCTCATTTTTACCCATTTTCGCATCACGTTTTCACTCCAATCTTTAAAGTCCTATGGTTAAAAATCGATGAAAATTGAGATTCTGAATCCGCACATTACGGCGGTTCCAACCATGTAACTCACTCGTCCCGATATTGCGTCTTCGAAAAGTTGATATTTTAAACATTATTTTAATAATTCGTGAAAAATGCAGCGGATAGCCGTAATCAGCATTAAATTCTACCCCGGAAACCCTGTTCGTGTAATTTTAGCACTTTCCCGAGAGGCGGAATACGCGAAAACCCGTTTTCGACGTGACGCCGTCTGGAGCCAACGACGACTCTGGGAGCGAAATGAATGTGCCCACCGTGTTCACTACCTTCAATTACCCCAAAACACATTGTTACAGGAAATCGAAGTTTTTTTTGCTGTCCCGGTCCTTGCTCGATTCTTAGGCAAACGGCCTCATATGTTTCGCATTCGAACACACCTGTTTGGGGCGATACACAGAGCAATTTCGCGCCAAACACAGTCGTTTCGATATGTTACACATACCAATATACACCTCTGCCAGAAACAAAGAGGAATTGAGCGCGCCATGCTAATGAGCTTTCTTCCCCCCTTTGACACGGTGTGTAGTGTATTCCTAAAATAAATAAAAACTACAAAATACCAAATTAACCTTAGTCTTCGTCGTACTCATCATCATGTCCACCTCTATCTGCCATTCAAGCTTGAACATATCGAATGTTGAATCATATTCTTCCGTGAAAAAACTTGGCCGAGAGCCTGATAGAAGATAACGTATTAGAGTTCATGGACAATATGAGTTTTATTCCGGGAATCTTGCAAGTGTGCGAAGTACACAAACAATCATCAGCTAAGTTGAAATATATTCGGAATAGCAGCACATTTTTGCATATCACCTTATAATTTCTTAAATTGGAATGAAACTATTATTTCCCGAATGTCCAACGCTACCTGACGAATAACGAACGATTTGATGAACGAATGAACTGATGGGCGATCTAAAAGTGATATTATTATAAATGCATATTGTTCGGCACCAGGTCGAATGACAACTATGATGTCATACCGCCTTTGATATACTAAGATACACATGACGTCATTCTTCTCAACCGTCCTAGTGTTATAATGTTCTAGAAATGAAATATAATGCATATCTCACTAAATGAATTCGCCATTTTCGCCATTGTATCTTTCTTTCTCGAAATGTAAATTGTTAGATGCTGAACGGTGTTGAAAAATTCAGAGACTTGCTGGACAATTGGTCTGGAATTGATATGATAATGAAATGGAGCTGCTGCATGCTCTTTTCACAAAAAATGACACTCATCATTATGCACTCTTTCCGGACACAATCGATACAACACGGAGGTGTCATTTCTTGTTTCATCTCAATTTTTTTTAAATTGCTCAATAAAGCCATTTGTTCGTATGATCATATCACCTACAGTTCGTCGTCCAACGATCCGAGTTCCTCGATGGCAAGCTCTTCCACTACGCAATTTACTCGTTGAGGCAGCTTATTATACACAATATCCTTGGCCATTTCGAGCTCGATTTCAAGTTTCCCGACACGTGAACATCTTCCGAGAAGGCGATATATTCGGCTTGCAAGAACTTTTTGCTCCATTATTTCCCGGAATCGTGCAGTAAATTGTGCACGCAAAGGAAAGGAGCTCGCGCGAAAATATCCCTTCGGAGGTACCTGTGGTTTGATCGTTGGTTCTCCCTTTTTTGCATAATGGGGTATTTTTTAAACTATTTTCAGGTATGTTTTTTCAATGAACATATAGTTCATGCAGCGCGTTTGATACGTTCTCGAAAATGATACAAAAATACAAAAGCAACACACACAGGGGAGCCCTAGTTATTGCCCAATTGCAGTTGATGTGCAGTGAACTGGAAATCCTTGCAACAAATCAAATCAATATTATGAAAGGCATCACTAACGCTTGAACGAAAGCTCCATTTAGTCACTCCAAAATACTCCGCATGGTTGTCGGGAACGTGCATGAACAAGTTTGCACTGTGATCCCAATTGAGTCGCATGGAGAAAATATCTATGCTTGGAAGACCTTTCGAACCATTGAGGTATGCAAGCACCATCAAGTGCCATCGAGGCGATATCTAAAAGATGCGATACATCAAAGGCGGCATGGCGTCATAGTGTTATGCGACATATTAACTATCTAAATGGCGATGAATTTCGCAAATCAAGCATCCTTACATTTAGATCTTTAAAAAGAAATATCACTTTTGTATGATTACTGGTCCAATAATCAACATTTTCACTATTTTGCAAGTCCTAAGTTGTTCTGTAAATGCTGACCAGTTTGCAGTCATCGAGTTCTTCCAGTTCCAATAATTTGATATTGTTAGTTGCTATATTCAGGGAATATACCCTATACTCCGTGGGGAAGGCATGCTGTAGAGAAGAAAGGATATGGAATAGTGTGCAATTGGCGCCAAATTAGTCGTTAAATAACGGGTGGTTCTCCAGTATTCCGAAAGTGTACGAATGATCTTACGAGAGGAATCGGGAAAGACTCCACATAGGCCGGGACGTAGGAATTCATGATTTTTAAATTGGCTGAAAAATTGAGTATAAGTACTTCGAAACGCGCTCTTTCGAATGGCGTTGGCCGATTTCGCGAAAAAAAAGTTCTGTCGACGTGGCATGCTCCAGAAGTGGGCGGAGTCTCGATTTTTTCGGAAAAAGTCAATCTTTGAACCAATTTTTCGGCATTTTCCGATAAAGATACGAACAAATTGTCAACAGACGAATGAAAGAGGAGTGTGAGAGGAACATTTTTCTTTCTTTGGTTGGGTCGAAAACCCAAAAATTGCATCTAGGGTCCAATTTTGGCGAAGATTTTGAAAATTTTGGAAATACCAAAAAGTAATGGTTGGCACTATGCGCGATTTATTAGCCCTCCTGTGTATTTTAATGTCATGTATATACCATTGTTATCGAGCCATGCGTTGTAATGTTCCACTCGTTTATGCAAAATCGGTCACGAGGCTCGGGTATAGGCATCATGTTCACTGCACTCAACCTTGGTTCTTTTGAATCATAATTGCATAAATACATCACAATAACATGTTTCCACTTCTTTTCCATGTAATTTTCAGGTCCATTTGATCGTAGACTCGATTTGAAGAAATTGCGAACTGTCTTCAGAGAAGGTCCAAATAATCAGGTTTCGGGTTTAAATTGGCATCAATTCAAAGGGAAATCGTCTAAATACCATGGAGGAGCAATTTTGAGAACAGTTTGGAAAGAAAATAATGATTCAAATGCAACTTGCTCAATTTGAGAATCGAAAAATGCCGAAATGCGATACGTAATTTAGAAATTATGATATCGCAAACTGATTGTACCAGAATATAGAGAATGAAGAGCTGAACATTTTATCTGTTGAAAGTAAGCTTCTATCTCTTCATTTACGCGCGTTACAGAGTCTAGAAGTTGGAAGAAAACGAAGGCCGAGGCGCGCGGGAGAGCTCTAAATAGAGGGGGAGAGAGGGAGGTCACACGGCGAGAGCGGCAGACGGGCAGAACGCGCGCTCTCGGTGGTTTCTTGAATAATTCAATCCAACTTCTAGAGTATGTAGCATGCGTAAATGAAGAGATAGAAGCTTACTTTCAACAGATAAAATGTTCAGCTCTTAATTCTCTATATGCTGGTACAAATCAGTTTGCGATATCATAATTTCTGAATTACGTGTCGTATTTTGGCATTTTTCGATTATCAAATTGAGCAAGTTACATTTGAAGCATTACTTTATTTACGAAACGTTCTGAAAATTGTTCTTGCATGGTATGTTGAGGATATCCCTTTGAATTGACGCCAATTACCACCGGAAACCTGGCAATTTGGACCTTCCCAGAAGGCAGTTCGCAATAACTTCAAATTGAGTCTATGACCAAATGGAACTGAAAATTACATGGCAATGAAGTGGAAACATGTTTTTATGATGTGTTAATGCAATTAGGATGTAAAAAAACCTAGTTTGCATACAGTAAACATGATCTCTATACCCGACTCACATGACCGATTTTGCTTAAACGAGTGCAACATTACAACGCATGACTCGATCTCTATGATATGTACAAGAAATTAAAGTACCCAGGAGTGATAATAAATCGCGCATAATGCCAACCAGACCTTTTCGGTATTTTCAGATGTTTCGAAAACTTCGCTAAAGTTGGACCCTAGATGCAATTTTTGGGTTTTGACCCATCCAAAGAAAGAAAAATGTTCATCTCACATTCCTCTTTCATTAGTCTGTTGACAATTTGTTCGTATCTTTACCGGAAAATGCCAAAAAATTGAGTCAAAGATCGGTTTTTTCCGAAAAAATCGAGACTCCGCCCACTTCTAGAGCATGCCACGTCGACAAAATTTTTTTTTCGCGAAATCGGCCAACGCCATTCAAAAGAGCGCGTTTCGAAGTACTTATACTCAATTTTTCAGCCAATTTAAAAATCATGAAATCCTACGTCCCGGCAGGCCTCAGAGTTCTCGAATATCTCCCGATTCCTCTCTTACATGTATATCTAACGCATACCTCTTTTTTTATTTTGTATCTGGAAATGTTACCTTCACAAAAATTAGACATTTCACCGAGAGATACATGCAATTATTTATTTGCGCAACGATGCATGATACGTTATTGACTGCCCAAACACAGAGATTGAAGCACAATAGATAGAGGATGTGGATATGGGAAAACATAATAAATGATAGACCAATTATTGAATCGATTGGATGATTGTGAATATTCAGAGGTTGATGAGATTTGATAAAATGCGAGATGTATGGTCGCTATATTTTGTGACTTAATCATTGAGTTAATCTCGTGTAACGCGTATTATCGCGCACTTCGAATTTCCGTCTTCTACACAGTTCGGTGCTGCGTTCACCTCAATATTCAATTTGTTTATCATTCATTTTGTTCTTTTCGTATTTCCTGATGGACACTAGGTCGGATGATCACCCTCGGGTATTTCAACAGTGCTTTCCCACTATGTTAAGAAGTGTTCAGTGAAAACATTAGAGAAGGATGTTTTTGGATATCATCCGGAGGGTTATCATCTGATGCTGATCATCCGACCTCGTGTCCCCGAGAAGACAATGATGAAAGAAGGGAGAGCGCCGCGATGCAGCAATGTAGCAATCGCATAGGCGACACCAATTCCCGTTAGTTAGTGAGAAGGAACCGCGGCTTATTGTGTATTTACACGACTTTAAAGTTCGGATAATCGTCACATCATTCACATGACTAAACGGTTACATTTTGTATTAGGTTGGTGCAAAAGTTTCTTTACAAGGTATTTTCGAAGTTTTGTCGTAATTGCTTTACTTGTTCCAAAAACTACTCAGTTATTATTTGAGTCAGCATAGATGCGCCACAATCATTGGTTTATATCGAATCGAGCTTACGTTGATCGCGGGAAAAATGTATTCCAAAATTCATAAATTTTCGTTTTTTAGGTGTTCGGCAAAAATTATCGTAACATTTAAGTGAACGGAATACCATTTTCGTTCTTTTACTAAGTTGATCACTAACGATCGATATGTCCGCCGAATCCTTGAACTGGTGGTTTTGTAATCTCGTGGAAATCTTATGAGGTGGAAAAGACTGATTCCGTCGATCTTCCCAGTAAATGTACATCACATTGAAAAGTGCTGCTCTTGAGAGGAACAATGAATCACGACCATTTTTCTATTGGAGCATTAACATAATAGGATCTTCTAATTTAGCTTAGTATGGGACCAATTGCTTATCCGGCAAAATTGTAGAGCGCGATTATTAAAATTATGCTAGTTTCAAGAACTAATGTTTCCGAAAGTCGTCCCTCCCTTAGCAAGCTGTTTCATGACTGATCTGGCTCAGCACATACAATATAAATCAGAGTAAATGTACTTTACGAAAATACTGTTATTGTGGTATAATCACTACAATGTATAGAGAAATAATCTATCAAATAATCCGGCAGAAATTTGATTTTTTTGAATTTGTCATCTTACTTCGCCTGAACACCCGATCAAGCAGAATTGAGCAAATGTGCGCTATGGAGAGTATACATCTACTAATATAATAAGAAACACCACATCAAGATTTTTCGATAGCGAAGCAAGAAATATCACGAAAACTGGGGAAGTGATTTTGTAAAGAAACTTTTGCACCAACCTAATATATATGTATTCCTAGAATTTACCTTCGCATTTCGTGATAGACTGTCAGCCTGGCTTTGCCACAGCTCATGGAAATTAGATAGCGTTGAGTATTTCATGATTATTTTGAAATTCAACGCATGCAAATTCCGAAGCGTTTCACTGAGAACGAACGCTCTTACGAATGCTACGACTGATGGATTATCTAAATGGAGATTTTGCAATACTTGTTACTTTAATTTTTACTACATCAAATTTCATTATTAGATCATCTTCTTTGTTCAGTCGAAACCAACACGAAAATATCAATTTGAAATAATCCAACACCATAGAAAAAAGTTCTCACTCAATGATGTCGTAATGTTTAAACTGCTACATGATTGATTGAGTGTGCACCGTTTCGAGTTAAATGATTCTGCGACATTTTGGATAGTCGACCTGAAAAAAATTGTTACCGAATTAGCAATGAAAGGACTGATTAGACTCTTCATCCTCAAATTTCCCTATCCATAGAGCGAGGCACTATGTCGGATGAGAACTATGATGGAATGTATTTTTGATATTTCAAATGCGGCATGACGTTATAGTTTTCATCCGACATATAGCTCAGAGGATAGTGAAACGATGCTTTGCATTTCCAATTATAATGCGTACATTTCCGCTCATCAACATTACAATATGATCTTCGAAGAAGTCCATTAGATGCCAATTGTCTAGCAAATCCAATTTCGATTTCAAGTTTCTTAACACGCGAGCTTCTTTCAAGGATACTGTAGATTCGTTTCACATTCCTTTGTTGATCAAAAATGTCTCTGAATAGTAGAGTCAGCAAACCCTCGACTTCCTGAATCATAAATTTTCTATATTCGAGCAATAATGTGTCTTACATTGCAATTGGAGTAAAGTTTCCATCCGTTCAATACAAAAAAGTTCTGAAGATGGCGAGCAACTCTTATGCGAAGCCTTAGGCATCCGTTCCCAAGGATTCGCATTGAAAATAGTTCGATGACAGGGCGACATTCTAGTGTCAATGAACGCCAACGCGGAGATATCTGAAACAACTTTAATGTCTTCGTAATATGTATTGCGTGTTGGTATTAAAGAAGGAGTCTCGGCAACCACGCAGCGGTTAGAGAAACGAGAGAGTCACTCTCTCGCCTCGCGCGCTCTCTAGCTCTTTCCCTGAGAAATTTTGCAAGAAAATTTGGCTTGCAATCAGCCAAGTTGCGATAACTCATTTCAGATCAGAGCTAAATAGATGGCAATTTCAGAAACTCTTACGTTGGTGAACGCTAGGAAATGGCCAAGAAAGAGTAAAATTTTTAATTTTGTCTCTATTCCTCCTTTAAAGAATGAGTGGTTTGACCAGTAGGTGTTTCTAGCAACCCCTTCTTTGAGGCACACTCTTAGCCTGCTTAATTTTTGAATACAATTTATCTTATCTCTAAACCAAATTCAAGAATGACTACATCAATAATGAATGCTTGATTAACGACGACATACATTTAGAAGTCTAAGCAAATGCATGTGTTTCCTATCATGGACTTGAGCAGTCGGAATGAACTTACCATTACGCAGTTTTCCAGCGACTCCTTCCCAGTTGTGATGATTGTTCGGATCACATCCGAATGCAAATTGGCGAGATTAAGATCGAATGGTGCTGACGACAACCCGATTAGAGCTGCCTTATGTATGTCAAAATATCGCATAAACAAATAACGTGGGCTTCAGATAAGCCAGACAGATAAGACATATAATATAAGATACGACATATACGCGCAACTAAAAAGCGGGTGGCTCACACTTGTACGCATGTTAGGCGCGTAATATATTATTCTGGGAGGATGAACATGATTTAGCACTACCAGGATAACCAATGCGACAAATACATCAAAACAATGAATAGATCTAACAAAAAAATCTTTAAAAAAACAAGTTAAGAAATCCGCTAAGAACCGTGTGCATCGATTTCGTATATAAGAACCAAATAATAAGCGAATACACTGAAACAATTCCATTCAATATTTTATTTTTGGGCAAATATCGTTACAACGATGCAAATTAAT
The DNA here is from genome assembly GCA_036245805.1 of Pristionchus mayeri. Classification (NCBI taxonomy): domain Eukaryota; kingdom Metazoa; phylum Nematoda; class Chromadorea; order Rhabditida; family Neodiplogasteridae; genus Pristionchus; species Pristionchus mayeri. Next base: position 12,220,940 of record BTRK01000003.1, on the reverse strand, counting down.
GTGCGCGAATGTCGATATCACGGTCTCGTTATTGTGCATACTCACTCGCCAATATACCGACCAGTCCAGAGTGTGAGAAATGAAGCTAACGGCAGGTCAAAATTATAATGAAAATGAAGGAACATTTGGAGAAAAAATTACGATTTATAATAATTCATTGGCGTCGGGCGCCAATATAAATAATCACTCGATTTCCGCCGGAAGAGAGACGTTGAAAATAAAGTGAGCTCCAATACTCGTTGCGTCTTGAACTGCGCGAACCTGGAAATGACATATCAGTAACAATGCCGGTTTCCGGGAAGCGGTTTCTTCATTTTTCACTCTCAAAAAAGAGACAATGCGAAATGATGAGACGCTGAACCGAATTACGCTCTACTCTCTTGTCGAAATACGTTGAATTACGCTCTTGCCAGTAAATAACTATTTGCATTGTGTGTGCTCCGCCACTGTAAGATCCCACAAAACAAGAGCTGTTTTCCAAGCTTCCCTCACCTCGCTTAGCCATTTGTCCTTAATCGAATTCATTGAAGGCCTTGAATTCTGCTCAGTTATGATCAACTTCAAGGAAGACCATATTCTTTGATCTTGACGTTGTCTGAATGCTCTCACAAATGAATGAACAGAAGGATTATCTGGAATTTTATACTTTGATATATGCTCTATGATTTCATTTGTATATTTTTTCAAAGTAACTTTTCCAAGTAGCGAACATTCAGAATGGATCATAAAGGAACTAGAATCTTCTGCAACCCACTTAGCGAATTCGAAATGGTAATGCTGGAGCCCGATTTCCAAAGTTTCAGATGCCTTACTGTGAACGATTTGGCGACTTTCTCAATATCTGGCCTGTAATTTCGAAGCATGCAATTATAATATGTTGTCATAATATCACTTACACATCCGCTTCGAACGAATTAATGCTATGGAAGGTCATTTCATGAACTTTTGCGTAAGTGCGAGGTATAGGTTGATGTGATGCAAAGCTCTTCGCCATCGCAACATCGATTTTAAGTGTCTTAATGCCATAACATCGATCAAACATATGATAGATTCGGTCCATGAAGCATTTTTTCTCGGCATGGTTGAGAAATGGCATAGTGAACCGGCAATATGCTAGTTTCTGAACATGTATTATTAAGGTTCTATTAATGTAAAAAAAACATGTGTTGCCTGTTCGGGAACGTTTCTGAGGTGCAATATCTATTTATACCTATATATAAAGCGCAATTCCATTCGTATGCCTAGATTGCGAAATAGGAGGAGGGCCTGATGACGTCAGAAAGGATTGACACATAAAAGGACCGTAAATAGTCAATACTTAGCAGTCGGAGAATTCCCGCATGCCAATCAATAATTAGCATCGAGTCAACTACCGTATATCACGCCTGTCACCTAAGAATCGAACTGAATTGAACATTTATCGGATTAGGCCGAACAAACGGGAATGGTGATTTTCCACTAATGAGTAGGTTTATCTCTATCAGAGAGATCCTCAGAAACCCGTTTGCATACGATCGTTCTGAAGGCCCTGGTACCGGGTCGTTAGTTCTGGTACCCACCTTTAACCTTGATTTTATCCGTTCCCCTTCACTTTGAACAGAAATCGTCCTCTGATTGACTCCCACTAACTTTTTGAGCTCTATCGATGTATACAAACTAGAACTCATGAAAATGACCTTGAACAATGCTATATTCACCTTTTCTAAAACTCTATGGTAAAGACGCAAGCGAAATTCATTGAGTGGAAAGTAGAGGTCGAAAATAAGTAGTTGGCGGTATTCAAAGCATCGCCTTCACGCAAGTTATATCACGCCATTCACGAGAAAATCGAGCTAAAATCCATTCCTGGGAATGGAGCTGAAATCATGAAATGAGTTCTAACCGGTTTCGGGCACCCTGAGTCATGTATGAGTGACCCCCGAAATCTGTGTGTCCCTACGTGGGGTCGGATATCGCCATCACCCACTTTGAGAACAGTTTTCTTGGATACGGTGCAAGATAGAGCAAACTTGACCACTCAGTGATCCCAACTCATTTTTTGAGCTCTACCGATCTATAGAAACCAATTTCTCTAAAATCCATTTTTAAGAGTGGTACACTTCAGGTCTATTTTCTCAAAAATGTAGGTAAAGAATCAACTGAAATTTTCACAGTAGATGCAGCTCAGCGAGATCTTTCCAATAAGTGGTTTACGAAAAAACATTCGGGCACGGTGGTGAGAGTTTCGCCCTTTTAACTTCGTCTGGATCGTTTGCACTTTATTTTCAACGGGGATAGCGAAAGGAAATCGATCATTTTCGGCCGAGCGCTCCGAAAAGAGCGGTCTGAAATTAATTCGCTTGTGGAAAAATAAAGTTCAAACGATCCAGATAAAGTTAAATGGGCGAAACTCTCACCACCGTGCCCGCATTTTTTTCGCAAACCATTCATTGGAAAGCTCTCGCTGAGCTGCATCTACCCTGACAATTTGAGCTGCTGCTTTACATACATTTTTGAGAAAATTGACCTTCAGTGCACCACTGTTAAAACTGAGTTTTAGAGAAATTTGTTTGTATAGATCGATAGAGCTCAAAAAATGAGTTGGGGTCACTCAGAGGTCAATTTTGCTCTATCTATCACCGTATCCAATAAAACAGCTCTCAAAGTAGGAGGTGCCGTAATCCGACCCTACGTAGGGAGCTCCAAAACGAAGTGTGCACAATAACATTTCGGGGGTCACTCAGGCATGCCTCAGGGTGCCCGAAACCGGTTCGAACTCATTTCGCCATTCCCATGCTCAGCTCGATTCTCTCATGAGAGGCGTTATATAGCTTTGAAGTTTCGAGTTGATTTGAAGTCATTTCATTACAGGCAGACCGCGCGCTTTTCACAGCCATGTGCAGAATGAGAGGATGGTCAACCATCGACATTTAATTTAAAATATGTTTCAAATGTGTTACGAATAAAGCTTGTCATAGTTCAGTTAACAGAGGTATTCCGAGAGAATGTAGGAAATAAAGACCCTTGATTTGTCGTTCAGGAGCATATCAACGTGCTCCTATGACAAAATTGGCAAAATCGAATATTTCAAAATTTCGATTTTTTCGGTCAAAAACGTCGAAAAATCGAAATTTTAAAAATTTCCCATTTTTGCAATTTCGGCATACAATCACGTTTATGTGCTCCATAATGACTCCCTTGCAAAACATGAAGGTGATTGGAGGCTGGAAACGGTATCTGCATTCATTTTGGACGCGACTGTTTGTGTTTAAACATGAAAGTTTTGACGCATAAAAATATGTGATGTCAATTTTTCTAAATTATGTCAATACAATTCTTTGTGGTAAGAAAGTACGTAGATTACGAATACGTAGAGATCTAATTTACACATGGGATCTTTTTTTCGGAGACACCCAAAAAACTGTTAATAAAGTTATCGAAAAATCGCTTTTCTTGAATTATATATATTTTATGATTCTCAAATGGTTTTTCTTCTAACATGAAAGTTGTTCAGCTCTAAAAGGCGGTTCGTTTACTTTTTTTTTCGACTTTGTATCTCAAAAAAGAAAGGAATTGTGACCTGCCAAACTTTACAAATTTTGTGAGCCGGCTTTTAGGCTGTTTGCAATTTACGGCTCCGAAATTTAAAACAAAAGTTCTTTATCCTTAGATGCATCGATTCTGATAATGGGAGATCGATTCAAGCAATTTGAAGTTTTTGTAAATCACCTTCTGCTATCTCTCAGAAGAGTTATGTTAAAGAAGGAGTGACACGAAAAATTAGTTCAATTAGCCAATGTGAGTCTAATAGAACCCGACAACCCGATCATAAATCACTTTATCCGAAATTTCACAGACAGCTCTGAGGCTATTTGCATACGCTCAAAGTTCATTGACAGCGCAGGGTTGTGACTAGTTCGTTTATGTTTCACTTGCTCTACATAATGTTTACCTCGTTTTTGGGGTAATTTGGCTACAGTTTCCCATTGCGAGCGCAATATCTTCGTGGTGGGACTCCCTAGCATCCATTCGTGTTACTCCTTCTTTAATACATGAGAAAAGCATAATTGAAATTAAAGAAGGAGTGTCAGCAAAGTTAAACTTTTGACGCTGTCACAACCATGACCTAGCCCTCCAAGATCATTGCGCGAGCTAGGAGGGTAGTCAACCATCGGCCGCCATGTGATCGAGAGGTTGTGGGTTCGATTCCCACCAATATTTTGACAGATCCTCCAGATATTTGAATTCCCGCACGTCCCTTCCCTATGCCCTCCTTAGAAATATGCAAGCTAATGTTAACTCAGTTCAAAATAGAGATATCACGCCCCTCACGAGAGAATCGACTCAAAATGACTGATCTTGGGGAAGGGGGCATTTTTGGCTCTCGGGTTTTCGATGGTTTTGAGCTTCCCTAGACTCAACTAAGACCCCCCTAACCGGAATAGTTCATACGACCATTCCTCTTCGAGTTGTTGTATCGGTCGCTCACTCACGTCTTACTTTCCCGACCACTAAGAACACTTCGTGAGTAAGTTAGAAAGCTCATTTCTCGTTTACCCAGCTAACTTTCGATGCTCTATCGACCAGTTTAGTTCATTAGGCCATGGTTTAATTTTTGGTGGCACCACATTCGACGAGGTGTAATTTGAAAACCGCTCGAAAAATATTTTCAATTTTGATATGGTGAATGCGTTTTCCCGAGACGATTATATTGAGGGGCTCATGCTCTCATATCTCGGGAGGTAAGTTAGTTCCGCATGGGAGAAACATTTTCAAATGATTTGAACTTATTTTTGGCAGTGGATTTTAATTAAATTTCACCTCATTCCGCTCTGACAGTGTTCTGCCGCACGGCTTTTCAAATAAGTTGAATAACTGGTATGTATTATCTTTTCACCCAATCATTCCGTGAAACTTATTTGAAAATCCGTGCGCCTGAACTATGTCAGAGTGGAATGATGGGAAATTTAATTAAAATCCACTGTCAAAAATAAGTTCAAATCATTTGAAAATGTTTCTCACATGCGGAACTAACTTGCCTCCCGAGATATGAGAGCATAAGCCCCTCAATCGAATCGTCTCGGAAAATCGCATCCACCATATCAAAATTGAAGATATTTTTCGAGCGGTTTTCAAATTACACCTCGTTGAATGTGGTGCCACCAAAAATTAAACCATGGCCTAATGAACTATACTGGTCGATAGTGTATCGAAAGTTAGCTGGGTGAACGAGTGGTCGGAAAAGTAAGACGTGAATGAGCGACCGGTGCAGCAACTCGAAGAGGAATGGTCGTATGAACTATTCCGTTTAGGGGGGGGGGCTTAGTTGAGTCTAGGGAAGCTCAAAACCATCGAAAACCCGAGAGCCAAAAATGCCCCCTTTCCCAAGATCAGATCGATTCTCTCGTGAGGGACGTGATATGAATGTGAAATTTTCAGAATCTCTTATGGTTGTGCAAAACTAGGACATGGTTATGACAGCGTTAAAAGTTCAACTTTGCTGACAGTCCCTTTTTAAATGTCGAAGGTCGCCCCGCCTCTCATTCTCTGCTTCGCTGTGAAAAGGGTGCGGTTTGCCTCTAATGAAATGACTTCAAATCAACTCGAAACTTCAAAGCTATATAACGTGCTTGAAGGCGATGCTCTGAATACCGCCACTCATCTTAAAGCCCTCGACCTCTACTTTCCACTCAATGAATTTCGTTTGGGTCTTTACCATAGAGTTTTAGAAAAGGTGCACTGAATATAGCATTGTTCAAAGTCATTTTCATGAGTTCTAGTTTAAATACATCGATAGAGCTCAAAAAGTTAGTGGGGGTCAATCAGAGGACGATTTGTGTTCAAAGTGAAGGGGAACGGATAAAATCAAGGTTAAAGGTGGGTACCAGAACTAACGACCCGGTACCAGGGCCTTCAGAATGATCGTATGCAAACGGGTTTCTGAGGATCTCTCTGATAGAGATAAACCTACTCATTAGTGGAAAATCACCATTCCCGTTTGTTCGGCCTAATCCGATAAATGTTCAATTCAGTTCAATTCTTAGGTGACAGGCGTGATATACGGTAGTTGACTCAATGCTAATTATTGATTGGCATGCGGGAATTCTCCGACTGCTAAGTATTGACTATTTACGGTCCTTTTATGTGTCAATCCTTTCTGACGTCATCAGGCCCTCCTCCTATTTCGCAATCTAGGCATACGAATGGAATTGCGCTTTATATATAGGTATAAATAGATATTGCACCTCAGAAACGTTCCCGAACAGGCAACACATGTTTTTTTTACATTAATAGAACCTTAATAATACATGTTCAGAAACTAGCATATTGCCGGTTCACTATGCCATTTCTCAACCATGCCGAGAAAAAATGCTTCATGGACCGAATCTATCATATGTTTGATCGATGTTATGGCATTAAGACACTTAAAATCGATGTTGCGATGGCGAAGAGCTTTGCATCACATCAACCTATACCTCGCACTTACGCAAAAGTTCATGAAATGACCTTCCATAGCATTAATTCGTTCGAAGCGGATGTGTAAGTGATATTATGACAACATATTATAATTGCATGCTTCGAAATTACAGGCCAGATATTGAGAAAGTCGCCAAATCGTTCACAGTAAGGCATCTGAAACTTTGGAAATCGGGCTCCAGCATTACCATTTCGAATTCGCTAAGTGGGTTGCAGAAGATTTTAGTTCCTTTATGATCCATTCTGAATGTTCGCTACTTGGAAAAGTTACTTTGAAAAAATATACAAATGAAATCATAGAGCATATATCAAAGTATAAAATTCCAGATAATCCTTCTGTTCATTCATTTGTGAGAGCATTCAGACAACGTCAAGATCAAAGAATATGGTCTTCCTTGAAGTTGATCATAACTGAGCAGAATTCAAGGCCTTCAATGAATTCGATTAAGGACAAATGGCTAGAAGTTCGAAACGCATTTCTACCTGAAGAGGAGTTCGAAACGGAAGAAAACTCGATTTAGGTAATTTCGCCTAATCCGGCATTCAGTTCGATACTTACGTGAGATGTGTGATATTAATAAATATTTAGCCGTATGTCAACTATTATTCTGTGGGTTAGACGACCTATAATTTTAAATTGTGGCTTCCGCGAGTACGAGGACTCCACCGAAGGCCGGTCTTGTACCTATATAAAGCACTGTATACGCATGTTCCGCTTTCGAAATCGGTAGGGAGAGACAGTGATGATTGAGAAACCTACTCCGCTAGCACGGTAGCCCCGCTAAAGGCATGGGTACAACCGGACTAATAGCTTAATGAAGCGCACCAGAAACGTGCCCGAAAATATATTTTATCTACTCTCTGAACAAGAAAGCACAACTCTAGTTATGATCTTATCAGATTATACTGCGACACTGCCTATATTTGGCAAAAGCTGAACGGATCTTTACCTTTATCGCTCGCATTACTGACCAAGAAGGCGATATCAAGAAGGATAATGACCCAGATTTTGCTGACTATGAAGCCAATGTATGATAAAACAACATACTCTAGACTAACGACTAAACGGTCTCTTCAATATATACACTCACTAGCCACTTACGTTGAGATAATATGGAAATGAACATGCATGATATCGTTTCTATAGCAAACTATAATGCTTACGTTTCGGAGATGCATAATGTCGAAGCAAGGGACTCCAAGGAGAAACCGAGTGCGAGTTTTTGGCACTCGCAAGTGTATGCTCACTTTCCTTTTATGATCCCGATCGAGTCTGATGGAACAATACTCGATTATCGGAAAGTATTTTTTATGGCTGAGATGCTCGAGTGATAGAGTGTTCCATCGAACCAATATCTACAATAAGCCAAATCAGGTTCGTATTATAAGGCTGTTGCATAAGTTCCTTTCGTTCTCTTTTCTTTGTCAAAAGCAGAAGTCCCATTTTTCAAGTTAATGAGTATGCAAGGGTCATTTTAGATATGATTTATATTTGGTAATCACTGCCTGTCTAAACGAGATAAATCTAAAAGTTCGTCAACGAGAGTTCATGTTTTCATGACACAATGATGTTCTTATTAATTTCTACTTTGACAACAAAGGTAGGTAAACATCAATTATGGCATCCATATGAGGGACTTGTCCCTTCTCTACCGCTGTGCGAAGTTGGTTCGATGCAGTCGTCAATAAGTGGTTTAATCAAATTGACTAGATTCAGTCTGATGAATCTACATCGTCAGTCGTTAAGCGCCCTCTTTTAGAAGCAGGCAATGGCCTCAGCCCCACTATGCGCAATCTCAACATCAATATTGGGGGCAACTATTCCATCATCAACCATGGGCTTTAGTTATTCCAAAATGTGTGAAAATATAGAAAAAAATTTCACGGCAGAAACAGGGAATCTCACAATATCACAATGATGAATGTGTCTCTGACTTTTTCCCTTTTCCGAGGCTGTTCCATTTACCTTGGCAATGTTACTGCATGGGATGATTGCTAAGTGGATTACGCAAAAAATGAGCATAATTAATCACGTGATCTTGCAGCATGGTAGACTGGATAACATGTCAAAGGCCATTTTCGATGTCTAAAAATTCCATTATTTTACCAACTAAGTCAAAAATCCATTGATTCAAACTAGCCCAAAACTTTGTGCATGGATATAATGGTTATTGCCTGTGTTCACTACTGACATAATTTAAAGGTCCATCTCGAAAGGACCCATCCGGGAGGTGCCATTTCCTACCTCTCACCCCATGGCTTGCGCCGTCCCTATAAAATCTTCACTTCCTGGGAAGGCCTGTTGTTAATGATACCTTCTAATACACTTCTTTTATTCCTTGTATATTGCACATTTCATTGATCACTTGCTCGCAGCCCTGTCTAACTTCTAAGATGGACTGCAAGTCAAAGATCACGAGTCATTGAAATGCAAATGGTCAACTTATTCGAATCACAGCTCCCAACATATTGCCAGTGAGATCTCCGTAACACCATTGATTTATAGCACGGGACTATCCATAGTATTCCTTAGAATATCTAGATGATGCACCCGTTTGAACCATAGTAGTAACCAAACGTTTAAATATCAAAAATACGACAAAACTTTCTACTCAACCTGATACGAGGACAGACGAGATATTCTGATTACCCTGTGATATGGTCTGGATTCTGAATTACACACATGAAATGGTTTTGAATCTACTCACTATCTTGGGTGGCTAGCACGTTACAGAAAAAGAGCATCGGAAAACGGCGATTTTTAGCATTTTGAATTGGGCCCATGTTGCCGAGAATTCGTGGCATACTGATTCTGCGAAATCATCCAGTACTAGGACAAGAGTTGATTGTTCACTTAAGTGCAAAACATCCGTATTCAAATGCGTGTGGTAAACAGGGGATGCCCAAATCTGTTGATTTCAACGTGTGAATCTCGACGTATTTTTTTCAAAGAATTCAGCTCGTGAAAGGATAGACCAATATCTTCCTAAATATGATTCCATATATGCACGGTAATTCACAGTAAGGTAATTCACAACCCATCACAATTCAGCCCTTCTCATCGATGTCTATGAATTATTTGGCAAATAATTTGAAATCCGTAATTTTTAGAAAGAATGAATATCTCACCGGGCCATATTTCATGCAGGGTTCTTAAGGCGAAATTCTCGCGATATGTCATATGAGATACCCCATCATATTGTTTTAGAATAGTGTGACAAATTCAGCACCATCACTGCTCTCCTCGGAGCTGTGAATAATTGAACACTCGGATCAAACATACTGGTATGATGACTTTCAATCTAAATTGGCCCATGATCACTGACATAATCGGACCAAGATCGTGCTCGATATAGAGTGTACTCATGCCCCAATCAACTGTAACAAACCATTAGTTGACTGGTCGATTGCAAAGAACAGTGGAGGTTACAATGTTCATGCACGAAAAAAGAAAGGAACTTATGCAACAGTCTTATAGATGCATTGGTAAGAAATAACGGTACTAGAACCATGTCATGCCGCCTCTGATACATTAAAGGCGATATGTCGTCATAGTTCTCATCCTACCTAGTGCCAAAATATTGGAGTGTCCGGAAAGTTCGTATAATGCTTCGGAAAAAAGTCAGTTCGCGATCAAATGCAGTGATTGCGCAATCTGTTTGTCAACAATGTATTGCATCATTCTGACGTTGAGTAGTGAGAGGATTTAATCAGTCTCCTAGTTGCTACATTGATTCTTGTGATGGACTCCCATCTCTACCTCCGAGCAGTTTTACTTCATTACTACAGTCTTGGCCGATCCGTGAAGGAGGCCCACTCTGCCCTGGCCCAGTCGGAAGGAGCTGACGCCCCCTCCATACCCTTCTGCTATAAGTGGTTCTCCCGCTTCAAGAAAGGGGAGTTTGGTCTCGATGATCAACCCCGCTCTGGACGCCCTCCCTCCCTAGATCAGTCTCTCGTTCTCCGCACACTGAAGCGCAAGCCCATGGCCAGTGTGCGTGAGTTGAAGAAGGATACTGGTACTCCCAGATCAACGGTGTCCGATATCCTCCATCGATCTGGGAAGAAGCCGAAACTCCCACAAGTGATTCCCCATGACCTCTCCCCCGAACAGCTGAAAAATCGTGTTCAAGTCTGTCGGGAATTACTATCGTAGATCCAATCTTCGATGGGTCAAATCGCTACAGATCATCGCTACAGATGAGAAGTGGATCACGTACGATAATCCTGTGAGGAGACTGCAATGGGTGGATGCAGATGAGAAGCCCACGCCCGTCCCGAAGAAGGAAGAGCACGGAAAGAAGGAACTCCTCTGCTTCTTCTTCTCAGTGCTCGGTCCCATCTACTGGGAGATCCTCGCCCCTGGCACCAGCATCAATGCCGACCTCTTCTCTGAACAACTGGAAGATGTCGCGATCAGAGTCCCTCCCAGACTCCTGAACCAGGGCAAAATTCTTCTTCTGATGGACTAATGCTTGCCCACATCGAGCGAAGATGACCCAGAAGAAAATCGACGAGCTGAAGATCGAAAGGATTCCCCATCCACCGTATTCCCCGGATCTCTCCCCATGCGACTACCACTGCTTCCGCTCTCTCTCTGACTTCTGCAAAGGAAAGAAGTTCAAGAATCGAGATGAAGTTGTGAGGGCTTTCGTGAACTGGGCGGTCTCGAAGAAACCCGCATTCTGGAAGAGAGGAATCGAGACCCTGCCCAATCGCTGGAGGGAGGTAGTGAGAAAGAAGGGGGCATACATTGGTCACTGAGAATTGTAAAGCATTGAATAAAAAATAAAAACAAAAAATTATACGAACTTTCCGGACACCCCAATAGCTTCATAATGCGTTCCTTCTCTCTTTTTTTTCTCGGCGTGCATAATCGCAACATTAAGAGAGTCATTTCTTACTATATCATCCCCAGTGCTCATCATGGCATCAATCAATATTGGTAAAAGGGAGATAAAACGTAAAAAAGTCATACCAGGCGTATTGTTTGTTGTTGAAAATTTATGGAAATTCAAGAACCACAAGTGCTGAAACAATGGTAAAACTGACCATTCGGAAGTTATCAAATGATTCTAGTTTCCCAACTATGATGATTCCTCTGATTAAATCAGACGGCAAATTGGCGATAGTGAGATCGTCTGGTGACGACGACATATCGGCGAGATGTTGTTTTTGTCCCAATAATAGGACATTTGATGGGAAAAACGCGCCAAAATTAGCATAGCGGGTGGCACATTCAATTTCGAAAAGCGAGTGCAATGCGAGGAAAATAATTCTACGGGAATATAATAAGGATAGGCGAATTCATTTTCGCGTCAAACATCAACAAAAAGAATATGATACTATTTTCATTAATATTTACATTTTTTTCTGATTTTTGGCCTACCTGTTGATGTTTGATTAGAATAAAGATGCGGGCAAGTACACAACATATCACAAGTATCACGAGTCAGCGGAGGTGTGGGGAGGGTGACAAAACGTGAACCGACAAAACGTAAACAATTCACAGCTCCCCGGGGATTCGAAGTAGGGACTTGGCAGTTGTTGCATTGCTATAAGTATGCCGTACACTACACCACCCTGATTAGATCCTATGACTAGACGAAGTTGAGTTTTGCTCAACACCAAGGTATAGGGTTCATCCAAAATTTTGAATTTTAGTGGAAAATCACGATTAGATAACCACAAGTTACAGTAATCAATCGATATTGTAGCACCCCTGAAAGTACTCTAACCCGGTAAAATGGGCATCGAATGGTTACGGCATTTTGAGTTTATCTAACCATGATTTTTCACTCAAATTCCCAATTTTGGACCATGAACCCCTACGGCCCCTACGGTCGTATACGGTCGTTGTAAGTGAAACTCAAGTTCACATATTTTGAGGATCTAAACAAGGTGTTGTAGTGTAGGGCATACTGATAACAATGCAACAACTGCCAAGTTCCCACTTCGTATCCCGAGGGAGATGCGATTTGTTTACGCTTTGTCGGTTCACGTTTTGTCACCCCCCCCCCCCCCCGAGGTGTGCGTGAACATTTTCCAAAAATTTGTCTCCGTTCTCGCCTAAATTTGGGAGGGAGAATACCCAGTGTTGTATAGGAATTAGTAATAACCTTTTAGTAATAATTCCTATCACAGATTGCATGTATGTGACCCATCGCACTTCGTGCGCCCCGCCAAACGCGCCTACCGTAGTTAAGGTCGCATTCCCATAAATAGCGATTCAAATGGTGTTGACGCGCAGTATTTATACTCAGTCGTATTTATGCAATTGTTGCGTCGCCCCAAGTTGTCAGTTCTCTCTCGCTCGCTCACCCTAGCTGGTTGACGGTTCTTTGTTGTAGTATTTTCTCTTATTTATTTATTCGTGGATAAACGGTGTATTTATCCGTCGTCTCCCGTCTACGTGGACATAAACAAGGGATAAGGATACAACACTGGCGTTCAGGATCACTGCGGACTCAGCGTAATCACACAGGCGGAGTCGGGGCGGTTAGCCAGACGTACCTGTGGTGATTTCGTCATCGTTTCTAAGCGAAGTGACAATTGGCGGAACTCGGCGGTGCTGGGGTCAATTGTCACAAAAACTCGCTGAAAGTCGTTTGTGATTGGCAATTAGCTGAACTCGGCGTGAGCTGGGGCTAATTGTCACGAACCGAGTGAATAGAGTGATACGAAAGCTCTGATTCACGGCTCTGAATTTATTAAATTGAGGCGAATTGCTGCCCAATTTTCTAAATAATCACACACACGATGAGAAACAATGTGAAGAATCCATGGAGAGCACGGCTCGAAAGGAATCGAGGCCACGTGCTCACAGTCCCTCGAAAAGCGTCAAAGAGAGAAGCAGGGGTGGAGCAGAGGAGAGCAACTCAGCGAGCGGGCAGGATAAGCATGAGAGGTCGTGCAAGTGTGAATAGTCACGCGCAAACCCCCGCATCAGTCTGGACAAGCACAAGACGTTGTGCGAGTGCGAGAAGTCGAGCGCAAGTCCCCAATCAGGTGAAACACGTGAGCCTGATGGAACCACCATCGGGCGAGTGCGATGAGGAATCGTTCAAGCGAAAAGAGTTTCGCGAAATGGACCACGTGAGCTGCATGGACAATAGTGTTGTTATTTCGAGCGCTCGTGTCTCGCGAATGGGTCGAATGATTTCGCTCGCGAGCGCAAATCGCTCGCGAGCGATTTTGCAAAGTCACTCTCGAACGCTCGCAGCTCGCGAGCGAGAGGAAATGGGCGAATGAAGAATGAGAGGGGGGAAGGGGTAAACGTTGCCCAAACCAATTCAAATTCACTTCCCCCCTCCTCTTATTCATCATTCGTCCATTTCCTCTCGCTCGCGAGCAGCGAACGCTCGAGAGTGATTTTGCAAAATCGCTCGCGAGCGATTTGCGCTCACGAGCGAAATCATTCGACCCGCTCGAGCGACGAGCGCTCGCGAGCGGCGCTCGAGCGAACATCACTAATGGACAAGTCCATCAGCAGAAAGAACAAGTGCGGCAAGGCGTCGTGCAAGCGAGATAGGTCTCGCGAAATGGAACATGTGTGCTGTATGGAGAAACAGGACAAGTTTGGAAAGAGGAGCAAGCCCGAAAAGTCGCGCGATGCGTCCACTATGGAGAACTGCAGTGAGCAGTGTGGAAAGGTCGTCGAGGATGAGGACAAGTACGGAAGGAGATGCAGAGCGATCAGGGTAAACGGCTCGAACATCTCGTCCATCTCTGAAGAAGTTTGGAGATCCACCCTCGAAGGTTCATTCCCTGAATGTGAGGCATTGTGTGCCGATGGACAGCAGCTGGAGATCGATGGAAAGATCATGTGTGAACTGGAATACGGTTACATCAGTGTACGTGCAGAAGTGTACTAGGCAAGCACTGACCGAGTCATTGTTGGGAGAGATCTCATCGGAAGGCTGCACCTTCTCAAAGTGAGAAGCGACTCGATCGCTACAAGGTTACCGATCGGTGATGAGAAGACGGCTCTCATCACGGAGTCAAACAAGAGTCACGAGAAACGTCTCGTCAAGAAGGAGACTGTGAAGGAGGACGGCTCGCCACAATACGGAAGAGCGTCCAAGATTGAAATATCATCCGAGAATGATATCCCAGACCAAATTTGATACCTTCACCTCACCTTTTTCCCCCGAGTAGTGATTTTAAGATCGACTGAGTGTCAATCTTGAAGGGGAGGTGTTGTATAGGAATTAGTAATAACCTTTTAGTAATAATTCCGATCACAGATTGCATGTATGTGACCCATCGCACTTCGTGCGCCCCGCCAAACGCGCCTACCGTAGTTAAGGTCGCATTCCCATAAATAGCGATTCAAATGGTGTTGACGCGCAGTATTTATAATCAGTCGTATTTATGCAATTGTTGCGTCGCCCCAAGTTGTCAGTTCTCTCTCGCTCGCTCACCCTAGCTGGTTGACGGCTCTTTGTTGTAGTATTTTCTCCTATTTATTTATTCGTGGATAAACGGTGTGTTCATCCGTCCTCTCCCGTCTACGTGGACACCAACAAGGGACAAGGATACAACACCTAGGATAGATGTTTTCGAAAAATATAGGTCATTGGCCCCAGAGCCGGCTTTTAGGAAATTTCCGGTTTTGCACCTTGATATGCTGCATTTCAGCTTCCAGACAAGCTACGGAGGTGGTAAAGCGCTAAAAATGTCGGGAAAATTATTTCCTGCAACATTTATGTTGAAAACTTTTCACGGGAACACCAACTGAAAATGCTATTTCCGCGAAACCGAATTCGAAATTAGAAAATAATTGTTTTCACCATCCGGAAGGGGACTTGTAGTGGGTTCTTGTTGCATAATTAGAGAGAACATTCATTCATATGTATAGGAAAAATATTGGCGAAGGAATAAAGTGAGCCTTCAGCCTCGATATTTCGCGACCAATGTGGGCCTATGGTAAATATTCAGAATTTATTCTGTACAGTGCGCCGTATTTCGCTTTATAATGACAAATGTGCGTAATTTGAGATGCTTCTGAAGCAGATGATTCATTTTCTACTGAAAAACCCCAGAGTTTGACAAAGTTCGAAAAATCGATTTTCACAACATAAATTTATCCCAAGTTTGTGGAATTATAAGTTCGCGCATTAACAACTACATGCCGAATACGAAGGTACTATTCGTAGTAGATACCGAGTAGAGTTGATATATAATAAACTTGATAGATTTATGGCGTTGAATCTCTTGTAATTTTCAGTCAAAAATGCAATCCCAGGAGCGCTAAAACGAATAAAAATTTTCGTCTGAAATTATGTTGTTATTTATCAGATTTGTGTTTCTAAAATCAAGAAATAATCGCCTTAGTCAGAAAAGGCCGAGAAGCCATCAAATCTATTCGACTGTAAACATATCGAAAATGTCAAAACGAAAAAAAATCAAATTTTTATATGTCCATACAAATCATTTTATGACGATGTTTTCTGACTAAGGTGAATATGTGTTGATTTTAGAAACACAAATCTGATAAATAACAACATAATTTCAGATGAAAACATATTTTTATAAGTTTTAACGCTCCTGGGATTGTATTTTCGACTGAAAATTACACGAGATTCAACGCCATGAATCTATCAATTTTATTGTATATCAACTCTACTCGCTATCTACTACGAATAATACCTTCGTATTCGGCATGTAGTTGTTAAAAAAGGACTGTCAGCAAAGTTGAAATTTTGAAGTTGTCATAACCATGACCGACCTTTGTACAACCATAAGAGATTCTGAAAGTTTCAAAGGCGTATCTCTATTTTGAACCGAGTTATGTTAACCGAACCGAGTTAGTCATTAGTTGGCGGAATGCCAAGGAGGGCTTGAAGGGAAGGGACGTGCGGGAATTCAAATTTCTAGAAGATTTTTCAAAAACTGGTGGGATTCGAACCCGCAACCTTCCGATTACGCGGCGACTGATTTACCACTGAGCTACGCGATTGACCTCTGCCTATCCTCTTAGCACGCGCTATGATCGATGGATAATTGTCAAGGGCATGGTTATGACAGCGTCAAAAAATTTAACTTTGCTGACACTCCTTCTTTAATGCGCGAACTTATAATTCCACAAACTTGGGATAAATTGATGTTGTGAAAATCGATTTTTCGAACTTTGTCAAACTCTGGGTTTTCAGTAGAAAATGCATCACCTGCTTCAGAAACATCTCAAATTACGCACATTTGCCATTATAAAGCGAAATACGGCGCACTGTACTGAATAAATTATGAATATTTACCATATTCCCACTTTGGTCGCGAAATATAGAGGCTTAAGGCTCACTTTATTCCTTCGCCAATATTTTTCATATACATATGAATGAATGTTCTCTCTAATTATGCAACAAGAACCCACTACAAGTCCCCTTCCATATAGCGAAAAGAATTATTTTCTAATTTCGAATTCGGTTTCGCGGAAATAGCATTTTCAGTTGGCGTTCCCGTGAAAAGTTTTCAACATAAAAGTTGCAGGAAATAATTTCCCCGACATTTTGAGCGCTGTACCACCTCCGTAGCTTGTCTGGAAGCTGAAATACAGCATAGCCAGGTGCAAAACCGGAAATTTCCTAAAAGCCGGCTCTGGGGCCAATGAACTATATTTTTCGAAACCATCTCTCCTGTGTATTATCCCATCCAAATTTATGCGAGAACGGAGACAATTTTTTGGAAAATGTTCCCGAGAAGCCCGTTTTTCATTCACTGACTCGTGATACACGTGATATATTATAAAAATGAGCATATTATTGCAATGATTCCTGCTAAGCAAGGCACGAATATAGACAACAAATGAATATAAAATAAGCATTCATTGATTTCCAGGGCAAATTTGTATTATCACTCGCTTTTGACCGGTAGAGAAAAAATGTTGAAAATTCACGCAGGCCCTTACTCCCGTTGCTCCACGAACATCGCGAACCTGGAAAAGGCTTAACAGGTGAGTTTTTAGGGATCGTTGTCTCTTCATATCACAATTTCTCCCGCCGGTCAGACCGGATAAATAACACGCAGAAATTATAAACTAAGGTTGGACGTATGAATACGGATAATTCATTTCAATGCAAAATGTTTTGGATAATTCATTTGGTTTGCATATTCTGTATCACTGCTGGCGTGGATGTGTTAACGGAGCAACCCGAAGTAGAGTTCGGTTGGATTATACATTAACCGATCCGAAATTCCATCCCTAGAAGAGAATACTTCTTGCAAAGCTTATCAAACCTCGCTTTTCCACTGATCCTCAAACGATGATGATGTTATCCGCGAATTTTCATCAGATATTATCAACTTCAAGGTAGACCATTTTCGGTTATCGTGACATCTTTGGAATGTTCTGATTAAGGCAAGCACTGATGGAAGATCTGAATTTTCTAACATTGAGAGGAATCTACCAGACCTTATTATTTTGAGATAGATGATGAACAGTATTGATACAAAAAAACTAGAATCTTCTGTTACCAACTTAGCGAATTCGGAATTGTTGAGTTTGTGCCCGATTTATAAAGTTCCAAATTTTTCACATTTAAAGATTTGACGAGTTTCTCGATATCCGGTCTATAATTAACATGTCAAGAAGTTTGTGTTGTCATACTTACAAATCCGTTTCGAACGATTCAATCCCATGGAAGGTGAGTTTGTACACTTCCGCGTTTGTTTTTTGAACAACTTGGTGTGGCATTATTCTCTTCGCAAATTCAACATTGAATATCACTGTCTTAATGACCGAGCATCTGTCGAACATACGATAGATTCGATTCAGATCGAATTTTTCAGATAGATTCAGATAGAGAAGCTGGTTCGCATTATCGTTAAATCGAACATGAAACGTAGTCCACAAGTGTCTGAATACGTATGTGTATGATATGGACACAATAATTTTGAGAGAGATAATGTGCAATATATAGAGGCGAAGTTCAGTTCGATATTAAGAGATAGATATTGTACTATCCCAGCGTATTAAATGGAAAACAAACTGACTTCTGAGATATAAGTAAAATCGAAGTTAGCGATTCCAAAAAAAAGAATGATATTGCTAGGAATTTGCAGATGAACTTGTGCAAATCCTAACCCATAGCGTCTGATCGAGCAATACTCCATGACTGGAAGGTATTTGAATACACTGAGATGAGCGAGTGCTAGATCATTCCATCGATTCGATATCTACAATATTCAAATTAGGAGCTCATCGAACATACTCTCTTCGTTCTGTGTGCTAGTCATTTCTTGCAAGGCCTTCATAATAGTCAGCAGATCATCAACCATATCAGCATCTACATATCAGCAAGAAAATGCAAAAAAAAACATGTCAGTTATAAAATTTAAAAAAATATGAGATAGCATAGTACTTCAAGAAAAACCAAAAAATGGTGACACACCCATCATAACCGACCATTCTGAAGTCTTCGAATGATTCTAGATCCCCAACTTTAATGATTCCTCGGATTACATCTGAAGGAAGGGTGGCGATAGTGAGGTTGTTCTGTGCTGACATATAGATGCGAATAACGCTTCACCAATCTCTTTATAAATCGGTGTTTCAGACGATGCCACTAAGGAACAACTTTGAAGCGGGTGGCACTGTTTCGCGCGCATTATTTGAGATGGGTGTATCGGTTAGTCAGATCCCTACGACCTTTCTAACTTTATGCAATATAATGTTGTTAAGAAGCAACGGAACGGTGAGAGAGTAATTATACAGAATATTGTGCATAGATCATTGTATCACAATTGAAAATGCATTATTACGTCAACAAATGGTCGGCAAACATCTGCGAACTGGATTTGAATAAGTATTCAGATTTTGTAACGAAATGTAATACATGTTTTCGATCGAAATATTTGATAAAAAGGAACGAATTGAATATGCTTGTGGGCATTTTACTTTCCTTTGCTCTAGCATAAATGTGAATGGTGGCGTGCATGGCTCCGCTGGAGCGATTCTGATAACATACGAGTGTCGCTTCAGCCTTAATTATATTCGCTTGTTGCTGTATTATTAGAGTTGCTTCGGTAATTCAATCAATTTCGTATGTGTTTGCTCTTTTAGATTTCATTATTGAAATTCCAATCAAAACAACACTCGTGAATATTGATGGGCTTCCCACCCTCCATTAGGATTAAATTTTGGCATTACCTTCTCATTATCTTTAAGGTAGTCCACTTCCGCTTGCCAATATGACTGGAATTCAAGGAAGAGCAGCAAAGGGTGTTCAGATTTCTCAGTGATTCTGCATTGTAGTGAACACTTTGCAGGTATGATGTGACATTGAACGAAGTCTATGAGGAATGAGCGAGTATCAGATAAATCTGAATAAGTATACGTAATCTCAAGTTTAAAAATAATATAATGTAGGTGTCTCACCACAAGGGCGCTCCGCAGAGTTCGTAAGAGTGTTGAACATTATTACATTTCGAACTGTGCATGATTCAACGAACTTTTTTACCCCTTTCTGAAATGTTTTGTAGATATTTTGATTGTCATTAGTTTGGTCGAGATGTGATTTGCTTATCTCACTGCAGCCCAAATGTAGCATCTTGACACCCCTTCTACCCTCTCAAATCTCGTCTCTCACTAGAGGACTCCGATCAAAACGAAGGGTACTAGGTCGGGTGAGAACTATGATGTAATGCTGATATATAAAAGGCGGACGGTGTTTTTTCTCATCCGTCCTAGTGCCATATCACACTCGTACAGATGCGCCCGCATTATACATTTAGTAGAATACTTATAGTTTGCCTTTGTCTTTTATGGGCACCTATCAGTTCGGGGTGTGGTATGGCCTCTCGACATTGCCAAAAAACATACAACATATGCCGCTAACAGTTACTAGATATTCATATGTTACTACTCACAATTCCTCAATCGATCTAGCTGCCTCCTCTAATACAAGCTCATCCACAATGACTGTTCTTCGGAGAAGTTGATTACAAACTAATCTGATCGCAATTCCAATATCGATTTCAAACGTTTTTACACGTGAACATCTATCGAGAAGGCGAGAAATGCGGTTTATGGCAATAATTTGTTCCACGATATATTGGAATGGGAGTTTCACAAAGCATACCACCTGGAGTTTGTATTTTGATGAAGAAAACTTGAAATCGCTTACTTGATTTCCATCCAAATACACTTTACACCCCTTGGTTCCAAAAAAACTTCGAAAATTGCTGGAAAATCTCATGTGGAAGTTCAAATGCTTTCCATCCCAATCAAGTTTCACTGATACTGAGTTTATGACTGGTAGGGATTTCGCGCCACTGAGATATTCGAGAGCCAACGAGTTCCAACGAATCGATATCTGGGAAGCATCGAAATAGTTGAAAGAACATGTGAATGCACTGTTCTCTTTTGAATTACAATAACAGTTACGAATTAAAAATATAGTTATAGGAAAACACGTTATTCATGTATTTTTAAAACTTAAAAGTATTCCCACTTCTTGAAGAATTAATCTATTCGTTAAAGTCTCGATCACACAAATCTTTTGATAAGCTGACCATTTTGCAGTCGTCGAAAGATTCCAGCTCCACCATTGTGATGACCCTCCTGATGACATCCGAAGGCAGAGAGGCGAGATTAAGAAGATCTGGTGAAGACGACATGTCGGTGAGAAGTACACTTACCTAATGAAACTGTTCGTAAAAAGTAGACAACAATTCTCCAAAAGTGGTTGTTTCTTACGAAAAGCGAGTGTACTAGAGTGCGTAATAAAACGTATATTGCTTGCGAATAAACCATGTGACGCCTCGCTCCCCATCCCATTGCTCTTGCACATCAGTACAAAATTTGGTGCTAAATGTATAAAAAATTCAAAAATAGCGGGTGGTACTCACGCACAGGCAGAATTAAAGCGGGACTGTTAGCAAAACTAGGCAGGATACACTGACAACGCAGTTTCGAGACAATCGTAAACCGTAACCCATTTTCGAAATTCCGATGTTGAAATATCCATTCTGAATTATGTTATGGTTTAATAAAAGCATTCAAAGTTGACCCTGACGCACAGGCAACGAGTGAGAGAGCACGCGACTTGGAGAGAGTTATCTCCCTATTTGAAACATATTTCAACCAGGCGCGTTTTTGCTAAGAGTCCTGCTTTAAAATTGGTATATCACGCCTCTCACGTAAGAATCGACGCAGAATGACACTGGTTTGGCATTGACCCAAAATTCGAGATTGAGATAAATACATTTTCGGGGTCCACTTGACTCAACTAAGACCCCCTTGCACCTAATAGTGTCTGGGATCATTCTTCGCCGAGTTGCTGCACCGGTCGGACCGATCAGTTCAACTTTGGGGCTTACTTGCTACCCTTCAACGAAATCCTTCGGAAAACTTTTCTTCAAGTTGTCCGGCTACTTTTTCATGCTCTATCATCCTATCCAGAACGTTTTTCGATTTTTGATCTTTGAAACGCTCCACATTCAACGACGAATAACTTGAAAACTGGCCCAAAATCACCGGATTTTCTTGCACCATTATATAGAGCTTGAAAAGAGGATTCGAAAAAAAAGTGCCTTGTGCTCGCATATCGAGGGGACCTAAGGGATGTTTTGTCCTTAAAACGCTTCGGGAAGATTTGAAGTTATTTTTAATCAACTAATCGACGTGTCATTCTGTTCTCTCGCCAACAAATTTTATTAATTTTGGGTTATGTTGCAGATCCCATTGAAATTAATTGAATAGGCTTTTAGACAACGTTTCAACGTATTTCAATGGGACATGAAACATAAATCAAAATTATTGACATTTCTTTGCGAGAGGGCAGAATGACACGTCGATTAGCTGATTAAAAATCACTTCAAATATTTACGAAAAGTTTTAAGGGCAAAACACCCCTTAGCTCCCCACGATATGCGAGCACAAGGCACTTGTTCGAATCCTCTTTTCAAGCTCTATCTAATGCTGCAAGATAATCCGGTGACTTGGGGGAAGTTTTCAAGTTATTCGTCGTTAAATGTGAAGCGTTTCAAAGATCAAAAATCGAAAATCGTTCCAGATACGAAGATATAGCATGAAAAAGTAGCCGGACCACTTGAAGAAAAGTTTTCCGAAGGATTTCGTTGAAGGGTAGAAAGTAAGCCCCAAAGTTGGACTGATCGGTCCGACCGGTGCAGCAACTCGGCGAAGAATGATCCCAGACACTATTTAGTGCAAGGGGGTCTTAGTTGGGTCAAATAGACCCCGAAAATGTATTTATCTCAATCTCGAATTTTGGCTCAATGCCAAGGTTTGTTCGATTCTTAGGTGAGAGGCGTGATATGCAATTTTACAGCAAGGCAATGCACTCTACAAGAAGGGATAAATGATTCAGACTTTTATCAGAAAATAATGCCTCAAGAAAACAAACGAACATTTGCTAAACATTGTTCATGGTCGAAATTCGACTATTTTCAGCGAAACGAATGAATACACATTAATATTCTGGCAATTTGTAACTCATACAACAAATGTGTTTACATGACATTTTAACATTTATGTATCTCTAGCAGAAATGTGTATGGTCGCACTAAACACTCTATGTTCCTCACACTTTAATGTTACGTTTACATTCGCACTTTCTGCCAGTTTGTCAGTCTCTTTGCGCCATTTGTAACGGAACATCAATAATGTATCGCTAGAATTTTCTACGGTCATTATAAACTTGACCGTAGACAGTTGAAGGAGCATATTCTTGATGAATGTACGGACAATCGGAATATCTGTATGGGCGCATCGTTATGTTATTGTTTGACGTTTATGATTGGGGTTGGTGAAATCGGGCCAGCCCGGTATTCGAGGGCCCGACTTGGAAAACAGCGCATTTTGGATCGAGTTGGCTCGAGCCCGATCGGGTGGCCCGACTTCGAGAGTGAAGAGTCGAGCGGCTCGACTGCCCCGACTTAGCCCGACTCGGCCCGACTTGGCCCGACTCAGCCCGACTCGGCCCGACTTGGCCCGACTCAGCCCGACTCGGCCCGACTTGTGTCTGGCGAATGCTTTAGGAAAATTCCATCGCCGTTATCTCCATTATCTTTTAAATGGGCCACTGAAAGATAACGAGCGGTGAAGTGGTTGTATTTTGCACATGTTAGACATAGGCTGCTGGTTCGACCCCGCATGATGAGGTTATGCTTTTGCCTTTAAATTTACTCATTAGGAACAAAATTTCATTTAAATGATTTTTTTTTAAATTCTAAATCTAACATACAATGCAAATTAGCGAAACGAAATAGCACAAAAACTTAACCTCATAAATCGAATCACCGGCTGATGACTAACAGGTGCAAAACACAAATACTTCACTATTCGGTAGCTTAAAATTGTTCACCGAAATGACAATGGAAAGATCGGCACTGGAATTACCCTAATGCATTCGCTAGACAAGTCGGACCGAGTCGGGCTGAGTCGGGCTGAGTCGGGCCGAGTCGGGCCAATCGGGCTAAGTCGGGCCAGTCGAGCCGCTCGACCCTTCACTCTCGAAGTCGGGCCATCCGATCGGGTTAGAACCATTTTCGAGCGGATCGAGCATTCAGGCTCGGGTCGAGCTGGGCTCTAGTCGAGTTTGGGAATCGGGCCCTCGATTGGCCCGACCCGATTTGACCAACCCTATTTATGATCCTTACTTAGCGAAATCAGATAAGGGCTCGAATGCCAGAGTATTAGATGCTTTGCGTAGAATGATTGAAGGAATTGTTGGACAACCCGCCTAGAATATAATATTTAACAATTATAGATCAGCATTTTACTTACAATTCGCGGTCAAACGAAGATATGTCCTTGATAATAATCTCGTCCACTGGGAAGTTCACTCTTTGCATAAGTTGGTACATTATTAGAATTCTTGCAATTCCTATGTCAACCTTAACCTTTTTAATATGCGAACATCTTTCAAAAATACGAAAAGTTCTGTTCAAAAGAGATATTCGGTCCTCGATGTCGAGGAATTTGCGCGATAAAATCCATTTGCGAATTCCAAGAAATGTTCGATATTTGTTCGAACCATCAACCATCACAGTAACATTCTGCTCATGATAATCGAGTAGCATTGCAATTGAATCCAAAACTGGCAAGCATTTCTTGTTCCTGAGATGTTCAAGAGACAATGAATTCCATCGGATCGAAATCTGACATGTATACTATCATAATAATACTAATATTCAAATAGTTGACTTTACAAAATAATATCAATAACATAATTTTTAAGCGCATATTATATGAAATACGTTGTTATTATGCATGCGTGACATTTTGTGTTACAAAGACACATTTGTGGAGAATCGTTATGTAACTGACCCGTCTGAACTCTTCGAACGATTCCAACTCCGCAGTTCTTATGATCGTCCTAATAACATCCGATGGCAGAGTGATGATGCTGAGAGCATCTTGTGAAGATGTCATGTTGATGATACAGAGCAATATTGAATATACTTTATGACAAACATGGCGACCGATGTGTCGAAAATGAGGGTGGTAAGACCATATCTTACAGAATTTTGTGGATACTACACTGTTACCGTGCATTAATCCATTTACAAACAACGCTGAACTCATTCTAGTTGATTTCAGTTTGTCTCTTGTTCAACTTGTTCTTATCAACAAATATTGCATTCGAGATACTGTTACTGTTTTACTTATATAAAGTTTGGTAAATTGTGGTTAATAGACGCATGGAATCTCCTCCACACCCCAAGCGCCCTAAACATGCGATAGAAGGATCTCAAGATCAGCAATCGGTCGATCAAAGCTCTAACATCACGGATCAAAGCTCGGAATTATTGTCTCAATTCGAGAAATTACCATGTGACCTCATACTGGGAATATTCAAGCTTACGCCTGAATCACTTTTTTCAACTCAGGCTGGTAAGTTTTATTCAAAAGATTCTATGATATTATGTTATTAAGGTTTCCAAATTACTTAAAACTCGAGTAGCTGAGCATGTCCTTCAGAGCGATCACCACATCATAGATACCGTCATAGTTTTGGACAAGGTATGATGTGTTTCTGAGCTGGCTTTCTTACTCGATCGTTGCACTGAAGCACACGAGCTACCCAATATGACACTAGGCAGGATGATTAGCAAAATTTTACCCTTCACCAGTATCTTTACAGTAGGTTCCTACAATATCAAAAATGATTCGGTGAAAGTTATGGAGGCCAATTTTTGGTACACAACATTGCCACAAACTCCACATGTCGAGTCTGTAAAAATTCGAAAAACTACGTGAAAATGATACATTAAAATAATGTTTTTTCTTGTTGTAGGGCTACACAATTGTGGAGAATCGTATCAAACTTACAGAGAATGCGAAACATGATGATGTTTTCAATCAGGTAACTATCTTGTCCTAATATCCAACCTTTTCCTTCTGTATGATATAGTGTTCAGAAACTGTTCATTCATTCAATCAAGCATTTACTAGGCATGAAGACGCTTTATAATACGAATTATCATTAATTATTGAAAATAATATTTTCTACCTTTCAGGAAGTCGATCCAGCGGAATTGCGCTTGAAAATTGTCGTTATCGAGAGCATGAAAGAAATTTTCGAGCTCCGCCTCAAACTACAACTTCCTCCATTCGATCTGCATAAACTGAGTTTCGTTTCGTTTCGGAGAAATGAACCCGCACGTATTATTGCTAACGAAATTGTTAGTTTTTTTCAGATCGTTTTGCTTATGTTTTTGTAGTTTCTTCAGTCATCTCATCGGTCTAGTCAAAGAGAGGGAGAACACAGAAGATGACAATTACTTTCCTTATTTCAGAGTTATATCTTAGATTTCAACTCGATGAATGAGAATGATCGAGACGCGGCAATCAAGTATCTGGGATATTCAATGGGCAGGCGAGTCAACAAATTTGAGATATGGCTTTGCAAGGCTTGGAATTGTCTACCATTTGTTGATACTCTACTGGATGGCATTCGAATCAGACGGCTGCATATTCGAATAGATACAATGGCCAAAGAGTTGTCGTAAGCTATGTTTGGTATATACATATGCAACAAATATAGCTTACAGAAACCAATTACTGCAAATCACAAAAATGAGTGAAGTCGAAATAATGTATTTGAACGTGTGTAAACCCGTCTCATCGTTTGATCCAGGTCACGTGCTTCAGTGATTGTGAAGTGAAACAATAATTGCAGTCGACATGATACTTGAGTTGTCCAAATACGTTCGAAAAATGGCCATTCATCAAGTTAATCAGTATTTGTTTGGAGCAATCGGTGTTGATTGGGGACCTGCCATTTACAAAATGTTCAGCAACAAATTAGATTCATTGGGAATTTACAACGGACACCCAGATCATCCGTATTTGACGAAAGGGAGTGTCGATTTTCTCATAAAGGTTTTACTTATACTTTGTTCTGTTATTTATGATCTTTCTTTTTTAGAATCTTCCCAGAATGGATAAACACATATATTTCTCGGTTTGCTGTCAGAACTATTACCCAAATGGTCTTGACTACACAGCAAATGATTACTGGATAAATGGTATGTTTATCGTAAAACGTAGCATTACAATCCACATACAATGATTCACAGCCGGTCGTGGAGAACCCACATTCCTGAGAATTATTCATACTTCGAGAAGAAATGAGATCCCTTCATAAACTAATCTTTTCATAAGCTTTATTTGTTATTTGGCGCCATGCACATATTTCATGATTTAATCGAAGAATAAATTACTCCGCGAGAATGTATACCTTTTAGTACAACTAAAATTAGAGCTATGATCATGTTTGTGCAAACAATGAATTATGAATGTACCTCCATACACCTTGAATTTACCTCCATACGTTAGACATTCGTCAAGCATTTATCGACTCAATTACGAATACTGCATTCTTCAATCCTCAACGAATACTGTAAGAGTACTGTATCAACGAATACTGTACACTGTATAATAAGAATACTGTAGAATAATGTATTATTTAATGACTAGTACAGCAAGAACCACGAGAAGAATCGATGAGCGCACTGTAATTTTCATAGTTATGAGATGATCCTCTATACCATGTAATAGCATGATTTGATGGATTGGGAATTTCATGATGTACATCGTTATTCACGGAACGGAATGTTATTGGTGTACGTTAGAAGTTAATTATGACACCAATGTTTCGTATTCTGCTATGGATCAGCCTTATGCTCTAGAGTTCGTAATTCGGGCATTCGTCTCTTCATTCTACACACTCTCTAGACCGGTCGAGTGGTGAGAGAGTGCGTACAATGAAGAGACCCTGGCATCGTTTCTCGAACTCTAATACGCACCTGTCAATTGCCAACTCGAGCTCGTCGTTGGCTTCGTCAGCCCCTCTGTGGAAGTGGGAGGAGGCACATATGTTGTGGCTAAGTGAAGGTCCGTTGATACAAATTACGAACTCTATTCTGAACATTTCCCACTCACTAGATGAGCCCGGAGAAGTTGTTGGCTTGTTCGCGGGGACTGCCGTATGTTGAAGTACGAATCCAAAATTGCCCTTGAAATCGGTGTAGGAGACCTCGATGGACTGAAAGTGTTTAATATTTCACTTTTTATTATTTTTCTTAATTTTAGATTGTTCATTTTGTTTACAATCTCTCAGTGCCAGAACGTAAGATTGATTAACTGCTCTCCTAACTAAAGTGTTAATTACTTAATAATTTATCAGAAATAACTTACTCTTGTGTTTTTGAGATAAATCTCAATGGGTGCTGACGCTGAGGTTCTGAAGTGAGTCATAAAGATATAACATGATGACTAAATATATTTAGAACGCATGTAAGATCGCAATACTGAATTATTTTTTTCCAAACCACACCCTAATCTTCGTTGATTGTCACTTACCAACCTTTTGTGATATAAATACTGATATAAATAATAATGCAATCATTAACTTACATGTATGGCATGTTGTTGGTAACGTCCCGAATTATCAATGTATGATTATCATCGAGGAAGTCTGATCTCACGGTGACGTTCACATTGTAATCCCTGAATTGGGAATATTGACATGGAGATGTCCGCGAAAAATGAATGTATCACATGACCCAGAGATATCCCATCATGATTCAGAAATAGATGGATCCAACTCACTGGTCGTGTGTATCGATTGTATACAAGTCAGTGTCGTGATAGAGCGGCGATTTAAACGATTGCACTCCTCCGTTGAGCGGCTTCTTGCAGCCATTGTAGCCAGCAGATGAGACGAGACCGTCCACTTTGAGATCCTGGATTTCAACTGAAAATGAAGAGGTAATTACCGATGCGACGTGCATTCTCCCAAAGGAAACGTTTGCACTGAAGAATACGCCAAATGAAAACTAACTATAATTCAAAGTGGCCGTAAGTTTTTCCGTATTTCGGTGGTCGAACGCGAACGAGATAATCGGTCCTGTTATCTGAAGGTTGAAGCCGGCGAATGCGTCGCTTATTCTGAATTTTTATTTAAAAATATACTTAAAGAAGGGGTAACACGAATGAATGTTAGGGAGTCCCGCCACGAAGATATTGCGCTCGCAATGGAAACTGTAGCCAAATTACCTTAAAAACGAGGCGAAAATTACGTAGAGCGAGTGAAACATAAACGAACTAGCCACTACCCTGCGCTGTCAATGAACTGTCAATGAAGCTGTCAATGAAGCGCGCACATAGGGAGACTCAGAGCCGTTTGTGAAACTTCGGATAAAGTGATTCATGATTGGGCTGCCGGCTTCCATTACATACTCATAGTGGCTAATTGAACTAATTTTTCGTGTTACTCCTTCTTTAATCGGGAATGAAGTTACTTCTCATTTTCATTAAGAAATATTATGTACAGTAGCGCTCAAAAGTATTGAAACGATTTGAATTTTTCATATAACTTTTTCTACTGTTGACTTAGCAAGTTCGATGTTGGGGCGCTATATACCAAACCAATAGAAGAATACGATGCGAGTATTGCATCATCACGTGCCTCATAACTAATTGCGTAGTGATGACGCAATCGAATTTCACTTTTTCAAACAGGCTTTATTCTTATATAGATTTTTTCCTACCCACCACACTTTCTGTGGTTGGAGTCATGCCCGAGGCCTATCCAGAAAAAAAATATGAGGTTGCTGCGCGACCGCACGTTTGCTGCTGCCTTGCTGCAAAAAGAGGGTCTGAAATTCAGATCTCGGCTTCTAGACCAGCTAGAGACTCGTTCAAAGCACCAACATGATCCTCATCGCGATCCCAGGTGATCCTGTGAATATGGAAAGGATATTCCAAAATTTGCCCTCAGGGCATGGAAAATCATTTTTTCACATGACCACTTTTTGGAGATTCATAACTACGTAGGAACTGTATATAAAAATCTGGTTTTTTGGTTAGTCATATTCAATATGCTGTATATATATATGGTTCCCTACTTTTTAGATTGTTTGAATATCTTTCCTGCATTCGGCGATCGTTTTTCGGATGCACTTTCGAGTCCCCGGCCCGCTATTTTCGTCCGCGCTCTATCCCCAACTGTGCCCAGAGTTGTTCAAACATTTAAAAAAGTTGGGGATCAGTTCCCCAGAACAAGTTGGACTTGTACACACAATAACAAAAGTTTTCCTTAACTCTCCCGCAAACTTGTTATCGAAGGGTCATGCAATCAGGACCAAGGTGCACCTCCGATAAACGACGGCCGCTGGCAGGAAAGATAACCAAACACACTAAAAAGTTGGGAATCATATCTTTAGGACATTGTAGACATGACTAAGCAAAAACCAGATTTTTATATGCAGTTCCTACAGAGTTTTGAATCTCCAAAAAAGTGGCCATGTTGAAAAGTGATTTTTCCATGCCCTGAGGGCAAATTTTGGAATATAATTTCCATATTCATAGGATCACCTGGGATCGCGATGAGGATCATTTTGGTGCTTTGAACGAGTCTCTAGCTGGTCTAGAAGCCGAGATCTGAATTTCAGACCCTCTTTTTGCAGCAAGGCTGCAGCAAACGTGCGGTCGCGCAGCAACCTCATATTTTTTTTCTGGATAGGCTTCGGGCATGACTCCAGCCACAGAAAGTGTGGTGAGTCGGAAAAAATCTATATAAGAATAAAGCCTGTTTGTTTGAAAAAGTGAAATTCGATTGCGTCATCACTACGCAATTAGTTATGAGGCACGTGATGACGCAATACTCGCATCGTATTCTTCAATTGATTTGGTATATAGCGCCCCAACATCGAACTTGCTAAGTCAACGGTAGGAAAAGTTATATGAAAAATTCAAATCGTTTCAATACTTTTGAGCGCTACTGTATGTAAATGTAATAAACACACATTTAAAATATGAAAATCCCTAACTTGTGTTTAGCGACGCTTTATTTTCACCCTCCGTAGAGTTCTAAGATGATACAGCCCCAAAATAAATACATACGGTGATATGTAGGCTGGAGGACAGCCGTCCGGGTTGGTACTGAGCGCATTGTCGAATCCCGTGAGACGAGCGGTTACCGAATTCGACTAAATTTGTATACTTCATTGAGTTAAAGCGATTTGCCAATAAATGCATCTATATTACAATTCACGATGTTCTGAACCAGTTCATTTCCAACTACAAATTAGTCTATTTTATAAATTATATAATACAAGTAAAGTGTAACACGTCACACATCATACAGTCTTTCGACCGATGTGCGAGTGAGCGTGGGATATACAAAAACTGACGTTGTCTCCCATTGTGAACTACTCCAGCCATACATAAACATATCCTCTCACCGCTCCATTCTTCTCCGCCATCACTGTAAATCCTTGCAGTGCGCACATCACAGTGGTGATTCCATTCGGATCCGTACGGATATTCCTCATGTTGAGAGCGTCGTACACGGCGTATTCGAAGTCATACGCTGCAAAACGTATATTCAATACAGTATTAAGCCCCGTGCAAAAGCTTCGCGCTCTTTTTCAAATTCTGAAAGCGACGAATTTGCACTCACATGGAGTTTGTATTTCTGTGAGTCACACAGCGTGTCAGACCATACAATCTGGCGTCGTAGAGCAACTTTCGCACTCTCGATTGCACTATATCGAAATGAATTCATTGGTAAGATATATTCAGTGAACAGATTTCAACTTGAGGGATCTAGAGCAAGATATAGCGACATAATTACTTTGTCTTATGAAGCTCATTTCGAAACTGCTATTTCGGAACCCACCACATGATGATTTTGAAATGAGAACTAGTCTGAGCACAATACCGGCAGACCCCACTTCTGCGCACCTTTCTAAATCCTCGTGAGTAGCTCTACAGCTGGTATGCACAGATTTTGGATATTTTTTTAGTATTCGAGTAAACTTGGAAAGTTCACATTTTTTGCATATTTATCTCTTTTTCTCGAATACTAAAAATAATATCTAAAATCTGTACATACAAGTTGTAGAGCTACTCATGAGGATTCAGAAAAGTATGCATGAGTGGGGTCTTCCGATATTTTCCTATGAGGAGTTCATATTTTAAGATGACAAAAAACGAAATACAATACAGCGGACACAACGTGCCAGATCAGGCAATCTCCTTTGTTCTCGCGGCGAGCCATTCCTCTCCGTTCATCGCCTCTGAGCGGTGAAGTGATGGAGACAGTGATTGAAACATACGCCATAATTTGTTTAAGAAATTAATAATTAATAAAGCGCATTAGCCACTGTATCTAAGGATATGTCTTGAACCTACTGCTTAATTTTGGAATTTTTGCCTTGCTCCCTGGCCCCATGTAGCCATAATTGCCATTATTGATGCATTTTCCACTTCAAATAAGAACTCCTCCGAGCACACTAACGGCAGACCCCACTTCTGGGGTATTTTCTGAATCCTCATAATCAGCTGTACAATTGCACCGGGTAGATTGTTGATATTATTTTTAGTATTTGAAAAACAGCAACAAACGCCCAAACTTTGTGATTTTTTTGGCGATTACTCGAATATTAAAAACAATATCAAAAAAACTACCCGGTGCAATTATAGAGCTGATCACGGGAATTCAGAAAATACCCCAGAAGTGGGGTCTGTCGATATTGTGCTCGGAGGAGTTCTAATTTGAAAATAAGCATGTATTGCGTTTCGAAAAAGCTGTTTCAAAATGTGTTTCACACGACGTATGAATTGTTTCAATATATTTTGCTCTGCAATCCTCGTGGTGGAATATGTCCATAGCTGTCCACGCCGGCGGCGTCGGCAGGGGGGTGGGCAAAAAATCCATGACCCCCGGTTCAAGGTAGGACGGGGGGGGGGGGCACGAATCTTGCCTACCCCCGTCCTACCATGAACCCCGGGTCATAGTCAAAAAATCGATGGTAGGTCATGGGTAGGTCAAGATTAAGTACTGTACCAATCAATAGTACAGTAATTCCTGATACCGTATATAGCTACCGTAACCTTGATTACCGCAAACTGATTTTTTCAAAAATTGAAAATACAGTACCCTAATTGAAAAATCAAATTGCCGTAACCAATCGATAGTACAGTACCACGAGATACCGTATCGCACTACCGTAACCCCGACGATCGCTAACTAGCTTTATATTTAAGATGCCCTTGTGACGTGCAGAATCGGTCTGACGTCGTGGACGAAAGATTGTACAGTACCCAACTGACTACCGTAACCCAGTTCCGTGGGTCAGATCTAGTTCCTTGGGTCAAACATTTTTCTAAAAATCCAAAATCATTTTATAAAAATACTAAATCGATCATAAATTGGTTCTACACTAATTAGGGTTACGGTAGGATATTTCAAAATAATTTTATTATCGATTTAGAATTTTAGAAAAAATGTTTGACCCAAGGAACTAGATCTGACCTAAGGAACTGGGTTACTGTAGTCAGTTGGGTACTGTACAATCGATCGTTCACGACTCCAGACCGATTGTGCACGTCACCAGGACATCTTAAAAATAAAGTTAGTTCGCGATAGTCGGGGTTACGGTAGTGGGATACGGTATTTGGTGGTACTGTACTATCGATTGGTTACGGCACTTTGACTTTTTAATTAGGGTACGATATTTTCAATTTTGGAAAAAAATCAGTTTGCGATAATCGTAGTTACGGTAGCTATATACGGTATCACGAAGAACTGTACTATTGATTGGCACGGTACTTAATCTTGACCTACCCATGAGCTACCATCGATTTTTTGACCATGACCCGGGGTTCATGGTAGGACGGGGGGTGGGCAAAAGACCATGACCCGGGGTTCATGGGTGGACGGGGGGTGGGCAAGCGCCGCCAGCTCTGGACATGTATGAATATGTCTCACCGAATATATTTACTCAGTGAATTATTTTCGATATAGTGAAATCGAGAGAGCGAAAATTTACATCCGCCGCCAGC
Organism: Pristionchus mayeri; assembly: GCA_036245805.1. Classification (NCBI taxonomy): domain Eukaryota; kingdom Metazoa; phylum Nematoda; class Chromadorea; order Rhabditida; family Neodiplogasteridae; genus Pristionchus; species Pristionchus mayeri. Next base: position 12,187,165 of record BTRK01000003.1, on the reverse strand, counting down.
TTGTCTGCTCTGACACGCTGTGGCGGACTTAGGAAACGAAATGAAATTCCCAAAATTAAATATTAGCTTCCAACCTTATTCTTTCAATTATTTTCATATTCATATTAAAGTATTTCTTTCATTCAGTTATGGCCTTAGATTCGACTTAGTTCTTCGTCGCATCACCGCTCCGCGACGCTCAATTACGAGAAATGAACAGCCACGAGAACAAAGGAGTTTGTCGATCCCGTTTTTCGCGTATTACTCGCTTCAAACGCATCGTAGACCTACATCTGGGGTATTAATCGACTCCCCTCGACGAGCTCTTTTAAAATGTTAATCTTTGATCTCTGATACCATATCTCGGCTCTCAATCATCACTCAGACCACGGATCTTGACAATTAGACCCCTCTGGTGAGTACTTTAAATTGTGAATTACATCACGCAATATGATCGTAATCGTAAAGTGGTCGCCCAGACCTTCCACCTGGCCATTGAATTTCCCAGAGTGAGCTCTTTAAAAATTTGTTTGACATCATTTAATTCGCTTTGACATCTATTCGGTTATACCTAGCTGAATTATTATCGCTTAAATCGCTAGAAAAACGGTGTTCAGCCAACAATTTCTGGCATAGCGCTGCTCAAAACCCTAACCTGCTCTCACCCCCCCCCGTGAGTGTTGTCAACGGCTCGTGAGGCCAAGGGTGATCAGAAAAAAGTTGCAGATGGGGCGTAGCGAGCGAAGCCTATTTTTTGCAAAGAATAGATATATAGACAGATAGATTTTATACATGTCAAGGCATGTGAGGGTGTAAGGTAAGCGAAGGACTCTGGCGCATTCTGCCATCGATGAGGGGGGGGGAAGGGGATGAATCTTTGGACTCATTCATCTTCTTTTGAATCGTTCGTTGCCACTTGACACATTTCTCTTGAGCATGCGGAAAGTTTCGCATGAAGTCGGACCGCCTCTCCTCTTTAGGCGCTTGCATTCCTCCCTTAGACTAGTCGCTTCCGAGATCGTATTCTTCTTGAATCTTGCACCCCGGATGGCCAGTCCCCCTTAGAAGTTATAAAGAGGACACCTTCGATACCTTCATGTCCATCTTGAAACGACTCCTTCCCTATTCGAGATCCGTGGCTGATACCTCCGAAGTCTTGCCAGGGACTGGGGAGGGATTCTTGAGTCTTGATGTCAGTAGATGGATGAAAAGGTGGGAAAAGTCGCCTCCCAATCGGAGAAAAATGGGGAGGGACCGCTCACGACGACTGACAGAGACAAGAATCCCTGTCAGTCGTAGAGATTATTGTCTCTGTCAGTCGTCGTGAGCGGCAATATGTAAAATTGAAATCAGTTCTCGGTCGTACTCTTCTTGGTGCTTCTAATACTGAAATTATGATAACTGTACCTTTCTTTTTATCCACAACGTACAGCACGATTGAGAAGGCGTTCGCCGTTGGCTCATTCAGATTGCTCACCCAGACTGATAATGCCGGACCCTGAAAAAACGGGGGTACGCCATTTCCGCAACCGAAATTTCCGCAAAGGAGCGCCGTTCGCTTGGGAGATGGTGTAGCAACTTGGGAGATGTTGCAGTGTTACCAATATGTGCTATCTTTTGATAGAAGGTATGGCATCTCGGAAAATGACCTTCTCCGTTAGCGTTCTATTGATTACTAAAATCTGTGGTAAAGTACCGATATCCAGTCGATATCCAGTGGTTTCTTCTGCCCCGTTGTCTCGTCGTACAGCTGTGCAAGTTCGGTGATACTCAACATGTTAAATTATATAAATATTAACAAAAAAAATCACCTCATGTTATTCCCCTTTGCATCCTCGATTATCAGGTTCTTAGCATAGGGATCGAGTCCGTCCTTTTGTTGCTGACAACACACATAATATTAGAGTTAATTTAATTAGGTACATCTAATTACAAATGATGTTCCTTTTTTAAATTGAATTTTGGTGCAAACAGGAAAATTTCTAAAAGCTGGCTCTGGGACCACCGACGGGACCACCGGGGACCACCGGGACATTCGAAATCTTGCTTCTATTGTATTCTACCACAACAATATGAACGAAAATGTTCCCGAGGTGTCTTTTTTCTTTCACCAACTCGTGATACGCGTGATAAATATATGTGAAATGTATACCGGAAATTCGCCGGTTGTCGATGCGTAGACGTAGCAGCCATAGTTGCACTTTGGTATGTGCATCTGCAATGATTTATTCAATCATGGTCAAAATTCGTACAATCGTCACGTCTATGCATATTTTCAATTACTGAACCTAAAAAGCGGCGAGAATTACAATGAAATGTCCCGAATTTCGTACAAAAATGCAAAATGAGCAACTAACCACGTCATTTCCCTTGAAGTCGTAGATATCGTACAGTGTCGAGTAGGAAAAGTCCACGGACGCGGCTGAATGAGCAGTAAACACATTTATAATTCCAAAAACGCGTTTAATTGAGCATTACTCAGCCCTCTCGCTCACCACTCACTCAATAGAAAAAAATGATAACTATAAAGTACAGAAAAAATTACCGATTACACCGAAAATCGCGAGAATGCAGACCAAATGCTTCATATTGCACGGGAACCGCAAGAGAGATGTGAATGCCGAGGAGGAGAAGTGATCAGCACCCTTATCACTTCTCTTTTTATCGCGATTGATGTGTCTATATGAATCATGCAATCTTTCACCACTATACTCGTGCTGCTTATTCACCATCGTTGAATGATAGATCTACCAGTGGCAACTCTCGTTCAACATAATTAATCACTGCAGAATGCCCTAAACTTGTACAACCTAATCATTCTGCTCAATCCGTATTATCACAGCTATTTTTATCAAGATTGATTTCTGATGTATTCCTCCTTTCATCACTACACATGATTGAGTCTACGAACTTTTGGTCGCTCCCTAATTTTGAGTAGACAATTCGAAATTAGTCGTTGCGACTTTCTGCAAGAGTTAACTTCTCTTCATTTTCGTCCTATATACACCGATCAAGACGCAACGCAGTAAAGATGAATAGTTATACTAGCTTCGTACGAAACCTCCTTCTCCTGTGTATCTTATATCTCGCCGATAAAACTCTTGACAGAGCACGTTTCACTACACTTGTGCGGATTACTCATTTTTCCTGAAGCGCAACAATCACTGACCACGATAGTGAGTAGCAAAATATGTTTCCATCAGCGAACGGCGTACGTTTTTACAAAATGATACGTCTCGTCATTTACCCACGCTCTCTCGTTGAAAATTCATGTACTTTCCCTAGTGGGCCAGCTCTCTCCACTGGTTTCCTACATCGCTCCCCACTGGGATGAAACCAGTGGGAAAAATGCTAGGGGACTACTAGAAATGCGGCTCTCCCAGTGGGATCCCAGTTTTGTTCCCAGTGGTTTCATATCGGCACATTTCAACTTTTCCCAGTGGGCAGCGAGGTAGGAAATTTGCGGGATAAAACTACCACAGCAGTGGAAATGGGTTCGAAATGAAGAGATTCCGGCCTGTATTTCGAACTCTAGCGGAAATAAGCATCTTCGAATCCTTCTCGTATAATGTATCATTGCAATAGAATTATTATATTTCATACGCTTTATTCATCAATATTCAAACGCTGAACAATATCGCGAGAGCGACGAGAATCATCAATGAATACACTGCAATGTTCACAGTTAAGAAGTAATCGACCATCGCGCAACATGCTAAAACTGATTTAAAACTTCTTAATCTTCAGAAATATTCATCAAATGAAAACTATTCTAGTGTATTAGGTTGGTGCGAAAGTTTCTGACTTTTTATTTTTCATAATTTCTCCTGTCCTATTTTGATGGCCTGTAATTCCTCTATAGTTTTAGTGACGTCACTGGTGATATAGTACCCCACTGTCATTCCTCGCTATTCGCATCATCGTGCTTAGACCGTCTCCTCTCTCTCTCCACTCATCACAATATTAAATATCATATGTCATATATGATATTATCCTTAACGGGTTCCACTTGCATTAGTGGAATGGTAATACACTGGAGACATTATCAGAATGGATAAATGCATTATATGAATCAATCATAGATAAAGCAAATTGCAAATCTCCACAACTAGCTTCAAGTAGCCGCTCATATTCGCTTACTTGAAAAAATCAATGTGCACTGAAAAGGGTCATCTTTGAAAAAACCTGACAAGACTACACTTTTATAATCTTTATCTTATGAAGCACAATCCATAGTTTATCGGGTACACTTAGAAACGGCGTTGAGTCGAGTGAACTTTTTTATCCTTCTTGAACTCGGCGGTGCAACTTTGCGAGCAGAGCTTGCGAGCCTCTGGCTTATGCAGTCTAGCGCACCTGTAATATGACATTTTTTTGTTTTTGTTTATTTTCTTTGAATTTTAAATATTTTTCTTTCGCACCTGTATCTTATCGTGTCTCTTTAAAAAAATAATAAGATTACACTCAATATAATTACTTTTCAAATGACACATCGTACATAATCGTACATTATATTGCATTCGCCGACGCTTGATAACTTAGCCGGAGCAATCGTAACATAATGTGGCGTCGCGGTGCGTTGTCGACGGATAAGCGCCTGAATAATATAGAATCATGTAAACTTTAATGTAAACCTGAAAAATGCGTCCATGAGAGACACGAACATCTCGCATGTTCCTACTCACAAACATTATTTTAGATTCAGAAGATATTTTTAAGCGACCACACCTCAGAAACTCCACAGACGAGAATGAGTGCGGCGAAGAAAACAAACGACACTTTCATGATTGGATGACGATGGTACAACGATCTGATGGAGTCGTTATATAGTCGCAGAAGGTATATTCGGAAAAAAACTGGAATGAATCATCATGAACCATGAATCATCGGTTGTATTAGTGATTACACTATGATTACAGATTCCTGTCGCGTAAAAGTGACTCAATTGAATCGCTCTGGAGTGTAAACCAGTTTATCAATGAGTAAATTGTTGTGTGTCTACAAGTACTGAACCTCAATCTCATATTATTTTCGTAGATTCTATAGTTCCGGTGATTCATTATCAGTACACACATCATGACTATAAGATTTTCGATAATGATTAATCTGATCATCATCTAACCAGGAATATTTCGGCTCTTTTCCTACTCGCGCTCGTTTTCTGCTTCGGAGTCTCTGAGGTGAGTTGGCTCAGTAATGTTGAACATTTTCCATGCATATGACCTCCTATTATAATTATCCTCAACATTTACCCGACTATACTAATTTGATTCCAGAACCCGAAAAAATGTGTTGTTATGTCTGTGACTTTACCATAACGGATTAACAATGAAATCGAGTTGAATCAATTCAGGCCCTAGACATTGGCCGATCTCGCTTTACAAGAAGGCCTACTACAACTGCCCCTGTCCAGTTTGCCAACGAGGCCCAGCGCAATAAGATGTATGAAATCCATTTTCAATACAATATCTAACAAAAAACCTATTCACTTGTTAACCATAAACTGTCAAATTCATAGTGAAATAATTACGAAATTGTACTAATTTAAGGTGTAATGGTCTGCAGAAGCCAGAGCCTCGCAAGCTCTGCTCGCAGCTTTGCAAATCGGTGTTCAAACATGAGATCAAATTCCCGACGACACAACGTCCTTAATAGATGAGAAATTATTTATTGTCAATTAGCATAAATGCGCATCACAATTCGTATACCAAACTATACAATCAGAGAAATTTGCGCAAACGATTGCTTACAGTTTGATTCTACAGGGTGCGCCAAAATTACCGAGACTGATTTCATTATTCTGTGACCCGGCCGCCCAATCGATAAGCGCGACCCCTATAGCATTATCATGGCGAGTGACCATTGGTCTATCACTATTAAAGGTCTCGTGTCAGTTAGTCAGGTTTTCTAGTACTGGCGATGTCTAGTCTTCTCCAAACCTCATTCTTAGTCACAAGTAGGTGTCACAAGTCGGTGACATCGACGCTCATCGACTCGGCGTTCACAAGTCGACTGCTTCCGATATCGTCATTATGCACCAGCAGCTTGGTATTGATAATGACTGTCCGGACTTATAGAGACCTGGGTGTGTTTCCACCACAAGGAATCGAGAGCGCATCCGAAAGATTAGGCTTCGAAACCGTACTCAGGTGTTCAAGAGTATTAATATCTCGAGCACTTCGAATTCCGATTTTCTCAAGTCCCGGCAGACCCTTCGCCTCTTCGCCGTACACTAATTCGCTCGGACTAGGTTAGCTTCAGATTAAGCGTCGCAGAGAACGGAACCGTAACCTGTTGCTGCAGTTTGCCAAGTCCGCGCATTTCAGTACGTTGCTCAGCGATGTAAATATCATTACCGACGAAAGCATGTTGAATATCCAAACCAGCATAATAACAGCGTCTGATCCTGAAATATCTTAAAATAGTTGTGGAATCATTGGTTATATCAGTCATCCCTTCTACATCAGGGTTTGAGTTGCAATTTGCTCAACAGGCAAGTTCCTTCTTGTTATTGTCACTCCGGGAGCCAAGATCAATAAGGAGTACTACATGATGCACATCCTGGAAGGCGCGTTAACACCCTGAACTCAATCCAACTTCGGCCAGGAACACTGGTCTTTTCAGCAACAATCAGCTCCATGCACAAGACAAATTCGTTGCCGGACACCCATCCACCCGTCCAAACCACTCTCGCTGACTGGCCCCCGTATTCCCCAGATCTCAACGCCTCGACTTCAGTGTTTGGGGGTGTTGTAGGCCAAGATGCCCTCTACAAATAACTCCACAATAATTCCCCTCAATGCTACCGTTCTCAAAGCAAGGGACGAAATCGATGAGAATTTCATGCGGGAATCGATATGTGGATCTGAGAAGAAACTCGAGGCCTGTCTCAGAGCAAATGCAAGTCCCATCAAACGTAAATAGTATGTTGCTATTACCTATGTTGTTATGACTGGCAAACTTTGCAATGTACGATGTCCCTAAAGTTGAATTCGCAAACTGAATTCGCATGCAAACAATCACTGTTAATCTAAGAAATGCTTTGATTGTCGAGGGCACAATTGATAAATTTTCCACGATCATCACTACTGACTAAGGATTCCCCGGAAGTTACGATACCTATCAGTTTGTCAGTGTCAAACATATATGAACAGATTGCAATGTAAGACCTTGAATCATAATCAACGAACATTACATAGTACTGGGGAGGTTTCGCAAATAGCGGAACGGAGAAATAATTGTCAGATTGAATACGCTCAGTTAATTGAACAGCCGGGAATCTGTTGTTATCATCCTCTCTTGTATCTGTTCCGATATATTCACCAGTATGTGTCATAATTTGTCCTGTCAGAGATGGGTTGAAGTCATTGAAGATAGAGCATATGATATCTCCTTGTTCGTACCGCATGCGCATCTGAATACAAATACCTTAATTTGTTGAGTAGATCATATTCATATTTTCATCTGCTGTTTGACTTACAGTCGTGTTAAGGTTTCGCTAAATTCTAATTAAATCCCCTTTGATGAAAAATGAAAATAAAAGTCAGTGAAACTCACATTAGGTCGCTGTGGAATTGAATTATTGATTTGTATCTTTCTCTGAAACAATATAACAATTAGCTTGTTCTCTCCAAAAATTACCTAATTTTTAGCATTGCACTAACAATCGGTTATTCTCAGTCCGGAGTACAAATAATGCGAAAAAACCTGTTCGACTATAGAACTAAATTCGACAGAGAAGCACTCCGAATGTTTATCAGCCCACTCTTCAATACACTCCGGCAGGCAAAACTTTTTCATAAACTCTTTCTAAAAGTTTTGTTCGATTATTCAGTATGATATCAACGACAATGAACGTACCGAAACATCATCGCTGTTTATGGATTCTGCGATATCTTGAATACCTTGCACAACGTCCTCATCATGTGTTTTAATTTTCTGCACCATACTTTTCAGACGCTTTTTGTGCTGAGATACCAGTGAAAGAAAGCTATACCGATCGCAATGTCCAAGAAATTCTGCATACGCGGACAGACTGCTTTTTTTGCCTGAGTGACGTAACCGCTATGTATCTTAGTATAGATCAGATGTGTAAGCTACGTACCTTTTACGTTTTTGTAATATGTATCATATCGAAGTACGGAATCCCTCACAACAAATACTATCATGTCGGCGTTCACATCTCTCATATCTACCCATTTGTCTCGACTCTCTTTGAAGTTCCCGTAGAAGAGAGTAGCGAAGTAGACAGAGAGCAAAGCAGCCACCTAAATAACAAATACTAACGATTATACGCCAAATGTAAGGTATCTTTGAAAGAAAAAATGGTATTCTGAAACAATTGAATTATTATTTTACAGTACCTCAGTGGGGATGAGAGTGTGTTTAGGAGCTGCTTCTACCGATCTAATGCCTCGAGAACCGCAGTTAAAAGCGAAAGCTCCAATGTCATTCTTGATAGAATGGCGAAAATTACTGAAACATTAGTATTTCCATTGAAATGCGCAGAGAATCTGACTATTTAGAGTTCGTGACGGTGATTTGGACTGAATATCGAGGAGTTTCATCGATCGAATTATAGCCATGACAGAACTTGGTGCTTCCTCCGGAATGGTGAGCTAGCACAGGGCCAATTCGAAGACTAGCTGTCTCCTTGTTCCAATCGTAGCACTTCAATGTGCCAAATATTTTACTAAGCTTAATGAAAATGATGATAAACAAGTATACTCACAACAATGTTATTATCATCAAAAGTAATATAACAAATCGTTGGGTCAGATGATTTGTAGTCTGGGTCGGAAGTAACTCGGCTAAACGTGAAGCGCAGATCATTCAGGTCTTCAACTAGGTGTTGATCCCTCTCGAGAATTCTTAACACCGCAATTATTGATTAACTGCTAGAATTGACGCACATTTTATTTTGATTGTAGTAAAATTCAAGCTGTACGGTCTCCTTATTCGCTAGAATGATCGAATGCACATCCGCAGCCTCACCTTTCGAATTCTGAAACATTTGTATATTCAAATAAGAATTGACAAATAGTGCTCAATGATACTCGAAAATAATACCTCTTGGCTAACACCCATTGAAGACATCGATACAGCAAAACTCGATAAGTAAAAGAAAGTAGGAGTTTTATTAGTGGATTTATTTCCTTCCTGCAGTCTAGAGAACGCTTAAGTGACGAGCGTCCACCCTCTGGGCATGCTACCATCAATGCGTGCTTTGTTACAGTAATCGATGTCTCGTGTGAATTTAGCTCTACTATTATCAAATAATACTGGTTAAAATTTAAGAAAACATTTTGTCAGAATTTCGACAACGAATATAACTATTAAGCTTATTATTTGTGGCTTTATCATGTGACGTGGGATCTCAAAATAAATACGAACACAGTAAGAGACATATTTAGAGAGTACGTCTGGTCGTCGGGAACTTAATTTCCTGTTAGAACTCTGATTTGCAAAGTTCCGAGCAGAGCTTGCGAGCCTCTGGCTTCTGTAGTCCAGTGCACCTGAAATGATTATCATAAATTTCCTGAAATTATGACCTTATACTTGTAAAAAATATGAGTCGAATGATGTGTATGATTTGATTTAAATGACATCGAACAACTGTGTAAGACCTCCATTGTTTGAGATGTGCATAGTTAATTTTTCCAGCTAAGTTATGGCATGTTTTTCACATATTTTGGTTTTACTTTTCATCGCAAATTTCGTTAAAAATGTTTTGTTTCATGGTCGACCGAGCGCCGCGCAAAACAAAATTTGACACGCTGTGTTCAGTCATGAAGATTTATTTTCCTAATCATTTTCCGTCTCGCACTCGTGTTTTGCTTCAGAGTATTGGTGGTGAGCTCACTTTCTTTAACAAAATACCTGATTCAAAACCTACTGTATGCATTTTCGGACATTTGCTTACCCCTAATACTGTACCGGGGGTACCAAGTCGTGTTGCCAAAACAGTAGTTTTACACGCTCTCTCGCTCTGTCTGACCGGTGAGAGAGCGTGCGAAACAAAATGTGTCTGTCGCATTGCTAAAATGAGAAAATGAAAACATTGTGGGCAATACTTTGTTTATCGTTTACACATTCCAACTACAAGTGAACAGTCAAATCGAGGACAGTTTGCACTGTGGCGGTCTATGCCCAGACAGGGAGAGCCTCAATATTCTCCTTATCACACTCTTCTCCGGTGACGCAATCCCCGTTGCTGTTGAGATAGAATCGGGGCTTGCAGACGCACTTGGGAGCGCCGCACAACAAATAGCCGCGACGCTGAAATGTAATCATATTTCGCCGTCCTATCATATCCAGGCTTTAGACTCTCCACTTGATAAATGTCCGATAATAATCGTGTATAATCCACATAAATCTCACGATCGGCAATTTCTGTTCACACGTCGCGGTAAAATCCGGATAACATCTGGCGAGGACCTGATTCTGCTTGCACTGTACAGGAGGCTGCAACCACTTAATAGAGCCGAATACCAAAGAATAGCTTTGATGTGCATTACCTCCGTGTCTCAACATTATGTATACTTCGGAAATGATTTCATCAAAAGTATCAGATATTTTCTAGAGTTCGTAATTCGGGTCACCGTCTCTTCTTTTTACACACTCTCTCGACATGGAATGGACCGTGGTTTCATTAGACCGTGGTTTCATTAGACCGTGGTTTCATTAGACCGTGGTTTCATTTCTCGAACTCTAATATCTTCAATCTTACCGCATCGCACTCTTCTCCGCTGACACAATCCCCGTTGCTGTTCAGATAGAAGCGGGGCTTGCATACGCACTTGGGAGTAGTTCCACACACCATTTTTGGGTGAAACTGAAATGTAATCATTATGGCTCTCTTATTGGAAAATTGTTGTATATTTTTCAGATATGTTTCACGTGCTCTATGTACGCAACCTATATAGAGTATATGAAACATATCTGAAAATGAACAATTTTCCAATAAGATAACCCTGGTAATCATATTTTTGCTTTCCCTTCACATTCAGGCTAGTGAAAAGAAGCCAGAAAGTGGTGTTGAATATTCCGATGAAATCTTACGATCGGCAATTTCTCTTCACACGTCGCGGTCCAGTCCGGATAGCATTGCGTAAGGATCTGATTCTTCTTGCACTCTTGCTGAAAGCACCTTCCAGATTCAGAGCCACCAACTAGAACTATTATGTACATTACATATCGCATCTCAAATGAATTCCGGAAAAGTGTTCGATCAATGACATTGCTTCAGATATATGAAAACTCACCGTGTTGCACTCTTCTTTGGTGATACAATCCCCTGTGGTACTCCGATAGAAGCCGTTCTTGCAGTCGCACCCCGCATCGCAAAAAGGCCTGATGCAGATGTTCTGAAATATTATATAACTATATTTCAGTGAAATGTCTCGTAGAAATAATTGACTCTAAACATATTGCAATGTGATGAAAGCATTCTCACGGTCGGTTTCTCCTCCTCTCCGCACTTGACGGGACATTCATTTTTGCAAAGACTGAAGACTTCATTCTTCTTGCACTCGGTCTTTATGGGTAATCCAGTGAAGGGCTGCAAGTCCAGTGCTGCAGTTACGGCAAGCGTCTGAAATTTATTAAACTACTCATAATATGTATGCTGCAGAGGAGTTTCAGTACATATATGAACAAACCTATAGGGAAGTATTGAAAAATACCCACCACAAAAACGAGCGGAATCATTTATTGATACAGAAGATGGAGGATGAGTGAAATCTCCTAGAGAGCGATGCCTTTTAAAGCCATACGCACGCCTGTTTAAACATACGCGATTTTATTAGGCTCTTCGGAAATGGGCGTCTGTCTCCTTCCTCGCATTCACCTGAACAACGTTCGACTCATGAGGAAGATCAACAGAACAATCAACTTTTTGCCCTTTTTCACTTTCCTTTGCCGGAACAAGTGAATTATGGGAACCAAAATTAGGGGACGAAAGTGGAATATCAACTGAACAAGACACAATTATTGAATACCTTCCGTGGTAAGGTGGCGTATCCTGGCTTTAGCGTGGCTAATCAATGGATCAATTACATTACAAGAAACATGAAACAGACGTACATTTGATCCGATGAAGATCCTTCTGTATTCTACACTGGTTGCACCACACCAACATTACGCAACCCTCCCACGGAAGGTGTATAACACAGCCTGTCAGATCAGACAATTTCCTTTGTTTTCGCGGCGGACCATTCCCATCCATTCACGCCGGCTGAGCGGTGAAGTGAGGGAGAAAGTTGTTGAAACATAAGCCATAATTTAATTAAGAAATTAAAATTTAATAATCCTAATTAGCAAGGGATTCAAACAGTAAGGCATGAGCCTACGTTTAAATTTTGGGATTTTTATCTTACTTGCCGGCTCCCGTTTGACACAATTTCGGATATTTAACCATTTTCCGATTCAAATTGGAACTAGTCTGCGCACAATATCGGCAGACCCCACTTCTGGGGTATTTTCTGAATCCTCATGAGCAACTCTACAATTTGTATAGACAGATTGTTGATATTCTTCCTAGTATTCAAGAAACAGCTGAAAGGGTGCTAAAATGGCGGATTTTCTCACATTTTTCGAATACTAGGAACAATATCAAAAATCTCTCTATAAAAAATGTAGAGCTGCTCATGCGGATTCAGAAAATACCCCAGAAGTGGGGTCTGCCTATTGTGCATAGACTAGTTCCAGTTTGAAAATCGTCATGTATTGAGTTTCGAAATAGCTGTTTTAAAATGAGCTTCACTAGACGTTTTAATTATCCCACTACATTTTGCTCTGAAACCCTCAAAGTGGAATGTGCTTCACTGAATTTATTTATTCAGTTAATTAAATTCGATATCGTACAAACGAGAGTGCCAAAATTGCTCTCCGCCGCGAGTTGTCTAACACGACAGGCTGTGTATAATAATTTCGCTCGGGATTGTTGAGATTCCACTTTCGTCCTCTAATTTTGGTTCCCATAATCCGCTTGTTCGGGCTTATTATAAAGGAAAGTAAAAAAGAGAAAAAAGTTGATCGGTTGTTCTGTTGATCTTCCTCATGAATAGAACGTTGTTTCGATGGATGCGAGGGAGGAGACAGACGCCCATTTTCGAAGAGACCAATAAAATCGCGTTTGTTTAAACAGGCGTTCGTATGGCTTTAAAAGGCATCGCTCTCTAGGAGATTTCACTCATCTACTCCGACAAAAATTTCATCTTTGAATTTTTCCTATTTTCTTTTCATCAAAATTAATATAAAGAATCGCAGCGTCAGATGATTTGTAGTCTGCGTCAGAAGTAACTCAAAGTAATCCAGAAGCGATCCTTCAAGTCTTCAACTAGGAGTTGATCTTCTCAAGAAGTCTTAAAACCGGAATTATTGATTAACTAGTAGAATTTACGCGCATTTTATTTAGAGTGTAGTAAATTCAAGATGTATTTGTCTTTGTGTGTCTTTGTTTGTAAGAATTATCGAATGAACAGGCGCTGCGTCGATTTCCCCATTCTGAAAAAAAATCATTTAACAATGAAATATACACGAATATTTCGTAACTTTCTCGTTTCTACCGCTCATTGGAAATGTCCAAGCAAAAGATAAAAGGAAAAGAAGGAAACGCAGATCACGAACAAAATCCTCTCGAAATGAGCGTCCACTCTCTGGGTATGCTTCCACTGGACTGAGCCTTACGACAGCAATTGACATATGTGTATGCCCCACGCAATGGGTTGATCTCGTGTCCTGATTTTTAGGTATATTTTGAAAAGTTCATTTTGACAAAATCTGTAAATCAAATGTTGTTTAAGCGGTATTAACTTGTGATTGGGCACTTCTCAATAAATACGGAGACATGAATATACAAATCATTTAGTAGAAATATTTAGAGAGGACGTCTGGTGGTCGGGAATTTGATCTCCTGTTTGAACTCTGACTTGCAAAGTTGCGAGCAGAGCTTGCGAGCCTCTGGCTTCTGTAGTCCAGTGCACCTCGAATAAAGATACCATAATTCGCATTCACTTTTTCCAAATTTACTCAAATATCACATTTAAGTATACTACAGACAAAAAAGAAAATATACTGAATCATACATCTTATTGCACTGCGCCTCGTTCGCAAACTTGGCAGGGCCAGTTGTAGTGGGCCTTCTTGTGAAGCGAGGTCTGCCAATATCCAGGGCCTGAATGATGTAAATATAATATCAATGTTTGTCGATCAAAGATTTCTGAATCTAGTAGACCACTACGGCACATTTTTGAGGAAACAAGAACTGTATTGAGAAAAAAAACTCACATCTGAGACTCCAAAGCAGACAATGAGTGCGAGGAGGAAAAGAGCCGAAATCTTCATGGCGGGATGATGAGAAAAGAAATCAAGTCAGCCTCTTTATACTCCTGTTTTGTGTGCTTTCAATGAATCACCGGAACTATAGATTACACGAAAACAATATGATATTGTTGACTGAGACTCATTGCTTGCAGATACACAACAAATTACTCATTGATAGACCGGTTTACTCTCCAGTTTGATTCAATTGAGTCAATTTCGCGCGCCCGTAGTCAATAATCTCTTATCATCGGTACATCAAATGATTCATATCAGTATACATTATGCTAGTATAAAATGGATCCCTCAAATCATTGTCCCATCCTCGTCGAATCATGAAGATTTCGCTCGTTCTCCTACTCGCACTCGTTTTGGTCGTCTCAGAGGTCAGGCTGATTATCGCTTCCTGTTATGCAGTATAACTATGTGAAAGTATAATCGTTCTTATATAGAAATTTGAAGCCTCATTTATCTGAATGCCAGATGTAACATCCCAGGCTCTTCTCGTCCGCCCACACACCCGCAAACCCCAGTCTTCCACGGTTGCTCCGATTAAATTCGCAAGTGCAGCAGAATGCAATAAGATGTATGTTTCAATTCAAATAATGCATGTAAATGCATATTTAGACAAAAAAAAAACAAGAAAATAATCAACAAATTGCATATTTCAGGTGCTCTGGTCTGCAGAAACCAGAGGCTCGCAAGCTCTGCTCTCAAGTGTGCGCAGTCGAGTTCAAAAAGGAGGTTAAACTAACGACGACCAAACGCCCTTTCTAAATAAATCTGCTTACACATTTGCTTTGTATTCTGACCGCATTTATCTTCAAACCATGATCATATATATCGCCCTAACACAGAAATCCCAATTTTCAGGCTAAGTTACCTTATTTTCTTGTAAGTTTGCATGTTATGAACCATGTGGAGATGTTTCTTAATCACGTTGTATTTACGCACAATACCATAAATAATACAGATAGTAATGATTAAATGGGAGGGGAGGAGACCGAGAACTGAACGTTTGTAAAAGACAAATCTAAATCTCAGTAAAACGGAAAAATAATAACTTATGTCGTAACTTTACTTATTTTATGCGAGATTTGTATTTTCGAACACTTGCAAAAAATTGACGAGCAATGGTCTGACTCTCTTCAGTTTGCACGCTCTCTCGCCGGTTAGAGAGACGAGAGAGCGTGCAAACTGAAGAGAGTCAGATGATTGCTCAAATTGCCTAATCTTCCTCGATTTCCACGAACAATTCCAATGAGTGTACCAGTCGTCCATTGATATCCACAGATTACGATATACGGATTGGGCGAGCCAACGTACATGACATAGTATCTCGGATGCTGCTCGAACAGTACTACACGACTAGGACTATTGAATTTGATCTTACGATATAAGAGCCCTATTCTCTAAGAGTCGAACAAAATGCGGAACAGCGTTTTTACGAGAACATGTGAGAAGGGGTTCTCGAGGGTGCTGATCACGATGGTCAAGTTCATTTTGCGTCATCTCGATCGGTTAAGCCAGGCTGCATGTAGGCCTCATCTATAGTTCAGCTCATAACTCGGGAACCGAATTATGAATCATCTCCAAACTTTCACAGAGGTGTATTAGTTGACTATGAATCCATCGATACCGAATTTGCATATTTGAAAAATGGTAAATATGCGCAAACATAGTTCCCGAATGTAAGGAAAAAATCGAAGCAACGAATTAGATGAGCAGATGCGCCTTGCTCTGCCGATCATTTTTCGTATGCATAGTATAGCGCTAAAGTTCTGCTCCCTTAAGTTACAATTATTTGTCTGACTTATTTAGGTTATCTTGCCGCGCGGATTGCGCCATATAGTCTGAAATGGAATGAGTTTCACTTTCAAAATCGTGCAAACAAAGGAAATTAATCTCATTTCTCTTTCTCTGGCGCAATCTGCGCGGCAAGATAGCAACAATTAATCAGAAAAATAAATGCAACTTAAGGGAGCAGAACTTTAGCCCTATACTATGCATACGAAAAATGATCGGCAGAGCAAGGTGCATCTGCTCATATAATTCGTTGCTTTGATTTTTTCCTTATATTCGAGAACTAAGTTTGCGCATATTTACCATTTTTCAAAATATGCAAATTCGGTATCGATGGACTCATAGTCAACTAATACAACCTCTGTGAAAGTGTGGAGATGATTCATAATTCGGTTCTCGAGTTATGAGCTGAACTATAGATGAAGCCTACATGCAGCCTGGCTTAACCGATCGATATGACGCAAAATGAACTTGACCATTGTGATCAGCACCCTCGAGGACCCCTTCTCACATGTTCTCGTAAAAACGCTGTGCCAGACCCTGTGGGATATTGTTCGACTCTTAGAGAATCGGGCTCATAAGCGAATTGGTGGGAAATGGTTGTTGTTGTTGTTGTCTTCACGAGTCGTCGATTCACAATATCTGAACTTGTAGGTCAATAGCCCACCCGCGAGACATGGGTTGAAGTTGTTGAATATGGAGCATACAATTTCTCCTTCTTCGTAGCGAATTCGCAGCTGAATAAATGCGTGATGAATTTTATTATTTTTTAAACGCCCATTCCATATTTTCATTCCATATTTTAATGTTATAGAATCTCAATAAAATAGGAACAATTCGACTTGTTTCTCCATCTAACACGCAATTATCAATTATTATAATTTCAAAATATACTCATAATTGGACGCTTCTTGATATAATTCTGCAATTGTAGTTTTCTCTGCAATCGTAACCAATGAAATCTGTTTCTCTTGGATGGCCCATTTCACGACATAAAATGTATTGGAAATATAAATCATCACCTGTGAAATGACGCCCAGAAATTCCGAAGACAAACTATCGGAATGCGTAACCTCCAATTTCTCGAGACAGCCCGATAAAGGAAACTTCGCTACAAATTCGTCCTGAATATTAAGAGATTGTGTGAAACACTTTAAAGCCAGCGCTCACCATCAATTCAGTGTTACGAACAGTTGCTGAAATATCTTGAATACCTGGAACAACCCCTTGATCGGAATTTCTTGTTTTCTGCACAATATATTTCAAGCGCTTGAAATTTTTATGAAAAAAATCGACAAAATTGAATCTGTCACAGTGATCTAGGAGATCTGCTCTCATAGATAACCAATCAAAGTTCACTGAAAATCAAAATATGTGCTATTCAATTTACGATATGTTGCATTATGCATTCATTGAAGCCATTATCGTATTCTTTGGTTATTTGTGCGACAGTCCTTTTTACAGTAACTTCAAAAACTGGTCTATCTGTGCTCGGACCGTATCGCACGCATAACATTACTATGCTTATGATAATATCCACATCCACTTTTCTCATAGTGACCCATTTCGTTCCGCTCTCCTTGAAACTTCCGTAAAATAGAGCGTGGAAGTACTCAGAGAACAGTGAGGCAACCTACATTTGAATAAGTTTAGCTTATCAAAGGATAGTTAGTTTTATGAATGAAATTGACCTCATATGGAATGGGCGTATTCTTAGGTGGAGATTCGATGCCAGCAGTCCATCGAATACCGCGAGAACCACAGTGTTTTGCGAACGTGTAAATATCATCGCTTATTGCATCGTGTTCATCGCTGAAAATCAAACAATGCTTACATAAGAACATATGTTTTTCACGTTTTCGAATTCGATACGCTGATATTGATTGTTGATCCAGGCGCCTGATGAAATTGAACATTTCCTTGTTCTTTTAGATGCTGTGCAAGAAGTGGACCAATTCGAAGTCGAGCCGTATCTTTATTACAATCATAGTACTAAAAAAGCAAAAGTATCATTCTAACGTTTCCACACCATTTGATTCATGTTGATACAACTTGCAAGCTCACGCAGAGTTCTTGATCGTCAAACTTAGTGTGGAATACTGTAGGATGAGAGTCGTCGTCGCGAGATGAGATTCGGACAAACAACACGCAGAGATCGTTCAAATCATTCATAGACGAGACGCTTTGGAGAATACTGGAAGAGATTATTAGTTGTTTGAGCATGTGGTAGGGAACGCTAACAACTGATCCTTATCATAGAAGAACTCCAGTTGAACAGTTAGATTATTGGCCAAAATGATCGAGTGGATTGCCGCGGCCTCGGAGTTCTGAAACATAGTTACACTGTACTCACATAGAAATAAGACTACAACTGCATAAATCTACTTATCAGAAAAAGACTTTCCAGAAAAGTCTTATTGCTAGTCCCCGGTATAACAAATGTTTTAGTCTGTATTATAAGGGAGAAAACTAAAAATTGGACTACGTACTGGAAGGTAGACTTCTGAAGTTGTGGTTTTATTCCCCTGTGAGTTATGAATAGCAATTGCCAAATTACATTTAAAAAATAATAACTACTCGAATGCTAACCTCTTCGTTACAACACATTGCAGATGGCTAATTAGTCGAATAGCTCGAAGTGGAGAAAATAGGTCACACAACCAGGAAGAGAGTGAATTGAATGCCTTTATGTATAGTTTATTGAGTACTAAAGTGACGAGCGTCCACCCCCTGGGTGTAATCGATATCTTTTTTTGAAAATCACAAAGACACGTATGCGATGTAAGTCTGTTTATCTACATCTGTAAAATAAGTTTTTATTGGCGCGGCTTTAACTTGTGATATGATATGTCGAAATACATACGGATACAGTAAAACACAAATAATTTATCAGAAATATTTAGAGAGGACGTCGGGTCGTCGGGAACTTAATCTCCTGTTTGAATTCTGATTTGCAAAGTTGCGAGCACAGCTTGCGAGCCTCTGGCTTCTGTAGTCCAGTGCACCTCAAATGATTATCATAAATTTGCTGTAATTATATCCTAATACTTGTTAAATCTATGAGTCGAATAGGTTTTGATTCAAATGACATCGAAAAACTTTGTACCATACATCGTATTGCATTGCGCCTCGTTGACAAACTTGGTTGACGCAGTCGTAGAGGGTCTTTTGGTGAACCGAGGTCCGCCAATCACAAGGGCCTGGAACTTTTTT